>JALJCO010007717.1:0-609034 GCA_023101725.1 Atherinomorus stipes | reverse complement strand
CACTGTTAAATTTTTCACTGTGAATTTACAGTAAATTACTGGCTAATAATTGCATTACTTTCACAGTAATTCCACAGTAATTTACAGGGAAAATATCACAACATTTTACTGTGAATATTTCACAGTAACCTATTGTGAATATTTTACAGTAATTTCCACTAAAATTACAGCTACATGCTGTAACTTCACAGCAACAATGTGCATGCCATTACTGTGATATAGATGTATGTAGCTGTGAAATCACAGTATCTTGCTGCATATAAATCACAGCATTTTTACAGTGTTACTGTAAAAGTAATGCAACTCATTAGCCAGTAATTTACTGTAAATTTACAATTCAAATAATACAGTCAAATATTGTACATGGGATTTCATTGAGATCGTAAGAACCAAAACATGACTTAAATTTGATCCACAAAGAAAACAAAGACCTTACTCATTTGAACATTTATTACAAAAAATGGAACATGTAGAACACTGCATTAATACAAAACAAAAACAAATACGCAGACTGAACATGAACACAATCATAACTAGAAAAGAACTGAACTAAACTGAAATGTTTTAAAGGTTGAATATGTAACATTCTTATTAAAAGCTTTTTTTTTTTTTAAATAATACCTCCACAGGTCGTTTAAGGGGTACAGAATGAAAGTACAACATTTAATAGAAAAATCATATTTAGCCTAAAAATAATTTTAAAATAAACTTTTACGGGTTCGATAATGGCATTATATTTATGTGTATAAGCCAATACACGCCGCCATTGCAGGTTGCCAAATGTGATCTCTGTGTGGAAACAATATTTTGGTCATAGTCAGGCTGGTACAGGGGAAACCGTGGAGACGACGCAGTGAAGCAGCTGCTTCAGAGCCCTGGAGATGTTGTTATCTGTTTCTGAGGAGGAGTGACCTGAGAAGAGCAAAACCTGGAGTAAATTTAGGTGAA
Organism: Atherinomorus stipes; assembly: GCA_023101725.1. Classification (NCBI taxonomy): domain Eukaryota; kingdom Metazoa; phylum Chordata; class Actinopteri; order Atheriniformes; family Atherinidae; genus Atherinomorus; species Atherinomorus stipes. The sequence continues at coordinate 608,086 of JALJCO010007717.1, read as the reverse complement.
GACTTCACTAAATGGACCCACATAAACGTTTTCCATGGAGTCAAAACACGGAAATGGCGACTTTCCTCCTGGATTGGTAAGCTAGCTTGTTTGCTAATGCGGCTAACGTTAGCAGGTAGTTATAAACTCCTCTGTGTTACTTGTTGGACATGCTGCAGACTGTTGGTCACTTGCGTACCAGCAGCCTGGCATCCCAGCTGCTGGAGTTGTTTTTCTGCCGTTGCAACTACAACCTAGACACACGTGATGTCGCTGTTCTGTCCGTATTTCATATTGAACCTTTAAGAAGTTAAAGAAATTTTAACTACAGTATAATGGTGAAAGGCTGAATAGATGAACTATGATGCTGAACAGGGCTGAAGATGGATGGAACATCTGACCTAACTTAAAAATACAGTAACCTGAGAACTACATTAAGACAACCTGAAGATAACTTTATCAGCATTGAATTTATTCCATCCAGTTCTTTATTACCAATGTTAACTTTTAGAGATGCACTATGCCATAATTAGGCTCTATTTACCTGCCTATATCGGCCTTAAAACTGAGTATTGGACACCGGCCAACCCACCGATATTTAACTCATCAATGTTGTTTCTAAAGTCTAAAACAAAACAAAAACTTGCAGACTTTAAAACATCTAAAAACAGTTTCTTTTAGAATATTCTGTGTGAACAAAGTTTATACACAGTCATTTGTGTAAATAACCAAATGTTAGGGATGGGAAAAAATATTGATGCACTGAAATATTGCAATAGTTTCATATGCAGATTACATATTAATATTTAAAGACATGGTATTGATCTATTCTACCAACTAAATCTCGAGATTTCACTAAAACCTATGAGATTTCGTAACAGAACGACAAAATCTCGCAAGATTTCATTAGTAAAATAGTTCAATACCATGTCTTTAAATATTGATATGATATCATATGAAATATACATATTTGAGTGTATCAATATTTTCCTACCCCTACCAAATATCCCCTGATTTTCTTTTGTCTTTATTTTTCTGTCAAGTAAAAGAAAATCCCGGCCGTTTTAAGGATATAATGCACATATTCTATTAGTTTTGTTTGAACAACTGTCACTTTCACTTACATACATTACACAAGTTGAGGTATTTTTCTAATTTTGCAAAGAGAATGAATATTATATAATTTATTTTTCAGCTTTAATATCGGTATCGATATTGGTTGAATCGGCCACATGAGTTTTAAAATATCGGCATATCAAATATCGGCCAAAATTCCAATATCGTGCATCCCTACTGACTTTGTTATACAATTTGTTTATCAACATGACAGGTAAAACTGAAATAAACAAATGACAGATGTGGACCGGCACATTTACATTTTCCATTCGAAGTCTATCAGTTTTCCAACGAGTGTCCTGAGATGAGGACTCGCGGAGTTTTTCCTCGACTTTGATCCTCCTCCCTCAGGGTTGATGGCCAGGAAGTATCGGTAAACAATAAAGACAACAGCTTTCAGTTTTAAATAAATGTATTGTTGTATTTTTTATCCAAGGCACATTCTGTACAGCCTGTTTCCCTGCAAGTGAATCCAACACTATAGAAAGAAATTAGTACTTAAAGAGATCTTCTCTGAAATGTAAAAAGAAAATATTGGAAAAGTAAAATGCAGGCATGAAAATAAAGAATAAAATACATGTAAAAGGCATCAAACAAATATTGATAAACCAAAAAGGCACGAACAAGTTAATAAATAGGCGTATTTACAAGGTTAAAGTACAACAGTTGGAAATGACAATATAAATACGCATTTATTTCACATTTAATACGTTACTTATTGTAAAAACAATTTTTTAAAAACATTTTTTGTGTAGAAAACTGGCATATAAATTTTTATATTGAGTCATTTTTGTATTTTCTTTTTTTTTTTCAGTTTTTTCCTCCACAGTTTTGGTCCTCCATAATTCTTTAGTTGGCAGACAACTGCTGGACCTGAGCAACAACTTCCCTGGAGGGTGATGGCAGCAGGAATGATGTTCTGTAGCTTTTCTGTCTTGCAACGAGACCTCAAGGAAGCTCACCATTACCTTCAGCGGCTTGCTGGCATTCTTTTTGGAAAATCAGCTCCAATACAGAACCAGTTTTCTTAATCAGCTTTTTTGGTCTTTTTTAAGTCTTTGGCTTTGATGTTGCTGTTCTAGCAGATGCTACTGAGCTTTGCAGAAGCTGGTCCAGAAAGCTGGTTCTCTGCTGGGGATAACTAGAACTGCTGGAGCTGATTGTACAAAAAAGATGCTGCACAAGCTGATGAAGATGAGGGATGATTCTTCACACCCTCTACACAACACTGAAATAACAACAGTGTATGTTCAGCCAGAAGCTTGGTCGGGTTCGCTGTAGGATGGAGAGGTACAGAAGCTCATTCCTGCCAACAGCATCACTGTCCGGAATAAGACTACAGATTAATTATCATAAGTACAATATCCAATTTCCCTTATGGGATTAATTAAGTATTTTCCAATTCAATATGTTCTGCTGCTTTAATCAGCCTCATCAGTTCTACATCAGTTTGGTGAGGAAACAGGTTTATGGGTCTGTGTGGAACTTACAAAGCTTCTAAATGTGTTACTACTTACCTGTGTTGGTCTGGCTGCTGGTGCCAGGTGTGTCTCGCAACTGTCTAACAACTATGACCCTGCATGAGGAGCTGTGCTGAGACAGGTTAATGACCCAGTATTCTTTATGGAATCATGTGACTTGGAGCAAAACTTCCTGGAAATGGAGGGCAGCACTACATTTTTCTTTTACATATAATGCAAAGCTGCCCTCCATTACTAGGAAGTGTCACTCTAAGTCACATGAGTCTATTAAAAACAAATAAACCTGCTTTTTCACCACACTGATGAAGCAGCTTGGGGGAAAAAATTAGTAATGCACTAAAGAAGGCAAAAATTTCAAATAAACAACAAATACTGAGGGGAAAAAAAGAGAGCAAGATGGTTTATAATCAAGAAAGTCAAGGAAGGAGTCCAGTACAATACAACGGAAAGTATGGTTAAGATTTACAATACCTTTGGATATATTCCACAGTGCAGGTGCTGTCCTCAGGATACTGCAGACTGAAGTTGTGAAAGCTTGCAAACAGTGCAGCTATCCCTTTCATGATGTCATCGTGTGGTCCCATCACCATCTCGCCTTCAATGGACAGCATCCATGTCCTGGGCTTCATCATGTCACCTGAAATGAACAGATACCATGTTGCACTACTGTAAAGAAGTGGAAGGCTGCAAATGAGAATAATTTTTCAGCAACATTGAATGCTTCTGCAATAGCTTCAGCTTTAGAAAAAAAAAAGTGCAGGGCAAGTTTAAATTAGCAGCTAACAAGTAACTCAGCAGATGTGTAGTCCAGATTTTTAAGTTAAACATAAACCTTGGTGAAATATGATTCTGCATGTCTGGATATATGCATTTGACACATACAGTACACCAAATACAGGCACTACTGTTTATGTTCGATAAAGAGAGCCAAGCTACAAGCTGCAATATTGGAGGAGAAAAAATTTGATTAAGAAGTTTTTACTGAATTAATTTCAAACCATATTTCTTACAGCTAGACATATCAATGTAAAATCCAGATAACAGTACCTTGGACACTCAAGCAAGGGGTGCTTGGCAAAGCAATTGTCCTCTGGTCATCTGCTGCTGTGGAACATGGCTGTAAAATAAGAAATAACTGTTATATGCATGTATGGGTGGCCAGAGATAGGGAATCACAATTCTTTAGAATAAAATCTTTAAACGAAGACAGAATCTTTTTTTTTCCTAGGGAGCCCTGCCTGGTTATCCACTCAAAAGAAATCTTTCCCTGCAAGTTACAATCTCTCCTTTACCAATAAAGACTGTGCATCATCATTATCATCTCTGCTGCTGGTCACTGGTCTAATGTCTTCTCCCTGACCAGCTCTAGCTATTTTGTGGCCATAATGATTTCTTTCACATATATAAAAGCAATAATGTGTGCAAATTCTCCACAGTCATAAAAAGAAAATAAGTATTTTCCTTTTGTGAACTAATTACCTATTTGATATTCTTAAAAAGTAACTAGTTGCAAGTACAAGTTAGACCTACTACATTCAAAAGGGAACTGAGTTACTTTGTCACTGTTAAAGGTAACCTTTTAATTACTTTTGAAAAGAACATTAATAAAGATGCTCCCATTAATGTCCTTTCAACTTAACTTCAGTGTTACCTGAAACGAATACCAAGTCAAACACAAGCAGTGAGCTCTCGAATCATTCTTTTCTCCTACTCTCCAAACTACTCTGAATTAAATAGATTTTAAATGTTTCCTTATTTATTTAAGGTATTTATGTAACTCTTCGTTCTGTCTAGTGAAGTTGTGCGTAGTGTCAGGAGTAGCGGGCAGTGGCATTGGAAACAGAGCTATGGACACTACTCTGAAAAGGACTGCAAGCGTTCACGTTTTTGTTTCAGGTTTCTTTTTTTTTTTTTTGTTTTGTATTTTTAAAGGCCAAAGTTACTGACAATATGCTGAGTTGACAACACTGATCTCTGCTAGAAACAGAAGGAAGTTCCCAGCTGCTGGCTAAGATGGATTCATTTAGCCAATAAAGGACTAACGCTCCATAAAATAACTATAACTAGCAAAGGTAGCAAACATACCCAACACTGGATGTAACATCGTTAACATTAGTATTCTGATAAACTAGCTTAATATGCAAACTGGCCATCGCTTAGCAGCATTATCATTATCTGGATGCAACAGCTTTACTCAACTTACAGGTTTTCTTGGTAGGTTCTGACTAGTTTGCAGGACAAACACACGTCATACTGCACTCTCTTCTGTTATTGTGATCCACCGCATGCCTGCTGGCTGGTGCGTGTTCCATGGTGCGTTCAAAGACGGCTGGGAAACGCATGTTACCGCATGTTAACTGTTGCAATGGATGAAAGAAGTGCAGGGCATATGCGCCTGCACTTCACCCTGTGTATGAAGGAGAATGATGGGGGGGGGGGGGGGGGGGACAATGAATAAATGATTTAATTACATATAATTCATTTATCATCGACATTCAGTTCAACACAACAGCCCCCTTCTTCAACTACTGGATTAACACACTGTCTGCGCTAGATTTGACTCCCGTTTGGCCGCTGATGTTTGGCACTAATGCAAGCCGGACTCCAACGGTTCATACAGGCAGAATCCTACCACTGGTCATAAAACCGCTTAGGCTAAATGGCAGGAAACGCAGAGCAAAGAGGATGCAGCCCTCGGGGCATCATCACAGCCACTGTGATGATCGACAGAAATTATTGTTACACACCAGTATAAAAAGAAATGGGTTTGTTAAAAAAAAAAAAAAAAAAAAAAACAGGATTCCTGCTGGTGTGGACTCCTATTTATTTATTTATTTACTTTAATGGCAAGAAAGAGCATAATGGCGCGTTTTTAACTTTGACTTTCTTGCTAATGCATGGCTAAATCACCTGTCCTCTTAGTTAAATAAATCTTTTAAAAATAATCCCTCTAGTTTACACATGATGCCATGAAATGACAGAGAATATTTTAAACTTTAGAGTGGTATAAGTTACTTGTCTGTGCAGCAAAGCTTGACTTTGCAATGATGTTGGATAGCTGCTGTAGCAACTGGGCTACTGTATTCGCGCTCTTTTACAGCTAATTCACTGCATGTTCTCTGCCAAATAACTCTAACTTCTCCGATCGAAACGCGAAGACCATTAAAAAATATTTCATGCTTTCATGTATTAACTCTCACGCCTAATGACTAATAATTTAAATTATGTTCATCTTACCTTCTCTTGGTCCTCCTCTGTCTGTGCGCGCCAAGTGCAACGGTGAATGCTGCAGTGCTGTCTTGGTCCCACAATGCACCACGGTTCACGGGAGATTCAAATTATGCTGTAATTTGTTGTGATATCACAAAGGATGGTTTGTGATACAATATTTTACTGTACAAAATTACAGTAAATTGTTGTGAAATTCGTTCAAAGCACGGTCCACAGTAATTTATTGTGCAAACACCAGTTTCACAGTAGAATAGTAAATTACTGTAATATATTGTGAATATTAGAGTAAAGTCTTGTAATATGAAGTTACAGAAATTTATTGTGAAAAATTACAGTGAAGCGTTGTGAAATCCTGGTAATATCTTACAGTGTAGTAAATAATTATTTTGCCTCCAAAACTCTTTTCTCAGTGTTGTATTTGTTGTTTCATAGAAGTAAACAGCTGATCAGATGATGAAGGTGTTACTAAAGTAAAAAAAATATTGGCATCAAAGACACTTTTCCACTTGAAGCGGACAATCGCATTCAAAGCTCGTTTTCTCAGCTTTTTGATCAGAAACAGGCATTTTGCTGTAACAAAGCCATGCTCTACTGCAGATTACTAAAGAATGGAAAAAGCTAGAAACAAATGTTTTTTTTTCTGATAAAAGAAGAGAGTCTAAGCTTTCCTTTGGTGCATTCAGTGTTTGTATTGGCATAGCACACAATATTCTGTGGATCTCCCAAAATCAGTAAAAATGCTTAAAAATCCTGGCAATATGGAGCGCTCTGCTCGGAAAAGGTCTGGCAGTCAATAAGTTAATGATCATTTCTTCACCTTTCAATCCCAATCTGCATGACACATTTTTACTGGCCTTTGTTGGAAAACACAACTCCACAGAATATAAGGGCCAAAGGCTGGGTTTATACTTCATTAACAACTCATACTGTATAGTTCCATTATATCAGTTCCATAAAGATTGGTCTACACTGCTGATCCATTCTTCTCTTTCTGAGAAGATTTTGAACAGTGAGGGTCAAACAGATGACTTTCTTCTCACATCCACGGTTCAGCACATACATTATTTAAACTTGAATGGAGATGAAATTGAACATTGAGCTGAACAGCATGATGTACAAATCCACTGCAACTTTAAAAGGGCTCACTGAGATATAGTCAAACCTAGGGGGACCCATACATAGAGCCAGTGTTTTTTTTTATTTTTATTAATTAAATTTTTTTTCTGAAGTTAGCAGCAACTGCAGACTCTTCAGTACATTTAATAGACAGAAAAAGGCAAGTTTCTAATAATTTTTTTAAGGACAACTTTGTATATTTAACTCGTAGTTTTAGAACAATGATCACAATGTGTGAAAATCTAAAAAAAAAAAAAAAAAAGTTCTCACAACAAACATTTTTATATTATAAAATAATTTAAAATGTATGTACAAATATGATGAAATGAAATAAAAATGATTTTATACTCATATTCTTGGCTATGGCTAATTTCGAGAGTGTCTATTCACCAATATGGCAAACCAGAAATGTTGGCCTGATGAAGGTCTAGCACCAAAACGTTGCAAAAAAATACACGCAAGTTGGACAGTGTGCGGGACTTTCTGTTAACTTTGGTCATTTTTTTTTTCTCCTATGTACCTGTCACGCCAAATACACATGAAAAGTGTTCTCCCTTGAGACTGTCTGTACACAATAAATTTTACAACTCATTGAAAATGGACAGATATTGCAATTTCTCCCTTTAGTGTTGCAGGTTGTACAATAGCTTCATGTTTTTCCTGGTATTTTAATTTGCCCTCACTGTGGTGTTTTTTATGTTCTCGATGTGTTTTCATGTACATTGTTGTAATTTACTATTGTTTGTCATTAATGTATGGCAGCTATTGCAACAACCTGCAAGTCCAAGACAAATGTCCACTTTGAGAACAATACAGCATATCGTATTGTATCGTATTGCATCGTATCATATCATATCATATCATATCATATCATATCATATCATATTGTATCTTATTGTTTATCATATTTGAGGTATTTTTCCTGGTATTAGAAATAAAAAGAGGCACATCCTCTCTTAAAAATGACTTTTTTTTGTTTAAAAACCAATCTTTTTTTTTTTTCGTCACACACAATATTGATTTTTAAAATATAATAAAACATGTAAGGGTATTTTCTCTCCTTTCCATGTCACATGCTCTCATGGTGACAGTTTTCCATCGTTACACAGATGACTAATGCAGTGTTCAAAGCTACAGAAGCCAGGTCGTGATTGCGTGTTTTTTTTAAATGCTATTTTCTCTGGATAAAGGGATAATTATCGTATTATCTTGACAAAACACAGTTCGTTTTTTTGAGATAAGATGAACTATAATGTAGTGTTGTAGTCAAGACCGCACCAACCGAGACCAAGACATTTCCGAGACCAGGGAGTACCGAGACCAAGACAAGGTCAAGACATTTAGAGGTCGAGACCGAGACAAGACCAAGACTTTCACAGACCGAGACCAAGGACACAAATATCAAAGAAAAATCATAACAAAACATCAAAATGTGAGGGTTTTTTAAAGTTAACTTTTAAACAAATATGACAACAAAAATTAATCGCTGTTCTGTTGTTTTGAAAGCAGCACTATGAATTAAATAAACTATAAACTAATACATTTAGGCAAACATCAATTTTAACTATTGCCAAGTTGGGAGAAATCTCTTCTTATTTTCTGTCATTTGGTCTCTTTTTAATCTCAGTGTCTGTTTTAGAACTAATGACAACAGTATAAGTAGCCTACTCCTATATGTAGGACTATTTAAGTTCTGCATATCATCTGAAATTTCTGCAGTGTCATCATCATCATCATCATCATACTCACAATGTTGAAAAGTTTTACAAAGAACTATTTTGTTTAGTAATGAGACAGTTTGCACAAACATGAAATGATATAATCACTACTAAAAAAAAGTTTATAATCAAACAAAATTCAGATTCACGATGAACCTGAAGTAAACACGCACGCTGCATGAGGTGAGAACCATGTAGACTCAATCACAAATGCGCAAACAGGAGTTTGTTCAGTAAATATAAACTCTACATTAACCTGGAGACAATAATGACCCTGCTAAGCATCACTGTTGCAGGTAAGATGTTCTTAATGATCTCTGATGTGAAATAATTACTCTGCATACCTGAAGTCTGAAAAAAATAACGGGGATTTGCTGTGTGGATGATCGATCTCTGATCAGTGACTGAACAGCTGATGATGCGGTGCTTTGCGCCTTGGCAGGCGGAAGAAGTAGTTCAAACCTATTTGTACGATTTAGTTAGTTTTCACGGTGTTCATCGGTGATAATAAATGTGAAATCAGATTTAGCTTGAGAATCAGTTCTATAATACAGGTGGTTGGTCGGGGAAGAATCACTATTTCAGTATCAATCCGCACAGAAATCGTCTTTTCGGGTATTTTGAGCTTCATGGTTGTTTGGTTAATTTTATTATAAATACTGAGGTCCTGGTCCAGACCCCGGTATGCTATGGTATGGCAATGGTAGCTACAGTCATCCTTACAAGTTCACACAGCCGCTCTCCTCCTGTCGGCTCGCGCATCTCTGCAGGAGGCGCTTGGTCACAGTGCAGCTGCAGGGAGACGTAACACTACCGATGGTTTTGAGTGGTCATTCGCTGTTTTTAAGAGGCTCCTTTTCCACTCTTACCAGCAGCTAAGTTATGGACAAAAAAGCCGATCAGCAGTGGTCTCGACCGGTCTCGTTCAAAATCCCGAGACCGCCCTGTCCGAGACCGAGACAAGACCGAGACAAAATGCTGTCGATACCAAGACGAGACCGAGAACCTAAAAAAATGGTCTCGGGACCAAGACCGATCTCGAGTACTACAACCATACTATAATGTCTTCAGGAGAAATCAATTCTTGTTATCCCAAGAAAATGAGAAAATCAACTTGGTGAGAAAAAGAATAGAAGTGGAAGTGAAGTGAAAGTTAAATGTTGTACATAAGCCTATAGTGGTGAACCACTATAGGCTTATGTACAACATTTAACTTTCATCACCATCTTCCAGATACGAGAAAAACAACTATCATGGACTCAAGACTAAAATCCCCCAAGACATTTAGTCCCACTGCAGAAGTAAAAAAAAAATCTTCGAACACATGACCCACATTCGAAAATTCCAGAGACCACACACACATACACACACCATACTGGCCATCACATTGCACCTTATGTACAGCAAATGAAGCCCTGAAGCCCCCATCTAACAGCCAATTATCACATTAGCACCTTTTCTGTAAATGTGTTTTTTTTTTCCCTCAAATTTCTGATTAAATCCTGCATGACCATCTTCCTCGCTTTAGATGTCTCCTTTATGACTTCAGGCGACTTCAGCACCATATGGTCCCACAATTACACAACTATAATATCAATAGTGAGCACATAATAGTTTGTACTGCACCATATGTGAACTGACCGGACCTTTGAAAAGTTTTTTCGCTCTCTCTCTCTCTAGGCTTCGTTCACATGTTAGATATTATGGAAAGTGTAATCAGTCTTGAAGCCATCTGTTGGAGCGGCAGCATCTGACAGCACCGTAAAGAAACAGAACAAACGGGTCGGGAAGGAAACAGTTCTGTCTGGCGCTGTACAGAAGGTCATACTTGCATTTACTATACATTATGCTTGCAAACTGTATGTAAAACTGTAAACTGTATGAATGACTCGCCGTATTTACACGTATGCTTTTTCTAGCCAAGTCAATTCCTTAATAATCAGGAATTTCAATTGATTTCACTTTTACATCAGTTTTTCAATTTATTGTTTTTCAGTGCTTCAAAATAAAGTCAAGTAAAAAGTCTGGAGAGCCCATAAATCTTTGCAGAAGACAGTAAGATAACCCCCACCCTCTTACTTACTCTTTCATCAGTCATATAGAAACTAATAGCCACAAAATGAGCTCCAAAATTTAAGCTCCCCCCCTGCACCAAGTTAATTCACACCTGGGTTTTCTCTACCAAGGGATCTGATTATCCTGCTTTAGCCATGAAGGCTTAATGTCAAATTTACCATATTGCCCTTCATTATATGGAGATTTGCCTAATTTCTGTTCTGCTAAAGTTTGTTCCCACAGAGCCAAGGAGACTCAAAAAGAGAGAGAGAGAGAGAGAGAGAGAGAGAGAGAGAGAGAGAGAGAGAGAAAATCAACGGATACTGCCCTTGCTGCAGATGCTGGTGTGTTTTTAACCTTCTTAGCTTGTTACTTATATAACATTACCCATATAATATACCCTTCATATGTGGTGGAGAATATGGGATAGAGGTGGGCGGATCGTTACCAATATCGATATTATCGATACCAACGCTGGTATTGATATTAAACGATACTCGTGTAAAAAGATCGATACTCAAGCTTTTTTCATTCACCCGCACGCACTGACAGATTAATAAAAGTCTGGAGTAGCGCTGCGCTGTCACAGAGCAGGGAGCAGCACTCTCCCCTCTTGTCTTTAGTTGTTGCACCATCACATGGCTCAGCGGCGCCAGCCAAACAGCCTTGTAGGTCGGCTCAGCCTGGCCCACGCACTCAGCGCTCTCCTCGAGTTGACACATCACAGTACAGAGAGAGACACCGGAGTATTGAAATGACGAAGAGAAGCGCTGTTTGGCTTTATTTTATTGCAGAAAATGGAACGACAGCGAGCTGTATAGATTGCAACGGGGCTGGGGGTTTTTTTTTTTTTTTTTTTTTTTTTTTTTTTTTTTTTTTATTTTTTTTTTATTTTTTTTTTTTTTTTTTTTTTTTTTTTTATTTTTTTTTTTTTTTTTTTTTTTTTTTTTTTTTTTATTTTTATATTTTTTTTGTTTTTTTTATTTTTTTTTTTTTTTTTTTTTTTTTGATTTTGTATTTTTTATAATTTTCCTTTCTTTTGTATTATTTTATTTATTTTATATTTTTTTTTACTCTTTTTTTTAATTAGATATACTTATATTTTTTTTTCTTTTTATTTTTTTATTTTTTTATTATTTTTTTTATTGGGTAAATATTATCCTACTAATTATTATATATATACTTTTTATTTATTTTCATAATTTTTTTTATTTTTGTTGTTACCTTTTTTTTTTATCTTTTTTTTGATTGTATACATTTACACCTTTACTTATTTTTTTTTCTTGCTATTTTTTTTTATTTATTTTTTTTTTTTTTTTTTTTTTTATTCCTTTTTTCCTGTTTTTTTTCTTTTTTTTTTTTTTTCTATCTTGATATAATATTCCCCCCCCCCATTTTTTTTTTTTTTTTTTATTCTTTAGTTTCATATTATATTTAGAGTATTTATTATCTTTTTTTTTTTTTCTTTATTTATTTTTCTTTTTTACCTTCTTTCTTTTTTTTTTCTTTTTTTTTTTTTTAAAACACTTCTCTTTCTTTCTTTCATTTTCCCTTCTCTTTTTTTTTTTTTTATGATTATTCTTCCTTTTTTTTTTAAATACGGTAAAAACACAACAAACCTCTACACGCACATGAAAACCCATGCAGTAGAAAACACGGAGCTGCAGGAGCAGAGAGACATTATAAAATGAAATTAAAGGTAGTCATCTTCAGCATCAGTTCATATTACTTTTCAAAGTGCATATTACTTTTTTTTTTTTTTTTTTTTTTTTTTTTTTTTTTTTTTTTTTTTTTTTTTTTTTTTTTTTTTTTTTTTTTTTTTTTTTTTTTTTTTTTTTTTTTGTTTTTTTTTTTGTTTTTTTTTTTTTTTTTTTTTTTTTTTTTTTTTTTTTTTTTTTTTGTTTTTTTCTCTTTTTGTTTTTTTTTTTTTTTTTTTTTTTTTTTTTTTTTTTTTTTGTTTTTTTTTTTTTTTTTTTTTTTTTTTCTTTTTTTTTTTTTGTTTGGGTTTTTTTTTTTTGGGGGTTTGTTCTTGCTTTTGTTTTCTTTTTTTCCCCCTTAAGTCAAATGCTACTGGAAAAACTAAAAAATATAATTAAGACATTGAAAGAATCTAGTACATTTATTCCATTGAAAAATGTTATCTAACATTAGATAAAGCTTTGATTATTCCACAACAGTGAAATTTATAGAATTACTTTAAAGCAACAGGCAAATGCACACAGTGCAAAATTATACATCAGGATTGAAAGACATAATATCATAAGAGGTGGACTAGTAAAAAACTGAATTAATGATTTTCTGGAATTGAAACAAATATACTAAATATGATACAGCTCACACTTGATTGCATATAAGTACCCTTTTGTGTTACGTGTGAAATAAATACAGAATGATTACATACATTATTATTTCCCGATTCCCCAAGAGCTGAGTTTAACGAAATTCTATCCTAGGTCTTTTTGGATCCTTTGGATCAATGAAGCTTAAATATGAAAAAGTATCGGTATCGGTATCGATATCGGCGATACTGGCCCTGTATTTACTTGGTATCGGATCGTACCAAAATTCCTGGTATCGCCCAGCTTTATTATGGGATATAGTTTCAACACAAATAAAAAAAATCATATCAAGCTAGTGTTTGCCTATCAGTGTGCAGTAATGAACAGTGTTTGTATGGAGTGTGTTTCACTGTTTCAAAGAATCAGAAGGAATCTGTTTTCAAGCGGCAAAGCTGAAGGTTGGAACTAGATATTCAGACCCGCGCAAAGCGCTGGATAAAAACACAGGCTTGATTCTCTGAAGGAAACCAGGTCTTGGCCTAACCCCGTGTTCACACCGGACGCCTCCATTCGCGTACGCGCCTAGATTTCAGCACGCTAATGCTGGATGTTTACTCGCCTGATTCAGGCGGGGTTTTTTTTGCGTGAATGGAGCGAATAATATGCGTGAATGAAGCGCATCGTACGCGCGAATATATGCTTCATTCGTGCTTAAAGTTGAACTTCCTGGAGTGGGGGATGGTGGTTTGTCACTCGTCAGCCACCTCAGTCAGGTGAACATGGCAGAACCCAGTTATTTTGAGTACTTTGAGAGAGCTGTGGCGTCGTACCTGCTTTGGAAGTCGGAGAACCGAAGACGTCGGCGTGTTTGGATCCAGCAGATTCTCCAGAGGTCCCAGAGCTTGGTGGATTTAATCACCTGATCCAGGAGTTAAATCTGGATGACGGTCGCTTCCAGGGGGGATTTCCCGAGCCTAGTTTGATGGGCTTCTGTCGGGGAGGATCGATGCTGCATATCCCTCCAGGATACAAACTACAAGCACTGTATTTCAGCTGCGAGACATCGGTTCATCTGCCTTCGGTGAGTAAGGTAGCTGCAGCTAGCTTGAATCGGACCGAGACCTGCATTCGTAGATGGACAGGGTCCGCTTGTTTGCTCCGGATCAGAGTCCATTTGTGCATTCACAACTCCCCCAAACGAAGCGGACTTTCCGAGCGAACAGACTCCAATTCGGATCAAAAAACTTTGTGAATGAGGGCCTATGTCTCTGATTTTTTATGTCTAGTATTCCAAGTTAATTTAATTCCTCAAACGTATGTGTAGACCTTGTGTAATTTCATTGTGTAGAACCCTCAGGTCCCAGGTTTTTTTTTTTTTTTTTTTTTTGTCTCAATGCCCCTCCCCTTCATGCTTTTCTTATTTGACACTCATGTCAATAATCGCTCTGAACAGTGGCTTAAAGCCCCCTGCTGCACTGGGCTGCTGACTCTTTGCCCTATAAGCTCTTTAAATAATAATTTCATCCACGGCTTAGCTGTCTGGTGATTGAGGGTGATGTAGTCAACTGCCAGTGGCTGTGACCTCAGCTATGATTGTGGTTATGACTACAACCTTGAGATAATGTCTGCGATTGTGGCCATGATGCAATATTTTACTCTATTCACTGAGCCACTGGACATAAATTACATGGAAGATGTGATACAATGAATAATATTAACACTTATCCTTAAGATAAAGGGTTAATAATGGGCAATAAAGTAGGTGATTTAAAGAGGCGTGTCCTTCATTGAAAAAAAAAAAAAAAAAGTTCTAACAGTAAAAACAATTTGAAGCAACTCATCCTGATTCTTGCCGAGGGAACTGGCCAAAGGGAAACCTGGGAGGCGTTCCAGCAATGGAAAAGACACACTGCTACTTAAAACTGTTATTCTCCATTAAATGGTTGTTTTACTCCTATCCTTACTTTCCTATTTATTAATGAAGCAAAGAGCTGCTTTATGTTTGTGTGCATGTGTGTTGCCTCACAGTCTAACATCAGCCCAGAATAAGCTGTTAGTCATTAACCTAAAATCAGTTCTTGGTAAGGATGCATTCACATGAGCACATATTCAGACAGGTGCACACACACACACACACACCCCCTCAGGGTCGTGGCTGCAGCAGTGACTCGTGAGCGACTGGAACGCCTGTGCTGTGGCGGCTTGCAGGTTGCTGGGCAGTGAGATGGTACGAGCAACATGATGCCCGGGGACCGCATCGCATCTGTCACCACGTCTCCTCCTCTCACACTCATACGCTCTCCCTGTGTAACCCGCCCATCATTTTGTTGTCTCTGGGGTGTCACCTCAGATTGTGCAATGCACTGAGAGCATCATTAGAATCCATCGGTGTCTTTTCCTTCCTTCTCGGCTGTTTGCCTCTCTGCATTTCCAAGCTGTTGTTGTCCAGAGAGTTTTGTCATTTTATGTGGATTCAAATAAAAGATGAAGATAAGAGGTTGGGAAATAAAAATGACGTGATTTGTATTGCTCACTTTTTCTTTTACAAATTTTCATACTTTGAAGAATAAAAAATATAAATGATGACAACTGCTGTCACATTTGAAGAAAATAAGTCCTTTATTGTGGGAAAAACCTGATATGTGACCAACATGCAGGGTCTAAATTACGTTATCATTTTCCTTAAGGTTTCTGATTCTTTTTTAAATTTAAAGATTAACATTTATTTGTCAGTGTTGTGTGTGTTCATTCATTCAATACATTCAATTTTTAAGAACAATGGAGGTGATCCATTGTGCTTATTTTTCACCCAGATCTTCTGTTGATGAAAGGAATTTCTCAAGCACATCCCTAAAATTTCCAGTGGGTTCAATATCTGGATTCTGCTTGCCGAATCCATGTGTAAAATTTATATCTTAAATATATCTGGTTCACAATCTTGTCCCACATGTACAAGACTTAAATTCAATATTTGATGAAATGTAATCTGTTTTGTTTCTTTCAGCAATGTGGAAACAGTTGCTTGTTTTGTGCCATGACCCACTCAAGCAGTGACAGCTCAATTTACTCCTGTTGTTGTCGAAAAAAAAAAGCAGAAAGGAAGATGTTACTGATTGTATCAGCTTCATACATTAACTACAGAATGTTTGTGGCAGTAACTTTCTTTTTGACTAGCTGCTGTGTGCTAATGTTTATGCGCAGGTGCTTTGGGAGGTCACTTGCACACTGAAAAATAACGCTCCCAAAAGACCCTGGGTAATTTAACTCCTGACAGCTTGTACCTATGTTTCATACTGGTAACAACAGATAACTGTAACTGTGTTTACATGGAGCAGTTTTGATCCGATCGAATGCCACTCAGAATAAAAGTGCATCAAGTAAAGATGTCAGTTGATCTAATTGCTGTCAATTATAAAGAATTTTCAATCTCATCAAGTAGCCAGTGACAACAAAGATCAGTAGAAACCAAAAGTATTACCTGTTTGAGTTAATTAGTAGAAACCAAAACACCAGAGGGCGTCAGCAGGGGAGTGTGGAAGTGCTGAGCTATGCAATGAGGCACACCTCTTCCTGGCTTCAGTTAATACATGCAGGAGCCAAGAAAAGCTGGTGTCTGTGTGTCTGTGTGTCCTCAGGTATTAATCCCCTCATAACTGTTCATGTTTGCATATGGGTTAAATGTTTGTTAAACCTGCTAAAGACTGCTCTTTTAGCTCGATGTGGTTACATGTTTTAAAGTTACAAAGTAAGTTCCATGATGACAATAGGCCACGTTTTAAGTTGGTGGTAATTAGCTTAAAGCTAACCATGTTATATGCTAACTGGTTTGCTATATATCAAGCTGTATTAATAGTAAACTCCATGTAATTAGCTGTGAAGTTGCTATTGTTATGTCCATACCTGATGTGTTTTTTTTTTTTAATTGTTGAACTGTTAAATTAATCATTAGTTTTACTGTGACATGTGGGTTACACCAAACGATTGTGGCATCAAGTAAAGTTGCAGTATTTTTATTTTGTTTATTCACTATATAATATTTTGGTACTGACATTTTATCAAACATAATGTCGGCAACACAGATGCACTTATATATACCTGTACCCACAATTGTATGTAATGGAATGTAACCAATATACCTCAGTTAATACATGCAGGAGCCGAGGAAAACTGGTGTCTGCGTGTCCTTAAAGGAGTCATCATTTGGAAATCCTACTTTTTTATGTTAAAACATTTGTATTGGAACAGGACCTCAGTTAAAACGTGCCAGAAACTCCGGAGAGTGAAGAGTGGCTTCGTCTTTGAGTGCGGGCTCTCTCTTCTCACCATAATCGACCACAGGAGCGAACTCTCCACACTACACGATTTGGTTTTATCCCTGTTAATGACGTGATCTACAGAGGCTGCTAGCTGCTTAAGCTGGCCTCTTTATTCAATTATGCTATAGGCAAAACATATTTATTTTATTACACTGTAACATGCATTTTTAATTTTGGCCCAAGACCATCTACCCAGAGTCATTTTTGGTCCTCTAATGTAAAATATATCGGACGCCTCTGAACTAGACTGAAAATCAGAGGAAACAGGTCTGATGGTAGGATGAATCCTCCCCAGAGCCCAGAACTCAGCATTATTAAAGCAGTGAGGGAGTCATTGTGACAGAGAACAGGACAATTTGCAGCCAATGTCCAAAGCAGAACTTTGAAAAGTCTATTCCTGAAGACAACTTTAAAAACACAAGAGACATGATTTACTACTGTATTTATAACCCAAATTACTGTATATCATTCCTATTTCATAAGATAACTCAAGTTGAAAAGCTAAAAAAAAAAACAAAAAAAAAAAAAAAAAAAACAAGGAAACTCAACTAAATTTTGATATTTTTTCATCTTCTTTTTATTATCCCTGCAGTCATTTTAGAAGTAGTGATCCAGCAGACCTCATTTGCAACGCTCCATTAAACTGATACTGCAAACTAACTGAATTGCCTTATTCTAATAGAACACTGTACAGCTTCAAGCTGTTCTTGCCCACATCACACCTCACTTCAAAATAAATTGAATTGCCTTAAAGCTTTTATGTGAATTTGATTGATCCAACCCAAAAAAGTAATCAATTTTTACAGCTGAGGGCTGAATATTGTGCAGTCATTCAGTAACCAGGTTCAATTGAGTTTGATGCTGTAATGTTAGCATAAAAAACGCTCTTAAAAACTTTCAACTGTCATTTTATGAGAAATCTAACACCTGATAAAGGGCTGAATAGGGATTTACTCCAACATTATGGCATCAAACAGAGATTTGATCACTTATTCTGTTTTCATGTTGCTCTTCACTGTGACTGTCGTAATAATCTGTTCCCTCATGAAGATGCCATGCTGGTTCTAACAGTTGCTGCTCTCATCTGCTTACTGCTGCTGTCATTCAGATAAAACGAAATGGAATAAAAAAAAAGAAAGTATAAAGCTGTGATGTTATCGTTCCCTGCAGGTGGAACAGAATTGCATTCAGGGAAATAAAGTGGAGAAGACAACCAAAGAAACTCGAGTAGAGCGTCTTACAGATTTTGAATATGAGATTTTGAAAAAGCTTTCTAGAAAGAGGCGTGAATTCAGGCAAAGTTGGCAATTTGATCAGATTGACAAGCACAGCAGGAGGAAAAAGGCAGGGGTCGGTTTCTAAGCTAGCTCTTTCTAACTTTCACAATCTGCTATACTATATTTCAAAATAAATATTAGTCAAGAATTTATAAAAGCTAATTAGAAGGCCACATCTTATACATCCAATTACTTTACGATCATGTAGTAGTATTGGGTTTAGTGAGATGGAGCTACACTAATGGCTTTGACTTTTTTCTGCACCATTTCATTCATGAAACATGTATGATAATGCCCCAATGCAGATGCTATTCCCACTGAAAAAAACAAACAAACCAAAAAAGAAAACAGATTATATGTTGATAGTTACCTTAACTTTTTCAGTCCAAGAACAGGAAATTTCTGAGCCAGAATGCATCATCTATACAGTACGATGATTGATGCTAATGACCATTAGCAAGTATAAACCAGCCCTGAGAAACAATTTTCAATATCATACTAAATAAAGAAGAAGAAACTTGTCAAACAATAAAAGTGTAAATTCTTGGTTTAAAAGAAAAGCTAAAAAAAAAATCTAACATTTTAACAATGAATAGATATGCAGTACCATTATGAAATTGAGGGGAAATTGAAAATGTTACACTTCAGATGGGGAACCTGAAAACCTGATCAGTTGCTTTTAAACACATCATGCTTTGTATGGAACAGCGAAAGGATTTATCTCCAAAAGTTCAGTTTGAGGTATACATCTATCAGGCAAGATGAAGCCATTCAACACTTAAAGCTCTAGGAATGAAATTTAAGGTCATTTACAGGCTTAGAGGATAACTTTCTTTTTTCAACCTGGACCTTATTTCTGAGAGTATATACGTGCATTTACTCACAGGTAAAATTTCTGCATCACTTTGAGTCCTTCGGAAGATATAACATTGAGTTGCCCTTCGGTGTACATCCAATATAATGGCGGAGACCGGGTCGGCCAATGTGGCATTATCTGCAGCAAAACCTTGATTTTCACCAATACTTTAAGTAGAATGAACAAACGACAGAGTACTATTGTCCTGTGAGTCCAGATTTAGCTTTCCGTTAGTTATCAGGGTGTTGTACACACTTTTCGGGGCCATGCATTCACGATGCTACTTCTGTGGTACACTTGAGAAGAGCAGCTATAATTGCCATTATAATCAGCACAGGGAACTCAGGTGTGGGAAAATTCATCTGCAAAGATTGTGGTAACATATGGCTCACTGTGTACTATTGAAAAAATAAATCTGTAGGCCTAAGTCAAGTAAATTTCGTTCTTTTTTCTAATTTTATTTTGACCAGGTATATATGCACACAAGTAACAATTAAAAAAATACACTTTTTTAACCAGCATTACAACAAACAACTGGAAAACTCAAGTGTGAATAATAAACACTATTTATCAATAAAGGTATTACATAATTACAATTGAGAACACATTTTTGTAATCAACATCCATTCAGAAATTTTTTCCGACCTGTATCAGGTTTTATACACAAACGTACAATGATTAACGTATACATGGCTCCACACACTGCCATCTCTGTTCACCTTCCTCACTGATTCGGCCCACTGATCACGGCGCTCAGCTGACTCGCTACACGCCAGAAACCTGAAGAAAGACAGCTTCCACCTACTTGAAGGTTGTGTGCTGTGCAGAACACCGCAGCACAACTCCCCTCAGTTTACAGCAATTTATCACAGGGACAAGTGATAAAGATAAAGCGCTGATCCCGCATAGCAACCGTTTGTATTCACCGTTCTCCTGGTTGCTAGGTGCCAGCGCATACCGGATGTGGGAAGTTTCGCTCCCGAGAATTAAATTTCTGTTATGATGTGATTTTGATCACCGATTGATACCGATTACTCATTATACCACAGGCAGAAAGAGACGGTTTTTCCTGAAATGAGGAATAGGCCTACATATCTAAATTTGATCAGTATCCTACAGAAATATTACATCCACAAAATGATCTGGCAAAATAGATAGATAAATACCCTTATTTTCTACTTTTTAAGTCTAATGATTTAAAAATTACTGGAAGACTATTGTAAACTTAAAAATGAAAAATAAGAAATGAAACAAAAAATACTTTGTACTCGTCAAAATTTCGAAGATGTTTTTATCTCTGTAATATTATACAATGCATGTACAATTAATTTTGACCATTTTATAAGAAAGAAAGAACAGACCGTGCAGCGATCACCACCAATCACTTCCGGGTCGTGTCTTTGTATAAGTGTTTTTTTTTTAAACTTGCATTCGTGTTTTGTTAAACTTGTATAGATGGGTTTCTGAGCAACGTCACAGATAGGATGCGCACACAACCAGGGGGCAAGAAAACAGAGGAAAAGCATTATTGAACTATGAGAAGACGTGTGTTTTACATACAAAACTCGACTTTTAATGCAGATTAGGTCAAGATATGACGTGAAAGTGTCGGGGAAATATAATGTTTATGTCCTGGTATTTGTTCGGTTGCAAAGATCAAAACATTAATGCATGTGAACAGTTAAAAATGGTGAAAATAGGACAGTAGGCGTGACTGATCTTCAGAAAACCCTCCCAAATAACTTATTCCGGTTCAGTCTATGATTTATTTAGTCTTTCACCATGGTCACATGTAGGATTAAACCACGGCGGAGGCAGAAATTATTCCTGTATTCTACTGGGAAGCATCACCACCGCGATCGGCTGCATGACATAAACTGTAAACACTGTGTGTGACAGCCATCCTCTGCTGCTTAGGCACGAACTTAAAAAAAGAAGAAGAAACTGATTGTGGAGCCGTTTACGAACGTTCACGTGGCATAACAACGCATCCCGGAGATTTAGTACGAAGTACGGGGGTCGTAAATCAGATGGCGTTTGAGTTTATACTGTTAGCTTGTTAGCAGTTAGCTAGTCTGTCTACTGTCCACCACGATCTCATACACAGTAAAGCAGAACGTTACACAAGCAGCGAAACTTACCGACAGCAATGCGTGTTAGTCCCTAACAGCTGGAATCAGCTCCTTTCCAAACGTAGTGATGATGTCGTCTTTGCCTGGTTTAATCCCAAACTAGTGAAAGTTGCTCCTGTATGGAGGTGGTGAGGACGATACTGGAGCTGAACTGAACCTGCTGCAGGCTGCAGATTGTTGTGGCCTCTTTTGGTTTTAACAAAGAGTCTAAACGAAAGTTTAAGCCGCTTTCTAACTCAGGTTTTTCAGGCAAATTTCAAATGAGGTCCAACACGAATAATATCCATGTTTTAACAAGAAAAATGCCGTTTCCGGGTGATGACTCCCTTGCCAAGTTAGTGTAATCGTGATAGAAATATAACACAGCAATGCAGCGTCGGTATTTTGTTATTTGTCATCAAAATACAGATTTATTCAATATAATTTAAAACACAACGATCTCTGTTTGTTTCGTCGGGTTACTTTACATTTTTATGAATGATATGAGTGCGTGTTTGGCCGTAGACTGCAATACAAAACACAGGCTTTTTGCCCCCTGGTTGCGCGCGCAACTGCTAATGTTTGTAAACAGGAAACCCATCTATAAGTGTTTTTTAACTTGCATTCGTGTTTTGTTGAACTTGTATAAGTGTTTTTTTTAACTTGCATTTGTGTTTTGTTGAACTTGTATAAGTGTTTTTTTTTAACTTGCATTCGTGTTTTGTTGAACTTGTATAAGTGCTTTTTTTTACTTGCATTCGTGTTTTGTTGAACTTGTATAAGTGCTTTTTTTTACTTGCATTCGTGTTTTGTTGAACTTGTATAGGGGTGAGTGGGGTAATGTGATACAGTTTTTACATTTGCTCCCCTCTTGCCAAGACAAAATGATATATCAATAACATTTTCACATTTCCCATTAATTCAGGATGTTTCCTAGTTATGGAAATGATCAGAATGTTTTTAGGACAAAGGGCAATGAAAATATGATTGTTTTAAAAAAAAAGTAGTCTTGTGTCTCACTTTAGCCCAGCCTCGGGGTAAAGTGAGACAAACACGAAAAATCAGTGGGGTAAAGTGAACCAGTTAGTGGGTAAGCTGATCCTCTTACATTTTCCACTTTAAAACTACCATAAAAACCAATTTTTAACAATTACAGCTGGACTGACAACCGCACGTCCCAAAACTACAGTCAGAAAGGAACAGAATCACGGGGATTGGTCAAATAGGCAAATTTTTCAAACACTTGAAATTTATCCAAAGTAGGGCTGCCATGATAAATCGACTAATCAACTAATCGTCGACTATCAAAATAATTGGTGACTAATTTTATAATCGACAGATCATTTAATGTTTATAAGCTTTGTTTCTCCTCTAAAAATTGCCACTGTACCTTCTGCTGCCTCGTTTTTCTGTCTGTCAGCTTCTAGAATTGTATGTTGACATAAATGAACATAAACACGACCAGAAAAGCTTGAACCTATTTTTCCATTAAATTTAATGAGAACGTTTCCAAACTTTTGACTGGTTCTGTAAATATGCTACAATTTTTGTACCATCCGATTAGTCAACGAATCGTCAAAATAATCGGTGACTATTTACATTCACAGTGTGGGGCCAGGGCAAAGGACAATCAGAACCAGCTCGTACGCAGCCTCTGGGTCAGAGCATGGAACCATCAGAACCTGTTAGAAGAGCCTGGGACTCTAAAATAAAACATATGTAACGTAGTATTACACAAAAACATGTTCAAGACTAAACTAAACTTGTGCTTCGTGCTTCAAGACAGTGTCTCACTTTACCCCAGAGCCACTTTTTTAGAAAAAACAACATATTTTGCAATTCCGGCTAATCTTTAACCAGCATCAAGTACATGGTTTTAGATGTTAGAGGTTCATCAACATGCTTGATATAAGTTTTTCTACCTGAACCAATTCGTTTTGACAAACAGCTGATAAAGTTCACGGCAAGAAAATTTACTTTTACATGCAAAAACCACATTTTTGTGAAAAAAACATACTTAACATAGCACTAGCACAACTTCTCCTTCCTGGTAAGTGGGTAATGGGAGGAGCTTGAAAACATACTGGTCGCCTGACCACAAATGTGTTTATTTGCCGAGAAATAGCGGGTGTCTCACATTACCCCCGCTCTCCCCTAAGTGTTTTTTAACTTGCATTCGTGTTTTGTTGAACTTGTAAGTGTTTTTTTTAACTTGCATTCGTGTTTTGTTGAACTTGTATAAGTGTTTTTTAACTTGTATTCGTGTTTTATTGAACTTGTATAAGTGTTTTTTTTTTTAACTTGCATTCGTGTTTTATTGAACTTGTATAAGTGTTTTTTTTAACTTGCATTCGTGTTTTGTTGAACTTGTATAAGTGTTTTTTAACTTGTATTCGTGTTTTATTGAACTTGTATAAGTGTTTTTTTTAACTTGCATTTGTGTTTTTGTTGAACTTGTAAAGTGTTTTTTTAACTTGCATTCGTGTTTTGTTGAACTTCTATAAGTGTTTTTTTTTACTTGCATTCGTGTTTTGTTGAACTTGTATAAGTGTTTCAGGTAAATGTATAAAAATTGCACTTCCCGGCCACCGTACCTAAGGGTGACTCAACGTTATATCTTTCAAAAGAGACAAAGTGATGCAGAAATTTTACCGATGAGTAAATGCATGCATATACTCCTAGAAATAAGGTCCTGGTTGAAAAAAGAAAGAATCCTTTAAATCCAGAATAAACAAGGATTAGAACATGAAGAACAAAAGGTCTTAAATGACATCAGTAGCCCTCACTTTCTAATTGTACTTTGATTGCACCTCTTGTAGTTGATCATCACTGCTGCTGCAAGCTTTAAAACCAGTTAAACAAACTCTTATACCTCATCCTTGATTATTCAGGAGCACATAGATTTTCTCTTTTTACCTTCTTTACATGCAGTGCAAAATCAGTATCCTATTCTACCCATGTGATTTTCTGCTGATTCGTATTCACAGCTTCCACCCAAAGGAAACAAGTTAGACCAAGTATGTCTCCAGCCATTCGTCTTCAGTTGGCGTTAGTCTACCCAACACACTCTTCTTTATCTTCTGTGCATCTGGCTCTTACTGACCTTCTCCACTTACCGATGCATTGCATAACCTTAAATCTTCAAAACTCCACATTCCAGATTTGCTTGGTGACAAGGTGACATTACTTATGTGCACTTCTGGAGCCACTGTTGCCCAACAGCATCCCCACACTTTACTTTTTTTTTTTTTTCTACATTATGTAATGTTGTAGCCAAGTTTCAGAGTATTAAGTTTTTCATACCCAGAAGTCACAACAGCACTGCAGCAAAAGATGTGTTCACCGGTGCTGCCATTGTTTTGATTAATTGCATCTGTGAACACGTCTGTTTGAATGATGCTCCATAAGTGCTATCTAGAAAAATAACAGCATATAAAAATCTGTTTGCACCAGCGGGTCCTGATGGAGACGGGGTGGGTCAGTCCTTTTTTTTTTTTTTTGCATTTCCACAGGCAAAAACCTGGACTGGTACCTTTATATCCAACCTGACTCGCCCTGCTTTGGTATTGCTCTGTTTTCTCGTCAAGTGACAAATGCACAAGCCAACCGAAAACAACCAAATTACGTGCGCAGCCAATTCAGGAGACGGGCAAAACTGTCCTTCCATCTTCTGTGTCAAGCATGAATGGGCTGTTGTCATGCAACTGAATTGCTTGCCTAGAGGACAAGAAAGGAGGAAGCACTCAAAATAGCCAAAAGCCAAAATATATGACGTTATAGAAAATTAACGACCTTTGAAAGAGTTTGATTTTTTAAAACTTTGATAAGTAATCATGAGATGTGCATGTTATTCCAGTGTGGCTTGTCATTAAAGCCAGTTTACGGAGATAAATAATAGTTTACATTAATGCATCGATGTAAAAATAATAGCTTGTGTCAGAATAACTTAGAGATCTCCAGATAACACACCTATAGGTTATTATTACATTAGATGACTGTCCAACATTGCAAGTCCAGATATTCATGCTGCTTCCCATGTTGGCAGATCGGAGATAATGGGCTCTATGCACAACTCCACTACTTCTTGAACTTAAGGTAGCTCCTTTGTTTCCTGTCTTTCATCAGTAGATGATCTGATTAATCCAGGTGTGCCCGACCTCAGTAACTGGCCAGACATACCTGGATTAATCAGTTCGTCCAATAATAAAAGACAAGAAACAAAGGAGCTACCTTAAGTTCAGGAAGTAGTGGAGTTGTGCATAGAGCTGATTGGGACTAGTTCCCCAAGCAATGGTGGCGCCACAAGATTACGCAACACACAAAACGCTCGTTGGATTAGTCTGTTCATTTTTGGGAAAAAGACAAAAACATATCTTTTGCACTTTCTCAGACTTTCACAGAAGCATTTATTCATTTCTCCATTTATTTATATAACAAAACTGGTTTTATTCTTATGACTTACTGTTCCCGCAACTACAGAAGCGTATTGCACTCACCTGAAAAAAAAAAAATGGTTCGTTTTTCTGAATTAATGGATTATTTTTTACAAAAATAAAAACGTGTTTTTCTGAATAAACGAGATAATTTCAAACAAATAAAAATGTTCTGTTTTTCTGAAAATTAATGAGAATTTCAAACAAGTAAGATTAACTTCGTTTTTCTTTTTTTTTTTTTTTTTTTTTTTGTTTTCTTCAATAAGAAGAGAAAAACATATATTCTAATTTATAATGAGCTTGTTTTCTGTTAAGACATTCAAGTAGGCACTGATATAAAAAAAAAAATAAAAATTCTTTTTTCTTTTTTTTTTTTTTTTTTTTTTTACTTTCCTCATCAATAAAAAGAATAAATATTTAAATTTTTATTTTTTTATAATTTATATATAATCTATTATCATGGTTTCATTCTATTTATTTATTTTTTTTATTGTTTATAAGTTAGAATTGGAAATCAGATCCCTTTATACTCTGTGTCTGATTTATGAAAGGAGAAAAATAAGCTTAATGACAGGTAGATGAGCAGAAGTGAGAACAGAGAGAGAGGAGTAAAAAGAGGGGGGTAAGAGGGAGAGGGAGAAAGAAGAATCCACTTACATCAGTTCACGTTAGCTTGAGTGCTCGACAAACAATTGAAAACAACCAAGCATCCTCAGGACTCTGTATTGGAAAATCCAAAACAAGCAACCCCTCAAGAGGACCTCATGCAGGTGAAAAAAAAAGAAAAAAAAAGAAAGAAAAATCGTAGTGTAAAGGAACAGACTGACACAGACAAAGCAGGGGGCATCAACACAGGAAGAGGGTACACTGGTAAGCAGTGTAATAGAGATGAATGGTTCCTGTACACAGGATGGAGACCAGTTTCACATGACTGCTAAGAGAAAAAAAGAACAAGAAAACCCCCCCAAAACGGACATAAGAAAAAGACCCAGGAAAGAAAACCCCCCCCAAAACGGACACACCCAACGGGATGGAGCGGCGGCCTGTGTCTGAGGCAGGAGGGACCCCCCCCCAAAACGGATCCAAGAAGAATATAACCAAATAAACGAAAAACAAGGAAAACCACCAAACACACCACCACCCCCCCACCTCACTCACACACACACCACCCACACACCCCTTCTAGCGGAAAGGCCTCGAAGGAATAAGAGAAAGAAGCGGGCACACACCGCAGGCCACCAGGAGAAGCCACACACCCCCGGACCCAGGGGGCAAAACCGAAACACAAGACAACCCCACCCCACACACGACGCCCAACCGAAACGCAGGAAGACCCACCCCACCCACACGACTGGGAAGAGAGCAGCCACCACCCACCCACCCCCCCCTCCCCCCCATACCTTACACCAACCCCCACACACACACCCCCACACTCCCCCCCCACCTACTACTGAAAGATTCCGTCACACACCTCCCATCAAGACATGTTGGCACCCAAAACATCAATACAGAGAGTACCCAAGCATACCACAGTAAAGATCAGATCCCTCCCACACCCACACAACAAACCAACCACACACACACCTAATAAATACCACCCCACACACACATAACCCACCCCCCCTCCCCTCATCCCACACCACCCTCTCTCCACCCCCACACCCCCCCCACCCCACACCACCCCCACCCCCCATACCCCCCCCCCTCACCCCCCACACCACCACCCCCCCCACCCCCCCCCCCCACCCCCATACCCCCATACCCCAACACCCCCCCCCACCCCCCATCCCCCCAATATCACACCCCCCCCCCCGCAATCACAAAGGAAACATCCCCCCCCCCCCCCCCCCCCCCCCCCCCCCCCCCCCCCCCCCCCCCCCCCCCCCCCCCCCCCCCCCCTACTAGACACTCACGAGCATGCCACCTCTTCCTCCATCCCCCCTTTCCTCCAAACCACCCCCCTCACCCCACATCCCGCCCAACTTCCTCCCTCTCCCCCCCCCTACTTACACTCTCAATTCATTCTTCCTTCTATTCACTATTCCTACCCACCCCCTCCCATCCCCCCCCAGACTCGCGGAAGAACCCCCCCCCCCCCCCCCCCACCACCACCCCCACCACACCACACCCCCACCACAACCCCAACACCACCCAACCACCGCGCACCACCCCCCCCCCCCACACCCCCAGGAGAAACCAAACCACAACCCACACCCAATCAACCATCCACCCTATAATTTTTCCCCTCCCCAACCTCCCTCACTCCCCCACTCACTCCTTCTCTTGTGTTGTTTGATAATAAGAAGGGTGCAGTCATGCAGATGGTCACATGAAACCCCCCCCCTCCTCCCCACCTCTCTTGACAAAACCGTCCCCCCACCCCCCCCATACTTGTGTAAATGTGTTTTTTATTAAAACTAAACATCAATCCATGGGGCTAGGGGGAACCCCAACCCCCCCCCTAAATTATAAGCTCGCCTCACACCCCCCCCCCCCACCACCCCCACCAACAGCCAGGCACCCCCACCACAACCCCACCACCACCCAACAAACACAAACACCACCCCCCCCCCCCCACACCCCAACCCAAAAGACCCCCCCCCCCCCCCCCCTCATACTGTAAGATTTTTATTAAACTAAATCAACATCCATGGCAGGGGACACCCCCCCCCCCCACAATAACCCCCCCAAATCTTAGCTCCTGTGGTTGGGCTGGTTTGTAAGTTTTGGGAGCAGCCCACTAGACTGGGTGCCTAATGAGCTGGCACTGCCCCTCCCTCACCAAAACCCCACCTACACGACCACCAAAACCCCTACGGTCTTGAAACAGAACAGCAGGGGGGAGGAAGGGACCACTATAAAAAGAGCCGAAACCCCCACTAGAAAAACAGCCGCCACGTACTACCCAATCCCAAACGGCCAGGATCGCCCCACCCCACAACCCGCAGGCCCGCCTTCACCGCGGCCGCCCGCCCCAGGCTCACGACCCACGGTCAGCTCTGTGCTGAGGGCCCACACGGGACAGAGAGGGCGGGGAAAGGAGAAGGGGGGGGAAGAAGAGTGGGCATTAGGTACCCCGGACAGGAGAAGGGGAGGAGGCCCCCCCAGGCGGTCGGAGGGGCGGGCCCCCCGGGAGGGGAGAGACCGGAAAAAAACCCCCCAAAGCACAACATTTTTTTTTTTTTTTTTTTACCCCACCCCACACACAACAACCAACACCCCAGCCCCCCAACCCCCAAGCACCAACTATTTTTTTTTTTTTTTTTCACCCCCACCCCCCGCTATGACAGACCAGAGGGGAAAAGGACGGAGCGGAAAGGGGGGAGGGGAGACCCACCCACAACCCAAACACCAACTTATTTTTTTTTTTTTTTTTTTCACCCCCCACCCCAACAAATAAATATAAAAACCCCACACCCCCCGACAGCCACGCCAGACACCCCAACATCGATACGACACGTTCTGTTTTTCTGAATTAACGAAATCATTTTTACAAAAATAAATAAAAACGTGTTTTTCTGAATTAACGAGATAAATTAAAACAAATAAACAAAAACGTTCTCATTCATTCATTTTCTGTACCGCTTATCCAGTTCAGGGTCGCGGGGGTTGCTGGAGCCTATCCCAGCTATTATCAGGTGAGAGGCGGGGTACACCCTGGACAGGTCGCCAGTCTGTCGCAGGGCCAACACAGAGAGACAGACAACCATTCACACTCACATTCATTCCTAGGGACAATTTAGAGTGACCAATTAACCTAACGAGCATATCTTTGGACGTTCTGTTTTTCTAAATTAATGAGATAAAAGTGAAGAGAAGAAGGAGGAGGAGAGAAAGAACAATCGTTTCCGTTTCATGAGGAGCAACACTTGACTGGCGCGTGCAAGCCAGAGGAATCAGTGAAATAAAAGCCAATGGGGGATTATCACGCTTCCGTGTTCCGAACTACCGGTTCGAAACACTTTGACGGCCCACTTTCGGCCCAGTTCTACGTCCCTGCTTTACTTCGTAAATAACGTGAATCTCAATAATCGGTCTCTGCCAGACACGTGACATTTGTTGCTAAGATGCCATTTCAGGCGTATAAAAGTCAGCGGTCCCGTTTATCAAACAAGCGTGGAAATGAGCGCACATCTGATCATATAAATGATCTTATTATTGTATCCACGTGTGATTCATAAATGTTCGTGTCTGACCAAACAATAGAATCTACATCAGAAATCCCTCCTCATCCAGCTGCTTCTACCCTGAAGCAGCAGCGCAGACAGGTGAAGGCTGGTCCAAGCCTGACCTGGACTGTCGGATCTGAGCCTGACCCGCACAGAGTCAGAAGAAAAAATAACTTTCATTAGATAAGCTAAGAAACAGTCTGCTGACTGAGCACTTATACACTGTAACTTTAGGGTACAGATTACTTAATAGAAACAACGGATCGCCTCCTGTCTTCTGTCTCCAGGAGCTGCAGGTGTCATACCAGCCAGATGATCTTAACAGCAGAGTGTTATAACTTCTGATGAAGGCGACAACTGATCGCCAAAAATTTCAAGATAAATCAGACTTTATTATCTCACTGTTGATGTCTGAATAAAGAAAAGAAAGCTCGGCTGCTTGTAAGAAGACGGACAGTCGGGCTGCAGAAAGGAGCAGGTGCATCGGACCAGCGGGAAACGCTGCTTTAGACTTAGAGAAAGTTTGCAACACAACCCTGACCTGTGTGGATCTGTACGATGCTGTAACTTGTCAAGACTTTATTGACAAGTTAAATGACAGAAATACTAGTTTACAAACATTATGCGCAGCCAGAAGGGCAGACGCGCTGTAAACTGCAGCTCCCAGGAGACACGGAGTTGAGTGGAGGAGATCCGTTTCTATAAATTAATCTATACATTCGGTAGACTGTCTCTTAGTTTAACTAATGAAAGTTATCGGTTCTTCTGTTCCTGTCCGGGTCAGGCTCAGATCCGACCAGCCCCCACCTGTCAGCGCTGCTGCTGCTTCAGGAGAAACAGCTGGATGACGGTGCATTTCTGACCAATATTCTGTTGTTTGGTCAGACACGAACATTTTATAAATCACACATGGATTCAGTCATAAGATCATTTATATGATCAGATGTGTGCTCATTTTCACGTCGGTTTGACCACTGACAGTTTTAAGCCTAAAATGGCGTCAAGCGCTGGTTACTGCTGGTTAAGCAACAAATGTTACGTCACTCGGCGGAAACCGATTCAGAAAAACAGAACATTTTTATTTATTTTTGTAAAAATATATCTAGTTAATTCATAAAAACAGAACGTTTTTGTTTTTTTTTGTAAAAAATTATCTTGTTAATTAAAAAAAAACAGAACATTTTTATTTATTTGTTTGCTTTAAATTATCTCGTTAATTCAGAAAAACAGAATGTTTTTATTTATTTTTGTAAAAAATTATCTCGTTAATTCAGAAAAACAGAACATTTTTATTTATTTTTGTAACAATTATCTCGTTAATTCAGAAAAACAGAACGTTTTTGTTTATTATTGTAAAAATTATCTCGTTAATTCAGAAAAACAGACCAATTTTATTTTTTTCAGGTGAATGCAATATGCTTCCGTACACAACAATACCATTTCTGAACAGTTACCAATCTTACTGCTTGAAATGTCACCTCATCAGAGCTCATAAATTGAGATAGCTTGAACTGATGCCATCAGAAACCATCAAATAAGAGTCTCAGGGATCTTTGTGACGCTCTTTGAACTCCTTCTAAACAGTTTTTCAATGAATCTCTGGGGACGTTGCTTTTGTAGAGGAACACTTTTTAGCAAGGTGTCAAGTTTCAAACCAACATTCATATAAATGCCAGTATGGAGGTTTCCCTACAGAACATTTAATTTACCCAAAATGAATCTGTTCAGCAAAGTACAAGATATTAAACTCAGTTTTCAGGTCACAGACAAATGGCCCAGCAAATCTGCAGTTCAGTCACTATGTGAATTCTAATTCATTTAAGGGACACGTCCAAGTCTCTAACCACATTTCTAGCTTGTTTTATATTCTGAGGCAGTCAGCAGTGGAGTTGGTGATTAAGGAGCTACAGCCAATGAGAGCACAAACAACATGATCAGGGGACACAGAAGTTGGAAACCAAGAAAAAGAAAGTAAACATACAAACATGACCGGGGAGCACAATGAAGAGACTACAATGTGGAAATTTGAAAGAATTTGGTTAAATGCAGGCATGGAAAATGATGCTTTTCTAGTGTTTCCATTTCTGTAAAAGCCATTATAGAAATTCTTCTTTCCTAGGTGTGCAAAAATAATTTCAGCACCATGAGCTACTTCTATCAGGTATAGTGGAGCCATAGACTACAGTAACAAGACAAACCATCCGTTCAAGATCTGAAGTGGAGCTCATTGGATGGTTCCGACCGTTGCCATCTTGGCCGCGTCGTGTGTGTCGTAACTCCCGGGGGCCATGGGGTGAATGATTGACACCTAACAAACTCTGAGCAAAGACCTAGTAAACCTAACCTGGAGCCAACGGGGGCTAATGGAGATAGGTGGTTAAAGGTAAAGCACAGGGGTGTTGGGCAGGTGCATTGGGGAAGGCCGGGTGCCTCCCTGGGCCATGTTGCGAAACCCACGAAGACTTAAAGTTACAGACTGTGGAAAGAGCTCTGTAGTGTGGAAACTTGGGGGACCTAATAAAGCTGTTAACCATTTTCTGTCTAAAACATAACCAACAGCCCAAAAGTTCCTTGTTGTTTACGCACAAAAAAGCAACATGGTTTTCACAGTTTTATATCATACTCTGCCCAAATCACTCTCACATTTAAAAGTCCATTTTTCATGATAGGGCTCCTTTAAGGCAAGGAGTTCAAGGGGTCTTAAAAACTGAATAGTTGTTAAAATTCATGATGTTAACGACGCTAAAGGCCCCTTCAGATAGAACGCGGCAAGCGCAGAAGGACGGCAGCAAACCCATTTATTGTGTATGTGGTACCGCCGTGGCAGCGCGCTTCGCCATGCCGTGGAGCTCCGTGGCACGCAAGGTGGGCGCATGCCACCGCGGTGGCGCTGACGCAGACGCCGCTGCGCTCGAATTGAACATTTTTCAATTCGGGCGCAGCGCGCTGTGGCGACATCCTAGCGCGTCCAATAGGAGAGGCCAGTTCAGGGGTAAAAGTGGTCCTTGTTCAGCCTGAAGTAAACCTGGAAAAGGTCTGTGTGAAAGAATGCAGCTCCCGGACGAGCCTAAACTCCCCCAAGTTCTGCCTTGCTATCAGGATCAGGTGGACCCCCACCCTTTTATCTGCTGCCGATCTTCTCCTCCTCAGGAGAAAAGCTCTTTGCTGCGACGATGAGAAGTACATCTGTCACAACGAAGCGTACCGGGGAGGAAACACTTCCTGGTCTGTCACTTAGCAACGCGTGCCTGACGTGCTCGCTGCCGCTGTGCTCTTTCGCCGACTCTGCTCCCTACCCCGCGGTGCGCGCCGCGAAAAAAGCGTCCTATCTGAAAGGGCCTTAACACGGAACCACCGGAATGTGTAGGACCAACAATTAGATGTAGCTAAGAGCTAACCTGTTGATACGAGATGCTCATCAACATTAAAAGCCTTCACTTTTTAATAGTGTTGTAACAATACTAAAATTTAATTCTTGATAAGACGGTGGTCCATACTGGATACTATTTTCGATACTGAAGGGGGAAAAAAAATCCCCCTTTCCCCCAAAAATAAGGATATAAAAAAATAAAATAACAATCCAAACAACAAAAATATATGAATATATATGAAAAAAGAACTTAAAAATGGAAAATAAAATATCATACATGCATGCATACATCTATAAATATATTAAACGTGTCCCGTTCAGCATAGCAGCAGAATGGGGATCTGACTGCTGTGATGTGTCAGGCAGACTTGCTTTAAATCATTTTTAAAGGAATAGTTCACCCACAGAATGATGTAACTTTATTTTCCACTTCCCCTCATGGTGAGCAAGACTCTGGTGCACTTTTTTTAATATCTCAAATGCAGCCGGCGATCAGGAAAGCTTCTCTTTTTCCCCACGACTGGCGCTTCAGGTAATTCCAAATCAAATCTGTACTTGTGAAGATATTTTATTTACTTATATTGTGTTTAATCCCTTTTCTGTTGTTTCTTTCTCTTTTTTTCTGCCACTCGATGTGTCCAACACCTCGGGCCATTCAGCTTTCGGGATCCCTAAATAGAGCCCCATGTCTGACGTTCAAATGAATGTTTTAATTCAATGATTTTTAATTATCATTAATATTATTATTGTAGTTTTAGTTGTTGTTGCTGTTATTGGTTTGGTTTTTCCTCCAAATTGAACAATTTCAAAAGAACAAAAAAAAAGCACAGTTAAACATGAAATGTAATTCAAAATAAAAAGCATAACAAGTATTAAAATGACAAAAGCTCCAAAATTAAATAAGATCAAACAAAAAAGAGGATCATTTAAAAAAAAAAAAAAAAAGGGGGGCTCAGCTAATAGTACAAATGTTCCTGAAAACCATAAAGCATGCTTCTTTCCACTGTCTAATCAATACATTAAGATATTTTAAAGGTTGAATATGGCATACGGACGGAACAGCGACATCACGTGTGTCTAGGTTGTAGTTGCAACGGCAGAAAAACAACTCCAGCCGCTGGGATGCCAGGCTCACTGCCGATACACAAGTGACCAACAGTCTGCAGCATGTCCAACAAGTAACGCAGAGGAGTTTATAACTGACAGCTAACGTTAGCCATGTTAGCAAACAAGCTAGCTTACCGATCCAGGAAGAAAGTCGCCATTTCCGTGTTTTGACTCCGTGGAAAACGTTAATGTGGGTCTATTTAGTGAAGTCTTCACCTAAATTTACTCCAGGTTTTGCTCTTCACAGGTCACTCCTCCTCAGAAACAGATAATATCTCCAGGGCTCTGAAGCAGCTGCTTCACTCATCGTCTCCACGGTTTTCCCCGTACAAGCCTGACTATGACCAAAATATTGTTTCCGCACAGAGATTGTATTTGGCAACCTGCAATGGCGGCATGTATTGGCTTATAGACGTAAATATAATGCCATTATCGAACCCATAAAAATATATTTTATAATTATTTTTAGTCTAAATATAATTTTTCTGGGAAATGTTGTATTTTTCATTCTGTACACCCCCAAGCGACCTGTGGTGGTATTATTTTTTAAAAAATATAGCTTTTACTAAAAATGTTCCCTATTCAACCTTTAAATCATCCTGAAATGCCTGTAAATTTGGAGAAACCTAAAAATATCTACACTTCTGCATTAGCCAAACCGTTTTTGAGGGTTGGGGCAACAGTGGTTTAATGTTTTGTTAGTTTTTTTTTTCCCTAAATATTCACTTTTGTCAAATATATTTACGTACACAAAGGCCCTTGTTATTTGACTTTGTAAAGGAACAAGTTGTACAAATGAATGAAAGATGATTTGATTTGTGTCAACTCCGTCAGACACACTTAAACCTAACTTATTTTCATTTTTCACATCACAGCAAAGTTCTAAACTATGTTGTAATCCAGTTTTGTTACTCTGACATGTAATAAAACACAATATGAAAAATTCCAGACTGCTTTGAACATTCAGATTTTAAAACATTTTATTTTCAAACTTTATTTTTAATTTTTATATATAAAAAAAAAAAAAACAATTCCTTAAAGGACAGAAACATCAAATTAATGTAACCTGAAAAAGGAGAAATATTTACAAAAACAAATTAACAAAACATACATTTGTGTTGACAAACAAACTGACAAAGTTGGATTTGTCAACTGGATTGTCTGTGAGACAGAACCTGAAAGAGTTGGCAAAAAAAGCTATATTTAAAAGCTATAAAACCAACTATTTAAAAAAAGAAATCAAACACAAAAAGGGTGAGTTCATGTGAATACATTACATGAAGTGAAATTTGATTGAAGGAAATGCAAAACTATACACACACTATGTATATCTGCGACCTAGTAGCCATATACATAAAATGTATGTATAGTTTTACGTTTTCTTTGTTCAATCATATTTCACTTTATGTAATATATCATTCACATTAACTCAACACAAGAAAAAAACATTTAGCAGAATGCAGCGGTGTAAATAAAAAGGTAATAATATTAGATGTAAAATTTACATGTAATTTAATTTCATAAAGCCAACCGTTTGGGTTTGATTATTTTTCTCAGTGACACTGCAGCTAGCTGGCTTTTCTTGAGTTGCGATCTGTCTGAAAAATCTGTTAAAAAGCAATTGTTCATCAAACCCTGCAGCATTACTTTGTTTCTAAGATTACTTCATTTGTAACTTGAAACTCTGAATATGTCTTCAGTATGTATGTGTTTAGGGCATTGTGGGGCTAGGTGTGGCATTAAATCATACGTCTAAGCGCACAGTAATATGGTTAGCACCCCCAGAGCACCTACAACAAATGCAGGCTGGTACCACCATTGGTTTCTCTGCGT
The DNA here is from genome assembly GCA_023101725.1 of Atherinomorus stipes. NCBI lineage: Eukaryota > Metazoa > Chordata > Actinopteri > Atheriniformes > Atherinidae > Atherinomorus > Atherinomorus stipes. The sequence goes on along the minus strand of JALJCO010007717.1, from coordinate 571,639 downwards.
CTCGTCGTCTTTCTCCTCATCCCGTTGTTTCTTCTCCTCCTCGAAAAGACTTTTGTCCCGTAAAAGTTTCAATTCTTTCAACCGAATCTCATTTTCTCGATCTTCAAGTTGTTCCGTCTTGGCCTTTAAAACATCTCCTTCCTGTAAAAATTTAGTTTCTCTCAACTGAATCTAATTTTCCCTCTCTTCCAGTTCTTTTTTCTTGGCCTCTAAAACATCTTTGTCCTGTAAGTTTAATTTCTTTCAACTGGATCTTATTTTTCTCCTTTAAAAGTTGCATCTTCTCCTGCTCCAAAACACTTTTTTTCCTTTGAAACTTTATCTTTCTCCAACTCGGACTCACCTGCCTCCTGGTTTAGCCGATTCACAGATTTGTCAATTCTAGCTGTAATCCATGTGTCAACGATGTTCGCCTCCTGATACAGCATATTTTGCTTCTCCTGTATTAAACACAACTCCTGTCTATCTCTCGTTATTGCTCTTAATTCATCTTCAGCTTTAGATGTCTCCCTTTCATGTTCATGGTCAGTGTTTTCTGTCTCTTGGTTGAGATTTCTCATGTCTGCCTCTCCCGGCGGAAGCATCAACAGGACTGTTTGATTTTTCCTGTGAGGTTTGGCTTTCCCATTCATCAGAAGAGCTGTTTCTGTTTTCTGAATCCATTGTCATCTAAATTCACTAAACTGTACCTTTGTAATAAACTCCAAAAATGCTGCGTTTTTGCCAAAAGACTGTAAACGTCTCTCAACTTCTGTGTGCTCTCGCTCAGATATGAAAAAACTGATGAAGATTAGAGCATTCCACAGCTATACGGATTTTGTTACATCATCAGTGATGTCACGACATCACTTTGGTTTCTCACCTAAGATATATTTCTCCTCATCTGGGAGTGACTCACATTCTGTACAGTGGTTTTTAAATCTGGGGAAGTACATTTGTCTAATTCCTTTATATTTATCACAGTGGAGTAGGAGATGTTGCTCTGTCTCTATTTGTCCCTGTGAGCAGAGCGAGCAGTCCGTCCTCCCTGGGAGTCAAGGTCTGTCTAAAAACGTTGAATAAAAGCAACTTATATCTATTATTTTATTTAAAATCGGTAAGTTGGATACAGGTCTGCAATTATCAGAGATGTTGGGGTTTAAATTGCATAGACATCATATACGTAGACACCTCATGGACTGGTGCTGACGTCTCATGGGCTGGAGCTGACGTCTCAGCGGGGCCGCCATCTTGGATGGGTCGCCCATATGATCCCAGTGCATTCATTTGTATTGAGGAAGGTGCATTTCCACCTACATTTATCATAGATCCCCCAATTTTTACCTAATTTTCACATGGCTTGGTTTATTACAAATATTACAATTACACTAAGAAATATATATAAAAAGATTTAAATATATATATATATATATATATATATATATATATATATACATATATAAAAATATTTCTTTTTTATTTCATTCCATACATGACCAAACGAGAAAAAATACCAAAACAAAGTAACCAAAACAATATCATAAATGCACCAAAAATAATAATAAATACAAAAGATAATGATAATAATGAAAAAAACGTGCCTAACTTTGTGCGGCTGAAAACACACAAGCATCTGAAAGCGTCTCCTTTCTTGGCAGTCCCCAGTTGTTCCACTGGAAACGGGGGGGGTACAGACCCGATTTTCAGATGTTTGCGTGTTTTAAGACGCACAATGTTAAAGACACACAACGTAACTTTTAGACCTTAAAAATCTGTGTTTCTGACTCGTTTTGATGTCACACCAACATTCATTATGCGCATTTTTCGAGCTGTCACTGCCCCAGAGCCGTCTGGGGGCTCAGAAACAGCACTATGGGTAAGATTCCCATCCGGGACGCGACCGTGACGTTGCAGCCAACTATTGGTGTGGCACCGCGTCACTCACTAGCAACCGGATGTAAACCAGGGATCAACATCGCGGGTGTCTTGAATGCGCATCATGTCGAATTCGGTAAAGAAACGCAAGGAAACATCATCGGAGGAAGAGAGGAAAAGAATCAGAGGAAGGGACAGAACAATAGTCAAGATAGGACTGTCTTTTACTGGCTGGAGTGAGCTTACAGTACAGGTACGAACAAGATGGATGCTAGTTTAGCTACCGATAGGGGGCGCGTCACTGAGAAAACTGCTGAAAGTTCCGTTGTGTGTCTTTAAGCACGTCAGTAAATGCTAGCTGGCTAATGCTAGCATGCTGTGAAGTGCCGGTGTTGTGCCTCACCGGCGACAAACAAAACGTGTGTTTTATTATAAAGTTCGGCCCTTCACCGCGGCGAATCGATCGCTTTGATCCACTTCTTCCTTAGTACCATTTCAGTCTAGAATGAAAACTTAAGTATGTTTGGAGTTTATCCGATTTAGACAGTATAACAGAGCAGGAACGGCTGTCGTTAACATGGCCCGGAAGAGGAAGTGTCAAAATCCGGGGAACTTCCGGTAAGCGAGATAATCCCCTATATTTAAAAGCTCTGACTCAAAGAAACCATAAAACGTCTTTAAAAGCAAGGTGGGAATGGGGTCTGAAAGGCAGGTTGTTGGGTTAAGCTGGGAGAAAACTCGACCGAGCATCTCTCCAGTGTTTCCTCGGGTAAAAACAATGCTTCAGATCTGTTAAAACTAACATTTTGTTGTGCTAAAAAGTTTGATCTAACAGCACTGATTTTACTCCTAAAGTGGCATGCAAAGCTCTTTCATGCCGCATCTGATGGTGGCATGGAGGACCTGTTAAAATCTGTGTTTATTAAAAGATCAATGGTTTTAAAAAGGAATTTGGAGTTGTTCTTGTTAACGGTAATGAGGTTTAAGAAGTAGTGTTCTTGCCTGTTTAACTGTATTATTGTAAATTTTGTTCACGTAGGATTTCATAATGTATTGTTAGTTTGTTTTCCTCCATTTCCTTTCTGCTCTCCTGACCCTTCTTTTCAGATTTCTAATTTCTTCATTTCTCCATGGTGCTTTGGATTTTGTTTTTAATATTTTTGTTTTCAATGGAGCCACTGAGGCAAGGGCTGATGCCAGTCTTTTGTTAAAATGATCACAATGTTGTTTTTGGCAGCTATTTGAGTTTTAGTCTTAGGTTGCTTTTCACACCAGGGCTGTTTGGTCCACTTTAAACGGACCAGAGTTCGTTTCCTCAGATAGTCCACTTCGTTTGGACAGGTGTGAAAGCACATCCGAACTCTGGTGCGGACCAAACAAGCGAACTCTGGTCCGCCTGAAAACATGGGTCTCGGTTGGCTTGCAAGCGAATCCTGGTCCGGTTCGTATGCAGTGTGAAGCTAACCGGACCAAACACAGGACCAAATGTACGTGGTGACACTACAGCAATGCAAACGCAATGTATCTAGGATGGAGGAGGTGCAGCGCGCACTCCAAACCAAAATAAACATGGCGAGAGGACAAGCATGGACAGACGTGGACAGATGAAGAGCTGAAAGCTCTCCCTGGAAATATGATCAGATGACCGGATAAACCAGCTGTTGAAATCCACTCATCCTCTAGTAAAGTCACATATTCAGAACAATAATACAACATATCTAAATGAGGTTAATTCTTATTAACATAGGTCCAGGAGCAGGACCACGCCTCAACCACACCTGCCTCCAAATCTCACTAATCACCAAGCAGCCTTAAATACTCGCTCACCTCATCAACTCAATTTCTCGTTCTCTCGACGACCTACCAACGTTCCAGCCGTTGCTGCGTTCGCTGCTTCTCATCATCTTCCTCGCCCACCGGTGGCCCTCGTTCCCTCATTGCTGATCGTCCATTACAACCATTGTGGGCGGCTGCTCTCCTCGGACGACTAGTTTCCCAGCGCTCCAACCGCAGCCCGACGCCCCGCCTATACTCCACGCATTTCGTGTCTTCACCTTTCGGTTCACGGATCGTCTCTCCTCCTCGCACGGTCGGGCCTCATGGCCGCCGGCTTCGCCGTTCTTCTCGCTCCTCGGACCCGCTGTCCTGCAGCTTCCGCGCCGTTCGAGTGGCGCACCGCAGTCGGACCAGCTTCCCGGCCCGCGGGCCGCCTTCTCTTGCCCAAACAGTTTCCGACCGGGGTTCCAGGTCTTCGGCACTTCCTGCTCCCCCGGTCGGCTTCCTCCTGGCCGGTTTCTCGCAGCGTCCGCAGCCCCGCCTCTGCCGCCTGCAACACTCTGGGTTGTCTCTCCCGCACCTGCTCCGCCCGTCCTGGAGCTCTCTCGGCACGTTTCCTTCTCTTTTCCTCCCGTTCGTCTCTTGCCGTCCCGGCGCTGTCCGACCGCTTCCGCTTCTTCTCGGCCTCGTTTCCTTTCTTCTAGTACTGGTTACACCGCGGCTCCCTCACTCTCGTCCACACGTATCGCCGCAGCCACAGCCGGTCCTCACCTGTCCTCTAGTGATGTGTCGTTCACGAACGATTCGTTCAATATGAACTAATCTTTTATATGACTCGGAAGTAATGAGTCCTCTCAAAGAGCGATTCGTCCATTTTCATGCACTGCGCTCTCTCGCCACACGGCAGCAGCTGTAAGCTCAGCCAGCCAGCAGGACGACAGGAAACAGAAATGATTAGTTCATGACTCAACCAACTGTGTCGGTCCACAGGTATCGTTCTTTTGTGACAGTCATGCTGCTCAGGCTCCTGTGGTGAGGAGGAGCAAGCACTTTAGTTCGTTCATAATCTTTCATACGGATCAGTACAGATCTTTCTTTCGTTCATTTGTCACGTGAGAGCTGCGCTGCGGTTACGGGGCTGTGGAGAGGAGACCAACAAGGAATGATGTCTGGTATCTTATGTTCATTCATCCGGCCCATAGCCGCTTCAGCTGTGGCTCTCATCAGTCCATCAGCGCCTCCACCCGCTCCAACCGCTGCTCAGCTTCTCGCCACGTTCTCTCGCACTGGGCCACGTGCTGCCCTCTACCACGGACACAGCCTCCACTCGCTCCAGCCGCTGCTCAGCTTCTCACCGCATTCTCACACTGGGCCACGTGCTGCCCTCTACCACGGACACGGCCTCTGCCTGCTCCAACCGCTGCTCAGCTTCTTGCCACGTTCTCTCGCACTGGGCAACGTGCGGCCCTCTACCACGGACACGGCCTCCGCCTGCTCCAACCGCTGCTCAGCTTCTTGCCACGTTCTCTCGCACTGGGCAACGTGCGGCCCTCTACCACGGACACGGCCTCCGCCCGCTCCAGCCGCTGCTCAGCTTCTCGCCCGTTCTCTCGCACTGGGCAACGTGCTGCCCTCTACCACCCGGACACGGCCTCCGCCCGCTCCAACCGCTGCTCAGCTTCTCGCCACGTTCTCTCGCACTGGGCCGCGTGCAGCCCTCTACCACGGACACGGCCTCCGCCTCAGACACAGCCTCCGCCCGCTCCAACCGCTGCTCAGCTTCTCGCCACGTTCTCTCGCACTGGGCAACGTGCTGCCCTCTACCGCGGACATGGCCTCCGCCCGCTCCAACCGCCGCTCAGCTTCTCGCCACGTTCTCTCACACTGGGCCACATGCTGCCCTCTACCACGGACACGGCCTCCGCCACGGACACGGCCTCCGCCCGCTCCAACCGCTGCTCAGCTTCTCGCCACGTTCTCTCGCACTGGGCCACGTGCTGCCCTCTACCACGGACACGGCCTCCGCCCGCTCCAACCGCTGCTCAGCTTCTCGCCACGATCTCTCGCACTGGGCAACGTGCTGCCCTCTACCGCGGACATGGCCTCCGCCCACTCCAACCGCCGCTCAGCTTCTCGCCACGTTCTCTCACACTGGGCCACATGCTGCCCTCTGCCACGGACACGGCCGGCACAGCCCTCGGATCACCACCTTCCCGATTCTATCTGGGTCCCATGCCATCTCTCCGCCATCTTTAGTCCAGGACTGGTGGCTGCTCGCTCCATCGCTCTCCCCGGCCCTCTCTGACGGCCTTTTGGCCACGCTCGCCGCCTCAGCGGCGCCTCTGTCAGCTGGTCTCCTCTGGCCCTGCGATGGCTCTTGCTAGCCTATTTGGCCTTTGCCTGCTCCAACCAGAGCACGCCTCCACGCCGAAGTCTCTCACGGTCTGCCATGCACGACCCTTGGCGCGGTCTCCCGCCACGGTCTCCTGGACTCTGGATCTCACTGCCTCGATTCACAGTGCATCTGTTGAGCCAGCCTCTCCAGCTCTCAGCCGCTTCAACGGTCGCTCTCCCCGGTCTATTCACGCCCCCGTCACGGCGTGAATAGCCCCGTCCGGGCTGCCACGGGTACCAGCCCTGCCTTTCTCCCCGGCTCCACCGTTCTCCCCTGCCATCGCCTGGGGCACCTTCCCACAATTAGCCTCCGCCTGTCCCCTCTGGCACACGCCAACCTCCCGCTTCCGCCTCTGCTCAGTCTTTCACGGAGCCTTTCTTTGCTCATTTCTTCCTTCCTTTCCTCCCCTTCCGTCTTTGGCCGTCCCGGCACCGCCGGCAGCCGCTCTCGCTTCTTCTCTGCTTCCGATTCCTCCCGTTTCCTCGGCTGCCGGCTCCGCCGCAGCCTCCTCCTTTCCTTCTCTGCGTTCTGGTGCGGCCACAGCCGTGCCCCTCCTGCCCTCTTCGGGGGCCCCAGCCCTTTCTGGCTTTTCTGCCCTCTCCTCCTTTCGTTCTGGCTTATTTCGTCCTTGTTCCCTCTCTGCCCCTCTCCCTGCTTCTGCCCCTTTTTTTTGTGCATATTTCTTCTGGCTGTCCTGGGTCTCACAGCCGGCTACCGCCATGCCACTCATCCAGCCGCCTGTCTCTGCCCTGCACCCCGGTGGCTCCTGTCTCCTGGTTTTGGCGGGTCACTATGTTGACTTGGTGCTGTTATTGTACCCTTCTTTCGCTTTTGCTCAGCTGTCGGGGTCTTGCATGCCGCTCCTGGGACCGGCGCCTGACTTCATGGCCCGGCATCTTACTTTTCTTTTTGGGGATCACCCCCAACTCCTTTTCTTTCAGACCTCCTTGCCTCTGGAAAAGGTCAAGCGCATCTCAGTCTCCTCTCCAACTACATCTTGTGGATGAATGCACACAACGGCAGCCCTCATGGGTCATCTCACTTATGCCATGCGCATTGGCTCCGACTTCAAACTTCTCGATTCAGCCGGTCTTGTGCTCTTTACCTGCAGTACCCCATCATTATAGCCGCCATTCTCTGGGGTCATAAATGGTCCTGTAGGTCAATCCTAATTCATTCTGACGATTCCACCCCAGTCAATGTCACCTACAAGGCCATTCCCGTTCCCTTACGATCATACAGCCCATTCGCAACTCGTCTTGATCTCAGCACAATATCAGGTCCTCCTCAGAGCTGCCTACATTCCGAGCCTCTTAACAAATATTGGCTCCGAATCAGACCAACACCAGACTCCAGTCCCTCCATTCACCAACCATCTTCAGTAAGATCACAATTTACTATCTGTTGCCTCAAATGAAGCCATCCTTGACAGTCTCGCTCCATGCATACTCTCAGCCTACCTCACCGGCTGGAACAGTTTCAAAACATATCATTCTGTCTATTAACTTGCTTCCCTCAGTTTGACATTACCACATTTTACAGTTACATTGCCTGTATTTACTCTTTCCAAAGAATTCTCTGTTCCACTATCCACACTTACCTTTCCGGTATATTCTTCTGTCGGCTCTTGCTTGGCTCTTCGTGTCCATCTTTCACTCATTGTCATGTCACCAGGCTCTTAAACAGACTTCGAAAATGAGAGTCAGCTCCGACAACGATACGCCTTCCTCTCACGTTGGACTTTCTCCACCTCTGCATAAACACGTTAAGACCAGGAAACTGTTCTACCATTGATCAGACCTTGGAAGCAGTCATTTTGGCATCCTATGATCCTCTGAATTTTGCACCTACAACGTCCATTTTCAACTCTCCTTTTCACCCCTGCCTCTCAGACATCTGCTACTCACCTGACTGTCTCGTATTCACGCTTAAAAGAAAAACCGATCAACTGGGAATCTCTTCCCCATTTATCTGTTTGAATTGTATTCACACCTCAGCCCTTAAGAACCAGTTCCAGACTACTTCCAACTTGGACTGCAATCAACTGCCTCACCTCTGGATCCGCTCTTCACTGAGAAAAGGAAATTGGCTACTAGATTCTGGTTCAGCAACCATTTCTGTCAAGTCCGTCTGTCCGGCTTAGAATCAGAACACTATTCCATCCATTCATTCTGCATCGGCGCAGCCACCACCGCCTCCAGATTTGATGTATCAGACCAAAAATATTTAGTTGCTCAGACGCTGGTCTTAGCAAGCCTATCGTTCAAACGTTTGCAATAACCTTTCAGATATACGTAGAGCTCATTCACTTCTTGGCTCTGGCCAGTCATTTCGGGGGTTCCCTAAGCCGGACTCACTACCGATAGACTACACCCCCACACTAGGTCTTCCTCCGGCTCATCATCATATCTCATTCTTTCTATCAATCAATCAATCAATCAATCCTTCATCATCATTGTCATCATCACTCCTTTTGTTGTGGCGTGGTCCTTGCTAGTGAAATGAGGTTAATTCATTAACATAGGTTCAGGAGCAGGACCACGCCTCAACCACACCTGCCTCCAATCTCACTAATCACCAAGCAGCCTTAAATACTCGCTCACCTCATCAACTCAGTTTCTCGTTCTCTCGACGACCCTCCCTTCCCCTCCCTTTCCGCTCGTTGCATCTCCTCTGCCTTCCCTTTTGCCTCGTCCGCCTGCTTCTTTAGGCCTTTCTCCATCTGCTGCCCCTCCCTGGCCTTTGCCCCCCCTCTTCTCTGCCTCCCTTCTCCTTCCTGCTGTCCTACTTCTTTCCCATCATCTGACCATCTCCACCATTCTTGTTCCTTGTCTGCTTCCTTCTCTTCTTTCGGGTTCCATCTGAGGGGGTTCCCTAAGCCGGACTCACTACCGATAGACTACACCCCCACACTAGGTCTTCCTCCGGCTCATCATCATATCTCATTCTTTCTATCAATCAATCAATCAATCAATCCTTCATCATCATTGTCATCATCACTCCTTTTGTTGTGGCGTGGTCCTTGCTAGTGAATCTATATATAGTATAGCTTGATTCTGCATCTCTACATCCCATTAGTCCTTACGTGATGTTTACTGTTGCTATGGCAACAACTGACCGCTGACATTAGCAGTTGCTAGCAAACTTAACTCAATTGTATGAACAACAATAATACATACATTGACAATTTGGCATATTAAAACAAAATCAAATCACAACTCCCAAACAGTGGCAGTCCTTAAACTCTGAGCTCACATGTTGTCACGTTAGATTGTCGAAGTTAGAAAATGAACAGAGTTGATCCCTGACCAGCTATGATAGCATCACAGGAGCAGTCGCGTTCACCAAGGTTGTAGCGTTCCCTACAATAATGAGACCAAGCGCAACACGAGACGACCAGTCCACCGCCGTTTGTAATATGTGAGGTTACAAACCTTGCCCGCCGTCGTCGTAGCAACACCAACAACTCGTAGTCTTGGGCCAGTCTCCTCCGGTGCCGCCTGTTTTATTTGAGACACTGAACTGCTCCATTCCTCGCTGCGTTACCAGCCGGTCATACTGCACCGCTTGCAGAGCCATGTCCATTTGCAGTACAAACAGAAATGCCATTACCAAAACCACCAACTTAATATAATGCTCCATGCTTAAACAACTGTTGTTTTTCAGGGGTGGGAGGGGATTTCCCCTGCTACTTTTGTCCAATCAAAGAGCACCCCTTTCCACCACGTAATGCTGCTCAGAAAGTTCGGAGCGCATCATAAATCACAGTGTGAAAGCCGAAGTGAAATGAATGATTAATGCAACAATGTTGCAACTTTCAGCTCTTCAATCGGACCGAGTCCGCTTGGCCAGGTGTGAAAGCGACCTTAAGTCTGAGTCTTTCTGACGAAAATGCTTATTAGTTTTAGTCACATTTTTAGTCATTTCTGTATCTGATAGTTTTAATCTAGTTTTAGTCGACGAAATTAAAAAACATTTTAGTCTAGTTTTTATCAGTTAGGCTATATTTTAAAAAGAAAAGAAAAACTGGCCACTATGGAGGCCATGCTGCCGGTCACATTTGAGCTTATAGGTTTGTACAAATAAATGAAAACAGAAAGAAAGGCTACGTTCCATTGCAAATGAAGGCAGGAGTAAGTGGTGAGGGGAGTGCATTGCGTTGTCTTGTATTATAACCACATGACAACTGAAAGTTTAATTTTTGTAGTTTTATTGTATTGTGTATCTTTTCTTTACCTGCCTAGGGTCGGTGTTGTAAGCTGCAGGTCTGATGTTATCTGTGGATTACCTTTTCTATCTCTAAATGTATCGCTGGTAACGTCGTCAGACAGCAGATCTGGTGAGTGTCTGTTCGCTGCTTATAAATATTGCCATTAAATGATGTTCTATTGAGGTTGGAGTTAATCTGAATACATAATGACAGTTCAACGTTATTATCTGCTGTCACAGTCCTAGTGTTTTTGTCTGGCTTTCAGCAGCACAGTACAGAAGCTGGTACTGACGTTACAGCATGTGGAGGTTCTCGTTGCAGTGAGCGGTGTAAACCTACATCTTATCTGCTATTCACGAGACCAAAACCCGGCTTGTCAGTGAAAACAAACCCTGGCTGCATCATAATATGAACCTTCATCTATTTGTTTTCACCGTTTTACGTTTTCTCTCCCAGTTTAAAATGATCAGTTATGCTGACGGCCTCAGTCACTGCGTTTACATGCAGCCAATAACTCTTTCATAATTCTTTCATAACCGGAATATTAGCAATAACCCGGTTGCACACGGCCATGTAAGCACTGGCAAAAACCCGAATATGCTCATTTTCGGGTTTTTAAAAACCCGAATATTACCCCTGGGTTACTCCTTTTCTAACCGGAACATTTGGTCATGTAAACGCTTATTGGAATATCTCCATTGAAAGGAATATTTAATTGTGTTCTGCGCATGTTGCTATCTGCAAGTATTTTTGGTGTTTTGATTAAACTACAGGAAGTATTTTGCCAGTGAGGTTGTAGCTGGTCTAAACATCGCCTGCAGATACTGAAGCAGCCATTTGCGCGTTCTCCTAAGCTGAATGAGATTTAACATATAATGTTTCGTTTTGACATGACTAAAGCTAAAATGAGTATAGATGAATAACCCATCTGTAAAAACAGATTCTTTATAAACTTTTATCAGAGCAGCAGCCTAAATGTCAGATAAAGTTATTCTGACATGATGTAATCAGACCTGATGTTCAGTTTCTGATCTTCTGCTCTCTCTGGTTTCATCATTTATGCTCCAAGTTAACATGCTTTATTATATAACAGTATCTGTTACTATTAAAAAGTCATGTCTGATTTACTTATCAGAAGTCTCATCAAACCATGAAAATACCACTAAACCCAGTTATCATGTAAATTATTGGTTTTATTGTCTTTTCTGTAGCTTTAAAACGATCTCTTCTAGTCTGTAGAGTAAATATGTTTATAGCAGCCAACCATAGAGTACATTTAAAGGAAGATCTACAAAAATTAAAGACAAAGTGATGAGGATCAACGCTGATAATCCATTAGATTTACACCTTTGTTTTCACTGTAAGTAAAACTAAATTTACAGAAGTACTGATATATCCAGGCCTCTTTCTTGGCACTGCCGGCACAATTACACTTATTTATTCTGATTTGTTAGGTGTTCTAAGATGAATAAAATCAGTATTGGAAAGATTTATAGATGGTAATTTATTTGTAAGAATTCATTGCAAACTGAGTGAAAATAAAAATCAGGTAAATAGTTCAAAAACATTTTAGATAAATGGAAAAGGGAAAAAAATACTTTGATACCTGGCAGAAAATTCAGGTGTGTCGCTCACCCAGCTGGTTAAAAACACACAGTTACAGGATAAATTGAACAGGACAGTACCTTCCAGCAAACTGACAAAAACTGTCAGATCTTAAAGTAGAAAAGTCTTCTTATAAGTCAAATGTTGCATATGAGAACCGAAGGGCTGAAGCAGCATTTAACAGTTTTACTTAGAAATTTTGGAAAGCGGCCAAATGGCAGACGGGGTTGTCAAAGGTGGCACGGCCGGTGCATCGATGGCCGGGAAATATGAAACGGTCTGGGAAAAATTTCAGCTAAACAAATTATTCTTGCTTCAATCCCTGATACCTCAACTTGTGTCATGTCAAACTTAATGACGGTTGTTCAAACAAAACTAATAGGATATTTGCGTTATATTCTAGAACCACCTGGATTTTCTTCTACCTGAGAAGAGAGAGAAAGAGAGAGAGAGAGAAACAATACCCAGTAACAGGAGATGTTTGGTTATTTACAGAAATGACCATGTATAAACTCTGTTCACACAGAAAATCCTAAATGAAACTGTCCTTAGAAGTTTTAGAGTCTGTAAAAAAGAAGTTTGTTTTTTTTTTAGGTGGGGTGGCCGATGTCCGATACTCAGTTTTAAGGCAGATATAGGCCGATACTGATAGAGGGCCGATTATATTGTGCATCCCTAGTTTATACAGCCTTCATCTTCATCGTCATCCTCACAGGTGAACTGGATTTATATCTAGAACATGTCCAGACAGAGACTCTGGTGAAAGGTGGTTTGTTGATGATCTGAGGTCAGTCTGGAGACCACAACTGGTTTCCTCCCAGTGAGATTTATATATACATGACAGGATGTTTTTATGTAGTCTTCCTAAATGAGAGAAAATTTAAGACTTAAACACCTGAAACTTTGAAACATTTTAGTTAATACGATTGAATATGGACATTATATCCGTTTTTTCCATCCATCACTGGTCTACTGGTTACGCCTGCCACACACCAGAGCTTTCTGCTGAGCTAAAAAGTCATTGGAGGCTGTTTGCTCGGCAGATCGTTACCGTGTCGCCTTATTTTTGGTGAGTATTCTGTCTCACGAGGCCTTGAAGTGAAAATCAAACACGTTGATCTTTTTTTGCCTCGCGAGGTGAAAAACTCATCGTGTGCGCTCAACATGAGCTCTGCTGAGAACAGAAGATCTAGCGACCAATCAAAACACGTCCGCAGATCACATGATTTCAAGATGGCAGCTGATGACGTAGTCTGTTACATTTTTGAAGATAAATTAGTGGAAATACGGCCAGACCTGCTTATATGATGTTTCGTCGGATTTCAAAAACATCCATCCTGACACCGTCTCTCTCTAAGTTTCATTAATTTTTCTCACATGACTTCTTCTTCTTTCGAGTTTAATGGCAGTTGGCAAACTCAAAAGTGCGTTACTACCACCAACTGGTATGATTAGAGTATAGTACAGTATCTCTCATACGACTCACTTGATAAAAGGACAAAACAAATAAAAATTTATAACAATAACGTAGGGATGTAACTATATGAAAATTTCATATCACGATAATTGTGACCAAAATTATCACGGTTATCATTTTTATCACGGGATTACAGAAAAAACCCCAGCATCTTTAAAAATATCCAAAATGAGTCTAAAAGTCTACTTTGTCCTTTTTAAAAGGGGTAAAAATCTCAAGAGATCTGTCCACGTGGGTGCCTTTTGTTACCTTCAGCCATGTTTTCATAAATTAAACATTGGAAACTGCAACTGCTGCTGCTTTTCCAGCCACTGAGCAGCATCACTAGGATCTTTTCAAAGTGCAGTGATCAGTCACGCTTTTAGCGATAATTAAAATTTGAAACGGTATTACTAACCGTTGGAAATTTGATCACGGTTAACCATTTTACCGGTAATCGTTACATCCCTACAATAACACAATCCAGTCTCTAACAAAAAAAAAAATCCTTAAAACTTTTCTGCCTTCAGTCTTTGGATCTTTTTGCAAAACATCAATCAAGTCTTCTAACATGATGACAGAGGGCTGCCATCTTGAAATCATGTGATCTGCGGACGCATTTTGATTGGTCACTAGATCTTCTGCCCTCAGTAAAGCTCAAGTTGAGCGCACAGGGTGAGTTTTTTGCCTCGCGAGGCAAAAAATATCAAACCTGTATGATTTTCGCCTCAGGGCCTTGTGAGGCAGAAAAATCAGGCGCACGCGGCGACGATCTGCTGAGCAAACGGCCTCGAGAAACTTTTAGCTCAGCAGAAAGCTCTCGTGTGGAGCAGGCGAGAGTCTGACCAGTATGAGACTGACCAGTAGGGACCAGTGTACCTGACCTGGGTGTGGTGGGGGTTCCTGACCCTGGTGGTCTCCACCTGTGTTTCTCCTGCAGCCCAGTCAGGTGTCGGTGGACAACAACATCCTGGTGTCTCGTTACATCAACGACCCTCTGCTGATCGACGGTGAGGAACTCTGTTACAGAGCGGTTAACTCAGGAAAACCTTCAGAGCTCACTGTTGTTGTTTGTTGTTTACAGAGTTTAAATTCGATGTGCGTCTGTACGTGTTGGTGACATCATACGATCCTCTTCTTATCTACGTGTATGAGGAAGGCCTTGCCAGGTAAGTTCCCGTAGGTTTGCCTGCTTGGTGATCTTACCTGGTACAGAACAGGTTTGCTTTTATATCAGAGTGTTTGATAGAACGGATCACCTGAGGGTCACGTTTCCTGCATCACACAGTCAATCTGATCAGTTATGGATCAATCAGCAAAATGATTCCCAACAATGATTCCAGAATCATGCCAGGATTGATCCAGCATCATTCTTAGCATCATTCCAACATCATCCCTGCATCATGCCCAACACCATTCCCAGTTCATTCCCTGCATAATTCCAGGATTAATTATTCCAGTATCATTCCCAGAATGATCCCAGGCATCATTCCTAGAATCATGCCAAGATTGATCCAGCATTATTCCAACATCATCCTTGCACCATGCCCAACATAATTCCCAGTTAATTCCCTGCATCATTCCATGATTTTTCCCAGAATCATTCCCAGCTTCATTTCCACATCATTCCCTGCATCATCGGAATAACATTCCCAACATCATTCCCTGCATTATTCCCAGCATCATTCCCAGAATCACTCGTAGCATTACTTGCACATAATTCCCTGATGATCCAAATAACCTTCCCAGAATCATGCCAGGATTGATCCAGCATCATTCTAAGCTCATTCCAGGATCATTCCTGCATCATTCCTAATAAATTCCAGGGATCATTTCAACATAATTCCTAGTTAATTCCCTGCATAATTCCAGGATTAATTATTCCAGCATCATTCCCAGAATGATCACAGGCATCACCCCTAGAATCATGCCAGGATTGATCCAGCATCATTCCCTGCATCATTCCAACATCATCCTTCACCATGCCCAAAATCATTCCCAGTAAATTCCCTGCATCATTCCAGGATTATTCCCACATCATTTCCACATCATTCCCTGCATCATCTTAATAACATTCCCAGAATCATTCCAGAATCATGCCAGGATTGATCCAGCATCATTCATCATTCCAGGAACATTCCCACATCATTCCTGCATCATTCGCAATTAATTCCCTGGATCATTCCAACATCATTTCCCAAATCATTCCAGGACTATTCCTACATCATTCATGCATCATTCCCAACAACATTCCCAGAGTCATTCCCCCCAAAATATTCCAACATCATTCTCTATCATCTAAACTTGATTTCCAACATCATTTCCAGTTCATTCCCTCCATTATCATCCTAACATCATTCCCTGCACTAGGTTTTCTGCAGTGAAATTCGATGAATATGGAATTCTGTTTCCCGTCTCCAGGTTCGCTACGGTTAAATATGACCAGACTTCCACCAACATCAAGAACACCTTCATGCATCTGACCAACTACAGTCTGAATAAGAAGAGTCGGGACTACGTCAGGTGAGCCTCAGGTGAGCTCTGCAGGTGGAGTCTGAATCCTGCTGACTGGAATTCTGTCCTTTCAGCTGCGATGACCCCGAAGTGGAGGATTATGGGAACAAATGGAGCATGAGTGCGGTGTTGAGGTATCTGAAGCAGGAAGGGAAGGACACCAGCTGTGAGTCAGACTTTCATCTGTCAGGACCTTTGGTTCCTCCAGACGGGAAATGCTGGAATTCTGTCCTTTCTTTTGCAGTGCTGATGAGGAAGGTGGAGGACGTCATCATCAAAGCCGTGCTGAGCGCCGAGCAGCAGATTGCCGCAGCCTGCAGGACCTCCGTTCCTCACAGGAACAACTGCTTTGGTAATTATTCAGATATAGGCTCACCTGGTCAATCCTCCAGACTAGTCTCCCCCAGACCAGTCTCATCCAGGATGAACTTGCCATCTGGTGTTGTCTCTGGTTCTGGTCTCTGAGATCCCGGATGTGTCGTCTCTGCAGAACTGTACGGGTTTGACGTTCTCATTGACTCCAACTTGAAACCCTGGTTGTTGGAGGTGAACCTGTCTCCGTCCCTGTCCTGGTGAGTCTCCATCCTCCGTCCGTCTGTCACACATTGGTATCTGTGTCTGATCATGATCAATCTGCCGACCAACAGCGACGCTCCACTGGACCTGAAGATCAAAGCCAGCATGATCGCAGACATGTTTTCTCTCATAGGTGAGTCCAACTTCATTTCTGCTCCCCTTTCCACAACTGACCAAACTTCCTGGACGAACCAATCATGGTCAGCCTGTTCATGGATGGCCCGTTCATGGATGGCCCGTTCATGGCCAGCACGTTCCTTTTTTTGCACTTCATGGATGGCCCGTCCATGTTCGGCCCGTTCATGGATGGCCCGTTCATGGATGGCCCGTTCATGGTCGGCAAGTTCATGGACGGCCTGTTCATGGTCGGCAAGTTCATGGTCGGCAAGTTCATGGATGGCCCGTTCATGGATGGCCCGTTCATGGTCGGCCCATTCATGGATGGCCCGTTCATGGTCGGCACGTTCCTTTTTTTGCACTTCATGGATGGCCCGTCCATGTTCGGCCCGTTCATGGATGGCCCGTTCATGGTCGGCACGTTCCTTTTTTTGCACTTCATGGATGGCCCGTTCATGGATGGCCCGTTCATGGTCGGCCCATTCATGGATGGCCCGTTCATGGTCGGCCCATTCATGGATGGCCCGTTCATGGTCGGCACGTTCCTTTTTTTGCACTTCATGGATGGCCCGTCCATGTTCGGCCCGTTCATGTTCGGCCCGTTCATGGATGGCCCGTTCATGGTCGGCAAGTTCATGGACGGCCTGTTCCTTGATTGCCCTTCATTGTTGGCCCATGCCTGGACGGCCCGTTCCTGGACAGTCCATTCCTGGACGGCCCATTCATGGATGGCCGTTCATGGTTGAACCATTCCAGTCCCAAGGAAATACTGATGTGACTCCAGGCAGAAAATCCTCATGGTTTTTGGTGGATCATGTACACAACTGTAAGAAAGCATGACGAAAAACAACTTAGCTGACCAAGATATTGCCAAATTGTGATTTTTATTTTAAGTAGGGTTGGGCATCGAGAATCGAGCATCGATGGGAACCGGGACTAGCTCTCCGATTCTCCTGGAATCGTCCAATTTTTTAAATTTCAATTCCTATTTTCGATGCCCAGTCCGCCAAACACCATAGAATCCACGGGAAGTGGAACGTTTGTTCGTGCCGAGTTTCTGGTACAGCCAGTTATGCTGACACACAAGGCACAACTAGGTGTCTTTTTCGCTATGTTTAGCGAGTTTTCAGCCCCTTTGTTAACTTTCTTTTAATAAAACTGCAAGCAACAAGTCTAGAGACTCTTACTGGAGACTTTTGAGACCAACGTGAAAAAACTTTTTTTTTTATGGCCCGCTGCTGCGGCCCCTCCCCCTTCTCACGGCACACACCAGAAGCTGCAGGAAGCGTCAGACACAGCAGCAGATGTTCACCTCTGCTCCATAAACCTAACTGAAAAACTCAAAGCTGCCACTGATAATCAGATATTGATGTCTCTAAGTGAAGAATGTGGACAGAAACATTTAGTTTTAAGTACTGTAGCATGTAGTAGACTCTTAATTAGAAAACAGCCAGTTTAACAGTTAAAGTTCTTAAAATGTGAGCTGGTGAAATGAGGTCTATTCAAGTTTGGCCAGGGATAATTTTTATTTATTTTTCTACTTTTTTTTCTTAGTTGAAATGCAATTAAATGCTTTTGGTAAGAAAATAAATAGACCCGGAGTTTACTATATTTAAGTCCTTGTCTGTTATTTGATTTAGTTGCCTACAAAAAAGAAAATGTAAACTTTTTTTTTACCCTAACCCTTAAAAGAATCAGAATCGAAAATCAATGGGAACCGGAATCGTTAAAATTCAAACGATGCCCAACCCTAATTATAAGTTAGGCTATAATTTATTTCTTAAAAAATTTATGTGTTAATATTACAGATTAATCTCCCTGCATTAGCAGATTTTTTTTGACAGCCACTTTCATGTTCCTGTTTTGTGCATAAGCCAGCTTTAAAAATGAGGCCCCCCGGTCCTGGTGGTTTATGAAGTCACTCCAGCTGTTACATGTGAAGCTTCAGAACTCCTCTGTGGTCCTGGTCTCTGCAGGTTTCGTCTGTCAGGATCCTCTAACAAGACAATCCCGGTCCGACAAAGTCCCCCTGGACAAGAACCCTGCAGGTCTGAAAGCTCAGGTGGGTCTACGCAGGGTTTATACTACATGATATCATGTCTCCTCTGGTCCCAGGCCAGCAGGCTGTTGTTCCTGCAGGACATGCATGCCCTTGAATATTTCCCTGGTAAATTTTACCTCTGTAAATATTAACACAGCACAGCCTCTTCGGCCTGATGGAAACTCTCTTTTCTGGGTGTAATGTCTCATGAAGGAGGAGAGTGTGCGTAAATGCTGACCGCCACCATCATAATACTTCTCAAACCTTTTACATCACTACACCTCAGTAGACCCTCATCAGGACTACATACAGATATCATCACATCTCAGGACTCCATTATTATTGTTTCCCTCAGTTCCTGCTGTTTCACAAACGATTAAAGATAGGCATTAAATTCAGTAAAAGAATAAAGTCAGATTAGAAATAATTTTTTAAGTATTTGTTTAATTGTTTTTAAAACAAACATCAGTTTCAAATGCTTGAATGAAAGAAAGAAGAAAAAAAACAATTTGTCCCTAAATTCTTCAATCATGGTAAACTCTTCATCCACCACTAGAGGGAGCAGCAACACCACGGTTTGAGGACCACGGCTCCATCATTCCTGGTGTCCCGGCTTTGTCTGACTGTTTTCATGTCTGTTTTCATCCTGTAGCGACAGAGACGCACGTCTGCCGTGACCCTGGAAACCGACGACAAGCCGGGAGGTAAACACAGCCCTGGAGACCTCAGCCTAAACTCAGAGGAGGTGAGGAGGTGTGATGGCAATGGTCAAACCAGTCCCTCCAGGATTTCACTGTGTTTAAGTGTTGGGGATGAAAGAAGTTTTTATGTTCTTTTTTTTTTTTTTTTTTTGTTAGTTTTTATCCATGAGGCCATGCACATCATGCAACATTATGACATCACCAGCAATCACCTGATCTGCAGCAGAAGTGTTTTCTAATTTTACACAAGTAATAAATACTACATCATTTCCTGCTTTTATACTGGATTTTTGACCAATAACCAATATCGTGCATCCCTACTCAGAATGGCACAGACTTCATGTTCATAATTGCCATGGCAACATTCCCATTTCCTGGAGGGACTAAAATCCATCAGACTGGAAAGCCAGAACTGCATGAAACTGTTTTTTCTCTGTTTAGATCCGAATGCTGAGGAGGATAACGGAGGAGTACGAAAGACGAGGAGGATTCATCCGGATCTTCCCCACCCCAGATACCTGGGAGCTTTACGGGTAATGTAGTCAACCTGTAGTCCACCTGTAATCCACCTGTAGTCCACCTCTAGCCCACCTGTAGTCCACCTGTAGCCCAGCTGCAGTCCACCTGTAGCCCACCTGTAATCCACCTGTAGTCCACCTGTAGTCCAGCTGTAGTCCACCTGTAGCCCACCTGTAATCCACCTGTAGTCCACCTGTAGTCCAGCTGTAGTCCAGCTGTAGCCCACCTCTAGCCCAGCTGTAGTCCAGCTGTAGCCCACCTGTAGCCCACCTGTAGTCCAGCTGTAGTCCAGCTGTAGCCCACCTGTAGCCCACCTGTAGTCCAGCTGTAGTCCAGCTGTAGCCCAGCTGTAGTCCACCTGTAGTCCACCTCTAGCCCAGCTGTAGTCCAGCTGTAGTCCAGCTGTAGTCCAGCTGTAGCCCACCTGTAGCCCACCTGTAGTCCAGCTGTAGTCCAGCTGTAGCCCACCTGTAGCCCACCTGTAGTCCAGCTGTAGTCCAGCTGTAGCCCACCTGTAGTCCAGCTGTAGTCCACCTGTAGCTCAGCTGTAGTCCACCTGTAGCTCAGCTGTAGCCCACCTTTAGTCCACCTGTAGCTCACCTATAGCCCAGCTGCAGTCCACCTGTAGTTCACCTCTAGCCCACCTCTTGTCCACCTGTAGCCCATCTGTAGTCCACCTGTGGCCCATCTGTAGTCCACCTGTAGCTCAGCTGCAGTCCACCTGTAGTCCACCTCTAGCCCACCTCTTGTCCACCTGTAGCCCATCTGTAGTCCACCTGTAGTCCACCTCTAGCCCACCTCTTGTCCACCTGTAGCCCATCTGTAGTCCACCTGTAGCCCACCTCTTGTCCACCTGTAGCCCAGCTGTAGTCCACCTGTAGTCCAGCTGTAGTCCACCTGTAGCTCAGCTGTAGTCCACCTGTAGCCCACCTGTAGTCCAGCTGTAGTCCACCTGTAGTCCACCTGTAGCCCACCTGTAGTCCAGCTGTAGCCCACCTGTAGCCCACCTGTAGTCCAGCTGTAGTCCAGCTGTAGCCCACCTGTAGTCCAGCTGTAGCTCACCTGTAGTCCACCTGTAGCTCAGCTGTAGCCCACCTTTAGTCCAGCTGTAGCCCACCTTTAGTCCACCTGTAGCCCACCTGTAGTCCACCTGTAGCTCAGCTGTAGCCCACCTGTAGCTCAGCTGTAGTCCACCTGTAGCTCAGCTGTAGCCCACCTTTAGTCCAGCTGTAGCCCACCTTTAGTCCACCTGTAGCCCACCTGTAGTCCAGCTGTAGTCCAGCTGTAGCCCACCTGTAGTCCAGCTGTAGCTCAGCTGTAGCCCACCTTTAGTCCAGCTGTAGCCCACCTTTAGTCCACCTGTAGCCCACCTGTAGTCCACCTGTAGCCCACCTGTAGTCCACCTGTAGCTCAGCTGTAGCCCACCTTTAGTCCACCTGTAGCCCACCTATAGCCCAGCTGCAGTCCACCTGTAGCCCACCTCTAGCCCACCTCTAGCGCACCTGTAGTCCACCTGTAGCTTGGTTGGGACCTGCCTCATGATCTTCTTCTTCTCCTCTCAGAGGGTATCTGGAGTCCAAGACTTCGATGAACTTCATGCTGGCGAGCAGACTTTTCCAGGGGAAGGTGAGAACTTCCAGGTGGTTCTGTCTCTGTCTGGATTCTTGGTCTGAATGCAGGAGGAGAACTGGAGCAGGTTTTATCTGGCTCTGGCTCTGGATCTGGAGTAGTTCAGGATCTGGACCCCGACCTGGCTCAGGATCAGATCTGGAACAGGATCTTGATCAAGAACTGGATCCGGCTCAGGACTGGATCTGGATCTGGAGTAGTTCAGGATCTGGACCCCGACCTGGCTCAGGATCAGATCTGGAACAGGATCTTGATCAAGAACTGGATCCGACTCAGGACTGGATCTGGATCAGGATCAGGATCAGTGCTGGCTTTCATCAGACTTGTTTGTGTTTCAGGAATGGGAACTTGCAGCTGCAGATGGATGTGGTCTACAGCTGCCATGTGGTCCAGTACGAGAGGAAGCTGCTGTCTCTGGAGACCAGAAGAAGAAGACGGCGCCACCCGAGTCATCGCTCTGTCACGAAGAGGAAGAATCCAGGTGCATTATCATCATCACCAGCAGTTGGGATCACTGGGAGCCGGAGATTCATGTCTATCCCCTCACTGCTGCAGGGAAGGAGTTCGGGGAGGAAGAGGAGGAGGAGGAAGATCTGATGGAGTCAGTCAGTGAGCAGGAGACCAGATCAGACCGCCACCACGGAGGATCGGCGTCCAGCTCCGAGGCTGCCATGCTGCACGCCACGGCCACCATCAACCTGCTCACTATCCTGCAGGAGGGCTGGGAGCTCAGGTTGGTCTGCTTCGTCACCCCGAGTGACATCACTGCCTGCTCGCCAGGTAACATGTGACATCATAACAGCCTACATCATAGTTTCCTGATGTCCACCACACTGGACATACTGGGGATGTCTTTGGTTCTGTCTGGATGTGTTCTGCAGTTTTTGTCTACATGTGTTGGCTATTTGTGTTTCATGTCATGTCCAATAAATGAAAAAGGCATCATATATAGTACTTTAGATCCATTCTCTCCTCCTCTTCCTCCTCCTCAGTAAGGTCCAGGCTCGCATGGCCTTCTCCTCGTACCTGCAGCGAGTGCAGCAGAGGCTGGTGGCTGAGAACCAGAGCGCCTCCACGCCAGCGTGGCCGGAGAAAGACGACGAACAGATGGTAAAGTTTTCCTTCATGGCGCCGTCCTCTGCTCAGCAGACACGTCCAAATGTCCCCCGTCCTGTCTGTCTTCACAGGAGCTGGTGGTCCGCTTCCTGAGGAGAGCTGCCAGTAACCTGCAGCAGGACCTGAAGGTGGTCTTACCCAGCCGCCAGCTGCCGGTCCAGGACCGCCGCCGCATTCTGGCGCACCAGCTAGGACGCTTCATCCACTGCTACGACAAGGTAGTATATTCCTACTTACTACTCCTACGACAAAGTAGTAGCATCCTATTTACTACTACGACTATTATTACTGCTACGACAAGGTAGTATAATCCTACTTACTACTCCTACGACAAAGTAGTAGCATCCTATTTACTACTAATACTATTACTGCTACGACAAGGTAGTAAAATCCTACTTACTACTCCTACAACAAAGTAGTAGCATCATATTTACTTCTACTACTATAACTGCTACGACAGGAGTAGCATCCTTCTTACTACTACTACTACTACTACTGCTACAACAAGGTAATTCCATCCTACCCATGACTACTACTGCTATAAAAAGGAGGAGCATCCTGCTCGCTGTTACTACTACTGTTATGACAAGATAATAACATCCTGCTCACTACTACTACTACTGCTGCCCTGACAAGGTAGTAGCATCCTACTTTCTACTACTACTACTGCTACGACAAGGTAGTAGCATCCTACATACTACTACTACGACAAGGTAGAAGCATCCTACTTACTACTACTACGACAAGGTAGTAGCATCCTACTTACTGCTACTACTACTGTTACGATAAGGAAGTCACATCCTACCTACTAGTACTACTGCTATGAAAAGGGAGTAGCATCCTACATAATACTACTACTAATATTACCAATACTACAAAAGGGTAGTAACATCCTACTTACTACTACTGCTACGACAAGGTAGTAGCATCCAACTTACTACTACTACTACTACGACAAGTTAGTTGCACCCTACTTATTGCTACTACTGCTGTTATGATAAGGTAGTAGTATCCTACTTACTACTACTACTGCTCTGACAAGATAGTAGGATCCTACTTTCTACTACTTTTACTGCTGTGACAAGGTAGTAGCATACTACATACTACTTTTGCTACGACAAAGT
Source organism: Atherinomorus stipes (assembly GCA_023101725.1). Lineage (NCBI taxonomy): Eukaryota > Metazoa > Chordata > Actinopteri > Atheriniformes > Atherinidae > Atherinomorus > Atherinomorus stipes. The sequence goes on along the minus strand of JALJCO010007717.1, from coordinate 548,006 downwards.
AGTAGAATCCTATGTACTACTACTACTGCTGCTCTGACAAGGCAGTAGAATCCTACTTTCTACTACTGCTACTTTTATGACAAGGTAGTAACATCCTACTTACTACTACTACTGCTACGACAAGGTAGTGGCATCCTATTTATTACTACTACTACCGTTATGACAAGGTAGTAACATCTTATGTACAACTACTACTTCTACTACTGCTACGACAAGGTAATTGCACCCTACCTACTACGACTACTACTGCTACAACAATGTAGTAGCATCTTACTTACTGGTACTACTTCCGTTATGACAAGGGTAATAGTGTTTCCCATTAATTAACTAGACTGTTTGGACCCGCCACAGTCCTGTATGACCCCAAAATGTAAAAAAAAAAAAGTCAGACCAGACCGTCAGACCGTTCCACAGTACAGCTGTACTCTCCTCCTGCCTTTGAGCAAGTCAAAGGAGGAGAGCGCGTGCACACTCGTACGCACAGGTCACGTTCATAGACGTCGCTCTTTTCTTGACACGTTTTGCCGTGACCCAGATTCCAGCGACACCAGAGCCACAGACGTGAGCGGAGCGGCATGTCTGTACCCACACAGAGAGCAGCGATCAGGCTGGATGATGGAGCAGGAGGCCATGTTGATGATGTCATCAAGCCAGTCAACTTCTAACCTGCCAAACCGAGTCCAACTTTCTGCACTCTATGGTGCTGATTCTCCACTATTCCTCCCGCTGCCGCTCGCGCCATTTATCTCATCCCTCTGCTGTTATGCCACTGCCGTTCACCCGAGCAGGTGGATGATGATCAGTGAAGATGTCTCCTCAGAGCGTAATGAGGCTGCTGCTCCACCTCATCGAAGTATGACATGTTGCATATCAAAAGAAACGTCTTCATCATGAGATTAAAATGAGCTTACTTTCATAAGAATTTAAAATGGTTCTTGAATGTTAAGAACACATGACAGAATTGTCTATAAGGAGGATCCAGTATTTATGGCACGGTCATACTGTTGGTTTGTCCTGGTATCTCCAATCTCGGAGGATGGGCTCAAATTGGCCTTTGTTTGTTTTACCAAGATGCAGGTTCTGTTCTGGTCGGGGTTATCTGGAGATGTGGTCATCCTGAGTTGCCCTCAGGACAGTAAATTAGTGTCTGGTCAGAGAATGTCAATCCCTCAGCAGAATTCCTCCTTGGGACATCTGTTTCAACTTCAGCTGTGGCCTTTATCAATCAATAAGCGTTCCAAAGCATATTTGGTTGGATGTGTGAATCCTTTTGCTGAGACCTTTGGGCTTGAGATCGCTACACAATAAAAACAAAATAATAACAACAATAAGAATATCCTATTTGTCAGGAGGGATACCTGGCTGGCACCCCATTCAGCCATCACAGTTGGATCAAGCACAATGATATATGTAGAAATGACGAGTCATCCAAAGGGTTCCTGCAGGGTCTTAAAAAGTCTTAAAGGGGGAGTTCAGGATTTTTACATAGGGCCTCATTTAAAAGTGAGCCAGGATACAACTTATCACTGAAGACAGTTTCAACATATTTCATCCCATTATTCTAGTTCCAGGAGGTTGCCGATGCTAATGCTAGTGTAAGTCAATATGAATCTGCTAGCCTGTCATTAAAACCAATCTTATCCACTCCACAGAAGACCCGAGGTGAATCCTATCTGTGTAAATGCCGTGTTAAACTAATAAACTTGTGTGTTAAAACTTGCCCTGTATGACAAATTTTGCATGACATATTCAGGAACTAGTTTCTTACCAGCTGCAGTTTTATATATTTTGCTTCCAGGTGGTGGTGTTACTACATTTGTCAGTGTATTCCGGTTCGTAGAGATATGGTGACAGTTTGATGAAAAAAGTTTGAAATCGTCAAAATCAGACATATGCTCATACTTTTCAGATGTAGCCTTAGTTTTGACTGTATATTAGTCAATCAAATCCCTTCATGCACATGGTAGCAGATGACATCAGTCTGCTGCCAAATACAGGAAGTAAAACTTTGTAAAGTTTCTCAACAGCAACAATCAAAATGCAATAAAATGCAAGGTTAGTTTTATTTTAACATTATTCTGTTAACTTGACATTTACACATTTAAGCTATAAATGAATTGCTTTGGATCTTCTGTGGAGTGGTTAAGATTGTTTTTAACGACAGGCTAGCAGATTCCTTTTGACTTACACTAGCATTAGCATTGGTGAACTCCTGGAACTAGAATAATTGAATGAAATATGTTGAAACTGTCTCCAGTGATAAGTTGTATCCCGGCTCACTTTTAAATGAGGCCCTATGTCAAAAATCCTGAACTTCCCCTATCAGTCTTGAATTTACAAATCTGCATTTAATACCTTAAAAAGTCTTTAAATTTGACAGTTGTGGTCTTAACTCCCACCTTTTTAAGTAATCCTCGCCTATTTTGCATACCCAAATGGAAATGCAAATAACAGAGGAACTGTAAGGCCAAATTACTTGTGTGAGACATCATTTGAAAGCTTAGACCTTCTAGTTTCTGAAAATATAAATTAGAAAAGTGTGACTAAAACACAGCCTGGGCGCCGGCGCCCAGGTGGTTTTAAACAGGTTAAATTTCATCTGGTAGATCTTAAATTCTTATACACTCCAACAGATTTCCTTCATTTGGAAAAATGACAGTAAAAAACAACAACAAATAAAACAATGAGACCCCTTGTTTTTCCCAACCAACAAATCTTGACAGAGCCTTTATGTTAAGCCTGGGATACACTGCACGATTTTTTTTGATCGTTGCGCGCAGCTCCAACCCAAATTGTGCAAATCAGTCACAGAGTTCAAAAGTTCACAGCTTGCGATGTCTGTCCTCATAATGTACGAACCGACACTCGGATGCGCGCTGACTACTCACACTGTGCGTCCTCAAAGACACGTTGGGGTCTTGAAGAATCCCGACATGCAACGCGATGAATACAGCTAGTAGTAGAAGAAGAAAACGCAGGAGGAGAAGAAGAAAATGGAGAAGAAGAAGAAGAAGAAAATAACAACAACAGCAGCAACAATATGCTATCACCAAAAAAACTGCGCTGCCTTGGCGATTTGCGCCCTTCTTTGTGAAGAATTCGCCCAAAATAAAATGCGACGACGTCACGTGTGGACGAGGAATTGTCTGAGCAGACGTGGGCTGTACAGTCTGCCGGTTGTACAACGAGATCTCCGTCCAAATGACACGCTGGGTGGCCATGCTGCCTCTGGTTTACCTCAGTTTTTGTTTTGCGCATGCGAAATGTGAAAATCTCAGAGGAAAGAGTTCTCAGTCTGGTCGTGGCGCCACTTCAACATGCAATTCACTCACGAGCCACGACCAAGATATCAAACAGGTTTGATTTTCTTGCGACTCACAATTTCTGATTGCCAATCGCCTCTCGTGACCCCCTCGTATACTGCACGACACATGATTTGGCCAAGAGTCGGCCTCATCACCAAACTTGTCGCGCGACTAGAAAATCGACTCAAAAACGGCCAAAAATCGCACAGTGTATGCCGGGCTTTAGCCAATCAGGAAGAGTTCAGGGCGGGTCTTTGCTCAGCCGTCACCTGTCAGCCTGAGGCGTGTTTGTGTTAACATCTTCAAACCATCTTCAAAGAATATTTCAAACCGGGTACTAATGATAGACGTAGGTAATGATGGCTGAAAGTTGTTGATCAATCTGTTTTTTGACAGTATCTTTGAAAATGTAGAGCAGTGTCCAAATTTTTTACATTGAAGTGATGAAAATGACTCGAGATAGATGGCCGCGGGCCAAAACTTAAATTTCATGTTGCAGTTAAAGAAATTAGATATCCTTAACCCGTAGCATAATTGTTCAAAATAAAACATAAAAAGTAATGTGGAAAATGAATAACAATCTTCTTTTTTGTGCTCATTATTTGATTTTCTCATTACTTTATATGATGTTTTATTTTGGACAGCATCTTCTCACTTATTCTCTGATCACGGGCTTCCAGATCTGAGCTGATAGACGAATCACAGCGCCCCCTACCCACAATGTAATGCAGCATTCCCCAACCCTGGTCCTCTGGACCCGCCGCCCTGCATGTTTTGGAGGCAACCCTAACTTTTCTCACCTGAATCAAATGATTGGCTCATTAACAGGCTTGCAAAGAACTTGATGAGGATGTTCATGAAAAAGAATCCGGTGTGTTAGAGTAGGAACACGTGAAAACTTGCAGGGCAGTGGGGGCTGAGGACCGGAGTTGGGAACCACTTATGTAATGAAATGTTTATTTGTGGTCAAGAAAGACATTGCAGAAATATCAAAAGAACTTTTCACACTGCTGGGAAAATCATATATTTAAAAAAAACAAAACAAAACAAGACAATGGGCAGCAGGCCAAAAATAATAACTGGCGGGCCAACTTTGGCCCCTGGGCCCCAAATTGGACAGCCCTGATGTAGAGGGATTTGTGTTTTTGCCAGCATGGCCGTGAAATAAGCATTAAATTATCTTCCAGGTGGCCTTAAAAAAGTCCTAAATTTAACTTGTTAAAATGTGTATGAACCCTGATCCAGGTGGAAAAATCTAATCTGTTGTTCGGCTTCTTGTGCTGTCAGGAAACGGAGCACATGGTGAGGAAACAGGCCGGCTGCGAGGAGCAGCGCTGTGTGGACAGCAGCGTGTTTCAGGAGTACATTTCTGCTGCCAGGTGAGTGAACCCGAAACACCTGAATCATCTTCTCCTGCGTTTGCTGACGTCTGGTTTCACAGCGAGAGCGATCTGGAGGAGGTGCTGACGTTCTACACGCAGAAGAAGAAGTCGGCCACCGTCTTCCTGGGGACCAAAGTCCGAGCCGTCAGAAAAGACCTTCACCACAGAAACGCCCTGGAAGATCCAGGTGAGATTCACATGAAACAGAGTGAGGAGTTAGAGATGAGCGGTGATCTGATGACCTCTGTCCCTGTGAGCAGCTCCATCCACGGTCGGGGAGGACCCGACATCTTCCGGGTCCACGGGGAAGTCCAGGGGGGACCTGAAGACCATGGAGGGTCTCTCCGTGTCGGCTGCAGACCTGCAGGTGGAGGCCTCAGCAGCTAAAACGCGACGTTCCTCCAGTTTTCCTCGGACTTCGGGCTGCGCCCACATCCCAGCCTCCCTGCCTCTTCACTGCCCGCCTCCTCCTCCTCCTCCTCCTCAGCCTCCATCTTATGCTCAGTCTCTGGCTAAGTCCCATCTCTGCCCCCCTGAGACCCCCTCTGAACCTCCTTCTTATTCCTCGGCCCTCCTGCTCTCACAGCGAGCAGTGAAGACGGGGTCGTCTGGATCCTCCTCTGCGAGCGGCGGACAGTCCGGCCAGGTTCTCCGGAGGATCAGGTCTTCCACTCAGTCCGGCTCAGGAGCCGCCTCCTCCGTCCCAGCTGCCTCTCACATCTACAGCCAGACGCTCTGCAGACCTCCCTGTGCAGAACCAGGTAGTCTTCCTGCTCCACCTGCTGCTTTAAATCCAGACCGCAGTGTTGTCAGCACCTTCTTCTTCTGGTTTTCAGGGTCCAGGAGGACCAGTTCCAGCAGAGTGAAGTCCAGCTCGGTGGGGGCTCTCCAAGAGTTACAGGGTCTGTCTGCTCAGGCCCAGTCCAACCAGCAGGCCTTCATCTCAGCCCTGCAGAGGCTGGCCGAGAGGCAGGCTGCTCGCCACCACGCTGGCTCCGCCCACATCAGCCTGCTGACGCAACACGTAAGCCGTCATGTGACCGGGTCAGCTGATCTGTGGAATGTCATTCAGTTTGATCAGGAAACATGATCGTATCACTTCAGATTTCACAAACTGCCACCATGTGATATGGATCCAATCAGATTCAGGATCAATATCCATGACATCACAGCTGATTTAACATAATCACCTCCAATCACAACAGACAAAACAATGTCATTTCCTTTTTGGATCAATCACAAAATCAGTCAGTGTAAATAAAACCAGGAACAGACGGAAAATCTTCCTGGATGTTAAAACGTTCTCGTCATGGAAAGAGAATTTCCGTGTAGCGGAAACTTTCCTCCTGTTGGGAGTCTGACTGCCACGATTTTAACTGGTTATTTTAACCAGGTTAGTTATAATAACCAGGTTAGTTATTGTAACTGGGTTAGTTATGACAACTACGTTAGGTAGAATAACCAAGTTAGTTATTATAATCAGATTGGTTAGAATAACCAGGTAGCTGGGTTAGTTATAATGATTAGGTTACTTACTGTAACCAGGTTAATTGTAGTATCCATGATTGGCTATGATAATTAGTTATGACTTGGTTATTTATGGTGACTGGGTTTGTTGTTATAACCAGGTTAGTTTTAATATCTGGGTAAGAATTCCAGATTATTTAGAATCGCGGGATAAGTTATTATAACCAGGTTGGCTTTAATAACCAAGTTAGTTTTATTTACTGGGTTAGTTTTAGTAACTAGGTAAGTTGTTAGTTATGCTAACTAGGCTACTCAGAATAACCATGTTAGGTATTATAACTTGGTTAGTTATAGTAACTGGGTTAGTTCAAATAGTCGGGTTAGTTCTACTAACTAGGGTTAGGTATTATAACCAGGTTAGTGATAGCCATGTTAGATATTATAAACAGGTAAGTTATGATAACCAGGTTAGTTTTTATAACCAAGTTAGTTGAACTTACCAGGTTAGTTGTGATAATGGGGTAAGAATAACTGGGTCACGAAGAATAACCATGTAAGTTAGAATGACAGGGTTATAAAAATAAGATTAGTTATTATCTGGGTTGGCTTTAATAATAAGGTTAATTATATTTACTAGGTTAGGTATGATAACCAGTTTATTATTATTACCAGGTGCGATATGGAAACTGGGTTAATTATGCTTACCAGATTAGTTATAATTAACGTGTTAGTTATGGGTACTGGGTTAGTTATGATAACCAGATTGGTTATAATAACCGTGTTAGTTGTAGTAACTGAATAAGTTATGAGAACATGGTTAGTTATAATACTATGATAGTTATTATGATAACTGGATTAGTCATAATAACTGGGATAGTTACAATACCTAGGTCAGTTAGATAAACAGGGTAACTTGTAGTAGCTTGGTTAGTTAAGATAACCAGGTTAGTAATAGGAACTGGATAAGTTATTGTACCTGGGTTAGTTACAGCAAACAGGTTTGTTGTAATAATTAGATTAGATATTATAACCAGGTTAGTTATATTAACTGGGTTAGATATAATAGCCAGGTTAGTTATAACCCTAACTGGGTTAGTTATGGTAACAAGGTTAAAGTAACCAAGTTAATTATCATAATCAATTAATCATAATAACCGGGTTTGTTATTATAACCAGGTTCGTTTTAGTAACCACTTTATTTATAATAACAAGGTTAGTTAGTTAGTTAGTTAATCAGGTTAGTCCTAAAAAAGGTTGGTTAGAATAACTGAGTTAGTTACAATAACTGGGTTAGTTAGAATAAAAAGGTTACTTATGAAAAAGGCTAGTCACAGTTAGGGATGCACGATAAATACCGGGTCAATAATTATCGGGCTGATAACAGGAAATTATAATGCCATTCCAATAAGTCCAATATTATGATGAGTTGCACTGATAACTTATACCCCATACAGCTGGAATTTTTAAGATCGGACATGCAGAAGTAGAAAATCCCACTTTTAAGCTTTTCTCGCTGAGATGTTGTGATTGGGGAAAGAAAGCTGCTGCTTCATAGGGGAGACCCCAAACTGCTCCCAAACCTCTTTCCCTTCTTATTTTAGACACACGCTACCCCATACAGCTGGAATTTCGGATTTGGTGAAATTATGTATGTATGTTTGTGATCAGTATCGGCCTTTAGGAGCTGAAATTTATCGGTTATCAGTATTGGTTTTAAAAAATTGTTATCGTGCATCCTTAGTTACAATAACGGGGTTACTTACAATAAAAAAAACTAAACAGGGTTAGTTATCATTACTGGGTTGACTTCAATAACTGGGTACATTATATTTATTGGGTTAGTTACAGTAACCAAGTTTATTTAAACCAGGTTAGTTACAATAATGGGGATAGTCATAAAAACTGGGTTAATTATAATTACCAGGTTAGTTGATTGACCTAATATGGTCTTGTCTGGATCAAAGTCCCAGAAAGCCTCAGCTCACCTGAAACAGTTTATTTAAACCCAGGTTAAAGAACCACTTGTTCTTGGCTGGGTTTAAATAAAGTTTTATTTAAGAGACCACACAGCCTTTTTTTTTAAGTGATTGTAAATGCTTTTATTCTTTACTTGTCATGCTTCTGTGTTTCTGCTCCCTGCTGTGATGCTTTTACTGTTTCACATGAAGCACTTTGAATTGTGGTGTACATGAAAGGTTCTGTACAAATAAACGTGCCTGTTAAGAGTTAGCAGGGTTTTTGTTTTCCACATTTAAACTCAATCCCGTCTCTGATTGGACCTGCTCGGATTCTGTCTGGTCTGTTTCAAGGCGAGGCCAGTTATTCATATTAGGAGTTTAACACGAAGCTTTTTCTAAAGCATCTTCCTCTCCTCCTCCAGCTGACCAGCCTGAACCGGACCAACAGGATGCAGGGCAGAAATGGTTTCAGCCTGAACCCAAAAACTGCTTTTGGTTCTGGGGGACCAGTCCAAGTGGGACCAGCCCATACGGGTACGGTCCTGGGGGGACCAGTCCATGTGGGACAGGGCCGCTGTGGGAAGGACCATGCGAGCAGCTCAGGGTGAGTTCAGGATGAAATTCTGTTCAGCTTCTAAGGACTGGGTTCAGGACCTGAAACGGTGAAAACTCAGAGTTTTAAGGGTTAAATCTCTGCTGCTGCTCTTCCTCCAGGCTGACTCTGAAGCAACCCTCCTCCTCCTCACCTCCACATCCTCCCAACACCAGAGGAGCCTCGTCGGGAGCGTCTTCCTCCTCCCGTCTCTGCTCGTCCACTACCAGCGTCTAGGTTCAGGGGGCTGGTCCTGGTCCTGGTCCTGGTCCTGTCAAGCATCATCAGACCAACATCTTCATCAGTAATTTTTTCCTGATTGGCAGGTGGTTTGTTTCACCTGCAGGAAGATGAAGACCTGATCGGGTAAAACGGATCTGAAGGCAGGTCCAGAACTGAGTCTGGAACAGCAGCCTCCTCTCAGACCAGCTCCTCTGGATTAGAGGAGGTTTCTGTCTCCATGGCAACTTGATGCTCCTCAACAGTCACATCAGTTAGAAGAGACTCTCCTGACCTCGGTCAGCTGACTGCAGAGTTCTCTCCGAGAACTGATCCCCGATCAATTAGTTCTGATCCATCAGCTGATCGGTGGTTTGATTCCTCCACGACTGTAAGAATGTAGATAAATGTTCATTTTCATAAAGTTGTAATGTTTTGTCTTCCTGTGAAATAAATATGAGAAATTCAGGTTCTTCATGTCCAATCAGAGCAGAAGGGAGACTTAGAGAAGAAACTGTCCAATCAGAGCAGAGGGGGGACATGTAGAGAAGAAACTGTCCAATCATAGGACAGAAGGGGGGGGGGGGGGGGGGGGGGGGGTGCGGGGGGGCGACTAATTTGTAACAAAACATTGGTGAAATGAAGGAGTTTGTGGTAGATAATGTCTTATTTAGAGGCTGTGCGAGGTTGTCCCTTCACTTGCATTATATTGGACATTCACTGATCTGGAGTGGATCTAAATATCTCCTGAAGGAATTCAAGTTGCACCAAAACTGTCTGAGGAAATGAACGTGTTTCATGCTAGAAAATAGGTCCAGATTGGAGGGGGGACAAAAAAACGAATTTCCCCTTTAAACGGTTCTCACGGGTCGGTCGGGTCCAGTTCAACACGTATCTAGGAGCAAGGCCAGATTAACCATATTGGCATCACAAAATCCGCAGATTAAGGCATGTTTTTGGGATTACAGGAGTTTGCAATAAACTGCTCCAGTTGATGGCGAGTAAAGAAGCCACTCTTTTGGCACAATTTGGTTGTTTGCAGCAGACAGTGAAGCAAATCTGTAGTGAGGGAGCATGTTTTACTCCCTTACCGATGCAGGATACTTGGCAGCCCGGTTCTGGAAAGCTGCAGGTCTTCGGTAAATCGCTTCTTCCGCAACCGCTCCGTACCGGCCCCCCACAGTGCAGCTGTACTGGAAAGAGGTCCAGATGTGTGGCTGCTGCTGTTACATTTGGGAGGACTGCTGCTATTTGGGACTGCTTGAACTGACAGCGGAGTTTGACCCTTAAAGGAGCACCTTGAGAAGCAGAAGCACGGCGTAAGGGTCGAGGTAAGCCATCTTACCTGTCATCAACTGTGTGCGAAGAATTTATTTCATTAATGGGTGAAAAAACCAAGTAAGTGATCGCAGTGGAAATCAAACGTAAAATATTTCTGTTATCGTTGATTCAACACCAGATTTAGCTCACGCAGATCAGCTCACATTTGTTTTTCGTTTTGTCAGCGCAGATGGCAAAGTAGTGAAAGATTCCTCGGCTTTGAGCCCATCCACAGCCACTCAGGTGTAAGCTAGCTGCAGCTGTGACGGTGCGATGCGTGGGTTAGACTTGTCAAACTGTCGCGGTCAAAGTTACGACAATGCGCAACATGTCTGGAAAATACAGCAGGCTTCAGGCGCTTGAAAAAACAAAACCCACTAATTCATTACACGTGTGCCGCCCATTCGCTGAACCTCGTAGGTGTGCATCCACAATTGCTGTGAAGAGGTTATCTTTTTTCTTTTTTTTAACGGAAGGATTAGGGCCACTGGAAAAAATCTGAGAAAAAAGTCAGAATTCTGACTTTTTCAGATCTTGGGGGGGGGAAAAGTCAGAATTTTATTTATTTTATTTTTTTTTTCAGTGGCCCTAATCCTCTTCCATATTTTTTTAAACTGCTGCTGTCGCTGTATAGATTTAGCCGTGTGTCAACACACTGCTGGAATACAGTTTTCAATAACAACGAACATAACATTAAATACACCGTTAAATCCCTCAGCACCACTCGGTGTAATTGCAGAGTAGACTCCACAAAAGCTCTTAAAGAAAATTAAGGGGCAATTAGAGATTGCCCCTTAATTAGCCAAAATATCTTTAGACTGTGATGAGAAAACACAAACTTGAAGCGGCTGCATTGGTCACAAAACTTGATAAACTGGAGACAGTAATAATGACTATGTTGGGACCGGGTTTAAGGCAACAAGTGACCAACTCCAAAAAAAGTTATATACATTTAGCGACTGCTCTTTGCGTTTTTGCGCTCGCTGCTTTCATATGTTTTCAGAGCTTGAAAAGGGTTAGTACTACACAACATTACAAGTTTGACGCTCAACGTGCTTGAAAAAGAAAGAGATTTGCAGATGAGTCTGCTGATGTCAGCAAGTAGCTTTTAGAGAGAGCAAGTTTCACAGCTGAACCTGCTGCATCAGCACATTTATTCTGACAGCCCAAATAAAAATTCCCAATTTATTTAGCATCTATTGGCTATATTTCTTTAAATGGTCTGCCCCACTGAAATGATCCAGGAATCCCCAGTTCTTCAAAGGTTTGCTCTAGAGAATTTAAGTGGGTTTAAGTCAAATAATGGTCCAGGAAGTCTTCGTGGTCTCTACAAACTCTCCCCCCTGATCAGTGCAGCGCAGCATGTTTACGTAGTAATTATTGCTGTAGTATTTATGTGTACTCAGTCGTTACACACCTTGTTACACTTGATGTAGCAAATAAGTGCCGTCGCTGTATAACTGAAGATGCAGGCCTAGGTTTGGATCGTGCAGCTCAATCCAGGACCACATGAGGGTCTTCAGTCTGATATGATGTTAAATGCATGAACGTGGCTGAAGTTCATCATCTCACCGGCGGCCCCGCCAGTTTCCTGTCTGCAAAATGTTCAGCGAAAGGTTCAGAGTTTACGTACAGGTGCGCACGTTCTCCCATCAGGTTTGCTCTTATAAATCAGGAACTTTGCGTGAAAAATCACTTACGCCACTTTCAGGCATGTTTTGTGTGTAAGCAGCTTCATAAATGAGGCCCCAGAGATGGTTTGTTGTTTTGCATAAATCCAGAATGTGTTCCTTCTGTAGCAGTGAAGGTCTGCAGGGGGCGCCGCAGGTCTGAGTCGGTCTCCCTCCACAGGACAGGACAGTGTGTCTCTGAGTTGATGAGACCCTGCAGCTGTTGACACCTGAGACGTCCAGCTGGACGTTGCAAAACCCCCAAATGCAGAGACAGAAATGGACCAGCGACTCAACTTTATTTATAAATAACTGCCACGCAACAACAGTTGAAACAAGGTGCTGAACACAGAACATAAAGCTAGTTAAAACTACTTAACTAAAAGTTAACCTACAAAAACTAGTTAAATGAAATCTCTTACCAAACAAAAACACTAAATAAAAGTTCAATACATGATGATAAAATCAGTAAAGATCAATAAAGCAGGTTTGTTTGGAAGATGCAGAGCAAAGAACTGGTTTTCAGACTGTGATGGTTTCTCTGATGTGCATCAGTTCCATCTGAGCCTCCACAGAGATCCGAGTCCCTCCACGAGACCTGGGTCAATCCAGAAGGAGCTGATCTGAGGGTGGGCCTGGGGGGGTGCACTGTAAACAGTGCAGGAAGCCAGTCTCTCTCTCTCTCTCTCTCTCTCTCTCTCTCGCTCTCTCACCAGGAGACAAGTGGCTGAGTTCCAGTTAGGACTTGATGAAGACTGGATAGTGGTCCCAACATGTTTAACATGGTTATTCCCTGAATTTATCTGATCATCTAGTTTGTTGACCAGTATGACCAGCAGTAGACCAGTGAAACCAGTAAGAACAGCAGCAGACCAGTAAGGTTGCCGTTTCTCTGCGAGACCAGATAGTGCATGTCTCACTGAAGCTGTTGCTGTGTACGTGGTGGTGGTGATGGGGGCAGAAGGACATCCTGCATGTGGATCTCGTTCTCTTGTCAGACGGGAACTGGACTTCCAGTCATGCTGAACCTGGGATTCAGCGTCTTGCCCAAGGACGCCTCAGGATGTAGCCTCTGGAAGGAATCTACCAAGCAACCCTCATTGCCAGAGGACGGCTCTTCCACCTGCACAAAGCGTTAGCTGGAGGGGGGGAGGGGACTTTATGTTGATGGACAGGAAGCTACAAACCAGTTACAGACCAGTTACAAACAATCTACAGACCAGTTACAAACAATACAGACCAGCTAAAGACCAGTTAGATATCAGCTATAGACCAGTTACATACCAGCTACAGACCAGTTACATACCAGCTACAGACGAGCTACAGATCAGTTACAAACCAGCTAAAGACGAGTTACAGACCAGTTACAGACCAGCTACAGACCAGTTACAGGCCAGCCACATACCAGCTACAGACCAATTACAGGCCAGTTACATATCAGCTACAGACCAGTTACAGGCCAGTTACATATCAGCTACAGACCAGTTACAGGTCAGCTACATACCAGCTACAGACCAGTTCCAGGCCAGTTACATACAGTACCAGCTACTGTACATATCAGTTACATACCAGTTACATATCAGCTACAGGCCAGTTACATACCGGCTACAGACCAGAATAATATCAGCTACAGACCATTACATATCAGCTACAGACCAGTTACTTATCAGTTACATATTAGCTACAGACCAGTTACAGGCCATCTACAGACCAGTTACAGGCCAGCTACATACCAGCTACAGACCATTTACATATCAGTTACATACCAGTGACATATTAGCTACAGACCAGTTACATATCAGCTACAGGCCAGTTACATACTGGCTACAGACCAGTTACATATCAGCTACAGACCAGTTACTTATCAGCTACAGACGAGCTACAGATCAGTTACAAACCAGCTAAAGACGAGTTACAGACCAGTTACAGACCAGCTACAGACCAGTTTCAGGCCAGCCACAAACCAGCTACAGACCAATTACAGGCCAGTTACATATCAGCTACAGACCAGCTACAGGCCAGTTACATACCGGCTATAGACCAGTTACAGGCCAGCTACAGACCAGTTCCAGGCCAGTTACACACCAGCTACTGTACATATCAGTTACATACCAGTTACAGGCCATCTACATACCAGCTACAGACCATTTACATATCAGTTACATACCAGTGACATATCAGCTACAGACCAGTTACATATCAGCTACAGGCCAGTTACATACTGGCTACAGACCAGTTACATATCAGCTACAGACCATTTACTTATCAGTTACATATTAGCTACAGACCAGTTACAGGCCATCTACAGACCATTTACTTATCAGTTACATATTAGCTACAGACCAGTTACAGGCCATCTACAGACCATTTACTTATCAGTTACATATTAGCTACAGACCAGTTACATATCAGCTACAGACCAGTTACAGGCCATCTACAGACCAGTTACAGGCCAGCTACATATCAGCTGCAGACCAGTTACATATCAGCCACAGACCAGTTACATATCAGCAACAGGCCAGTTACATATCAGTTACATACCAGTGACATATCAGTTGCATACCAGTGACATATCAGCTACAGACCAGTTACAGGCCAGTTACATATCAGCTACAGACCAGTTACAAGTCAGCTACATACCAGCTACAGACCAGTTCCAGGCCAGTTACATACAGTACCAGCTACTGTACATATCAGTTACATACCAGTTACATATCAGCTACAGACCAGTTACATACTGGCTACAGACCAGTTACATATCAGCTACAGACCATTTACTTATCAGTTACATATTAGCTACAGACCAGTTACTTATCAGTTACATATTAGCTACAGACCAGTTACAGGCCATCTACAGACCAGTTACAGGCCAACTACATACCAGCTACAGACCATTTACATATCAGTTACATACCAGTGACATATTAGCTACAGACCAGTTACATATCAGCTACAGGCCAGTTACATACTGGCTACAGACCAGTTACATATCAGCTACAGACCAGTTACTTATCAGCTACAGACGAGCTACAGATCAGTTACAAACCAGCTAAAGACGAGTTACAGACCAGTTACAGACCAGCTACAGACCAGTTACAGGCCAGCCACAAACCAGCTACAGACCAATTACAGGCCAGTTACATATCAGCTACAGACCAGTTACAGGCCAGTTACATATCAGCTACAGACCAGTTACAGGCCAGCTACAGACCAGTTCCAGGCCAGTTACATACCAGCTACTGTACATATCAGTTACATACCAGTTACATATCAGCTACAGGCCTGTTACATACCGGCTATAGACCAGTTACATATCAGCTACAGACCAGTTACTTATCAGTTACATATTAGCTACAGACCAGTTACATATCAGCTACAGACCAGTTACAGGCCATCTACAGACCAGTGACAGGCCAGCTACATACCAGCTACAGACCATTTACATATCAGTTACATACCAGTGACATATCAGCTACAGACCAGTTACATATCAGCTACAGGCCAGTTACATATCAGCTACAGACCATTTACTAATCAGTTACATATTAGCTACAGACCAGTTACAGGCCATCTACAGACCATTTACTTATCAGTTACATATTAGCTACAGACCAGTTACAGGCCAGCTACATATCAGCTACAGACCAGTTACATATCAGCCACAGGCCAGTTACATATCAGTTACATACCAGTGACATATCAGCTACAGACCAGTTACATATCAGCTACGTACCAGCTACAGGCCAGTTACAGACCAGGTTCTATTGAGGACCAGGATCTGTTAAGGACCAGGTTTCTGATCCAACCAGGTTCTGTTGAGGACCAGGTTCTGATGGGACCGGGTTCTGTCGCGGACCAGGTTCTGATGGGACCAGTTTCTGATGTGACCAGTTTCTAATGAGGACCAGGTTCTGTTAAGGACCAGGTTCTGATTAGGACCAGGTTCTGATGCAACCAGTTTCTTATAAGAACCATGTTCTGTTAAAGACCAGGTTCTATTGAGGACCAGGTTCTAATGAGGACCAGGTTCTGATGAGGTCCAGGTTCTGATGCGACCAGTTTCTAATAAGGACCAGGTTCTGTTGAAGGCCAGGTTCTGATGCGACCAGTTTCTAATGAGGACCAGGTCCTGATGCGACCAGTTTCTAATGAGGACCAGGTTCTGATGCGACCAGTTTCTAATGAGGACCAGGTCCTGATGCGACCAGTTTCTAATGAGGACCAGGTTCTGATGTGACCAGTTTCTAAAGAGGACCAGGTTCTGATGAGGACCAGTTTCTAATGAGGACCAGGTCCTGATGCGACCAGTTTCTAATGAGGACCAGGTTCTGATGCGACCAGTTTCTTATAAGAACCATGTTCTGTTAAGGACCAGGTTCTAATGAGGACCAGGTTCTAATGAGGACCAGGTTCTGATGAGGTCCAGGTTCTGATGCGACCAGTTTCTAATAAGGACCAGGTTCTGTTGAGGGCCAGGTTCTGATGCGACCAGTTTCTAATGAGGACCAGGTTCTGATGAGGACCAGTTTCTAATGAGGACCAAGTCCTGATGCGACCAGTTTCTAATGAGGACCAGGTTCTGATGTGACCAGTTTCTAATGAGGACCAGGTTCTGATGAGGACCAGTTTCTAATGAGGACCAGGTTCTGATGCGACCAGTTTCTAATGAGGACCAGGTTCTGATGTGACCAGTTTCTAATGAGGACCAGGTTCTGATGCGACCAGTTTCTAATGAGGACCAGGTTCTGATGCGACCAGTTTCTAATGAGGACCAGGTTCTGATGCGACCAGTTTCTAATGAGGACCAGGTTCTGATGAGGACCAGTTTCTAATGAGGACCAGGTTCTGATGCGACCAGTTTCTAATGAGGACCAGGTTCTGATGTGACCAGTTTCTAATGAGGACCAGGTTCTGATGTGACCAGTTTCTAATGAGGACCAGGTTCTGATGCGACCAGTTTCTAATGAGGACCAGGTTCTGATGTGACCAGTTTCTAATGAGGACCAGGTTCTGATGAGGACCAGTTTCTAATGAGGACCAGGTTCTGATGTGGACCAGTTTCTAATGAGGACCAGGTTCTTATGGGACCAGTTTCTAATGAGGACCAGGTTCTTATGGGACCAGTTTCTAATGAGGACCAGGTTCTGATGTGACCAGTTTCTAATGAGGACCAGGTTCTGATGCGACCAGTTTCTAATGAAGACCAGGTTCTGATGTGACCAGTTTCTAATGAGGACCAGGTTCTGATGTGACCAGTTTCTAATGAGGACCAGGTTCTGATGTGGACCAGTTTCTAATGAGGACCAGGTTCTTATGGGACCAGTTTCTAATGAGGACCAGGTTCTGATGTGACCAGTTTCTAATGAGGACCAGGTTCTGATGTGACCAGTTTCTAATGAGGACCAGGTTCTGATGAGGACCAGTTTCTAATGAGGACCAGGTTCTGATGCGACCAGTTTCTAATGAGGACCAGGTTCTGATGTGACCAGTTTCTAATGAGGACCAGGTTCTGATGCGACCAGTTTCTAATGAGGACCAGGTTCTGATGTGACCAGTTTCTAATGAGGACCAGGTTCTGATGAGGACCAGTTTCTAATGAGGACCAGGTTCTGATGCGACCAGTTTCTAATGAGGACCAGGTTCTGATGTGACCAGTTTCTAATGAGGACCAGGTTCTGATGCGACCAGTTTCTAATGAGGACCAGGTTCTGATGCGACCAGTTTCTAATGAGGACCAGGTTCTGATGCGACCAGTTTCTAATGAGGACCAGGTTCTGATGCGACCAGTTTCTAATGAGGACCAGGTTCTGATGTGACCAGTTTCTAATGAGGACCAGGTTCTGATGAGGACCAGTTTCTAATGAGGACCAGGTTCTGATGCGACCAGTTTCTAATGAGGACCAGGTTCTGATGCGACCAGTTTCTAATGAGGACCAGGTTCTGATGCGACCAGTTTCTAATGAGGACCAGGTTCTGATGTGACCAGTTTCTAATGAGGACCAGGTTCTGATGCGACCAGTTTCTAATGAGGACCAGGTTCTGATGTGACCAGTTTCTAATGAGGACCAGGTTCTGATGTGACCAGTTTCTAATGAGGACCAGGTTCTGATGTGACCAGTTTCTAATGAGGACCAGGTTCTGATGCGACCAGTTTCTAATGAGGACCAGGTTCTGATGTGACCAGTTTCTAATGAGGACCAGGTTCTGATGTGACCAGTTTCTAATGAGGACCAGGTTCTGATGAGGACCAGTTTCTAATGAGGACCAGGTTCTGATGAGGACCAGTTTCTAATGAGGACCAGGTTCTGATGCGACCAGTTTCTAATGAGGACCAGGTTCTTATGGGACCAGTTTCTAATGAGGACCAGGTTCTGATGTGACCAGTTTCTAATGAGGACCAGGTTCTGATGCGACCAGTTTCTAATGAGGACCAGGTTCTTATGGGACCAGTTTCTAATGAGGACCAGGTTCTGATGTGACCAGTTTCTAATGAGGACCAGGTTCTGATGTGACCAGTTTCTAATGAGGACCAGGTTCTGATGAGGACCAGTTTCTAATGAGGACCAGGTTCTGATGCGACCAGTTTCTAATGAGGACCAGGTTCTGATGTGACCAGTTTCTAATGAGGACCAGGTTCTGATGCGACCAGTTTCTAATGAGGACCAGGTTCTGATGCGACCAGTTTCTAATGAGGACCAGGTTCTGATGTGACCAGTTTCTAATGAGGACCAGGTTCTGATGAGGACCAGTTTCTAATGAGGACCAGGTTCTGATGCAACCAGTTTCTAATGAGGACCAGGTTCTGATGTGACCAGTTTCTAATGAGGACCAGGTTCTGATGCGACCAGTTTCTAATGAGGACCAGGTTCTGATGTGACCAGTTTCTAATGAGGACCAGGTTCTGATGTGACCAGTTTCTAATGAGGACCAGGTTCTGATGCGACCAGTTTCTAATGAGGACCAGGTTCTGATGTGACCAGTTTCTAATGAGGACCAGGTTCTGATGTGACCAGTTTCTAATGAGAACCAGGTTCTGATGTGACCAGTTTCTAATGAGGACCAGGTTCTGATGAGGACCAGTTTCTAATGAGGACCAGGTTCTGATGTGGACCAGTTTCTAATGAGGACCAGGTTCTTATGGGACCAGTTTCTAATGAGGACCAGGTTCTTATGGGACCAGTTTCTAATGAGGACCAGGTTCTGATGTGACCAGTTTCTAATGAGGACCAGGTTCTGATGCGACCAGTTTCTAATGAGGACCAGGTTCTGATGTGACCAGTTTCTAATGAGGACCAGGTTCTGATGTGACCAGTTTCTAATGAGGACCAGGTTCTGATGTGGACCAGTTTCTAATGAGGACCAGGTTCTTATGGGACCAGTTTCTAATGAGGACCAGGTTCTTATGGGACCAGTTTCTAATGAGGACCAGGTTCTGATGTGACCAGTTTCTAATGAGGACCAGGTTCTGATGTGACCAGTTTCTAATGAGGACCAGGTTCTTATGGGACCAGTTTCTAATGAGGACCAGGTTCTGATGTGACCAGTTTCTAATGAGGACCAGGTTCTGATGCGACCAGTTTCTAATGAGGACCAGGTTCTGATGTGACCAGTTTCTAATGAGGACCAGGTTCTGATGTGACCAGTTTCTAATGAGGACCAGGTTCTGATGTGGACCAGTTTCTAATGAGGACCAGGTTCTTATGGGACCAGTTTCTAATGAGGACCAGGTTCTTATGGGACCAGTTTCTAATGAGGACCAGGTTCTTATGGGACCAGTTTCTAATGAGGACCAGGTTCTGATGTGACCAGTTTCTAATGAGGACCAGGTTCTGATGCGACCAGTTTCTAATGAGGACCAGGTTCTTATGGTACCAGGTTGCGACATGCTGCGACAGGAATAACCTCTTCTAGATTTAGAGGAGTCACGTGAGAGGTCAAAGCACTGCTGAAACTCCTGCAGAGCAAATGATCAGGAGCACCGAAGAAACCGACAAAATTTGAACCTTTACATGCAGAAGTACCGCTCAACGAGTCGAGCAGCTTACATGTGAGATTTCCTCTCCTGTAAAAGTGGGTCTCTAAACTTTTTGCTACATGGGCAAAAATTGTCAAATTTAACAAACCTGCTGGCCAAAAACTTCTATACTTAAATTAGAACTGCAGTACAATAGTAGACATTTGACCTTTTTCCTTGCCCAACAATAAAGTTAACACAATGTTTTAATAGGGTAAAAAAAAAAAAGTTAAGTACTGTAAAAAAAAAAAAAAAAAACTGTTTCTCCCAGTGAGAAACACTCCTACTCTTGTTTTTCTTTCCTCCCACTCAATATGCACGTTTCATACTCATGCACAAAGAAACTCCAGAGAAAACTTGCATCTTCCAGTGAAATTACTGTTTTGGTTGCAGTAAATGGCACAGATGCACAGTTATGACGAGTTATGATGTTATAGGCGACGTTACAACATGACAGCCTGATAAAGTTTCTAACCAGCCAGTTCCAGAAGAAGTGATGTAAAGCTTCGTCGTGTTACGGTGTAAATATCACTATTATATACGTAGACCAGCAGAGGAAGCGCCAGCACTCGAGGCATAAATGTTACTGAGAAGAAAGTTATTGAAAAAAATACGTGTCCAGGTGGACTTCCAGTCCACATTCAGTCCGAGGCGTCCAGCTGCTCTCTACCTTCAGTACAATCCACCGAGATTTACACGAACTTTATTCCTTCTTTGGTCTCTCCTGCATTTCAAGCCTCTCTCTTCCTCAGTTTTGATGCTTACAGGTTGTTTTGCTGCAGTATCGCCACTTTCCCTTCGGTAGACGCCATGCGGTTCTGTTTACAAGTGCTGCCGTGCACGTGAGAGAGGAGGGCGCTCCTCGTTAGGAAACGCTGTGATTGGCTGATAGGAAACCAAAACTTATGTAGAACAAACCGCATTGGCACGAGGAGAACGCCACGCCATCCTTAGAAACCTAAACTAACAAGGCCTGGATTCATGCATATACGCAATCAATGAGTGATTTATTTTTATGACATCACCTCTTTTAACACACATTATACCGTGTAGAAAGCATTTCTCTGAAAGAGATTAAAATAAAATCAGGTACAGGGCCTTTAAGTTATCAGTTGTAATTATATACTTTGAAAAAAACAAAAACTTCATTTTTAATTCTGTGATCTGATGTTCATCTATAAACTATTCACAGGTGTGGGTTGTAACGCTTAATTGTTCATGCAGCGATGCAACAGTACAGCACTGTACTTTGTGTAGTATTAGGTACTAATAAAAAAAAAAAAGTTGGAGTTGGATCCTACGGAAGCGTATTGCATTCACCTGAAAAAAATAAAATTGGTCTGTTTTCTGAATTAACGAGATAATTTTTACAAAAATAAATAAAAACGTTCTGTTTTTCTGAATTAACGAGATAATTTTTACAAAAATAAATAAAAACGTTCTGTTTTTCTGAATTAACGAGATAATTTTTTACAAAAATAAATAAAAACTTTCTGTTTTTCTGAATTAACGAGATAATGTTTTACAAAAATAAATAAAAACTTTCTGTTTTTCTGAATTAACGAGATAATGTTTTACAAAAATAAATAAAAACTTTCTGTTTTTCTGAATTAACGAGATAATTTTTTACAAAAATAAATAAAAACTTTCTGTTTTTCTGAATTAACGAGATAATTTTTTACAAAAATAAACAAAAACTTTCTGTTTTTCTGAATTAACGAGATAAAAGTGAAGAGAAGGAGGAGGAGGAGAGAAAGAACAACCGTTTCGTTTCATGAGGAGCAACCACACTTGACTGGCGCTGCAAGCACTCACTGCGTTTACGTGCAGCCAATAACTCTTTCATAACCGGAATATTAGCAATAACCCGGTTGCGTACGGCCATGTAGCCTAAACACTGGCAAAAACCCGAGTATGCTCATTTTCGGGTTTTTAAAAAACCCGAATATTACCCCTGGGTTACTCCTTTTCTAACCGGAATATTTGTGTTGTGTCCTCTGTTTCTTATATAGGCACGAATTGTTCTACTGTTTCTCCACAAGGTGTCAGTATTAGCTGAAAGCACACAGGTAGACACAGGAAGTGTAGGAACAGGGGGGAAGTGAGGTCGTTGCCATGCTGTGATGATGAAAGCTGCTGAGTAAATCCTGAGTCCAGCTAATCCATGCTCTCTTGCCTCTTTACTACACCATCCACCCCTACAATTTGGTCATGTAAACGCTTCTTGGATTATCTCCATTGAAAGTAATATTTGATTGTGTTCTGCGCATGCTCTATCTGCAAGTAGCCTATTTTTGGTGTTTTAAATAAACTACAGAGTATTTTGTATCAGCGATCCATCAGTGCTCTGCACAGCTTGCTAGTTTATGTATCACCATGGCAACACGCATCCCGAGAGGAGCTGGTGTGCAAACAGTTACATCGCGGGGCTCCATCACTCATCTGGCAAAGTTTGGTGAAGGCGTGACAGGAAAATTCACTGACTCCAGCGGGAGTCCGTTAACTTCATCATTCCAACCGTTCCCACCAGTCCGGACTGAGACCTTCATCTGTCCGGGGGACTGTTGGAAACGGAAAGCATGGATGTGCAGCTCCAGCTCCGAGCTGCATTTCCAGCACACGTTCTCTCCTTCTATGACCCGTCAAGTAGCTACTGCTGGTGGGTCAGTACCAGCACTCCGGACTGCAGTCAAGCCGCCTCTCGCGGATCTGCGGTCAAGACAACCGGCGTAATTTCAGCTGTAACTCTGAAACTTGGCTGGCTTGACTGCAGTGGCTCCGGATGGTTCATTATCGGTCTCTGCCGAGTGACGTAACATTTGTTGCTTAACCAGCAGTAACCAGCGCTTGACGTCATTTCAGGCGTAAAACTGTCAGTGGTCAAACCGGCATGGAAATGAGCGCACATCTGATCATAAAAATGATCTTATGACTGAATCCATGTGTGATTTATAAAATGTTCGTGTCTGACCAAACAACAGAATATTGGTCAGAAATGCACCATCATCCAGCTGTTTCTCCTGAAGCAGCAGCAGCACTGACAGATGGAGGCTGGTCGGATCCGGGCCTGACCCGGACAGGAACAGAAGACACGATAACTTTCATCAGTTAAACTAAGAAACAGTCTACTGAATGAACACTTGTACAACGTTCATGTATAGATTAGTTTATAGAAACGGATCTCCTCCACTCATCTCCGTGTCTCCTGGGAGCTGCAGTTACCAGCGCGTCTGCCCTTCTGGCTGCGCATAATGTTTATAAACTAGTATTTCTGTTATTTAACTTGTCAATAAAGTCTTGACAAGTTACAGCATCGTACAGCTCCACACAGGTCAGGGTTGTGTTGCAAACTTTCTCTGAGTCTAAAGCAGCGTTTCCCGCTGGTCCGATGCACCTGCGCCTTTCTGCAGCCCGACTGTCCGTCTTCTTACAAGCAGCCGAGCTTTCTTTTCTTTATTCAGACATCAACAGTGAGATAATAAAGTCTGATTTATCTTGAAATTGTTGGCGATCATTTGTCGCCTTCATCAGAAGTTACACTCTGCTGTTAAGATCATCTGGCTGGTTTGACACCTGCAGCTCCTGGAGACAGAAGACAGGAGGCGATCCGTCGTTTCTATTAAGGAATCTGTACCCTAAAGTTATAGTCTATCAGTGCTCAGTCAGCAGACTGTTTCTTAGCTTAGCTAATGAAAGTTATTTTTTCTTCTGTCTCTGTGTGGGTCAGGCTCAGATCCCACAGTCCGGGTCAGACTCAGATCCCACAGTCTGGGTCAGGCTTGGACCAGCCTCCGCCCGTCTGCGCTGCTGCTTCAGGGTAGAAGCAGCTGGATGAGGAGGAATTTCTGACGTAGATTCTATTGTTTGGTCAGACACGAACATTTATGAATCACACGATACAATAAGATCATTTATATGATCAGATGTGCGCTCATTTCCACGCTTGTTTGATAAACGGGACCGCTGACTTTTATATGCCTGAAATGGCGTCTTAGCAACAAATGTCACGTGTCTGGCAGAGACCGATTCAGAAAAACAGAACATTTTTATTTATTTTTGTAAAAAATTATCTCGTTAATTCAGAAAAACAGAAAGCTTTTATTAATTTTTGTAAAAAATTATCTCGTTAATTCAGAAAAACAGAAAGTTTTTATTTATTTTTGTAAAACATTATCTCGTTAATTCAGAAAAACAGAAAGTTTTTATTTATTTTTGTAAAAAATTATCTCGTTAATTCAGAAAAACAGAAAGTTTTTATTTATTTTTGTAAAAAATTATCTCGTTAATTCAGAAAAACAGAACGTTTTTATTTATTTTTGTAAAAATTATCTCGTTAATTCAGAAAAACAGAACGTTTTTGTTTATTTTTATAAAAATTATCTCGTTAATTCAGAAAAACAGACCAATTTTATTTTTTTCAGGTGAATGCAATACGCTTCCGTAGGATCCAGCACATTTAATCTATTTTTAGCTTTAACATGTCTGTAATGTCTGTATGTTAAATGCAGCTGATATTTATAGCTGTATATGCTGTTAATGTCAGTCTAATACTGACTTTGCTGTTGTCCAGAATACTTCAGTGTACATTGTGATGGATATGTACATGTTAAGTATTTCTTTTTCAGCCTTGTGATTCTGTCTGTCTTTTCTCTGCAGATAAATCCCTTAAATAAAACATTTAAAACCATTTCTGTTTTTCCAATCTTTGTCTCAATCTCACAGAAAAAAAGGAAACACGGCTGTTGTCATGTTTAATTCAAAGTCTCGATGCTATAAAAAAAAAAAGTAGTATATATCCCAGCAATTACATCATGTAGAACTTCATGGAACTTTAATAGTAGTTGTGGAAGTGATGTATAAATATATTTATAATGTTAGTGATTAACAATTATGATAAATGATCTGGTTTTCAGTTAAGACATGAAAAGATTCATTCTGTCATCATTTGTATCTCCTCGTCGCTCTTGTTCAACATAGTTGACATTTCTCATGAATTCGGCTGAATACTGTAAAGGCCTACAGTACATCTCCATTTTCACTCCGCAAAAACACCTCTTCATTTGGTACAATGGCTTTTTCCAGAGTTGCTTAGTTTTATTTATATATTCATATACATTAGTCTCAAAAAGTTAGGGATATTCAACTTTTGTTTTTGGAGAACAGAATGATGCAGAATAAATATTTAGCCATTGAACAATGTACATGTGCATTAAAAAGTTTAGAGAAAGTTTAATTCAGTTCACCTATAAAGGTTGTAGTGGATTTTAGATTCATGCTGACATCATACAAAAAGCCAAATATCCTTAACTTTTTGTGAGTAGTGTATATTATTTAATAGGTTGCTGTTAAACCCTTATGACTGTTGTTGGAAAAATACTTAAACTTGGGGCTAAATTGTAGCCAGAAGTATCGATACCCAAAGTAAAAATCTTTATTTATGTAAAATTAAATTTAAACTTTTATTTGAATTTCTTTTACAGCTAAAGGTGTAAATTCTGAACAAAAGGTGTGTAATTTATACGTCACGAACAACGAGGCGTCCAGTTATTAATGTCCAGTAGAGGGCGATGTTGCGAGAAAGAAGAGGTCTGAACCTGCAGGTCTAAAACTGCGGGTTTGAAACTGCGGTCTCCGGGACTGCAGACACGTGCGATTGGAAAGGTTTCACGATCCCCATGAAACCGCTGTAGCACATCATACAAGGCTGTGAGTGGCGTTATGATAAAGCAACCTAGAACAAGAGATGGCCGAGGATTTACCAGGCAAACGCTAAAGTTTTCTACACAGTTGAAGACAGTCGCTCACAGACGCCATTGCTGTTAGGAATTTTTTTTTCAATGAACTTTTTTTTTGGTGAACAAGACCAACGCACGTTGTCAAACCACACCACTGGGGACTACCAAGAAAGGAGACGCTTTCAGATGCTTGTGTGTTTTCAGCCGCACAAAGTTAGGCATGTCATCAAATGCTAGCTTGCTAAAGCTAGCCTGCTAACACCAACTGTGTAGTATTAATCAAATACACTGAAATTAGCTGTTGTTATCGTGGTAACATTGTGATAACGCCTGTGTTATTTTTCTAGCTAGAAATGTGTTATTTTCTAGCTGTTCTAGCTCACAAATAGGCTGTTTTGGAGATTTCTATTTTTTCCCCGAGTTGGTGCAACTGGAACGCAAAACACCTGGTTATGACGTCACCAACTTGCTTCTGCTCGGAATCCCGAGACAACTGGAACCACCATGCGGCTAGGGTTAGGGGGAAGGGTTAAAACAAAGCAATAAGCCCCGAGAAGCCGTGGGTTACAGGGGTTTTACAACGGCAGGGCAAGACGCGAAGCGGAGTTCCCCTCTGCCGTTGTAAAACTGCTGTAACCCACGGATTCAAGGGGCTTATTGCTTTTATAAAACGGTTACCTCACATATTGCCTATAAAATAAATAAAAATAAATACACACATACAAAATAAACAATTTATGGGTAATAATGAAATAATGAAATAGAGAACTATTTGTTCTCCCAACACATAAGATTGAGTGGACAGTATGGTTGCTAAGCAACTCAGCTTGTTCACAAGTAGGAGGGTCTCGTAAAACGAAGATATTTCCTACGATTTGGCCCATCATTAACACGTAAACGCAGATCTTATTTCTTTGTATTTTTTTATCTACTTTTTTGGCATTAAGAAAGGTTCATTTCAAAAACTTCGACCAAAGTGAAGATTTAGTTTACCTCGTTTATGCAACTGCGTGTGGACATTAATAACCAGGGTTTTAAGGTTTGAAACATCCCTGCCTGCGACAAAAAAAAAAAAAAAAAAAAAAAAAAGCTCTGCTACATTTGCTACCTGTGTTTACTCTGGATCGCTGTGTTCTGCTGTGAACTGGGTCAGCGGAGTTTTCACTTGTTTAAAACTGCGATCAGACAGATGATCCGCTCAGATCCGATGGCCTGCTCAGTCCTTTTTTAAAAATTATTTTATTAACTTTGCTCCCAAAGATCCATGCTTTATTTGTTTTGTTAAACCCTCTTTCCACCTGCAAACGCTTTCCCCTCCATTTAAGCAGCAAACTCCTCCTACCCGCCAATCATCACTTCTTTTCCCCCCCCGTTTCATTTATCCATCCATATTAATATTTCTCCATACAGCTGATAAGTATTAAAATGTGGATATAAAGCAGCACATCTCCCGGGCCATCGCCTGGCTGACGACGGTAAAGGAGCGAACCATCAGAAACAGCTAAACTCTGTGAATGTGCTTAACGCACTTCTGCAGTTCAGGATGAGGATTTTTATTCCAAAAACAAGGTGGATGCGATTTTTTTTTCTTTTTAAAATTTTCTTAGTTGGAGGAGGGAAGACGCTCGTTTTACAAAAATCCGGCTACACATTGGCCATTCGCTCTCATCAATTCAGGCTGTCTGGCCTCGTTAGTGTTGTTACTTCCATTAATAGTGGTGTAAATAGCCTATAATGTTTGGAGAAACGGTGGTGTGCGTTTGGCGGCAGGTGTTTTTGTGCAGATAT
The DNA here is from genome assembly GCA_023101725.1 of Atherinomorus stipes. NCBI lineage: Eukaryota > Metazoa > Chordata > Actinopteri > Atheriniformes > Atherinidae > Atherinomorus > Atherinomorus stipes. The sequence goes on along the minus strand of JALJCO010007717.1, from coordinate 520,556 downwards.
GACGCTGCTTTGCAAATGAGGCAACATGTCCGCGGTGAAATCTGCGCTGTCATCTTCCACCCCTCATCCAGGTTCAGGACACCCAAAATATCAAAATTCACCACAAAGTCTACAAAAGTCTTAAAACAAATATAATCCAACGAATCGGGTGGACTCAGAGCAGTTGGTTGCTAAGCAACGCAACATCTGTTTATGCTGGCGCAGGGATATTTTGTGCTGCGGTCTGCCGGATCTACGTGTAGGTTACAGTCTGTTTTACCACGGGCTTCGAACGCAGCTCAGCCAATCACATTTAAGAATGAGAAACACCCGTTTTATAATAAACAACTGTAAACGGTAATATGGGCGGAGTCGGACGTCTGACCCCACCCAATATCCGTCTGCGCCTCGTCCCGCAAGCCGCAGGCGGGACCTTCTCGTTTTAACGGGCACGTGCCAGTAAACAGGTCTGTGCCCCAGTATAATCTCAGGGGTAAACACAGGAGCTAACCATCCAGCAGTGAGGGATAAGATGATAAAAAAAATATGACAAGAACAGAAGACAGTTTTCTATGTACATTCAGATAATTCAGTTTCATGGAAACAGGCTCCAGTTTGCTCTGAATTCTCTATAACAGTAATTATTGATGGTCTCTAATAAACCTCCCACCCCTCCTTAACGGTGCACAATGGTTTAGTCCAAAGCTGCGCCGCTATCTAACGGTCCACAGCTGCTGACATCTTGCCGGTAGCCACTCAGACAGTTTCTAGAGGCAGGAGTCATTCAAGAAAGGAAATCAGACTACCAAGAAACAAAAGTAAGAAATTAGACAGAGAGAAAATGAAGTGAAGCAGCTGCTTCCTGACTTCTTTGAGAAGAGGTGAGCTGCGCACATACACAGTTTTGGCTGAGGATTGATTCAGGGACAATCAGAAATATGACAGTTGTTACCGACATGCTCTGAGATGTGGTAAAAACAGTTCGACTTTAGGTTGATATTTTACTTCTTTCCCATTGATCAATCAGAATAAATTTTATATCAATGGATTCCTTATGATCTCAGGATTGTGAAGATATCACTGTCATCACGCGATCTCAAAAACTGAATATGATAGACCTAAAAAACCTGATCTGTGATCTCCCATCAAACAGAAAAGTAGGCCCATGTGTAGCCCTGACTGAGGAAAAAGACTGATTATTTGACCAACTGTAGGTGCATTTGATTAAGATTTAATGTATCAAACTCTATTATCTTGAAACGGGTAATTTTTTTGTAATGTTAATAAAGATATAATAACAATTAGTAATATGCACAATAACTAGAAAAAAAAGTTATCATGTTAAACCATCCAGCAGAAAAATGTTCAGCCTGCATGTTATAAGATTCAGAAGTTTACAGACAGCAGGTTCAATAAAAACATGATTCAGTACACTTACTGGAGAATAAAGTCAACACCATTCTTTAAAAACATTTCTTGGAACACATTTCCAGCTATAACTTATAAATTTTTTTGCAAATTTAAATAAATGTGAGTTACAGTTATGGTTTAAAGTTTACATCCCCTCCCATTAAAGAAAAGGTTAAATTAATCATAGTAATTCAAATAACAAGAAGCTGAAAAGAGTTATAATTTTTAAAAAAAATTATAATTTACTAAAATAAAATATTGATTTTGAATTTTTGTTTTAAATAATATAAACAGAACTGTCCCAGACTAATTAAAGCACCTTTCCCATTAACAGTGGACACACATACAGCCGTCCTCAAAATTATTCATACGCTCAAATTAAAGAAGGAAAAATCAGCTGTCAGTGAAATAAGATGAAACTGACAAAAGTGATAATAAACAAGAATTCTCTGAAAATCATGATATTGATTTTTAATTGTGATTTGGAAGAAATATTAAAAACAAACAAAAAAAAAATAAATCAAGCAAATAAGCAAATTGGGGCTTTGAAATGTTGCTGAGCAACACTTTGAGGCAATCAGGTGTTTTCGCTAGTGTTTATAAAGACTTGTACACCTTTTATTGGCTTTTTATTGATTTTCTTTTGTCAATTTCAACTTATTTCACTGACAGCTGATTTTTTTTCTATCTTTAATGGAGGATGTAAACGTTCAAGCACAACTATAGGTCTGAATATTTGACTTGTGATTTTTCAAAGCGAACCTCCAACTTCATGTGAGAGATCAGAATAATAACATCTGACTACATTTCCCACAGTAATATGGCAATCAATTGGGAGTATTTTCTAACTTGAATCCATATTAATTTATAGATCGGATTAGATTATAAACTCTATTTGCAGGTTTTACTTTAGGTTGACAACACATAAAACAGAGGATTTATTTTTCACAAAGCTCATTTTAACCACATTATTTTATTTTCATATTATTTGGTATTTCAGTTACAACAGCAGTTTTTTTGGAAGCAGTAAGTGAAGTTTGCAAAGGGAAGCAGATGGAAAATAACGCTGCTCATTTGATAAACATAGTAGGTCTTAATGAAAATATGATTTGAGTGATGGGATCCTGTGCCCCAGTGAAGCCTTATGTCTAACAACGCCCCTGGCTGAGTCTCGGAAAGTATCAGCCGCCTCTGCCCTTCTACACAGGCCCTGCTGCAGGCAACCCCTCCCCTACAGCATCTCCCTGGAGGACCCATTGTTAACAGTGCGGCTAACTTAGACGGTCTAAGTTAAACCTCAAAAAGTGAGTAGTGATAAATCCAGTGACTTTTTCTGGCGTTATTGGAGACTCATGCAGACTGACTGAGAGCATGTATCGTTTACTTTCTTCAAATGAGTCGCAGCTGCTACCGCAGGCCCCGCCCCCACGTAGAAGCGCGCACATGAGCTCGTGCTCACGCTGCAGTGTGCGTCTCAGCTTCAACTGGGTCAATATATAATTACGGGACATTTTGAGTTTGAAAAATTCTGGAAAAAAATATCTTTATTTACAAAACATTCTTATCTTTTCTGATAAAGCATCCCTAAAATATTTTGTTTTTAGTCATTGCCAAGCTCAGGCATAATTGATTTCAGATATTTAGTTTTATAAACATGGTGTTTACTCATTATTTGGTCAACTAAGTTACGGACAAAACCTTTTTAATTTGAACTTTTTGTAAATGTCACACATGTAAAATAATCATCACCCTTGGCAGAATATGTGTCCATTTACCTACCTGTTGATTTAAAATCCCAATATAATGAAGAAAATACACTTATTGTTCAATTGAAACCCCAAATTTCAAGTAACGCAGTATATGGTATGTATATTTTGTTCCCAAACTGCTTAAATTCATAATACTTTTTCTTGGTTAAATTATGCTGAGGTGTATGTTTGATTGCTAGTCAATTTCTAAATATTTACTTGGAGACTAGGGAACTATTGAAATATATATTTTAATCAAACTTAACTGACAGCCCGGTATCATATAGTTGACCAAAGTAACATAGTTGACTGGACATGAGAAAGCAGGATGATGCATTTAACAAAAACAATTCTAAATTATATTAATTATTACATGGCAGCAAATATTTTAGTCCATTTAATCAAGACCTGTTGGTATCATCATGACATAAATTAGAAATACAGACTCACATGTGGTTACAAGGATCAATTGCAACATTATTAACATGCACACATAAGCTAGAGTACACAGTTCATACAACTCAAATCTCATAAATCCATCTACTTCCCCGTTTCTGCTGGTGTGCCCCAATGTTCTGTTCTAGGGCCCCTCCTGTTTATCATCTACATCCTCCCTCTTGGCTCTATCCTCCGTAAACATCACATCAAATTCCACTGCTACGTGGATGACACCCAGCTCTACCTCTCTATGCAACCATCTGCCTCACTCCCACCAACCTCCCTCACCCTCTGTCTCCAAGAAATCCATTCTTGGTTTTCATCCAACTTTCTCAAACTGAACAGCTGTAAAACCGAAGTCCTCCTAGTAGCCACACCTCACACTCTTTCCAAAGCCAATAACTTCTCCATTACCCTCCATGACCCAACTGTCCTCCCCTCCCCTCAGATTAAGAGTCTGGGTGTTGTACTCCTTCCAGTCTCACATTAACAACATCACCCGGTCCGCCTACTTCCACCTGCGTGACATCTCTCGTCTCCGTCCCTCTCTCACTCCCCAAACTACCGCCATCCTTGTTCACAGTCTCATCACTTCTCGCATTGACTACTGTAATTCACTTCTTTTCAGCCTCCCAAATACGTCCCTCCAGAAACTGCAGCTCCTCCAAACCTCTGCACCACGTCTGATTACTGGGACCCCCATTTCTCATCATATCACTCCCATCCTGCAGCAACTCCACTGGCTCCCCATCAAACAAAGGATCATCTTCAAACTCCTCCTCACTACATTCAAGCCCCCCCACAACATGGCTCCATCTTACATCTCTGATCTCCTTCATGTTAACACCCCTACCCGCTCCCTACTGTTTCCACACCTTCCAGTTTTCCGTTCCCCCATCCCGTCTTGTCACAATGGGGAGCTGGACATTTAGTCGCTTCGCTCCCCATCTCTGGAGCTCCATCTCTCCTGATCTCCATACAGTGGACTCCTTCCCTCTTTTCAAATCTCAAAACCCTCCTGTTCCGACAGTCTTAGTCCACTTAGTCCATATGCATCACCTCAATGTTTTTTTTCCCGGTTTTATTTCTATACTGCAGTTGTCTTTTCTGTGGTACCTCCTATGCTGGTGTTTTTACTGTTTTAGCTTCCTGTTTTTAATGTTTTATCTGCCTGTACAGTGTCCTTGGGTGCTTGGATGTGCATGTGTGCATGCTTGTATTTTGCCAAGTATGCCTCCCTTTTTCCAGGATCTGCATCTCGCCGTGCATGGTAACAACACTGGTTTTCTGCGGCAGATAATTGTGGCATTTGCCTGAAAAACAAATGTGCTTTCATAATATTTATTGCAAAGAATTTCAATAAATTTCAACTAAATGAACTCCTGAAAACTATAAAAACATGTCATGAATGTCAACTATGTTACTCTTGGTCAACTAAGTTACTGTTGCAGGGTAACATAGTTGACAGGTAACCTAGATGACATTTTTGCTGTTTTCATGGTTAAAATCAAAATGGCTGCCTAGACCCAGACACCACATGGTATTTTAGATAGAGATTCTTCTAAATATTGTATGTACAACTGAGTAAAATTGAAATTTCAAAGTATTTATGACGTCATTGTAGTAACTTTGTTGACATGTGACAAGTCCACACTTGTCCCAAGCACTACTTTAGGTGAAATAACTGAAAAGGTGGAGAGAAAACATACCTTTGAGTCTTACCAGTTTTCTCTTGAAGAGGATATGACATCATGTGGAGCAGGCCGTGTGATTTGGATTAAACACTCTTCCTTGAGGGGTGTATTTGCTATGGGTAACTTAGTTGACAGTGACTTCGGGGACACAAATTCAATTAGTTCATTTCTATTTAAAATGTGAAATATTGTCCAAAAAGACATGTATGTCACAATTACCTCAACTTAAAGGTTGAATATGGAACATTTTTATTAAAAGCTATATTTTTTAAAAAATAATACCTCCACAGGTCGTTTGGGGGTGTACAGAATGAAAGTACAACACTTCCCAGAAAAATTATATTTAGCCTAAAAATAATTATAAAATAAATTTTGACGGGTTCGATAATGGCATTTTATTTACGTCTATAAGCCAATACACGCCGCCATTGCAGGTTGCCAAATGCGATCTCTGTGTGGAAACAATATTTTGGTCATAGTCAGGCCTGTGCAGGGAAAAACCGTGGAGACGACGAGTGAAGCAGCTGCTTCAGAGCCCTGGAGATATTGTTATCTGTTTCTGAGGAGGAGTGACCTGAGAAGAGCAAAACCTGGAGTAAATTTAGGTGAAGACTTCACTAAATGGACCCACATAAACGTTTTCCACGGAGTAAAACACAGAGAAGGCGACTTTCCTCCTGGATCGGTAAGCTAGCTTGTTTGCTAACATGGCTAACGTTAGCTGTCGGTTATAAACTCCTCTGCGTTACTTGTTGGACATGCTGCTGCAGACTGTAACTCACTTGCGTATCGGCAGTGAGCCTGGCATCCCAGCGGCTGGAGTTGTTTTTCTGCCGTTGCAACTACAACCTAGACACACGTGATGTCGCTGCTCTGTCCGTATTCCATATTCAACCTTTAATGTAAAGGATACAATTAAAACTGTTTTTGAATAACTTTTTTAAATTGTTGTATTACTAATGTGATTGTGGGTGTAATTAATTTGGGACGGTTATTTAGTTGACATTTTAGGGGTATCTTGTAATTTTTTATAAATAAATGATCATTTCCATAATAAATAACCATGGAATTTGTGAAGATAAGATCATGAAGAACATAGAACAATTTGAAAATTTTCTTTTAATAAACATGTTTGCAAGATAAATCCCAGGGACAAGAAAACTCCCGCAATTATATATTGACCCAACTGCAGTCAGAGCAGGAGATGTTCTCCGCTCCATAAACACCTGAAACTGCTACTGGATGATCTCAGCCTGGCTTACAATCACATATTGATGCCTTTTAAAGACACACAACGGAACTTTCAGCAGTTTTCTCAGTGACGCGCCCCCTATCGGCAGCTAAACTAGCATCCATCTTGTTCGTACCTGTACTGTAAGCTCACTCCAGCCTGTAAAAGACAGTCTTATCTTGACTCTTGTTCTGTCCCTTCCTCTGTTTCTTTTCCTCTCTTCCTCCGATGATGTTTCCTTGCGTTTCTTTACCGAATTCGACATGATGCGCATTCAAAACAGCCGCGACGTTGATACCTGGTTTACATCCGGTTGCTAGTGAGTGACGCGGTGCTGCAGCCAATAGTCGGCTGCAACGTCACGGTCGCGTCCCGGATGGGAATCTTACATAGTGCTGTTTCTGAGCCCCGGGACGCCTCTGGGCACTGACGGCTCGAAAATGCGCATAATGAATGTTGGTGTGACATCAAAACGAGTCAGAAACGCAGATTTTTAAGGTCTAAAAGTTACGTTGTGTGTCTTTAAAGGGACTAGAGGCAAGATTAAGAAATGAAACTTGCAACTTACGCTTCAGGTAATTGACCCTTGCTAAGTCCCGCCCCCATGGTTACAGTTGCTAAGTCTGGCAAACTTTCCGTTTTTAGCTAATTTCTGCGTACATCAATATGGATTGCTCAGTGATTTCAGTGAACATATTCTGAAGGAAATTGTGTTAAATTTCTGGAGTAATAGTATCAGAGGTAAACAGAGAGGACTGCAGGATGCATCTGAGGAATTCATCATCATTTATCGACGGAGTAATGTTGATGAAGAGGATGGTAAAATCATAGAGAAGCTCAGCGTTCATACAGAAAGACTCAGAAACTCCACGTCTTAATGATTTATGTGCAGAACAAACGTACAAAGGAACAACAACGTTCTTGCATCGCAGAGTCAGTTAACAGATTGTTTTATTTTAAGCTAACTGTCATGTATGATTTCAGAAAGTTTCGGGTATCTGACGTGTTTTAGCCTGTTGCTGGATGTTTCCCCCTTAACCAGGATGTTGTTCCCACATCGTGAGTTTGATCAATACATTTAATTTGATCGGAGTAGCAGATCCTGGATCTGATCAGGGTAGCAGCTACTGGATCTGAGAAACTGGCAGAGGACCGTGTTATATTTGTCTCTGTTTGGCAACCAACACGACTTACTGGTGTTTATCTGGTGAATCTGTTTAGCCTCTAGCGACACACAGCTACTTACTCCATGTTAAATCAGTAGCTTTTACTTAATATTATACCGCTGTCTTGTAGCTAACTACTGTGCTAGGTGGCGTTAGCGTCTTACCTCGGAATAAACAGTTTGTCCAGCTCCATGTTCAGCCTCATACAGCTGCAAGTGAGGTCTTCCACGCTGTTTAATCAATCTTTCACGCCGTTTAGTCCATATTCCACGCCGTTTAGTCCATATTCCACATCTCTCCGCTTGTGTTTTTTGGGTTTTAAGAAGGCAAAAAATACAACATCACCCAAACGTTCTGGATATCTGTCATCAGACTTGAGAATCCTGTCCATGCCCCGTCTATAGAAGTGAAGTTTGCCAGAAACTCCTTTCCTTAGTTACAGTTGCTAACGTATGATTGGTCAGTGGCAGTTCTGGGATGGGGCTGGTAAAGGGTCAGTGGGCTCTATGCACAGCTCCACTACTTCCTGAACTTAAGGTAGCTCCTTCATTTCATGTCTTTCATTACTGGATGAGCTGATTAATCCAGGTGTGCCTGATCTCAGTAACTGGCCAGACACACCTGCATTAATCAGTCTGTCCAGTAATGAGAGACAGGAAACAAAGGAGCTACCTTAAGTTCAGGAAGTAGTGGAGTCGTGCATACAGCCCATTGCAGCTACGAGCCAAGCCGTCACGGGAGCGTGCACAAACTGAAGCTATAATGTTGTTTACTCACCTTTTTCTTCGTAGTTACACTTTTTAGTGTCTTTCAGTTGATCTGGATCGTTTGCTGACGGCAGAATAATCCATAACTATCGCTTACAGTGTTTGAATTTACCACGACCGTCTTCTTCCTGGATCAAATGTTATGAAAATGGGCGTAGTTTGTACTAATGTGGGCGGGTGGTTGTTAGGGTTAGGGGAGGGGCTAGGTTCCACTCACTCCAACGGTGGGCGTGGTTTGTGAGGGGCGTGGTTGTAGGGGTTCCGGCTGCAGCTACGTGCTACTCGGAACTTCGGCGACTGAATTGCAGCACACAGCCTGTTCCCCTGTCCTGCACAGCAACAGAGAGAGACATGGGTGGTAACGCTTCATCACCCATAAGTATTAAAAAAACTGGACATGCATGATTATTCTTTCGTACTTCCTGCCTCTAGTCCCTTTAATGAGAGATGCACCGATCCAGTTTTTTCAGATCCAATTCAACGCCGATACCAGGGCTGAGCGTATCGGCCGATACGATCCGACATTACTTTTGAATAAATAAACTGCGTTCATGGCCGTGTGAGTGAAGGCATCAAGCTGGACATAAACATTTAGCCTTGTTTAAAGAAAGATAACAAATAGGGGTGTCTGATATTATCGGCCGATATTGGCATTAAAATGTGATATTGGAAAATATCGTACTCGTTTTTTTGGGCCGATATTTTGAAAAATGAAATCTCGCAAGATTTTACTAACAAAATCTTGCTCCATGAGCAGCGGTCCAGCATGTAGAAAAGTCCCTGTTATTGTGGAAGAACTTCATTTCCCAGCATTCCTTTCAGAATCATGTGACTACGGTGCAGCTGCTGCTGCTACAGACTGACTTGCTTTGAAGCTGCTGATAATATGAATGAAATGAAATGAAATGAAAAATACTTTATTCATCCCCGAAGGGAAATTCAGTATTGTAAAAGCTCACTTTTTTTTTTTTTTTTTTTTTTTTTTTTTATAAATAAACAAAAAGTCAGTTAGTCTTGTTCTTTAGGGTGATGGTTGCTGGCAGGAATGAATTCCTGTATCTCTCCGTCCTACAGCGAACTTGACGCAGCCTCCCACTGAACACACTCTGTTGATTCTTCACCGTGTTGTGGAGAGGATGGGAAGTGTCCTCCATCATCTTCATCAGCTTGTGAAGCATTCTTTTTTGAACGATCAGCTCCAGCGGCTCCAGAGTTATCCCCAGCACAGAACCAGCTTTCTTGATCAGCTTGTTTAGTTTCTTCAAGTCTCTGGTTCTGATGCTGCTGCCCCAGCAGATGGCTGCAAAGCTAATTGCACTTTCTACAACAGACTTATAGAAGATCTGCAACATCTTTTTGCAGACATTAAATGATTTCAACTTCCTTAAGAAGTAGAGTCTGCTCAGACCTTTTTTGTAGATGTAGTCACAGTTGCATTTCCAATCGAGTCTGTTGTCCAGCTGAACTCCAAGGTATTTGTAGTTCTCTACCACCTCCACCTCCTCTTCCAGGATGTAGACAGGACTATGCTGCTTATTCTTGCTCCTCCTGAAGTCAACAATCATCTCTTTAGTCTTGCTGGTATTTAAGATGAGCTGATTGTTACTGCACCATTTCACAAACTGATTGACAAGTTCCCTGTATTCGGCTTCTTGTCCATCACTGATACACCCCACAACTGCAGAGTCATCAGAATATTTCTGCAGATGACGGGACTCAGAGTTATACTGGAAGTCTGAGGTGTACAGTGTAAAGAGGAATGGTGAGAGTACAGTCCCTTGTGGTGCTCCAGTGCTGCTGACCACCATCTCAGACACACAACCTTTCAGTCTCACAAACTGTGGTCTGTTTGTGAGGTAGTCGTAAATCCAGGTGGTTGTGGAGGGATCCACCTGGAAGTTATGGAGCTTCTGACATAGCAAAGCAGGCTGAATAGTATTAAATGCACTTGAAAAATCAAAGAACATGACCCTCAAAGTGCTGCCTGACTGGTCCAGATGAGAGTGGGCTCTCTGAAGCAAGAAGATGATGGCGTCTTCAACCCCAAGCCCATTACGATATGCGAACTGTAATGGGTCCTGAAAGGTGTTGACTTGCTTGTTGAGGTGAGCCAGTAAGAGTCTCTCCAGGACTTTCATGATGTGAGATGTCACGGCAACTGGTCTGTAGTCATTTGGTTCAGCTGGTTGTGGTTTTTTAGGGACTGGAACAAGACAGGATGTTTTCCACAGCACAGGAACTCTGTTCTGTCTCAGGCTGGTGTTGAAAAGGTGCTGGAGAACCGGACATAGTTGTTCTGAGCAGGTCTTGAGAACTCTGGGACTGACACCATCTGGACCTGCAGCCTTGTTCCGGTTCAGTTTTTCTAGTTGTTTCTTGACCTGGTCACAGGAGACAGTCAGGCTGGAGGTGGAGGCAAAAGAGGTCTCAGGATGTCCTGATGTGGAGGGAGATGAGGCTGTGTTCAGGTCCATGACTGAGGTGCAGGGTGACAGAGTGGAGGTGGGACAGGAAAGCTGTGAGCTCATGGAGGGTGTGTGGAATGTTGGGTTGTCGGCAGGGGGGGAACTGAACCTATTGAAGAACATGTTCAGTTCGTTAGCTCTGTCCAGACCTCCGTCAGTCTGGTCCCCCTTTAGCTTGAAGCCAGTGATTTTCTTCATTCCCGACCACACATCCCTCACGTTGTTCTGCTGGAGCTGCTCTCCAACTTCTTCCTGTAGTCCTCCTTCACTTAGTCTGTGTTTTCAGTTGTTTTTGTGTGGTCTTCAGTAACTCCCTGTCTCCATCCCTGAAAGCTTTCTTTTTGATGTTCAGCAGCTTTTTCAGGTCACTGGTGATCCAGGGTTTGTTATTGGGGAAGCACCTCACTGTTCTTGTTGGAACGATGTTGTCCACACAGAAGTTTATGTAATCTGTCACACACTCAGTCATGGTGTTGATGTCGTCTCCATGAGGTTCACAGAGGACATTCCAGTCTGTGGCCTCAAAGCACCCTCTCAGAGCATCTTCAGCCTCAGTAGACCAGGTTTTAATCGTCCTCCTAATGACTGGTTGCTGCTGAACGATGGGCTTGTAGGTGGAGGTGAGAAGAACCAGATTATGATCTGATCTTCCTAAAGGAGGCAGGGCAGAGGAGCTGTATGCATTCTTTGTATTTGCATAAAATAAGTCCAACATCTTATTTTCTCTGGTGGAGCAGCTGACAAACTGCTGGAAAGTTGGCAACGTAGCAGAGAGGGAGACGTTGTTGAAGTCTCCAGAGATCGCTATGAATGAGTTTGGATGCTGTGTTTGTAGTTTAGCCACGACGGAGCTGATGACATCACAGGCTGTCTCTGGTGCGGTACCTGGTATTATATAAACCGCTACCAGAATAACACAGGCAAACTCTCTGGGTAAATAATATGGACGGAAACTCACAGCTAACAGTTCAATGTCTCTTGTGCAGATCTTCTCCTTGACAGTGATGTGTCCTGGATGACACCAGCGCTTACTGACCAGCACTGCAATTCCGCCTCCCTTCCGCTTCCCGCTGAGCTGTATATTTCGGTCTGCACGGACCGTCTTGAAGCAGTGTACAGACGCATTACAGTCCGGGATGTGTTCATGCAGCCAAGTCTCGGTGAAACACATGATACTGCATTCTCTGTACTCTTTCTGAGACCTTGTTAGCACTTCGAGCTCGTCCATCTTGTTAGCTAGCGATCTCACGTTACCCATCACAACAGTTGGAAGAAACGGTTTAAATCTCCACCGTTTTTCTCTCTGCCTTACCCCTGCCCTGCATCCTCTTGTCTTTCTCCTTAACTCCACTGGGATTTGACGTGTTATTTCGCTGAAAATCTTGATTTGGGAGAGTTTTAACAGCTGATCACGGTGGTAAACAATTTTTCCGTTGCTATGGATACACATCATAACAAGCAGCGAAAAAAGCCAATATACGAGGAAAAATCTCCCGAATTGCACACCGTTGAAACCAGCATAAAAAATCCTCCAAGAAAAACCTAATCTGACGAATAATGTCGATAAAAAAGACAACTATATTAGAAAAAAACACAAAAGTTAAGGGAGAGCTTTCACAAATTGCAGCTACCTAGCAGCGCATTCCAGAATTTTTTTTTTTTTTTTTTTTTTTTTATGTCTGGTTTTAAGTTGTTGGTTAAGCTACCAAGTTGTCAGAAACATTATAATTAGCCACATGTTGGCTAATACCTGCTAGTATCTGATATCTGGCAGCTAGACGTCCAAAATGAACTCCTCTGGCTGAGTTAAGGATATCTGGGAACTCTCAGACCAGAACATAGTTGTATTTCTCAAAATTTGAGAGATACAACCTCACAGTTCTCTGCATATATCGGTATCAATTGATATCGGATATCGTAATTTAAGAGTTGGACAGTATTGGTATATTGGATATCGGTAAAAAAAGCCTTTATCAAACATCCCTGGTAACAAATTAACATAGATAGAATGTACTTAATTTTATCTGTTACCAAATAAAGTGTACATTTATTACAATATTAATAAAAGCAGAAATGACTGGATCGCAATGCTGGATCGGCCACATTCATACGATATCCGATCCAGCTCATTTGTCAATATCAGAGCCGATATCTGATCCAGGTATCGGGTCGGTGCATCTCTACTTTTAAAATAGACAAACATTGAAGTCTGTTACTTTTTGTTTTGTGTCAGTGTAATTCTGTGTACATTTATTAGCTGTTGCTTCAGTCTACACCTGTTTTGGTTCATTTATATGTTTAACTTTACTTTGGTGTAATAATCATTGACTTGTATCGAATTGAAAACACATTTAAAAATTAATCTTTAAAATGTTTAATTAATTTATCTAGTTTAAAAACTAGTTCACCCAAACTAGTTTGTAGGGGTGGGAAAAAATATTGCTACACTAAAATATCGTGATATTTTCATCTGCTGATATCATATCGATATTTTAAAACGTGGAATCAATCTATTTCACTAACGAAATCTCGCAAGATTTCACCGTTCTCTTACGAAATCTTACGAGATTTCATGAAAATATGCGAGATTTCCTAACAGAACAACAAAATCTTGCGAGATTTCATTAGCCAAATGGATCAATACCGCGTTTTTAAATATCAATATGATATCAGGAGATGAAAATATTGCGATATTTCATATTTTTTCCCAGCCCTACTTGTTTGTCTGTTCTGTTGTTTACTTGATTTGGTCTCACGTATTGTGAAGACGTAAATAAATACACTAACTAGTGAGGGTTTTTAGTTTATTTCTTCTGGATCACAGTGAGCAGCTGGAAGAGACTGTTGGAGACTGGATCTCTGCACAAACTGGATCTTGAAAATAATGTAATTATTTTGTATTTTTAAGGTCTTTTCTAATATTTATTTATTACATTTTTGTTTTGTTATTTATTCTTCTTTTTTTTTTGGGGGGGGGGGGTTTCTCCCCTTAAGTATCAAAAATAGTATCGAGTATCGACCACCATCTTAAGTATTGGTATCAAGAATGAAATTTTAGTATCGTGACAACACTACTTACCACCGTCTTCTTAATTCAGCATCAATTGGAAATCCGTGGACCAGTATCTGATATCTATCTGATACCAGTATCCAGCATCAGGCCGATACCAGTATCTGGTATCAGTCAGTACTCGTATCTGATATCTATCTGATACCAGTATCCAGCATCAGGCCGATACCAGTATCTGGTATCAGTCAGTACTCGTATCTGATATCTATCTGATACCAGTATCCAGCATCAGGCCGATACCAGTATCTGGTATCAGTCAGTACTAGTATGTGATATCTATCTGATACCAGTATCCAGCATCAGGCCGATACCAGTATCTGGTATCAGTCAGTACTCGTATCTGATACCAGTATCCAGCATCAGGCCGATACCAGTATCTGGTATCAGTCAGTACTAGTATCTGATACCAGTATCCAGCATCAGGCCGATACCAGTATCTGGTATCAGTCAGTACTAGTATCTGATACCAGTATCCAGCATCAGGCCGATACCAGTATCTGATATCAGTCAGTACTAGTATCTGATACCAGTATCCAGCATCAGGCCGATACCAGTATCTGGTATCGGAGCTTCATTTGAAATCATATCAGGCTTTTCCTCCATCCGTCTTATGTTGAGAATAACTAAATATCCTGAAACAGGAACAGCATTCAGGGAATCCCCCCCCCCCCCCGTGAAATGGAACCCAGAACCAGAAGATGGTTGATTGACAGCTGAGTTACCAAACAGTGTTACCAAACCATGCGGGGGCGGGGGTGGGGGGGGGTAAACTCAGATCAACAGAGCTGGCTGGTTTGTTGTAGGAGCCCCTGATTTTGGGGGGGGGGGGGGGGGGGGGGGGGATGATTGACAGGAACAGCCTTCCTCCTTTTTTGTCAGCCGTTATTAAACTTTTAATTGAAGGTGGTGGGGTGGGGGGGGTGGGGTGGGGGGGGGGGGGGGTGCAAACGTTTTTATTGGCTGATCAATCAGAAGTTTTTTAGCTGAATCACTGTCCGGTCGATCCGGATCGATCCTGGATCAGCAGCCTCATCATGGCTGGACGTCGCTTACATGGCTGCCGTGTCCCATCATGCCCCCCTGGGTGTCCCAGCAGCCAATGGGGGGGCCGGGTCTGGCGGTGATGCGGGTCGCGCCCTCGTATAAGAGCCTGGCGCACCGTGAGGGCCCTCCTGAGCAGTCGCAGCCTTCCAGCCTCGCCTCGGGTGGAGGGATCCAGGAGGGAACAGGACTACACGGCCTCTCTCTGTGTAGTTTTGTTTTTAGAGGATCTTTGGAGGCTCGACCGTTCTCATCTGGACTTTCAGCACCACCCCTCAGGATAAGAGGACTGCCGCGTTAGTCCACCGGGCTCCGTCCCATCAACCAGGCACTCTTGTGGAAACAAGTGAGTACCCCCCATCTGGTCCCGCTGAGCCGGACCTGTGCGCTGGATGCTGGACTTTGCGGGGCTGGACTCCGGTTTTGGTGCAGTTTGTTGGGGTTTTGGTGGGTTTTTTTTTTGGTTGTTGGGTGTATTTTTGGTGCAAAATGAGGGCGCGTGCAGTCGCCTGGAGCCAAGAATAGCCGCTGAGAGCATCGCGCTGGCAGCCGCTGATGGCTTTTTAAGGGAATCAGCGCCGCACATATCAGTTGCGCCTCCAGCTATGCGCACATGCGGCTGTCAATCACGCGCAGACTGCGGGTATTTTTGGTCGCTGCCTTATCTGTCGCTGGGAGCCGCAAATATCAGCTGGGCTGATCCGGTTTGATCCTCCAGGCCGATCAGGACCCAGCCGGGGGGGTTGTTGATCGATCAGGTCTGAGACCGAAAAGTTTCACATCAGCTTTATTTATTTATTTATTTTAGTTTGTTTATTTACAAACAAGTATTTGCCAACATGTGGAGAAATAAAAACACAAAGCTAAACAAACAAACAAACAAAAACAGGCAAAGTGGCAATAAAACAGAGAAGAAGTAAAACAAAAAAATGTTACATTAAAAATCAGTTACAGTGTTAAACCCCAGTAAAGCCAGTTAAACCAGCTTTAGAGATGTTCTGGTTTCTCCTTAAGCTTCAGCTGGATTCGTTTGATTTTATTTTAACTTGTTTACTTCTAGTTTATTTGTTGTTTACTTCTAGTTTATTTGTTGTTGGTTCCTAGTTTCAATCAGTCAGACTTTATTAGAGGTGAAGCACAGTTTCCTGGTCTCTGGTCTGGTTCTGGTTCTGGTTCTGGTTCTGGTCTCTGGTCTCTGGTTTTGATGAAAACTTCCTGAAGCTGCTGTTTTTGTTGTGTATTTGTTTACATGGTTTTATTTCCTGGAAACTTTTCGTCTTTGTTAAGTTTTACTTTTAACACAAACTCAATTGTTCATTGTTATTATTAATACTAGTATTATTATTATCTATATTATTAGTAATAATACTATAATGAATAAATTATGAAGTTGATGTATCTATTTCTTTAACTTTGCAGTTTTAAAACTTTTGAAGGAAACTTTCTGTGGTCTGTTTGTGAAGAATGACCGTGATTGGCTGTAAAATGAAGCAGTATGAGTCTTCACCCTCCTCTTCCTCGTCATCAAACTGTTCATCAGAATTAAACAAACTCAAGTTTATGTGACATGATTAGTTAAAATGTTCCATCAATAAAAGCAGCAGCAGATTGAAACAAGTTTGATCGTCATCATCACTGAAATCTGAAAACATTTATTTAAACTTCTTCTGTTGTTTTAAAGATTTAAACTTAAATATAAAATAATGAAAATTGACCAAACCCAGAAAATGTGACACTGAGGTGAAAGAGATGAAATAAAGCTGAGAAATAACTCTGACAGAGTTAAAGCTTCCCTGGTGTGAACCAGCTGCTCACTGCAGAATGAATTCAGAGATTTTATTATGAAGTTTGACTCAGAAACAGGAAACAACTAAGTTTTATATCATAGTTAAACATTATTTTATTATAGAATAAGAGAAATGAGAATTTGAATATGACGAATGAATGAATGCTTCAGTTTCATGTCTGTTCCAGCTGGTTGAAGATCCGTGCATGAAAGGGTTAAAATGTTCCATGAAATTAGTAGCGTCATGTGACCAGGGGCCACAAAGGAGTCCGGGCCCCTCAGAGGAGTCAGGGCTCATAAAAGGAGGCTGGGCCCTTCAGAGGAGTCCAGGCCCCTCAGAGGAGTCCAGGCCCTTCAGAGGAGTCAGGGCTCATAAAAGGAGTCCGGGCCCTTCAGAGGAGTCCGGGCCCCTCAGAGGAGTCCGGGCCCCTCAGAGGAGTCCAGGCCCTTCAGAGAAGTCTGGGCCCCTCAGAGGAGTTCAGGTCCTTCAGAGGAGTCTGGGCCCCTAATAGGAGTCTGGGCCCCTAAGAGGAGTCTGGGCCCCTAAGAGGAGTCTGGGCCCTTCAGAGGAGTCCAGGCCCTTCAGAGGAGTCCTGGCCCTTCAGAGGAGTCCGGGCCCTTCAGAGGAGTCCGGGCCCTTCAGATGAGTCCTGGCCCTTCAGAGGAGTCCAGGCCCCTCAGAGGAGTCCGGGCCCTTCAGAGGAGGCTGGGGCCCCTCAGAGGAGTCCAGGCCCTTCAGAGGAGTCCGGGCCCCTCAGAGGAGTCCGGGCCCTTCAGAGGAGGCTGGGGCCCCTCAGAGGAGTCCAGGCCCTTCAGAGGAGGCTGGGGCCCCTCAGAGGAGTCCAGGCCCTTCAGAGGAGTCCGGGCCCCTCAGAGGAGTCCGGGCCCTTCAGAGTAGTCCGAGCCCCTCAGAGGTGTCAGGCCCTTCCGAGGAGGCTGGGGCCCCTCAGAGGAGTCCAGGCCCTTCAGAGGAGGCTGGAGCCCCTAAGAGGAGTCCGGGTGCTTCAGAGGAGCCTGGGGCTCTAGGAAGAGTCCGGGCCCCTCAAAGGAATTCAGGCCCTTCCGAGGAGGCTGGGGCCCTTCAGAGGAGTCCGGGCTCCCCAGAGGAGGCTGGGGCCCTTCAGAGGAGTCCTGGCTCCCCAGAGGAGGCTGGGGACATTCAGAGGATTCCAGGCCTCCCAGAGGAGTCTGGGCCCCTCAGAGGAGTCTGGGCCCTTCAGAGGAGTCCGGGCCCGTCAGAGGAGTCCGGGCCCCTCAGAGGAGTCCGGGCCCCTCAGAGGAGTCTGGGCCCTTCAGAGGAGTCCGGGCCCGTCAGAGGAGTCCGGGCCCCTCAGAGGAGTCCGGGCCCTTCAGAGGAGTCCAGGCCCCTCAGAGGAGTCCGGGCCTCCCAGAGGAAGCTGGGGCCCCTCAGAGGAGTCCGGGCCCCTCAGAGGAGTCCGGGCCCTTCAGAGGAGTCCAGGCCCTTCAGAGAAGTCTGGGCCCCTCAGAGGAGTTCAGGTCCTTCAGAGGAGTCTGGGCCCCTAATAGGAGTCTGGGCCCCTAAGAGGAGTCTGGGCCCCTAAGAGGAGTCTGGGCCCTTCAGAGGAGTCCAGGCCCTTCAGAGGAGTCCTGGCCCTTCAGAGGAGTCCGGGCCCTTCAGAGGAGTCCGGGCCCTTCAGATGAGTCCTGGCCCTTCAGAGGAGTCCAGGCCCCTCAGAGGAGTCCGGGCCCTTCAGAGGAGGCTGGGGCCCCTCAGAGGAGTCCAGGCCCTTCAGAGGAGTCCGGGCCCCTCAGAGGAGTCCGGGCCCTTCAGAGGAGGCTGGGGCCCCTCAGAGGAGTCCAGGCCCTTCAGAGGAGGCTGGGGCCCCTCAGAGGAGTCCAGGCCCTTCAGAGGAGTCCGGGCCCCTCAGAGGAGTCCGGGCCCTTCAGAGTAGTCCGAGCCCCTCAGAGGTGTCAGGCCCTTCCGAGGAGGCTGGGGCCCCTCAGAGGAGTCCAGGCCCTTCAGAGGAGGCTGGAGCCCCTAAGAGGAGTCCGGGTGCTTCAGAGGAGCCTGGGGCTCTAGGAAGAGTCCGGGCCCCTCAAAGGAATTCAGGCCCTTCCGAGGAGGCTGGGGCCCTTCAGAGGAGTCCGGGCTCCCCAGAGGAGGCTGGGGCCCTTCAGAGGAGTCCTGGCTCCCCAGAGGAGGCTGGGGACATTCAGAGGATTCCAGGCCTCCCAGAGGAGTCTGGGCCCCTCAGAGGAGTCTGGGCCCTTCAGAGGAGTCCGGGCCCGTCAGAGGAGTCCGGGCCCCTCAGAGGAGTCCGGGCCCCTCAGAGGAGTCTGGGCCCTTCAGAGGAGTCCGGGCCCGTCAGAGGAGTCCGGGCCCCTCAGAGGAGTCCGGGCCCTTCAGAGGAGTCCAGGCCCCTCAGAGGAGTCCGGGCCTCCCAGAGGAAGCTGGGGCCCCTCAGAGGAGTCCGGGCCCCTCAGAGGAGTCCTGGCCCTTCAGAGGTGTCCAGGCCCCTCAGAGGAATCCAGGCCCCTCAGAGGAGTCCGGGCCCTTCAGAGGAGTCCAGGCCCTTTAGAGGAGTCCGGGCCCTTCAGAGTAGTC
Source organism: Atherinomorus stipes (assembly GCA_023101725.1). Classification (NCBI taxonomy): domain Eukaryota; kingdom Metazoa; phylum Chordata; class Actinopteri; order Atheriniformes; family Atherinidae; genus Atherinomorus; species Atherinomorus stipes. The sequence continues at coordinate 501,195 of JALJCO010007717.1, read as the reverse complement.
CGGGCCCCTCAGAGGTGTCAGGCCCTTCCGAGGAGGCTGGGGCCCCTCAGAGGAGTCCAGGCCCTTCAGAGGAGTCCGGGCCCCTCAGAGGAGTCCGGGCCCCTTAGAGGAGTCCGGGCCCTTCAGAGTAGTCCGGGCCCCTCAGAGGTGTCAGGCCCTTCCGAGGAGGCTGGGGCCCCTCAGAGGAGTCCAGGCCCTTCCAAGGAGGCTGGGGCCCCTCAGAGGAGTCCGGGCCCCTTAGAGGAGTCCGGGCCCTTCAGAGTAGTCCGGGCCCCTCAGAGGTGTCAGGCCCTTCCGAGGAGGCTGGGGCCCCTCAGAGGAGTCCGGGCCCTTCAGAGTAGTCCGGGCCCCTCAGAGGTGTCAGGCCCTTCCGAGGAGGCTGGGGCCCCTCAGAGGAGTCCGGGCCCTTCAGAGTAGTCCGGGCCCCTCAGAGGTGTCAGGCCCTTCCGAGGAGGCTGGGGCCCCTAAGAGGAGTCCGGGTGCTTCAGAGGAGCCTGGGGCTCTAGGAAGAGTCCGGGCCCCTCAAAGGAATTCAGGCCCTTTAGAGGAGGCTGGGGCCCTTCAGAGGTGTCCAGGCCTTTCAGGGGAGTCCGGGCCCCTTAGACGAGTCTGGGGCCCACAAAAGATGATGTGGATGATGTGATGGAAGCTCCTGGTTTATGTTGAGCTGTGAGGAGGAAACATCTCCACACCAGGAGCATGGTGGACTGTTACCAGGGTAACATGTAGAAAACAAACAGCTGTTTGCTGTGATGAAGGAGCAGCACCACCTGCTGCCTCCTGCCGAATGTCTGAGGGCACCGTCCATCATGCTGTGATAAAGCATGTGATGTCATGCTGATGTTATGCTGTGATGTCATGCTGATGTCATGCTGTGGTGTTGCAGGCGGTCCATGGTGCTGACTGTCTTGTTGTCATTTCAGGGTGCCGACCACCATGTCCACACAGGCGCCGACGTTCACGCAGCCGCTGCAGAGCGTCGTGGCACTTGAGGGTAGTGCCGCGACGTTCGAGGCTCAAGTTAGTGGTAAGAAAGAAGGAGGCCGGTCCCCGAGACGTCCTCAGTAGATGGTTTTGGGTCCGTCTCTGACTCCTCCCTCTGTCCACTGCAGGTTCTCCAGTTCCTGAGGTGAGCTGGTTCCGTGATGGCCAGGTTCTTTCTGCCGCCGCTCTGCCCGGCGTTCAGATCTCGTTCAGCGATGGCCGCGCTGTTCTGAGAATCCCCGCTGTGACCGCCGCACACAGCGGACGCTTCTCTGTCAGAGCCACCAACGGCGCCGGACAGGCCACGAGCACCGCCGAGCTCCTCGTCACAGGTAAGACTGGACCGGGGGGACTGGACCAGGTTAGACCCTGGACCACGTGGGACTGTGCCAAGTGGGACTGGACTAGGTGGGACTGGACTGGGTTAGACCCTAGACCAGGTGGGGCTGGGCTGGGTGGGACTATGGACCGGGTGGGACTGGACCATGTTAGACCCTTGACTGGGTGGGACTGGGCTGTGCTGGACTGGACCAGGTGCAACCATGGACCAGGTGGGACTGGACAAGTGGGACTGGACCAGGTAAGACCCTAGACCAGGTGGGGCTGGACCAGGTGGGACTGGACCAGATTTGACCCTAGACCAGGTGGGACTGGACAAGTGGGACTGGACCAGGTAAGACCCTAGACCAGGTGGGGCTGGACCAGGTGGGACTGGACCAGATTTGACCCTAGACCATGTGGGACTGGGCTGGGTGAGGCAAGGCCAATTTAGACCCTGAACCAGGTGAGATTGAGAGGTGCCGCTGGATTGTGGTTTTGGTTTAGGCCAGGTTTCTGGGTCAGACTGAAAAATGACCTGTGCATTATTAAAACTGGTTTTGTAAAACCAGTCCACCAGTCCACAGCCATCTCTGTGTCCCTGCAGCGGAGACGGCGCCGCCCAGCTTCCTGCAGAGGCTGCAGAGCTCCACCGTGAGGCAGGGCAGCCAGGTGAAGCTGAGCGTCAGAGTCACAGGTATCCCCACACCCGTGGTCAAGTTCTACAGAGAGGGGGCCGAGATCCAGAGCTCGGCCGACTTCCGGATCCTGCAGGACGGAGACCTGTACAGTTTGCTGATCGCCGAGGCCTTCCCGGAGGATTCTGGGACCTATTCTGTGACGGCCACCAACAGCAGCGGACGGGCCACGTCCACCGCTGAGCTGCTGGTCCAAGGTGAGCTCCGGCAGGTTTTACGTTGACCTTTCCTCCTGTAAGCAGCGGTGATGTCATCAACTTGTTGTGTTCAGGTGAAGAAGCCGTTCCAGCCAAGAAAACCAAGACCGTGATTTCAACCGCTCAGATCTCACAGACCCGACAGACCAGAGTAGAGAGGGTGAGCAGAACTATCTTCACCTCATGTAATCCCGGTGACCTAATCCGGTCTGATCCGGTCTCTGATCTCCTTCTGCCCACCTCAGAGGATGGAGGCCAGTTTCCAGGCCACCACCACGATGCAGATGCAGGTGGAGGGTGCCGAGATGACGCTGCTCGGTCACAAGACTCCGCCCAGAGTTCCACCCAAACCCGCGTCCAAGTCCCCGACCCAGCCCTCGCTGGTGGCCAAGGTGGCCGGAGGGCGCCAGCAGTCCCCCTCACCTGTCAGACACGTGAAGGCGCCCACGCCCACACCTGTCAGGTGGGTGGAGCCTCCAGTTCATGTCATATGAAGTGTGCAACCAATCACAGGGACTTACAGTATCATTTCCCCCTTACACCCCCACAGGCCGGTCAAGTCCCCCATCACCACACGCAAGCAGCCCGCCGCTGGCGCTGATGTCCTCCCGCCATGGAAGCAGGGAGTCGACTCCGTCACCATGGTGGTCCAGCAACAGATCACAGAGGCCAAAGAGGTCAGGGTGGGGCTGATCTGGATGGGAGAGGGCTGCTAGGGAGGGAGGGGGTGTTTAGGAGACGTGAGGATGAAAGGAGTCAGATCTGCTGGGGTCCTTCATGTTGACTTCTGTCGGAACATCTGACTTCAGGTGGTGTAATCTGAGGTCAGGTGGTGTAATCTGACTTCAGGTGGTGTAATCTGAGGTCAGGTGGTCTAATCTGTATTCAGGTGGTGTAATCTGAGGTCAGGTGGTCTAATCTGTATTCAGGTGGTGTAATCTGAGGTCAGGTGGTCTCATCTGACTTCAGGGGTCTAATCTGAGGTCAGGTGGTGTAATCCGACTTCAGGTGGTCTAATCTGACTTCAGTTGGTCTAATCTGAGGTCAGGTGGTCTAATCTGAGGTCAGTTGGTGTAATCTGACTTCAGGTAGTCTAATCTGACTTTAAGGGGACTAATCTGAGGTCAAGTGGTCCAATCTGACTTCAGCTGGTCTAATCTGAGGTCAGGTGGTCTAATCTGACTTCAGTTGGTGTAATCTGAGGTCAAGTGGTCTAATCTGATTTCAGGTGGTCTAATCTGAGGTAAGGTGTCATTATGTTCTGCCTGTTTACACTCATTACATTACTAGATCTTCTAATCCCGTCTTTTTTTATCTGGATCTTCTAGTCTAGATGCTTAAGTCTCAAAATTTTGGTCTAGTTCTCCTAGTATAGATCTTTTTGGTCCACATTTTCTAGTCCAGATCTTATGGTCCAGATGTTCAGGTGTAGAACTTTGGGGTCTAGATATTCTGGTCTAGATATTGAATTGTTGAACTTCTGGTCTAGCTCTTGTTGTCAAGCTCTTCTAGTTCAGATCTTTTGGTCTGGATATTCTTGTCCAGATTTTCAAATCTCAAACATTTGATCTAGATCTCCTAGTCTGGATCTTCTCGTCTAGATCTTTTGGTGAAGATCTTTTGGTCCAGATTTTCTCGTCCAGATCTTTAGGTCCAGATCTTCTAGTCAAGATCTTCTAGCCTACATATTTTGGTCTGGATCTTCTTGTCCATATGTTTAAGTCTTAAACATTGGACTGAATCTTCTAGTCCAGCTCATCTAGTCTAGATCTTCTGATCCAGATCTTCTAGTCGAGATCTGTGGGTCCAGATCTTCTCGTCTAGATCTTTTGGTCTCACAAAGAACTGGCAGAAGAAAGGTGTTCATCATCACGTCCACCTGGTCCTGCAGGGACCGCTCATATCTGAGACGTCTTCCATCTCCTCCTCCATCTTCTTCCAGACATCGTCTTTCACTGCATGAAGAACAAATGAGTAAGAGATCCCACCGGCATCTTCAGCACTCATTTTTCCAAAGCTAGACATCCTCCTCGTCCTCCAAAGAGCTGATCAAAACCAATCAGAGCCAATCAGAACCAATCAAAACTGATCAGAATTGAGGATGGTGGTCTTGCTGGACTTTGTGGACATGGACCTGCTTAACTTAGACCTGTGGTAGATTCAGACAGAGATGGTGGAATCTGTTAACTGTGTTTGTTAATTTTCTGAGTGGGACTAATTTGGATGTGTCCGGACGTCTCCACTGAGACCAGTTTGGACATGTGTGGACATGATGGGAACATGGGAAATAAAATTTTGACCACCTGAACTTTCCTGAGTTCCAGCTTTATATCTGAACTCTGTCGGCTCCTCAGGTTGATGATGGAGGATTTTCTGTGTTCAGGACTGAATGTCCTAGCTGAGGACTGACAGTCCCAGCTGTGGACTGAGTGTCTCAGCTTTGGACTGACGGTCCCAGCTGTGGACTGAATGTCTCAGCTAAGGACTGAATGTCTCAGCTTTGGACTGACGGTCCCAGCTGTGGACTGAATGTCTCAGCTAAGGACTGAATGTCTCAGCTGTGGCCTGATGGTCCGAGCTGTGGACATTAGGCTGTGAATGTCTCGTCCACCTACCGTCTCTGCGAGCGTCTCCGTGGTTCAGTGTGCTGCTGGTTCTGTCTCCAGGCTGAGGGCGGGAAAAGGGCCGGGGCCGTGGCCACGGTGGTGGCCGCCGTGGACCTGGCTCGTGTCCGTCAGCCTGTGCATGTGGAGGGCGGTCGAGCCGAAGAGCAGGAGACGGAGCTAAGGCAGCTGGCCGTTGCCACTGCGTCCGACCAGCAGTACGGACTGGCCTGGACGTCCACCAGAGTCCAGACGGCTGCTCAGGAGTTTACGGCCGACCTGCAGCCTCAGGTTAACAGGAATCTCTTCTGCTGCACTGGTAAACCATTTTCTCAGGCCAGACGTACTGGTCTCAGCTGTTCTCATCAACATCGGGTTCTTTAGGTTCTCCATCCTGGTGACACCAGGTTCCTCTGACGATGGACCCACTTGGATGACATAATTACAAAAATATACAAATGAGCTAAATTGTTTGCCAGTGCTTGAAGAAGATGAAGTCTAAAGTCTATTCCTAATATCTGATGTTATGGATGGGCTATGAGTCTAACGCTCCTCTGTTGGTTGCTCCAGATCTGCGTGGACACTGGTCTCAGCCCATCTCCAGGTCCACATTTCACAGTTTCTAAAGTTTCTGTCCCAAAACCAGAGACTAGCACTGAGGTAAGGAAGGCGGCACCGGGCCGGCCGAGCCTAACCCGAGTGGAACGTTAACCCAAACATAACATGCTGTCATCTAACCGGTCACTGACAAGGTCCAGTCCAGTCCAAGTCCAGGTTCACATGGAGTCAGTCCATGTCAGAAACATGCCCAGTAGAGTCCAGTGTCATCACAGAATCCACTTCAGTTCAAGTAGAGCCAGACAGAGGAAAAACGGCAAGGAAAACCTCTATCAGAACCAGGACCAGAATCAAGAAGAAAAACCTCTACCAGAACCAGAACCAGAACCAGGAAGGAAAACCACTTCCAGAACCAGAACCAGAACCAGTAAGGAAAACCACTTCCAGAACCAGAACCAGAACCAGGAAGGAAAACCACTGCCAGAACCAGAACCAGGAAGGAAAACCACTACCAGAAGCAGAACAAAGAAGGAAAACCTCTACCAGAACCAGGAAGGAAAAAAACTACCAGAACCAGAACCAGCAAAAAAAAACCTTTGCCAGAACCAGGAAGGAAAACCTCTACTAGAACCAGAACCAGGAAGGTGGTCCGTGTTTCTGGACTGGTTGGGGCTGGATAGAACAGGAAAGAGGGATCCACCAGGACCAGAACTCTAAGCAGGGAGTCCTGCTGAGGAAGACGAAGAGAAACACGATGAATGACATCGAGCCCAGTGCATCATGGGACGTCTCCCAACAGCCTTGGCCTATAGCAGCAGAACTACAGGGATAAACCAGGGTCACCGAGGCAGACCTGAAGGTAGAGAGGGAGTCTGCTTCCTGAACCCAGACCAGGAGCAGGTTCTGATATCTAGTTTATCCTGTGATTATGGAACCATGAGTCCTTTCATGAGGAGATAAAACGTCATCTTCTCGTTCGTCTGAAACTGGACTTTAAAAACACACCAGGTAGTTCTGGTTCTGCTGAGACCTGAAATCTCAGTAGAGATATAAATTTTACATCCTAGTTTGGTGGACAGGTGTTTGGGTACTGCTGCTTGTCTGAAGTATCAGGTCATAAACAACTAAACCTTCGTCTCCTCATCACCGTTCTATTAATCCATAATCTTCATCCAGACCGTCTTTAATCCCGCTTCGTGTTCATCCAGACCGTCTTTAATCCCGCTTCATCTTCATCCCGACCGTCTTTAATCCCGCTTCGTCCCGGTGTACTGACTAACCTCCCTGAGATCCTCCTTGCTGTGTGAACTCAAACATCGACCGGCCGAGCAGACTGTCCTGATGATGATGGTGTGGCTCTTCCTCCTGTGTGGGTGGGTCAGGTTTCCATCGCCGGTTCGGCCATCGCCACGCTGCAGAAAGAGTTCTCCTCATCCTCCACCACCACGCGGCAGATCATCAAGCCCGTCAAGTCCCCCAGTCTGCTCCACAAGTCGGTGGAGGCCAGGGAGCCACCAGAGCCCGTCCTGCCGCCGTTCAGAGAGTCCGCCGACAAATACCGCCTTGGTGCCGAGTTTCATGCCGGGGCCGTGTTCTGGGGGGGCGCGGAGCCAGAACATGAGGTTGGTTACAGCTGGATCTGAACAGGACAAAAAAAACCTGATGTCCGGACAAATCTGATATCTGAAAGCTTCACCAGCTCACCCCACAGCTGTAAAGCTGTGTTTTAGACAGAAACCGGTCCAATTAGAAGGTTCTGTTTCTATGACAACCTCTCCACTGACTCAGTCAGGGGTCTGGTTTTCTTGATTTCTGTGAAAATCCAGGATTAAAGGTCCCTGTAATAAACCTTTAACAGTCTTGTGGGTGCTCTGATCTCCTCATCCTCTCCTCCTGGACTTGTCCAGACTCCCCTCCATGTCTCCGTCGGTTCTCCACCCATTTCCTCTGTGTTCACAATCGATTGAAGTTGCATTGTACTCACAGATCTGTGATTGTCCGACAGGTGGTGGCAATAGCAACTGTACCGTCAGCAGGTGGCGCCGTGGTCCCGCCCACCCTGGTGTCGGTAAGTAGCTCCACTCGTCTTGCAGATTTCAGCTCCTTCTGGAACGTTAATGTTCTGAAAGCTGCTATGCTTGTTGTGCAGGGTTTGAAGAATACCAACGTGACCGAGGGCGAGTCGGTGACCCTGGAGTGCCAGATCAGCGGTCAGCCCGCCCCCGTCATCATGTGGTTCAGAGAAGACTACAAGATTGAGAGTTCCATTGATTTCCAGATCAGCTACGAGAGCGGACTGGCCCGGCTGGTGATCCGCGAGGCCTTCGCTGAAGACAGCGGTCGCTTCACCTGCACCGCCACCAACGAGGCCGGAACCGTCAGCACCTCCTGCTACCTGCTGGTCCAGGGTCAGTCCAGCAGCATACAGAGGATGGTTTTAATTCTGAAACAGTTATATACTGGGTGCACACATCCAGTCCTCAAGAGCTACTATCCCACAACCTTTAGAGCACCCCTTCTTCAACACACCTGAATCAAATGAATGGCTCGTTACCAGACCTCTGCAGAGCTGAATGACTTGGATCATCTCACAAAACACGCACCTGAGCACTTCAAACACTATTTTTGAGTGTATAGTGTGTTCATACTGGCATTTAAGCTAAAATTCAGTGCTCTGAAAATTCCTGGATGCTGCCATAATATGAGCCAAAAACAAAAAATGTAGTGCAAAACAAAGCACACTACTTGCACTTAACGGTGCATCTTGCTGACATAGCTGAAGAGGCGGGACTTTTGAACTGTTTTCAGAGCTGAATAACGGCGGTGAACGAAGCGGGGGCAACCCCTGCTGCAGTGGAGGCTGTATGGTACTGGTTTAAGTAATGTTTATAAAATTATTAAGATAAAATTACAAATGTATATGTATCATGCTACCAATTGTTCACTCCCTGATGACAGTTATGATCTGGTCATTTGTTTGAGGCCGCGGTTATACTGGCTTTGTAGAGTTGGCTCACGTTAGCGGTCAATGCTAGTCCGTCACTTCCAGTGAGTGCAGCGCTCTATTCAGGTCAGCATTAGTGACAATAGTGTGCACTGTAGACGAAGTACACTGTGCACTACACACTGAATTCTAGTGCACTCTGACAAGTGTACAGTTTGAGACACGGCTAAGCTCATGACGTAATTAAGCCATTTGATTCAGGTGTGTTTGAGAACGGGTGCTCTGAAAGTTGCAAGGTTACAGCTTTTGAGGACCGGATGTGTGCATCCCTGGTTATACAGTAGATGAAATACCTGCGTAGGCTGAGGGTTTAACTGGGATGGCCTTCATTATCTTGCCCCCCCCCCCCCTGCAGTGTCTGAAGACATCGAGAGCAGACAGGAGATATCCGTCACCAAACATGAGGAAAAACTGTGAGTCAAAGTTCATGAAATAACTCAGCAAAGTTTGATTGTAGAGTTTCTAAAACAGCTTTGTTTTCCAGAATTTCTGTGGAAGCCAAAGAAGAAACTGAGGTGAGCGTGGTGGAGCCGGACGCCCCCGCCGCTGCCCCCTTCTTCATTAAGAAACCCAGCATCCAGAAGCTGGTGGAGGGAGGAAGTGTGGTGTTCGAGTGCCAGGTTGGAGGAAACCCCAAACCTCACGTCATCTGGAAGAAGAGCGGCGTTCCTCTCACAACTGGATACAGGTTCGGAGCAGATCCCGGTCTCTCGTCACCGTTAAACCCACCGCTGGACCCCAATAAACCACATTCTGAAGAGTTTCCTTTAAACAGTGATTTCTTTGAGATGAACCCACTCAGACCCTAAAGCCTGCTGCACATAAGAGCTTTCTGCTGAGGTAAAAGTCTGCTCAGCAGATCGTCGCCGTGTGCACCTGATTTCAAGATGGCAGCCCTCTGTCATCACGTTAGAAGACTTGATTGATATAAAAAAAATGTCAAACATGTTTGATTCTCACTTCAAGGCCTCGTGAGGCAGAAAACTCACCAAAAATCAGGCGCACACGGCGACGATCTGCCAAGCAAACGGCCTTGAATGACCTTTAGCTCAGCAAAAAACTCTCGTGTGCAGCAGGCATAACAGGATGTTCCAGCTGTCTCAGAACTAATTTTTCTGCGGTGATTTTCTGAGGAATTAACGTCGTGAACTAATTTTTCCGAGATACGAGCTCATAATTTGCAGAGGACCTCATGATTGTAGATTTAAAGTTGGCTGCTTCCAGTACAATTGTTGTTTATTAAACTTCTATATCAGATATTTTCTGTTCATAAGTTTCAAGTGTAACCAGCACTTAGTTATTTAATTTTACTGTCTTACGGTGATCTTCTTTTTTCTTTGATATGCAGCGTGAAGATGTGTTGTTCATTAAACACACACTGAAATTTGCTGTTATTGTCATGGTAACATTGTTATAACGTCCGTGTTATTTTTCTAGCTAGAAATTTGTTAATTTCTAGCTTTTCTAGCTCACAAACAGGCTGTTTTGGAGATGTCTATTTTTTCCCGAGATGGTTCAGCTGGAATGCAAAATACCTGATAATGACGTCACCAACTCGCGTCTGCTCAGAGTCCCGAAACAATTAGAACACATCATAAACTCAGGGATTAACTCAGGGTTCAACTTCCGATCCGACCTGTTTTCATGGACGTGTGTTTACAGAATAAATCACTTTTACATGATAGAATGGGGAGCCGAAGTCACGACCTTCCGGTGAGCCCCATGGGACCGAAGAGATGAAAAATTATGAATGGAAGTCGATGGGGAGAAAATAATGCTCTTCTTGTCCCAGTCGGTATCCGTCCTGGATTCCAGAGATGTTGGTTGCGAATTTAAATGAAAATCTTTTGTGCAAAGAAAAAATACAGTATAATACAGAAGAACCTTGATTATTTCAGGCTTTGCTTGCAGTGAGAGCTGTAGTCCACAAAGCAGCTTCAAGCAAAACCTGAAATAATAAAAGTTTTTCACTGTATTTTATTTTTTTCTTTGCAGAAAAATTTTCATTTAAATCCACAACCAACATACCTGGTATCCAGGATGGAGAATGACTGGGACCAAATTATTCTCTCCCCAATTGACTCCCATTCATATTTTTTCGTCTCTTGGGTCCCATGGGGCTCACTGGAAGGGGTGTGGCTTCGGCTCCCCATTGATTGACGTTCCATAAACACCAGAAGAAGAAATGTTGTTTTTGTCCAGCTGGGACGTCTTCACTAGAGGACTTCCTGTAACATCTCCATCTTCAATCTTCCCCAGGTATAAAGTGGCGTACAAGAAGGAGACTGGAGAGTGCAGGTTGGAGATCTCCATGACCTTCGCCGATGATGCCGGAGAATACTCCGTCTTTGCTAAGAATCAGCTGGGAGAAGTTTCAGCCTCCACCAGCCTGCTGGAGGAAGGTGTGTGATGACGCTGTGGAGACCTCGGTGAAGTCTGCAAGTGACTGACGGATAGTTAAACCAGATCTTATGTGATTGCAGAGGAGTACGAAGCCTACATGAAGAAACAGGAAGCGACCTTTAAGACCGAAGTGATGGCTGTGGTCCAGGAGCCCAGAGTGGGAGATGTTCCTCCGATCACAGTGACAGAGCAGATGACCACCACCATCATCTCCGGACAGGTAGGAGCAGAATCTTTCGCCCTGACCTGCTGTAGGCCAGTGGTTCCCAACCTGTTTTCCTTGGAGACACGGCTACCATAAAGCAGTGGACCTGCTTCCCCCGCCCCTGCCGAAGCCATGCTCTTTATCATATCAAATGAAATCTCCTTTTTAAAGCCACAGAGAGAAACAGCAGCATTGTAGCAGCATTGTAATCAGGTTAGGCCCACCTTGCCCCCAGTAGCGAGCTTCTCACTACAGATGAAGAGTTCTTGCTGAGTTCTTTAATCTGATAAACTCAAGTTGAGCTACTTATCAACATATAGCACCGGGATCACCAAAGATAGACCTCTTGGGCCAGTTTCCAGAAGGTTTTCAACATTTCCATGTTTCATAACACCTGTTTCAAATTAATGTCACCTGTGGAACGGACAGGACTGAAAAAAAAACAATCCAATAGTCTTAAACGGCCCTTGCTTATTGATTGAATGATGATATGTCTATCAAACTCAAAGGCTGTTTGTCGTCGACCCCCGCTCCCGCAAATTAAAACTTAACACACAACGTGGTTCCTCAGCTGTTTACTAGTAGGCTAACGAGCTATCCACTTGGCTGTTATCGGTTATCTTCACTTGTAAACCATTGGTGCACACACTCCTGGGCTCTGGAGGCGTGGTTTCGGGGGTGTATCTCTTAAAATGTAGCTTGCTCAAACTGACTTTCTAGGATCACCTACCCTGCCTTTAAATGGATTCAACAGCCAATTAAATTCTGCACTATGACTCATTAATTTGAGTCAGGTGTGTTGGCACAGTGACACGCTGAAAACCTTTTGGACATTAGCCCAAGAGGTACAGAATTGGTGATCCCAGATATAGCCTCAACAGTTGTATTAGCTAGCTCATTGACCTTGCTACAGTAAACGCTGCTCAGACCAGAAGTTACACGATGCAGCCCTACTGAGTGTAACTAGTTTTCACCTAGTAGACATATTTGAAATTATTTCATATACATAATCGCTCCAAACAGGCTTGGGGACCCCTTGTGTTCTTTTGAGGACCCCCTAGGCTCAGGGACTGTAGGTTGGGAACCGCTGCTGTAGAATGTTGTTTCTAAGCTAGCATGCAGGGATGTTGGTGTTGATAAGGCAGGAAGTTGTCGTTAATGACCCACAGACCTGGTGAGTCCACAACCAGGCCTAGTGATCAAGTTTGGGAAAACCTGTATGATCCTGCAGATACACAACAACCCAGAAACTGCCCTGGAAAGCAACGTAAAGTCCAGGTTCATGATTCCCTTCCAGGTTGCAGTAATTCTGAATGTTTCCTGTCAAAGCACCAGGAATGAAGGGAAATGTGAACTCAGTCGGCCAATCACAGGAATCATTTATAACAGTCCTCCACCTTGCTTGTATTCTGCTGTTGGTACCAGAGGACTCCACCAGGGGGCACATTAGAGCCCTCAGACTAGATAATGATGCTGCATTTGTGGGATTGAAACATGATGAGAACAGGGAAGGTCAGTGATTGGTTCATTTTGAGATGGCAGCAGGAGAAAGGATGATATAGTAGATGGTCTATCAGGACCATTAACCAGCATGCTGAACCTTGTCAGCCAAACGTTCCATTATTTCTGCTACTGTAGGCCTGTGACCCTCCTTCTGGTCAAACTGGTCCCAACACTGCCCCCTACTGGTTACTGGAATACTGTAGCAGGTGAACGTGTAGCACTGAATGGGCTTTATGCACAGTTCCAGTACTTCCTGAACTTAGTACTGCACCTTTGTTTCCTGTCTTTCAAGATTGGGTGAACTGATTAATCCAGGTGTGTCTGACCATTTGCTGAGATCAGACACACCTGAATTAATCAGTTCACCCAATCATGAAAGACAGGAAACAAAGGTGCAGTACTAAGTTCAGGAAGTACTGGAGCTGTGCATAAAGCCTATACTGAGAACATAGAAATTCAACATTCAGGTGGAAAATACATGATAAACGTGTGAGTAACAGCAGGATCATTCTCAGCCTCAGGCGTGCACTTTGATCTAGAACCAGAAATCAGCAACAGGCTGGCTGTGTTTGATTGATTGGTTGATTGATTGATTGATTGATTGATTGACTGATTGATTGCCATCTCTGCAGGAGTTCCATCTGTCCGCCATGGAGCAGAGGATCATCCAGGAGATTGAGCTCACAATCATGAAGATCACTTACCGCGAGATTGTTACAGAGGACGGTGAGCTGATGGTGACCGCCGCCGCCACTGAGGCGGTGCAGCCTGCCTTCGACACTCCCGTCAAAAACTACAGGATCATGGAGGGCATGGGGGTCACCTTCCACTGCAAGATGGCCGGACTGCCAATCCCCAAGGTGACTCATAAAAGCATAAACAACCTGTTTGACAGGACCGTGGGGAGTCTGTGAAACTGACCTTCTAACTTCTGACAGATTGCTTGGTACAAAGATGGCCAGCGCATCAGGTCTGGCGACCACTACCAGATGGAGGTTCTCCAGGACGGACGGGCCAGCCTCCGTCTCCCGGTGGTGCACCGAGAGGATGAGGGCGTCTACACCGCCTTCGCCTCCAACATGAAGGGGAACGCTGTGAGCTCAGGGAAGCTGTATGTGGAGCCGTCCGGAGCCGCCCCCCAGAGATTCACCCCACAGCCTGCTATGCAGAGAATCAGGTCGGTTTCAGTAGATGTTAGATGTTTAACTTGAGAATGCTCGTCATCTGATCATTGACGATGGCTAATATTCCCACAGGTCCACATCCCCCCGTTCTCTGAGCCGCTCTCCGGGCCGTTCGCCCAGCCGTTCACCTGGACGCTCACCGGCCCGCCGGCTGGATGAAACCGACGAGGCTCAGTTGGAAAGACTCTACAAACCTGTTTTCGTCACCAAGCCTTCCTCATCTAAATGCTCTGAGGGACAGACCGCCCGGTTCGACCTGAAGGTTGTAGGCAGGCCCATGCCCGACACATACTGGTTCCACAACGGTAAGTTCAGCTTAGACGAAACCTCCATAAAAGGTCTCATAAATGAAGGCTGTTTGTTCTCACATTAAAAACGATCTTGTTACCCTCTCAGGACAACAAGTGGTGAGCGACTACACACACAAGATAGTGGTCAAAGAGGACGGTACTCAGTCCCTAATCATCGTCCCAGCAATGCCTCAAGACTCTGGAGAGTGGACGGTGGTGGCTCAGAACCGAGCCGGACGCTCGTCCATCTCCGTCACGCTCACCGTTGATGGTAAGACTCCGCACCCCTTCCTACATTTCCTGTTGAAGGGTGGACATGTGACCTCATGCTTCTGACTTCCCCAGCTAAAGAAACCCTGGTGCGACCACAGTTCACCGAGAAGCTGAGGAACATCAGCGTGAAGCAGGGAACTCTGGTTGAGCTGGCGGTGAAAGCCATGGGAAACCCACTGCCCGACATTGTCTGGCTGAAGAACAGCGACATCGTCACCCCACACAAGCACCCCAACATCAAGTAGGTTTCACCTGGTCTGCAGCACAGATTCATGCAGACAGTCTTTGGTATTCACACCAAGTTTAGAGGAAAAACATTATCAGAGATCTTTTTTATGTAGAGGTACAGTGCAAATGGAGATCATGGCAACAATCCAGCCAACCAGCCTTTACAAAGTAGAAGCACAACAAGCCTGAGAGGGTGGAACCATGATTTCCTCACCATCATATGATTATCACTTAAATGTAGCAGTGTTTACTGCCAGTCACAAGGTGGAAGCATCAGGCTGTCTGAAGGACAGCTGGAATATAGATATACAAATAAATGGGATGTCCTCTAAATGGCCTAATTTAAGACATTGTTTGATTGGTGGATTAGAAGGTGGAGGTTTGTCTCAGGAAGTTATCGAGCCGGGCTGACTGTAAAACCTCTAGATGATGACTGAAAAAGATGTGGAGGAAAAATGGAGGAGTGGATGAATGGATATGAAAGAGAGGAGGATGGTCAGAATGAATGAGATGGAGAGAGGGGGATGATGGATGGATGGATGGATTTTTGGATGGTTGGATGGATGGGAGGATAGGATTTGGGGTAACCAAACAGAGTTGAATGGAGAATTCATAACAAATGTTCATGTAATTGTTGTTTTATAAGCAGAATTGTACATTGAACAAGAAAACAACCCAACCAAGATCCCCTATCATCTTTCAGTTGATCAGAAGTTTCTTCAAATATCTGCATTTTCAAATATCACCCAACTGCGTTCAGGTCTAAAATAAGAATTCTTTGCAACAGATGCCCTTCTCCTTGTTTAAAAAAACATATTCAAACTTGTAAACCTGTTCTAAAATGAGAATTTGGATGTTCTAGGATTGAGGGAACCAAAGGAGAGGCCAAATTCCAGATCCCGTCTGCATCGGGCTCGGACAGCGCCTGGTACACAGCTACAGCCATCAACAAGGCCGGCAGGGACACCACCCGCTGCAGAGTCAACGTGGAGGTGGAATATGTTGAGCCTGAGCCAGAGAGGAAGCTCATTATCCCCAAAGGAACCTACAAAGCCAAAGAGATTACCCCTCCAGAAGTAGAACCGCTCCACCTGCGATACGGGCAGGAGCAGTGGGAGGATGGAGATCTATATGACAAAGAGAAGCAGCAGAAACCACAGTTCAAGAAGAAGCTGACCTCTGTCCGCATGAAGCGCTTCGGTCCAGCTCACTTTGAATGCAGACTGACCCCCATCGGTGACCCCAACATGATGGTGGAGTGGCTCCATGACGGAAAACCTCTGGCTGCTGCCAACCGGCTGCGCATGGTCAACGAGTTTGGCTACTGCAGCCTGGACTACGAGGTGGCTTACGCCAGAGACAGCGGCGTCATCACCTGCAGAGCCACCAACAAGTTTGGAGTGGACCAGACCTCCGCCACCCTGGTCGTCAAGGACGAGAAGGGTCTGGTGGAGGAGTCGCAGCTTCCCGAAGGCAGGAAGGGAGCCCACCGGATCGATGAGATGGAGCGCATGGCTCACGAAGGTGGACCATACGGAGTCACAGCTGAAGAGGAAACAGAGAAGACTAAACCCGAAATCGTCCTTCTCCCTGAACCAGCCAGCGTTAAGGAGGGTGAAACCGCACGATTCCGCTGCAGAGTGACCGGTTATCCGGCTCCCAAGGTCAACTGGTATCTGAACGGACAACTCATCCGCAAAAGCAAGAGATACAGACTCCGTTATGACGGCATTTACTACTTGGAGATCACAGATATCAAATCCTATGATGCAGGAGAGGTTAAAGTGGTGGCAGACAACAACCTGGGCTCAGCTGAGTACGTCGTGAAGCTGGAGATTCAGCAGAAGGAAGACTTCAGGACTCACCTCCGCCGTGCCCCTGAGGCCAAGGCAGCCGAGGCTGCACCTGAGCCTGGAAAAACTGCCTTCGAGGTGGTGAAGATGGAGAAATCTACAGAGGAGCTTCAGCTGAAGGAGGTGGTAAAGCTGAAAAAGGCCCAGAGAATTGTCCACGAGAAAGCGACAGAGGAGTCCGCGGAGCTGAGGAGCAAGTTTAAGCGCAGGACGGAGGAGGGTTACTACGAGTCCATCACTGCAGTGGAGCTCAAGTCTCGCAAGAGGGACGACTCCTATGAAGACCTGCTGAAGAAGACCAAGGAGGAGCTGCTCCATCATGCCAAAGAGAAGGAGGAGGCTGAGAAGAGGAAGGAAGAGGAACGGCGTAAAGTTACTGCCAAACCTCTGAAACCAGAGAGAGTTAAGCTCTCACCAAGCATGGAAGCTCCTAAGATACTGGAGCGTATCACCAGCCAGACAGTGGCACAGGGCGACGAAGTTAAATTCAGATGTAGAGTCGTTGGTCGACCAGAACCAGAGTGCCAGTGGTTCAAGAATGGTGTGCAAATGGAGAAGTCTGAGCGTATTTACTGGTACTGGCCTGAGGACCACGTGTGCGAGCTGGTAATCAAAGATGTCATTGCGGAGGATTCTGCCAGCATCATGGTGAAAGCCACCAACACTGCCGGAGAGACTTCAAGCCATGCTTTCCTGCTGGTCCAAGGTACCAAAATGCTGGATTCTCTAACTCAAGGTTTCTCATTTCAGTCCTACAAGGGCCACAGTCCAGCAGGTTTTCCATGTCTCCCTGCTCTAACACACCTGACTCATTACAAATAATAGATCCAATGGCCAATCAGGCTCTGTACAGTGACTCATTAACTTGTGTTGAAACACGGAGACATGGAAAACCTGCTGGATTGTGGCCCCCATAGGACCGAATTGAGTAAACTGGCTCTAACTGTAATGTGATTAATTTCATCGATGGGTCTTCTGATGATTTTCCCAAAATGTTTTGCAGCAAAACAAGTCATTACCTTCACGCAGAAGCTGGAGGACACCAATGCCAAGGAGAAGGACACCATGGCCACCTTTGAGTGTGAAACTAACGAGCCTTTTGTTAAGGTCAAGTGGCTGAAGAACAATGTGGAGGTCTTCTCTGGAGACAAATACAGGATGCACTCTGACAGGAAGGTCCACTTCCTGTCTGTGCTGATGATCAGCATGCGGGATGATGCAGAGTACACCTGCGTGGTTGTAGATGACGATAATGTCAGGACAAGTGCCAAGCTCAATGTTGAAGGTGGGTCGGGGAAAATGTAAACACACTCAAACTTGAGAAATGGCTGGTTCTTTAGTCTGAACTGGCCGTTAGACCAAATGAGGCCTCCAACATATTAAGACTTATCTCAGTGCCTCCTCAAAGAGTGAAAGGGATCTTAGATGGTCTCTCACATTTAATGCCAGCTTCTTATTGTGACAGTTAACGGTCCTGTCACTATGCCTCACCACGCGTCCTGGCTACTTGGCGACAGGGACATCCCTTTGGCTGAATGGTCAGCATGCATGACTCTCACCTGGGAGTCTGGGGATCAAATCCCGCCTGGTCCCTACATTGCATACCTTGCCACATTCTGTAATCACTCCTTTCAGAGCAGCTGCTAATGTACTATTTGTATCATGTGATCAACAGGAGCTCCTCTGGAGATCCTGAAGCAGCTGGAGAGCACTGAGGTGCCGGAGACATACTCTGGAGAGTTTGAATGCCTGGTATCTCGTGAGGATGCTGAAGGCAGCTGGTTCTTCGGAGAAAAGCTGCTTTCTCCCAGCAGTAAATATGTCATGTCCTCCCGTCGTGGAAGGCACACTCTCTCTGTGAAAGATGTCAAGAAAGAAGACCAGGGAAAGTATACCTTCAAAGTGGGTGACCTCAAGACAAGTGCTTCACTGAAGATGAAACGTGAGTTTTTGTTGCAGGAATGTTGTAGGAATTACGTATTTTTGTTAAGAGAAGGATGTGTTGACAACCCTTGCCGTGACATTTGGCTGGAGTTTATTTTGTAAGCTTTCCTGTAGCTCCGTAAGGCTCCTCTGTTCTGCTTGTATCCAACACTGAACACGCTTGTCTTCATGTTTCAGTGCGTCCTGTGACCCTGATGCAGCCTCTGACAGACCTCGTTGTTTGTGAGGGTGACATTGCTCAGTTTGAGGTCAAGTTCTCCCAGGAGAACGTTGAAGGATCCTGGAAGAAGAATGGACAACCAATCACGGCGTCAGATCGTGTGCACATTGTCATTGACAAACAAGTTCACAAACTCCTAATCGAGGATACAAACAAGGAAGACTATGGGATGTACTCTTTCGTGGTTCCTGATCACGAGATCACAACCACCGCAAAGCTGGTTGTTCAGAGTAGGTCCCTTCAACGCATGTCTTCTCTAAAACACTATTATCTTCTAAAATAACGAATCTTAAACAGGATGTTTGATTCTGTGTCGCAGCTATCGGCATCCTGATCCCACTGAAGGACACAACTGCTATTGAGGGCACCAAGGCCGTCCTGGAGGCCAAGATCTCCGCTCAGGACATCAGCTCTGTGAAATGGTACCACAACGACAAGCTGCTGACGTCCAGTGAGCGAGTCAGTATGGTGGCAAAGGGAGCCAAGCAGCGCCTGGTCTTCACCAGGACCTATGCTTCTGATGAAGGGCAGTACAAACTGGTTGTGGGCCGAGTTGACACCAGTTGCAAATTTACTGTTCAGCGTAAGTTAAGAGGGAAATATTGGACTTCTATCATTATGATCTGCTGATAAACTTCTTGGTTAATCCCTTTCATGCGATGCTGAAGACGATCTCATTACATTCAAAGTAAAATTGGACCTTTGCACTGTTCGTGTTGGCTAGATGATCACCGGCGACTTGCTTTAGACCTGATCTTTGTTTCACTTTAACAGCTGTCCAGATTGTGAAGCCGATGAAAGACAAGCAGTGCTCAGAGTCTGAGAATGTCACCTTCGATGTTGAGGTTTCCCACCCGGGCATCGACCCCTTCTGGACCTTCAAGAGGCAGCCACTCAAAGCTAGTGCCAAGCACAAGATGGAGTCCAAAAATAAGCAGCATTCCCTGACAGTCATGAACGCAATGAAGGATGAAGAGGGCGAATACATGTTCGCTGCTGGCGAGAAGATGTGCACTGCTTCTCTCACTGTGGCAGGTAAGCTGGGACACGTTCGGACTAGAACAGGCTCAGAGCTCACTCTTATGTGACAGTTTAGTAACTGGTTGTCCTCCGTCACCAGGTGGCGCCATCACCAAACCTCTGCATGACATGGTGGTAGCCGACTCCCAGACTGCAGTGCTGGAGTGTCAAGTCGCCAACCCATCAGCGGAGGGAAAGTGGTTGAAAGATGGTCAGCCAGTCGACTTCAACGAGAATGTTCTGAGCGAAGTAAAGGGGGCGGTGAGACGCCTGGTAATAGTCATCACCAAAGCCACTGACATCGGAGAGTACACCTACCAGGTTGCTACCTCCAAGACTTCAGCCAACCTGAGAGTGGAAGGTAGGTTCAGATGTCTCGTGATGTTTGACTTTTACGTCAAAGACACGCCACAACACAAGTGAAACACAACAAGTGAAATCCTTTAGTTACATTATTTCCCTTTGATTATATTTCTCAAGAGAGACCCTATACAAAATATGTTTCTAATTCATGATGAAGGACAACAATGACTGCCAAGGCAATGTAGAGGCAGTGATGTGTCACACAGTATAAACAGAGAAGGTGACCAGCCTATTTCACGGCTACCCCAGTTAGCTTGAACATGCTAGTAACTAAAGCAGCAGATGGTTACTTGCAAATACTAGGGGTGTAACAATACATCAACGTATTTCGATACATCAATATAGATCGATGCATCGATTGCAAATCAATCCAAAAATCCAATATTGACCAAAAATCAATGTCAAACCCACTTTTGTTATGAAATTGGCTTTAATTTGAAGGTCCTCTGACACAACATTTTCACAACAAAATCCATGTTTATAGGTGTTCAGTGATTGATATGACACAGGGAGATTGTACTGCCAAGCTTACAGTTATGTCAAGAAACAATAACCTTGTTTATTACTTGTAATATTGTTTTAAATCAATCAGTGGATCTTAAATCAAATCTAATCAAAATCATATCATGACTGAATTTGACATATTGGCAGACATCGCATGGCCTATCCGCTGTATCGATATAATATTGTATCTTTATCAAACCAGTGATTTACAACCCTAGTAAATACTAATGTCCTGTGCTGTTAACATCTACAGTAGATGTGATGGTGGGATGGCAGCACTGTATGTCCCAATAAATGAGCATGTTAAACTTCAGGTGTTCAGACCGCGTCTGTCTAAAGACAACTTACTGTATAATAAATCAACCAGCCATGGATTCATGGTGAAATATTTTTGCACAGCTGTGAAGATCAAGAAGACCCTGAAGAACCTGAATGTGGTCCAGACTCAGGAGGCTGTGTTCAGCCTGGAGTTGACCCATGAGAATGTGAGGGGAGTGCAGTGGATCAGGAATGGTGTTGAGCTCCAGTCCAGCGATAAGTATGAAATCACTATCGAAGGAACCATCCACACCCTGAAAATCAAGAACTGCACCACTCATGATGAGTCAGTCTACTCTTTCAAACTGGGAAAGCTGTCTGCCAACGCCAGACTGAATGTTGAGAGTAAGTGACAAACCAAGAAAACAACACAGCTTTCAGCTTGGATTTCAAGTTTGAGCTCATTTGTGTTTATTTTATAACTGTAATGTGATTTCTCTCCAGCCATCAAGATCCTGAAGAAGCCAAAGGATGTAACATCACTGCTGGGGGCAACAGCTGTGTTTGAAGTCGGCATCTCAGAGGATGATGTCCCAGTGAAATGGATGTTTAAGAACCAGGAGCTGAGGTCCGGGGAGCACTACAGCTTGCTTTCTGAGAAGAGGACCCACAAACTGATCGTCCAGAATGTGGACAACAGCAAAGAGGGAGAGTACACGGCCGTCATTGGTCACCTGCAGTGCAGCGCTCGCCTCAGCGTTGAGTGTAAGCTGGAAGATTCCTGCCTCGCCTTAACATGGCCGCACGTCTAATCCTGGATCATGCAGTCTGAGTTTCTGTGTTTTGTTTCCGCAGCGCTGCGAGTCACCAAACCCATGAAGAACGTGCAGGTCCCAGAGACCCAGGTGGCCACCTTCGAGTGTGAGGTGTCTCACTTCAACGTGCCGTCCACCTGGCTGAAGAACGGCGTGGAGATCGAAATGAGCGAGAAGTTCAGGATCGTGGTTCAGGGGAAACTCCACCAGCTGAAGATCATGAACACCAGCAGGGACGACTCAGCCGAGTACACCTTCGTCTGTGGGAACGACCGCGTGTCGGCAACGCTCACTGTCAACCGTAAGATCCTCTACCGAGCCTTGGACACAGCTCTTTAACTATCTCAGTTTCTCTGACATCTTTAATGAAATATGTTGGTGTTTATTTCTGATGACATTGAAAGTAATTTCGTCCATCAATGCAGAAGGGTTGAATAATGTTTCCTTTCATGTAGGAATGTAGATCATCAGGTACACATGTCAGTGGTCACTGATCAGGGAGTTCAGCAGATTTAATAGATATGAGGACTTTCTATTTAACATGATTTGAAATATTTTCCATCCTAGTAAAGCAAGAAGTTAATTTTGCAGAGCTTCGATTCTCCTGAATAAATTTCAGTGGACGACATCGTACAGATTCTGATGTGATCCTTGAGGTCAAATAACTGTCTGATTTTCACCATTGTCTCTGGGGTTGTTGTCTTCCAGCTATCCTAATCACAACCATGCTGGAGAACCTGAACGCACAAGCGAAAGACACGGTCACATTCGAGGTCAATGTCAACTACGAAGGAATCACCTACAAATGGCTGAAAAACGGCGTGGAGATCAAGTCCACCGACAGATGCCAGGCTCGGTGCAAACAGCTGAGTCACACCCTGAGCATCAGGAACGTCCACTTCGGGGACAGCGCTGAGTATACCTTCACGGCCGGCTCTGCAGTCACCACAGCCAAACTTTACGTAGAGGGTAAGACGTGCATTCATTTTCTGAAGACAAGTCAGTACGCCCAGGAAAGCTTCCTGTCTTTGGTCATGTTTCAGTTTCATTAATCACTTTCACTGTCCACTGCAGCCCGAGTGGTTGAATTCACCAAACATCTGAAGGACCTGAAGGTGACAGAGAAGAAGAGGGCAACGTTTGAGTGTGAAGTTTCTGAGCCAAACATCCAGGTGATGTGGATGAAGGACGGTCAGGAGCTGGAGATGTCCGACAGGTAGAGCTGTTCTCGCTCAGGTGGAGGAAGTCTGGCCTGTTACACCAACATGATGATTGACTTTTTGCCCTCTGGGTTTCCTGCAGATACAAAATGACTTCGGATAAGTTTGTGCACCGTCTGGTTTTGCCGTCAGTCCGTTTGTCCGATGTTGGTGAGTACACTGCTGTGGCTGGGTCCAGCGTCTCCAAGGGTCGCCTGGGAGTTGAGGGACGAGATGTCAAAATCTCCGAGCCGATGAGCAGGGAAATCACAGTGAGTTTATGTCTCCTGGACACAAAGACGAGCCATGAGCAAATCTGCTACTGCATTCTGGTTGGGATCATTGCTCGGTTTCATCCTCCCAACCCTGTCAAATGTCCTTTTACAGGTTGTAGAGAAACAAAGAGCAACCTTTGAGTTTGAGGTGAACGAGGATGATGTGGAGGGTCGTTGGCTGAGGAATGGCGTGGAGATCCAGTTCTCGATGGAGGAGAGGTTCAACTATGCCACCATCAGGAAGCTGCACCGCCTCACAATCTCTGAGACCTACAGGAGCGACGCTGGGGAGTACACTTTTATGGCCGGCAAGAACAGGAGTACCATGAACCTCCATGTCAGATGTAAGACGTCAAATGAGACGGCTCAAAGTTTGGACACACCTGCCGGTTGTAAAGTGAAATGTGGGATGTCCAAACTTTAGACTGGTAACATAATCCCATGACTCTTTTTTTTTTTTTTTTACTCTGCACTTGTTTTAGCTTTTGTAGAAACCCATTCGACAGTTTCTGATATCATGAATATGACAGAATCGCTTACAGTGAACATCATAACTTATTATGATGTATTAAGATTCTGTAGGTAACAAAAAAACAGACATTTTCCATTATTAGTTACCCAGATGGCAGACGCATTTGGGTCAAACCTGGCCTACTTTTTGGCACTAATCGTTCTGGCACTGGTCATGTGGTCCTGAGCTGGACCTGACTTGGAATATGACTCTCTTTATGGTCAAGATGTGGCCAGATGTCATAGGAAATGCAGATTTGGGCCATGTGTGGTGGTTCTGTGGCCAAGTCCAACAATTAGTCGAATGTGGAAAAAGAAAGACATGGACCAAAAATTGTGTAAAGGTTTGATCCAAAGATTGTGATTGGACCAAAAATGGTCCAGTGTTTGGTCCAAAGATCCTGACTGGACCAAAAATGGCCCAATGTTTGATCCAAAGACCGTGATTGGATCAAAAATGGCCAAATGATTGATCGAAAGATTGTGATTGGACCAAAAATGGTCCAATGTTTGGTCCAAAGATCACGCTTGGACCAAAAATGGCCCAATGTTTGATCCAAAGATCGCGATTGGACCAAAAATGGCCCAATGTTTGATCCAAAGATTGTGATTGGACCAAAAATGGTCCAATGTTTGATCCAAAGATTGTGATTGGACCAAAAATGGTCCAATGTTTGATCCAAAGATTGTGATTGGACCAAAAATGGTCCAATGTTTGATCCAAAGATTGTGATTGGACCAAAAATGGTCCAATGTTTGGTCCAAGGATCCTGACTGGACAAAAAATGGCCCAATGTTTGATCCAAAGATCGTGATTGGATCAAAAATGGCCAAATGATTGATCCAAAGATTGTGATTGGACCAAAAATGGTCCAATGTTTGGTCCAAAGATCACGATTGGACCAATAATGGCCCAATGTTTGATCCAAAGATTATAATTGGACCAAACATGGCTAGGTTTCCTAAAACAGACAAATTGCCATGTTGTACCAGCAGAATTATGTTTATCAAACAAAAAGGTAAAACATATCAGAAAAATTATCTCAGGATTGTTGTTCCAACACTTTGACCACTGGTGCCATTTGTTTTGAATTTCGGGCCAATGACCTCGAAGATGTTTGATGCTGAGTTGTGAAAAACTAAACTAACCTTCATGTTTTCTGTCGGTCTTTAGTGCCAGAACCACCTCGGATTGTGCGCGACATGCAGGCCCAAACGGCGATGTCGGGCAGGTCGGTTCGCTTCTCGGCACAGGTGAGCGGTCTCCCTCAGCCTCAGGTGTCCTGGTACAAAGACTCCCAGGTTCTGTCTACCAGCTACAAGTGCAAGTTCCTTCATGATGGAGACGAACACACACTGCTTCTGCTGGAGGTCTTCCCGGAGGACGCCGCCGTCTACAGCTGCGAGGCCAGGAACGACTATGGAGAGGCGACCAGCTCCGCCCCCCTCACTGTGGAAGGTGCAGACTTGTTTCATGGAGAGGCCTCAAGTGTTTGTTTTGATTTACATAGTAATTACTTCACTGATACTTATACTAATTCACTAACACAGATGAAGTAGCTTAATGCTTGCTGCTTAAAAACTGGCCCTTTTTCTGCTTATTTATCATTTATACGTAATTTCTGCGAAGTTGAGAGAATCACCTCTGATACAGCTGTTGGGTAAAAACCTCCATTTTAGTCAAAGATTGGTGAGAAAGCAGCTGGTAGACATGAAGGATTATCTAGAGATGATCTGAAAACCAAAGATGGAATCTTTACAACTGTGGCCCCTCCCTCTGGACCTCCCTCCACTTCATCTGGACCGCTCTCTGGACCTCCTTCCCTCCT
Organism: Atherinomorus stipes; assembly: GCA_023101725.1. Classification (NCBI taxonomy): domain Eukaryota; kingdom Metazoa; phylum Chordata; class Actinopteri; order Atheriniformes; family Atherinidae; genus Atherinomorus; species Atherinomorus stipes. Next base: position 475,957 of record JALJCO010007717.1, on the reverse strand, counting down.
TTTTGACCTCCTTCTCTCCTTTCGGACCTTCCTCTAGCAAAGAGAATAGAACAACAAGAGGCGACACTCAATAGAACGCTCCATTGCAACATTCCCCCCATGCGCATCTGCCATTTTGGACTGAAGTGAGCAGTTTATTGCTCTTGTACAGACCTAATAAAACACAGCAACATCATTTTAAAAAGCTTAAAATTTCTTTACTATTGTTAAAACGCATTAACACATAGCAAGCCTATAAAGAGGAAGGTAATTACATCCAATAGAACCAGCGGTTCTATTGAATTCATTTTCATTCAGATATCATTCCAAACTATACTAATGGACTGTTTTCAACAATCCTCATTAATCCTTGTGGAGCTATAATACAGCCCAAGTAGCCTATATTATAATTATATTATAAAATTCATCATCATTTTATTTTAGTTTTTTATATCATTGTAAAAATAATATTTATTATAATTATTATTATTTATAACATTTTTATATTAATATATATATTAAACTATTTAAAAATAATACAAGTTAAATTACAAAATGTTGGCCTGTAAATCAATCATTTTCATAAATATTGTAATGTCTTGTATGCCATTTCCAGGTAGATGCTGAAAGTGTTCTTTCAATAAGCTTTAAAAATCAAATGAGTAATCCAAGACACGGTTTAACACTTGAAACAAAAAAAAAATTAAATCCAGTGCAACACAATTGAAAATTCGGAATCCCTGCTGGTGTCTGCACACTGCACTAATCCACGACTTCAAATAAGTAATTTTGCCCAATTACCTATTACAATCAGGTAAGCCCAGTGCCTTAACCCTTTAACAGCTCCACATCTTACATGAGGACCATATAACCAAAACACCAGCAGGGCTCCTCGTTCAACTTAAAAAGAAGATAATCTAAGATCAATCAAATGACTCTTACAACTATTATTGAGAATAAAAAAACCCCCAAACTATTAATGAGAATATAGAATTGTCCACCCGTACCCATATTTCAAGAATGAGGTCTCTTTGCTTCCCTTCCTTTTGACGCCCCTCTGGACCTCCCTTCACTTCCTCTGGATCACCTTCCCTTCTTTCGGAACCCCCCTCTGGACCTCTCTCTGAACCTCTAACTAGACCTCCTTCCCTCCTTTCAGACCTCCGTCTAGACCACCTTCCCTCCCTCTGGACCTCCCTCCCTTCTTTTGGACCCCCTTCTGGACCTCTCTCTGAACTTCCACCCCTCCTTTCCTGACCTCCCTATGTACCTCTCTCACTCCCACTGCCCCTCCCTCTGGACCTCCCTCCCTCCTTCTAGACTTCCTTCCCTCCCTCTGGACCATCATCCCTCCTTCTAGACTTCCTTCTCTCCCTCTGGACCATCATCCCTCCTTCTAGACTTCCTTCCCTCCCTCTGGACCTCCCTCCCTCCTTCTAGACTTCCTTCCCTCCCTCTGGACCATCATCCCTCCTTCTAGACTTCCTTCCCTCCCTCTGGACCTCCCTCCCTCCTTCTAGACTTCCTTCCCTCCCTCTGGTCCTTCATCCCTCCTTCTAGACTTCCTTCCCTCCCTCTGGACCTCCCTCCCTCCTTCTAGACTTCCTTCCCTCCCTCTGGACCTCCCTCCCTCCTTCTAGACTTCCTTCCCTCCCTCTGGTCCTTCATCCCTCCTTCTAGACTTCCTTCCCTCCCTCTGGTCCTTCATCCCTCCTTCTAGACTTCCTTCCCTCCCTCTGGACCTCCCTCCCTCCTTCTAGACCTCCTTCCCTTCCTTTTAAACGAGCCTTTATCTGTTTCTGTGCTTGTGTAGTTTTGCTGTGCAGCACCTTGTCATTTCCTCTCTACGGGGTCAGCATGAATAGAGTTTACTTGTGACAGTGGACGAGCTGTAACTCTTTGTGTTATGGTATGTATTTCAGTTCCTGAAGTGGCTGAAACTATGACTCGAGTCTCGGCTCCAGTCCTCATCACTCCCCTGAGGGACATGCTGGTCTCAGAGGGACACCCCGTCCAGCTGCAGTGCACCGTCTCTGGGGAAGGTACCGTGACGACGACATTTGCGTCCAGTTTTGTGTGAGTTGACCTGTTTGAGGGTTTCCAATAATCCTGACTCGATCTGTGTCTCCAGATCTGCAGATTTCTTGGTTCTGTAATGACAGAGAGATCAGACAGTCTGACATCTTCAGGATGTCTCATTTCGATGAAACATGCCTGCTGGAGATTTCCAGAGTTGTCTATGCCCATGAGGGAGAGTACTCATGTATTGCAACCAATGCAGCAGGAATGGTCACATGCTCTGCTACCCTGACTATCGACGGTAAGTTCTGCAAACTGTCACTCATCAGTCAGACGAGGCTGGATCTCACTGCATGATCTGCTAATCTCAGAGAGGAAGACGTCGTCTTGCCTCTTCCTCAGTTTTAACGTGTTGGTTTCCACCTCATAGAACAAAGCATGAAACTGTCTGTAAACACTGAGTGCATGGAAACCCATTTTATCAAAACCTGGTGGATCAATGCCAATACCTGTAGGGCCAGGTAATCCCAGCCCCAGGGCCAGTGAGGGGGGCCGGGATTGGCCAGAGAGCCGGTCTTGTTCCCTTTCTGTAAAGACGAAATCTGCAGGGTTGAGCAGGGAAGTAGTGACATTTCAGGTGAGCAAAGTCAAGTCCCTGAAAGATCACATGTCTGGAAGCACATACAGTCATCCTCAAAATTATTCATACCCTCCAATTAAAGAAGGAAAAAAATCAGCTGTCACTGAGACAAGTTGAAATTGACAAAAGTAATGATAAATAAAAATTCTATGAAAATCATGAGACTGATTCTAAATTGTGGTTTGGAAGAATGATTGAAAACAAACATACGAAAAAATAAAACAAGTAAACAAGCATGATATGGCTCTGAAGCTTAAATGTGTGTTGAGCAACACTTTGAGACAATCACTGCAATCAGATGTTTTCTGTAATGTCCAATCAGACGTCTGCACCTGTCGACAGGTATGTTGGTCCACTGTTACGGTGCTCGAATGTGTCTGGAACAGTTTTTATAATTATTATTATTATTATTATTATTTTCAACCACAATTCAAAAGCAGTATTTTATTTCACTAAATTTATTTATTTATTTATTATTTGTTTCTATAGTTTCTTATTATTTGAATTACTATTGTGAATTTAGCCTTTTCTTTAGTTGGAGTGTATGAATAATTTTGAGGATGACTGTAGATTTTAGATTCACTTTGTCAAGGAAGTTAGCTCCTCATACATGTGAGTTTGTGCGCACGTAAACTGGTCGTCCATTCATTCTGATAGGAAACCTGTAAACTATGGTTATCTATATGATCCATAGTTACTGATTTTTATCCCTCTTATTTGTCCCATGTACTTCATGCATTGAGGTAAAAGCTAATTGTTCAACCACATTTCGTTCTTTAGACTTTCCTGATCAAAAATGTGTTTTTATGGTGAAAGTGCTAACGTGAGCTACTGTAGCTTACAGCTCTAACCGCGCGCTAGCAAGGTTTATCATCAAGCACTTTAACTTCTGCGAGAGAAACTTGATTATAAATATTAGAAAGTCAGGAAAAGTGTAATGTTTTAAATGTACAAACCCTGGTGGATGTGGTTTATCATGAACAGGTTCGGTTTGTGCTAGCAGGGTTTGCAGCTGACTGCGAACAGTCCTTGTTTAGTCCTGATAACCCTTTAAAGCGCTAGCATGGCACAGTTTAAAGCTACGGTTGGCCTTGTTGGAAAAAGCAAGCACATTGAAAAAAAAGGTCTGACTTTTTCTTATTTTTAAGGAACCATGATGTATTGATACTGTCAGGATGGAAGGACCATTTCACCCAGTAGAACAAAAAGAGTTTCTGAACAGGATTACCCACTCTGGCTTTAAGCTAGCTTAACACATCCCTTACCAAAAAGAAGTATTCCTTAAGTGCATATCATTAAGTATACTAAAGTATATCTCCATGTGTATTTTATTTACCAAGTACACTGCTATCAGTGCACGACCAGTATACTAACAAGTGTACTTCTTGGGACTAGATTGGCCCAATTTAAGTATTTAAAAGTATACTTTTAAGTATAGTTAAAGTAATCTTCTGATATACTGTGAGTGTACTCGTGCTAAAACTTCAAGCTTACTTTTAGAAAATACACTTCTAGGTATAGTGTTAGTTTATTTTATTTATTAGATACTGTTATGATCCCCAGGGGGAAATTAGGACTCTGTATTTCAGGCAGCTGCTACTTTAAGCACCCAGGGAGCAGTTGGTGGGGGGTTGGGGTCCTTGGTCACCTGAGTGGTGTGCCGGGGACTTGAACCCAGGTCCTCTGCACCAAAGCCTGCGGCATTACCACTAGGGCACCCACTCTGCCATATGCTTACTTTAAGCTGTCTTTTACTCTTACAAAGTACACTTTTAAGTATTCTAAAAGTATTCTTCTAGGTACACTATGAGTGTACTTGTACTAAAACTTCAAGCTTACTTTTACTTTTAGAAAGTACACTTTAACGTATACTGAAAGTATACCTCTCAGTATACTGTTAGTTTACTCATGCTAAAACTTTAAGCTTACTTTTACTCTTGCAAAGTACACTTTTAAGTATACTAAAAGTATTCTTCGATGTATACTGTTAGTTTTCTAGCAGTAAACTTCTCGATGTCCTTTTAGTTTAATAATAGTAGACCTCACCTTTTAGGTTTGCTATGAGTTTACTGAGAATACACTTTTAGTCCACTGTTTAGTGTTTAAAAATACATTTTCAAATATACTCAAAATTGCCTTATTATACTTCTACTCCACCTTTAATGCTGAGTGAAAAAAATATATTACAAAATTTATGTCAAAAATAGATTTAGTTGTTTTATTTGACTCCACCAAATAGCCCAGTAACATTTAAACTCTTAGTATCAAAGAAACCAGTATGTTTGAAAATGTACTATGGATGTTCTACTATTAAAGTATATTGTTCAAAAGTTTATATATAAGTATAGGCTAAATATATTAAACTTCTAGTATATTTATTAGTAAATGCCAAGTAAACTTTGTTAAATATATTTCTGACAAGTACATAAATAGTAAACTGATAAGTATGCTGTCTTATTTAAAGTTTAAAATGAGTATACTTAAAGCATACTTGCATATACTACTTTTTGGTAAGGGGTATCTAGATCACACTTAGCTTTGCCCATGTTCACTCGTCAAACCAGACCATCAGCTGACTTTTAAGGCCTAAACTAGTTTGTTTTTGTTCTGATTGTAATGTTGGATGAGAATGAGCTGAGATTCCTGACTGGTCAGTGAAACCAGGATTAACGCTGATCCGGTCTGGATGCCAGGCTCTCTCAGCTCTTCATCCTGACTGTGACTTCATCCCACGAACATCATCCTCCAGGTTTTCTCTTGTCATGCATGATGCCCTCTCTTCCTACTCGTAACGTCTTCTTCATTTTGACATGAATCTTTGTTCCAGAGTAATACAGCATGGTGGAAACGTGGACGCACAGCTGTCTGGATTCCTCATACTCCGGCATGGACATGATCCATCTCTGTTTTTAGTCTAAATTCTGGCTCCGGTCAAACTTGCATGATTGACGGCGGGAAGCAGCCAGTGTCCACCTCCTCACTGATCACCACTGATCCTCAACGCTTCAACCCAACAAACACATGAGCCGGAGAAGTCAGCAGAATGATGATGTGTTGACCTATGTCTTCTATTCTTTCTTACTGCCCAGATGTAAAAGCCTTAGCTAGAGAGACTAAGCTAACTCAGAGCCTGGAGGCTCGGACAGAGAGCTTCAGCTCTCTGTCAGTGGGACAAACGGCCCACAGCATCGGCTTTACCGAGGCCGTCTCAGAGAGTTCCTCCAGATCCTGGAGGATGGTTGAGATTCAGATGGAGAGCGTAAGCTCTGTGGAGACGAGCTCTTGCAGCAGCTCTGCTCTCGAACCTTCGGCCGGCCCCGAGCTCTTGGTGGAAATGAACGACGTCCAAGTGCACAGCGGCGAGATGGCCGAGTTCAGCTGCTCGTTCGGCGGCCGGCCCTTCACTGGGGTGGTGTGGGATCATAACGGTCAGAGCCTGGTGGACACAGAGCGGGTGAGGAGCTCTCAGAGCGGGGGCTCGTTGTCCCTGATCATCCAGGGCGTTGGTGTGGCGGACCAGGGGATGTACCGCTGCACGGCCACTAACCAACACGGTCAGAACAGCTCTGCCGCCCGGCTCACTGTCCAAGGTGGTTAGTCTTTCTTTACTCCATCTGGTCCATCCCATCTCTCCACCCGCTGCCCCTGCTTTTGACCCCCTCCCTCCCTCATGATTTAATATTTATTTCCTCATAGCCTGTAACCTGTTAGCGTGTAATGAAATAACACGTTTAGATGTAAGACTTGTCCCTGCTCCAGCTTCCCCTCACTAATCTCATCCTCCATCCTACTAACACTGTAGTGTTGACGCTCTTATTCTCTCTGACCTCTAATTACTCTCCCTAACTTTATTCTCACCCAGCTAAAGAAGCAAACCTCAAAGCAGAGACCCCCATTCCCACCGATTCTATACGTAAAGTGTCTCAGGCAGACAGGGAGGCCCCTAAAGGTCCTCCAGACCATGACAAGCAGGACCCGCTGGAGAAGCCAGGATCATTGCCGAACTCCTCCCAGAGACTTTTCAGCCTCCTCAGCCAGCTGTATTTCCCTGATGTGCTGCCATATGACAAGCCAGGTCCACGTCTGTCCAGCTCCCCCGACCTCCTGATCAAACTCCCCCCTGAGCTGCTGGTCAGAAACAAAGGCGGCGGCTCCCTCTGTTGCGTTATGAAGGGGCTTCCCGCTCCGTTTGTCATTTGGCTTTACAACCGTTTGAATATCCAGGAATCTGTGTCGTACTCTCTGAAACACGACGGCCCCCTGAGCCGTATAAACCTTAATAACGTGGGACCTGGACCAGGGGGCTCTTACTCTTGCAAAAATGTAAACTCAGCCGGGGATGCTGAGAGCAAGACGGTGATGAAAGGTTGGCATCTGCATGCTTTTGGTCCTCTTATTCGCTCGGGCTTTGTTTGGCCCCCACTCATCCACACTGCTTTCCACCTTCACGGCAGACCGAAGCACATTTCTTCACAGGGCGACACCTGCAGAGTTTAACCATGTTTCTGAGCGGTTGCTGACTCTAGGTGTCCTACACTGACTAAAACACAGAGACGAACACTTCACAGAGCTTTTCAGAGAAGCCAGAGGTGCACACTAAAAGCAGGAGGGGGCATGAAGGAATGTCATTCAGAGCAAACCGAGGGGATGATATGGATGCACGACTGTCACTCATCCTAACTGTCCTGCGCTGCGAGAGCCGCTGTGAGACTGATTTTAACTCTAAAACTATCTGTGTCTCTACAGTAACTGAAGCCGAGGAGAGGCCTGCTGTTCAGGAGGAATTTAAAGGTAAATATTAAATCCTGAAGAGTTTCTAAAGTTTGTTTTTAATGTTCTCTCTTTGTTTTCAGGTTGGGCTGCTGGCAGTCACGGACATATTCTGTTTCTCCGTTCCTGTTTGACAGAATGCAGGAATTTACTGATCATTTAGTGCAGTGGTGGGGAACCCTGGTCCTCCAGGGGAACCCAGGTCTTCCAGAGCCAGGGTTCTGCAGGGGAACCCAGGTCTCCCAGGCCCCTGGTCCTGCAGGGGAGCCCAGGTCCTCCACAGCCAGGGTCTTGTAGGTTTTCTGTGTCCCCACTCCAGCACTTCTGATTCAAATCAAATGGATCCAGTACCCTGTCTAGTTCTCCTAGTGACTCATTCATTAGAATCAGATGTGATAGAACAGGGACACATGGAAATCCCGCAGATCGGAGATTCTCCACCACTGATTTACTGTAAATGATCTGTATTAGAAATAAGCTTGAAAGTCACATTTGATTGATTTTGTGAAATCTAAAAAAGTTTCTCACGTCTGAAGATTGTAGCTCTGGTTTGGCTTTGATATGTTAGAGTATTTCTAGCTGTTTGGGGGTCGGAGGAACCAGTAAATAATTTCACATAGATTCTTTTTTGAATGGCATTAGTGTATTGTTATAGTTTAATGATATTCCAGCAGGTTCCATCACAGAGTCACAGCCGTGAGCCAGGATCAAAAATGGACTAAACATTTGTTGCTGTCTGGGATAATGCACACGTTAAACCAGGAGGATGCAGATGTTTACGTAGTGACTCCTTTTACATACAGAGGAAAATCAATGCATCAGAAAAAATTAAATCAGCCACATAATTAGCAAATAAACAATGACTAATTTCAACTATCAGAGGTATAAATTTTCATTGTATCCTAATGTTGCCCTCTGACACCACCAGGTGGCAGCGTAAGCCTCCATGTTTATGTTCAACTGGTTCCAGTATATTGGTGCAGACCAGATGGAGATGTGGATGTCAGCTTGTAGGAGGGTTATGATGACATGGAAAATGATGGTTGACTGTGTCTGACTTTAAACTGTGGTTATCCCGCTCAGCCCTCTCCAGCTCGACCATCACAGTGGAGGAGGAGACCCAGCAGTCCTTCTTCACCGGTTTAAAACTACCTGAGAAAACCAGAACACTTGAACTCGAACCCGAGACCAAACGCTTCTCCAGCTCTTTGGAGAGGAAAAAAGAAAAACCCGTTTTCCTCAGCAAACTTTGTCCTGCGGCCGCGGCCGTGGGAGAAACTGCCGTGTTTACGGTCAGAGTGTCGGGGTTCCCTGAACCCACAGTTCAGTGGTTCCACAACGGGCTGACCATTCAGAGTTCGTCCGTCTTCACCTTCTCTCATCAACAGGACGAGTATAGTTTGGTCATTAGTGACGTTCAGAGGGAGCTGGAAGGAGAGTACTCCTGCACGGTCAGTAACAGGTTCGGCCAGTCCACCTGCAGGTCTTATCTTCAGATCCAGCTGCAGGATCATGGAGACGGGAGCACACCTGCACCGTCCGGCACACCTCCAAAGTTCACTAAGACTGTAGAGAGTGTTCAGGTATCAGAGGGGGGGCAGTGTTTCTTCAGGTACCTGGTGACTGGAGAACCACTCCCCGAGGTGCAGTGGCTGAAAGGCAGCTTCCACATTCATCCCAGCGGCGTCTGCATCGTGGTGAACAACCCGGACGGGTCAGGCTTCATGAGCATCAAAGGCGTGGCGCAGGAGCATGCAGGCTCGTACACCTGCAAGGCCTCCAACCGGCATGGAGAAGCCTCCTGTAGCGCCCAGCTGCTCGTGCTCAGCCAGGAGGTGCAGGAGGAGCACACCACGGTCCAGAAACGCGCAGGCCTGGTGATATCCATGACTGCAGAGAGCGCAGAGTCCAGATTACAGCAGGAGAGGAGCCGGTCGGATCAGATGATCTACACCATCAGCACCGAGGACCGGCAGATCATCCCCAGCGAGGAGGTGGGGACGCTGGGAGAGCTGGACATCTCTGCTGCCACCCTGCACCGCGAGCAGGTCACCCAGCAGGCAGCCGTTCTGCACTCACACCAGATCCAGGAGAGGGTTTCCCTGGCCCCGACCAGCCCGCCTCAGGTCTTGGCCGTTCCCACCAAGCAGCTTCACCTGGCCTCCTTCCTGTCTTCAGTCCAGGAGACGCCAAAGATCATGGAGCAGCACTCGGAGCGGATCCTCAGCCCCGACGTGGTGGAGCTCCAGCTGGCCAAGGAGCAGCGGTCCAGGCTGATGTCGGCCACATCTGAGGAGGTCCTGTCCCTCACCACACTGAGAGCCGAGGCTCTGACCCCCCAGACCCCGGAGCAGGTTCAGACCGGGACCGAGCCCAGGCAGCTGGTCAGCAGCCACCAGGTGGAGTCAGCTTTGTCCATCTACGACGAACCATCAGGCATGGTGCGCAGACCTGAGGAGGAGACCGGTTTCAGAGTCAAAGAGGGGGTCAAAATCTTATACTCGGCTCAGTCTGCAGGACAGCTGCTGCTCACAGGAACAGCCTCCCAGCCTCTGCCAGCACTGGACTCCGCCATCAAACACTTGATCCAGGAGGAGCAGCCAGAGCCAATGTCAGCAGCGATGACTGAAACCAGGCTGATTCTGTCCAAAGAGCAGGACTTCCAGATCCAGAAACCAGAGCAGCAAAGACTGGACCTATGCAAAGACAGAGTCTATGGATCAGCTGCAACCACCGAGGAGAAGTACAAGGTCCAGGCTGAGCAGACGGGGACGATGATGCCTTTAGGGTCTCCAGTGTGTCTGCAGCCTCAGCTGGAGGACAAGCAGGCCATCAGCCTGCAGGTGGTCAGTGATCTGGATGTGTTGGAGTCTGAGGGGAGGCTGAGCCATGAGCGCCCCCCAGCAGAGCAGGCGGTGGTCCGGAAGAGTCCCACCCAGATGCATTCAGTGACTCAGGATGAGCAGAGGACCTTGGTCTGTGAGACATCATCAGAGTTCACAGCAGAGACTGAAAGCACCTCAGTTCAACCGAAGACAGAGCAGCCGCAGGCCAGACACCTCCAGCTGGTCCAGTCTGCACCCGTCTTCCCAAAGGAGGGCCGCCTCACCGTGACCACACCTGAGCCGCAGGTGGCAGCTCAGAAACAGGAAACGGCTCCAAGTCACGCTGCCGCCTCAGAGCTGAGGCGGGAAATCACTGCCGAGCGTGTTGGAGACCTGCACCTGTCCGTGGACGGGGTTCAGTCACAACTCCGGACAGAGTCCAGGACTCCCAGCATCCTCCCGGTGTCCTCCCAGCACCTCCAGCTCCCCAAGGAGACTCCTCTGGTTTCTGACTACAGACAGCAGCGAGCGTTAGTGCAGAGAGAGGAGAACTGGAATATCCTGCAGTCGTTGAACGTTACAGACACTCACCCCATGGAGGAGGGTCACACCACTAGACTTGAACCTGAAGAGAAATTTACACCACAAATGAAAGTTGAGCCCAAAATCCCCAAAAAACCTGTTTTTATTGAGGAGAAGGCAGTCGCTACTGAGAGCTGCACCATCCTGGAGGCAGCAGAGCAGGACTTCGCAGTCCAGATCCAGGAGGGACAGTCGGTCCGTCAGTCGGTGGTACTGGAAGAGAAGCAGGTGATCATGGGAGAGAGGTCAGCTGAGATCCGTAAATCTGAAGGCTCGACCGTCAGTGTCAAGACGCAGTCCAAAGGCCTCATGTTTGTCCACGAGTGTCAGGACACTCAGACTCTTCCAAAAGAACTCAGCTTTGTCATTCACATTCCAAAACCGTCCCGTGTCAACATCCGACGTCAGCTCCGGGACGCTCTCCAGTCCGCCGTGGCCACCGAGCAGCCGGTGCTGCTGGCTGACATCATCGCACCGTTAGAGGTAGTCCGGGTGCAGGAGGTCAGAGTCCAGAGAGAGCCCCGACAGCCCACCAACACCTACCTGATCACGTCCCCGGGAGTCCCTCTGGAGATCACGCTGCGTTTCGAAGGGGAATACCCTCAGACGGCCGACCTCAGGTCTGAGCTCCAGGTCGCTCTGAACGCCGTGGTGTTCCAGGACCAGGAAAGCCTGACCTCAGAACAGTCCGGCGTGTCGCAGACTGACTGGCCTCAGAGAGTCCAGGTCTGCTCGGCACCACCCGGCCAGCTGCTATCGTCCGTGGTGGACGCTGTGATTGTGGCAGAAAGCGTGGAGGCGTTTCCTCCCAACGTAACTCAGTCTGCGGCCATCAGAACCGAAGCCAGGGCTTCTTTCCAGCATGCCACCCACAGCATGCAGGCGAGTCAGAGGACTGTCCGATCAGCCAGTGAGGCCGTGGTCGTGGAACGGTCCGTCCACACAGAAACCAGAGAAGAGTTTCTATCAGAGGCCATCATGATCAGTGAGGCCTCCGACAGCCTGGTTGATTACCCCGTAATCACGGATCCTCTGCAGGACGTGTGTGCTGAGGAAAACTGTCCGGCGGTTTTTACCGCCACCATTAAATTTGCCTCCAAAGTTAACTGGTTTTTCAACGGTCAGTTAGTGACACCTGGCGACGAGTTCAAGTGTTTGGAAGACCAGGACACACACACACTAGTTATCAGCAGCGTTGTTAAAGAGAGGCATCAAGGAGAGTATGTGTGTGAGGCGGAGAACGAAGCCGGCAGGACCACCACGTCCTCCAGACTCACTGTGCCCTCTCAAGGTTTGATGATGACCAGTTCTTTGATTTCATCATCAACTAACGTCACGCTGAAGCTCTGCTGTCAGCAAACCTCAAACCAGAACCTTTCCTGCCTTCTGAGGGGGCTTTGGTTTAAGGTTTTTATCAGACAGCAGTCACATCCTCACTTTTCCTCCCATCTCACATCCATTCCTCTTTCCTTCCCAGCTTTGACCTCATGTTCTCCAGAACCTGTCATTTCCATTGTCTGCATGCCCACATTGAGTCCTTCTCTTGTTTCAGAATCCCTGTTCATCACATCCTCCTCCTTCACAGTCACCTCAGGGTTCTGGCCCAGAGTCCTGCCCAGGGTTCGGCCCGGGGTTTGGCCCAGGGTCTGGCCCCGGGTCCTGCCCAGGGTTCAGTCCAGGGTTCAGCCCAGGGTCTGGCCCCGGGTCCTGCCCAGAGTTCGGCCCAGGGTTCAGCTCAGGGTTTGGCCCGGGGTCTGACCCAGGGTTTGGCCCAGGGTTCGGTCCAGGGTTCAGTCCAGGGTCTGGCCCAGGGTCCTGCCCAGGGTCAGGCCCCGGGTCACCTCATCACCATCTTCTGTTCAAACTCTCCTTCAGCTGCTGACATCTTCTGTCTGTCCTCCCCAGCTGTGAAGCCCATCTTCACACATCGGATTGTTCCTCTGGAGATTAACATCGGCAGCGCAGCCAGGTTCGAATGTACGACTGCCGACGCTCCAAACGTGAGCTTCAAGTGGTTTAAAGATGGCCGCCCCATCAAAGAAGGGGATAGGTACAGGATTGTCAGTCGCTTCACGGCTTCCTCTCTGGAGGTGCTGAGCTCGACCAAAAACGACAGCGGTGAATACACCTGCAAGGCATCCAACCAGCATGGTGGTGACGAATGCTCCGCCTCCCTCAACGTGACAGGTAAGAGCGAGGCATGTTTCCTTCTTGCTGGTTGGTTGAGTTTGGGGTTCTGTGTCTCCTCTTGGTTGTCTGGAAGTCTGATTGCGGAACTGTGAAACCTTCTCATGCTTCAGGTGGCAGGTTTTGCTTCCGCTGATTCTTCAGGGCGTAACATCTCACCACTAATGTGTCTGTTTCTTCTTAATCTTTGTAGAGCAATTCCCTCCTGTTTTTCAAATTAAACCCGACCCCCAGACTGTATATGTTGGAAAGAGGGCTCTGGTCCAGTGTGTGGTAACAGGATCTGCCCCTCTGAATGTTGTGTGGTTCAAAGACCACAGGCCAGTGCCCACACGGTGCCAGACCTCTTGTGAAAACAATAAGCACACTCTTGAGATCCCTGAGCTGACGGCAGCAGATGGGGGTCAGTATGTGTGCAGGGCATCGAACAGCGGTGGGGCAGCTGAGTGCAGCGCTGAGCTGCGTGTTGTTGGGAAACCCAACTTTGTAAAGCCCCTGGGTCTGGCTGCCGCCGTGGTTGGAGCTCCTCTGCACCTGGAGTGCCAGGTGGACGAGGACACAGGAGTAACTGTCACCTGGACCAGAGATGGTCGGAGAGTCCACCAGTCTCCAGACTGTAAACTGTCTTTTGAGGATAAGACAGTGAATCTTGATATCCTAAAGACCACACTGAAAGATTGTGGAAATTATGTGTGTACGGTGACAAATGAAGCTGGAAGTGCATCTTGCTCCACTTCAGTGAAGGTTCAAGGTAAGAGCTGTTAACTTTCCTGCATCTGAACTGTTTGAAGCTGTTGAACATCTGTCTGGTGTCTCTTTAATGCGCCATCAATCTTCTGTCTTTAACTGCTGGGTTGTTGTTTTGATTGACATCTTTGCCTCCATCATGGCTCTTACTGACCACAAACTCCTTCAGAACCACCAGCCTTTGTAAAGAGGCTGGAAGCCACCACGGTTTGGAAGCAGGGCAGCAGTGCCTGGCTGCAGTGCTCTGTCAAAGGATCCCCAGAGCTCCATGTGAGCTGGTTCTTCAACGGCTCGGAGCTGGCGGCCGGCAGCAGGACCGTGGCCAGCCTGAAGGATGGTGTTGCCACGCTGGAAATGAAGGACGTGATTCTGAGCGACGGTGGAAACTACAGCTGTGAAGTTCTCAATGAGTCAGGCTGTGAAAGTTGCAGCACTAAGGTTATTGTGAAAGGTAGGCATGTTGAGGCAGTTCTTCCTCAGAACCTGGTCCAGCATATGGTTTTCTAATCGGAACGTGTCCTCCATCAGAACCTCCATCCTTCACTAAGGGTTTAGCGCCCATAGAGGCAGTCAGAGGCTCGGTAGCTGTGCTGGAGTGTGAGATTTCAGGCTCAGCTCCGTTCGAAGTAGCTTGGAAGAAGAATAAGAAGCGAGTATCTGCAGATAAGAAGTTCAGCATCGTGTCTCAAGGGTCGCTGAGCTCTCTGGAGATCCACAGGTTTGAGAGCGCTGACACCGGCGAGTACGAATGTCTGGTTTCCAACGAGGTCGGCTCAGCCACCTCTAAGTCGGTGGTTAAACAGAGAGGTTAGTGGAGTTTAATCTGTAGCTCCTGGCAGCTGTCGACACCACCGTCACTAACCTTGTTCTTTCAGAGCCGCCCGTCTTCTCTAAGAGGATTGAAAGCACGACAGCAGTTTTAGGAAACGCAGTGAAACTTCAGGGCGTCCTGAAAGGCTCCGCCCCCATCTCCATCAGATGGATGAAAGACTCTGAGACACTCAGAGAAGACGATTCAAACGTCAGAATGATGTTTGAGAACAACGTTGCGAGCATTTCCTTCTCATCTGTAGAGTTAAAACATGGCGGCAAGTACACCTGCCTGGCTGTAAACGAGGCGGGGCAGCAGAAATGTGAGGCTGTCCTGACCGTCCAAGGTCAGAACATCCACGTTTCACTCACGTTTCCACTCTTGCTATCTGTTTCTGAAGCTTAAAGTTGGTGTCGTGTTTTAGAGCCAGCCAGGATCTTAGAGAGCGCGGCGTCCATCAGCGTAAGTGCCGGAGACCCGGCCACGCTGGAGTGCTCCATCTCCGGGAGCCCCGAGCTCAAAGTCAAGTGGTTTAAAGACGGAAAGGAGATGATCAGTGGCCGTAAATATAAAATGAGCCTGAAGGACAACGTGGCCGTTCTCAAGATCCTCTCGGCAGACCGAGGAGACACCTCCGAGTACAGGATGGAGGTGTCCAATAAAGTGGGAAGAGACCAGTGCACGTGCTCGCTCAGCGTTCTAGGTCAGTGTTAGACAGAAAGACATCACAGGCTGTTTGACCGTACCAGCTGATGACGGCTTCATGTGGTTCGCTCCTCTGCTCAGATCGCGCAGTTCCACCGTCCTTCACCAGGTCTCTGAAGAAGGCCGACGGCCGCGTTGGCGGCGATGTGACTCTGGACTGCAGGGTGGCTGGATCTCAGCCCCTGCAAGTGTCCTGGTTCAAAGACCAGAAGGAAATCTACAGTGATAAGAAATATAAGGTGGCTTTCAGTGAAAGCACAGCCTCTGTCATGATAACGGGGCTGGATGAAAGCGATGGAGGCAACTACACCTGCCGGGCCTCCAATGAAGCCGGAGTAGTGGAAAGCAGCGCTGCCCTGGTGGTCAAAGGTAGACATCTCACATCTAACTGGACTTTACTGGGAGTATCCGCAGGTTTTCAACAAGCATGCTGTTCTTATTTCCAAATAACCGCAGAGCCTCCGGTCTTCATCATGAGACCCGAGTCCCAGGATGTTTGTCCCGGATCCAATGTTGTGATAAAATGCGCCTTTACTGGCTCAGCCCCGCTGGCTGTGAAGTGGTTCAGAGAGGAGAAAGAGCTTTTCTCTGGCGGAAAGTGCTTCATTAAAAAAGAAAGCTCTTCAAGCTCGGTGGAGCTTCTGTCAGTGAAAGCCAGTGACTCGGCCAAATACACCTGCCAAGTGTCCAACGATGCCGGGAAGGTGGAGTGCACGGCTCTCCTCTTTGTGAAAGGTGCCGTCTCGTCCCTTCTTCTGCACAACTGTCTTCTTCTTTGCATGTTTTCAGTGTGAATGTTGCTGTTGGTTTGCAGACGCTCCCACATTTACGACGAAGCTGGAGCCGTCACTGCTGCTGAAGGCCGGACAGCCTCTGACGCTGTCCTGCAGGGTGCAGGGAACCCCTGTCATCCGCGTCAGGTGGTTTCAGAACGGCTCCGAGCTGGCGTCGGACCGTGGTCGCAGCATGTCCTTTGACGGCTCGGTAGCCAGCCTGTCGCTAGACAGCTGCTGTGTAGAGGACAGCGGACAGTTTGTCTGCGAGGCATCCAACGATGCCGGCAGAGACCAGAGCAGCAGCTCGGTGACAGTCAAAGGTTGGTTCAGAGTTTACCCCCACAAACACTGTAGACCCAGTCTGGTCCACAAAGTTCTGTTCCTCCATACTGGCCCAGTTCCAGAGAGGATGTAGCTGGAGGTGGACTGATTTTCTGTGAAACCCTGAGCAGATACCTGCTCTGCAACCTGAACCCTGTGGACCAGACCTTCCTCCTGGGGCCAGAACCTTCCCTTTAAACAAACGTGTGTGTGTGTGTGTTTTATAGAGCCTCCAGTGTTTGTGAGGTCGTTTGAGTCGGATGAGCTGGTGACAGGATCAGACATTGTTCTGGAAGGAACCCTCTCGGGTTCTCCTCCTTTTGAAATCAGCTGTTTCCTCAACGATAACCTGATTACAAGCGACAAAAGGCGAAAAGTGAGCGTAGAGAGAGACGTGGTGTCGGTTCAGGTGTGGCGCTGCGAGGCCAGAGATGCGGGGACGTACCGCTGCACTGTTGCAAACCACGTTGGCCAGACTTCTTGTGCTTGTCAGGTTTCTTTCAAAGGTTAGTCCACTCTGTCTCCTTACCAGCAGCCGGCTGCATGTCTCATCGCGTCTCATTTTCTCCTCAATGTGTTTGTCTTGTTCTGCATAGCTGTGAATTATTTCACTCGAAGTGTGATCAGATGATGAGATCAAAGATGAAGATGCTGATTCACAGCCTGCCGTCTCATTTGTGGTCTTTTCCTACCAGAACCGCCATCTTTTGTTCAGAGACTAGAGGATGTGTCCTGCATGGTGGGCTCTGAAATATCACTGAAGTGCATGTTGTCTGGGTCACTTCCCATGACTTTCCTCTGGATTAAGGATGATCATGAGCTCAGCGAAGATGAGCATGTTCAGATGTGCTCTGAGCCCACCAGTGCCATGTTGAGCCTGAGAAACGCTCAGGTGTCCCACGGTGGAAAGTATGTGTGTGAGGCCCAGAACAGAGCTGGGACTCAGCGATGTGGCGCTGTGCTCACGGTGACAGGTTTGTTCATGTTTGCATCTCTTCCTCTCTCTGCTGCTCTCATGTCCAGCTTCTCGCTTCATTAACGCTCTGCTTGCAGCTGACTGTTGTCCTGTTGTCCCAGAACCGGTTTACTTTTCAGAACGTGTAGAGTCTGTCTGGGTAACGCAGGGGGACCCAGCCAGGCTGGAATGCAGGTTTTCAGGCTCCAGACCGCTGCAGTCCCGGTGGATGAAGGGGGGGAGGGAACTGGTGTCAGGTCTGAGGCTCAGGATTGAGCGCTCCGACTGCAGCTCTGTGCTCTGCATTAATGAAACAGAGAAAGGTGATGGTGGGGAGTACACCTGCCAGGTCTCCAACGCTGCCGGCCCGGTTTCCTCTGCAGCATCGGTGACCGTGTTGGGTCAGTTTGTCTCTCATAAGACTTGATTCATCGTTTTCTCCAGACAACCAGCTGACTTGTTTGTGTGCTCGGTGTAACAGATGAGGTTATTAAGCCGTGTTTCACGCCAGAGCTGAGGCGGACCGAAGCCACGAGCGGCTCATTAGCGCGTCTGGAGGCCGCCGTGATCGGCTCCCAGCCGATGAGGATACGGTGGTACCGAAACGATGCAGAGATCTGCTCCGGTGACAAATACAGATGCAGGTTTTCAGACAGTGTCGCCATGCTGGAGGTCAGTGAGGTGACGGCGGAGGATGGCGGCAACTACACCTGCATGGCGGAGAACTCGGCAGGGCACCACCAGTGCCGCCGGGTCCTGCTGGTGCAAGGTTCGAGCTCATCATCATCCTCACTCACGTCTGCCACAAATGATTATTTTGGTGATTAGTCGACTAATCAGATCATCCAGAAATTGTAGCATACTTAGAGTACCAGTCAAAAGTTTAGACACTTTCCCAGTGAATCTAATCGAAAAACATGTCCAAACTTTTGACTGCTAGTGTGTGTTCATTAATGTCAATATACAATTCAAGAAAAGCTGACCAGACAGGAAGCCAGACAAGGCAGCGGAAGGTACAGTAGCAATTTTGAGAGGAAAAACAAAGCTAAAAGACAATAAACGAGTTGTCAATTATGAAATTAGTTGTCGACTATCATTCAAAATAGTCGACAATTAGTCAATAATCGACTAATTGTCGCAACCCTACTTTTCATGTGAGCGGTGATCATGTTGGTGAAAGAAGTCTTCGGTTTTCTTCACCAACAGAACCGCCGTGTTTTCTGGAAAAGCCCGAGTCTGCAAACGTTTTACCAGGCTCAAGGGTCCGGTTTAACGTTCTGGTCTCCGGCACGCCGCCGCTGACCATCAGATGGTTTAGGAACCAGAAGGAGATTCTCTCCGGCAGTGACTGCTCCGTGACCAGAGACGACACGTCCAGCTCGCTGGAGCTCGTCTTCGCTAAGAGCCCTGACTCTGGAGAATACGTCTGCCAGATCCAGAACCGTGCGGGTTCTGCTTCCTGCCAGGCCACGCTCCTCGTCACAGGTTCATTCTGCTTCCTGATCAGTTTCCGTCCCTCGCTCCGGTCATCGTACTCAGTCATGTCTGCATGTGCTCTTTTCAGAACCACCGTTTTTCACCCAAAAGCCTGAGCAGGTGTCGTTCGTCGGAGTTGGAGAGAGGAAGGTGTTTGAGTGTCACCTTTCTGGTTCTCCGGAGATCTTTGTGCGTTGGTTCAGAGGTGATGCCGAGATCCACCAAGGTGTCAAACACCGGATGTGGTTTTCGGGCTCGGTGGCGGCGTTAGATCTGGGTCCCGTCGGCAAACAGGATGGAGGGAGATACTTCTGCAAAGCCTGGAATGAAGCAGGCGCTGTTAGCTGCAGCTTTGAGCTGGAGGTCAAAGGTTGGTCCCTCTGCATGCTCATCAGGTCCAATCACAGTGAAGTCGGACATCCTCACAGCTCCCAGGTTACCATGGAGACATCTGCTTTGTTTCCAGAGCCGCCTCGGTTTGCTGAGGATCAGCTGTCCCTTGAAGTTGTTCAAGGTTCACCAGCAGTGTTTGACTTAAGCGTGACAGGAAGTGCTCCATATAAGGTTACATGGTTCAAAGACAAACGGCCAATCAGATCCAGCCAGAAATATCTGCTTGGTGATGGTGAAAATGTGGCACTGGTGGTCCAGGACTGTACGGTGGAGGATGTGGGGACGTATGAGTGTGTGGTTGCCAACGCAGCGGGAAGCTGCTGCGGCTCCGCAGCCTTGTCTCTGAAAGGTTTGTCTCAGCACGTTTACGAACATTTATACCCAGAACATCACAAACACAACGCTTACACCCCAACATCTCTGCCCGGTAGTCCCGCCTACATTCGTCCGCAAGATAGAAAATGTCTCGGCCGTCTGGGGGGAGCCGGCGGTCTTTCGCTGCATGGTGGCCGGTTCCCCGCCCATTGCCGTGCAGTGGCAGAAGGACCAGACCCGGATCCCGGAGGATCCACAGATAGAGAGAACTTTCCAAAGCAACGAGGCCGTCCTCAGGATCGCCGCCTGCGATGCAACTCGTGGCGGGAAATACACCTGCCAGGTTGTAAATGAGGCAGGCTTTGACCGATGCTTCGCCACACTCTGCGTACAAGGTACCTCCAGCTGGATCCATCTGCCCGAGCTTCCGGCCCTCGCTAACTGCATTAACACACTCTCACCGTCTCTCCCGGTGCTGCAGAACCACCCAGGATTCAGGACAAGCCCGATGTGGTCAGAGTGACCCGTGGGGATCCGGTTAGTCTTGAGTGCAGGGTAGCTGGAACTCCTCAGATGAGTCTGAGATGGAGCAAAGATGGTAACGAGCTCCGGTCCAGCAGAAAACATCGAATTTACTACGAAAATGGCCTCAGCGGTCTGAAGGTAGAGTCCTGCCAGCTGGAGGACGGCGGAGAGTACCTGATGGAAGCGAGAAACGCTGTGGGTGCATGCAGCTGCAGAGTCGCACTGGTTGTTATAGGTTTGTGAGAAACTTGTCTCTGCAGAGGAAATTTTAAGGACGTAGAACTGCTTTTTTATCTGAAACTTATGATATTGTTTGAAACAGACGAGGTAATTCCTCCCACGTTCACTCGGAAGTTAACGAACATCCAAGCAGTGATGGGGTCAGTGGTTACTATGGAGTGCAAAGTGGTCGGTTCACTTCCGTTATCGGTGGAATGGAGCAAAGGGAAACAGCGGCTCGTCCAGAGCTGCAAGTACAAACATCTGCAGACAGAGAACAGAGCATGTCTGGAGTTCAGGCTGGTGGAAGGCGCTGACACGGGGGAATACTCCTGCAGGGTCTGGAACGCCGCCGGCAGCTGCGTGTGCAGCGGCGTTCTCACAGCGAAAGGTTAGCATTCATACGATGAAGCTGCTGGCTGACGCGTGTCCGTAAACGCAACATAATCATGTCTCTGTGTGGGTTCTAGTGCCACCGACATTCGTGTCTGAGCTTGAGTCTCAGGCTGTTCTACCCAAGTCTGATGTACTCTTCAGAAGCGTCTTCAAAGGCACCGCTCCGTTTGTGGTGAAATGGTTCAAGGACAACCTGGAGCTCATCTCTGGACCTTCGTGTGTTGTTAGGCTGGAGGAACTTTCCTCCTCCCTAGAGCTCCGCTCGGTCGGGAATCTGCAGAGCGGGATTTATTCCTGCCAAGTTAGCAACGACGCAGGAACATTGAGAAGCGCAGCAGAGCTGTTGGTGAAAGGTTGGACTGTTCTTTTTTCTGTCCAGACCCATCACCTCCATTTAACTCCATCTTTTTTCATTTTCACGGCTCCTCTTTCTTCATTTTATATTTTATTTTCTTTCCAGAGATATCTGTGTTGACCTCAGTCGCCGTCTACATCCTCCATCCATCCAATCATGCACAGCTGTTCTTTAATGTTGGTGATAGTAACTCAATCTTTTTTTGACTTTGCAGAGCCACCTCAGTTTGTCCTGAAACTGCCTCCCACTACGTTTGTCAAGCAGTGTGAAGGACACCGTCTTGAATGCAAGGCCACCAGCGCACGCTCCCTGAAAATGTGCTGGTATAAAAATGACCAAAAGATAAGCGATGGAGGCAACTATAAAACAATGTTCGTTGACTCGACGGCATACCTCCAGCTCCGCTCCACGAGGTTTGACGATAACGGAGTCTACACATGTGAGGTTCAGAATGATGCTGGCAGTGCAAGCTGCAGCACCACTCTCATTGTTCAAGGTCAGGCATCTCCACGTGTTACCTCAGAACTTCAGTCGCATGAAAGAGAAGGAATGAATGTTCCTGTGATGCAGATTTTGATATCATGGCTTGTGTTTGAGGTTTTCTGAGTGTTTGTCTGGAAAAGTCAGCATGGAAAACAGATTCCAGCTCTCCTGTGGGTCAGATAGCATGAGCATCTCTTTCAGAAACAAGTCAGTTTTGGTGGAATGACTGAGTACACCGCATTATTTCCCTTATCTGGCTTAGATACAAGCTTCCCCTCAAATCATACAGCAGCATGAACCCGAGTGCCTCTTCAGCTCTGTTGGTAAAGGTTTGGATGGATACCTCTAGCATGGACTGAATATCAGCATGATCTTTCATCAAGAGTTGAAATCCCATGGAAATGCACATCTGAGTTGTTTGCCGTGAAGACTTGCTTGTCCGTGAATGTCACCACTGTTAATATATGACAATATATTTTCCAGAGTCCCCATCATTTACTAAGAGTCCCAGCCCGGTGGAGGGCGCTGTAGGGAAAGATGCCTGCCTGCACTGTGAGATGTATGGCACTCAGCCTTTCCAGATCAGCTGGTACAAAGACAAAAGGCCCCTAAAGGAGAGTAGGAAGTACAAGGTGGTGAGCGTGGGCAGCTCCACCACGCTTCATGTCATGAAACTAGAGCCTGATGATGCAGGTCTTTATGAATGCAGAGTGTCCAACAATGTAGGATCGGAGTACTGCCGGACGACCGTTACTCTGAAAGGTTAGTACAGAACCAGCAGCCCTTTCCTCAAAGCTGCCTCCACATGCCATCTCCTCTCCTCACATGTGATCTTTCCATGGCCATTCAGAGCAACCCATGTTCGTCAAGAAGCTTGTGGACCAGACGGTGAAAGCTGGCGAGAAGCTGACACTCACAGCTTCAGTCAAAGGTTCAGAGCCTCTGACTGTGTCCTGGGTCCAGGACAAAGACCACGTCCTCCGGGACAGCGACAACAGGAAGATCACCTTCGATAACAATGTGGCCACTCTTGTAGTTCCCAAGGCCGACTCAACCACGGCCGGCAGATACAGCTGCCAGCTGAGGAATGAGTCCGGAGTGGTGGAGTGCGTCTCCCAAGTGACCGTGTTAGGTTTGTAGAAATGGTGTTGATGCCTTCACTAGTAATCGTATCAGAATGCAGTTAGGTTAACATGTCCTTCCCGTGACCGTAGAAGCTGCAGCCGTGGTGGACAGCCCAGAGTCCATGAGCATCAAGGCAGGAGAAAACGCCTCCCTGGAGGTTACGGTATCTGGTTCATCAGAAATCAAAACAAAGTGGTACAAGGACAACAAGGAGCTGAGCGCTGGGGCCAAGTATCAGATGTCCTTCACAAAGAAGATTGCCACCCTGAAGATCCGGTCGGCTGACAAAGCCGATGCAGGAGAGTACAAGCTGGAGGTCTCAAACCAGGTCGGAAAAGCCTCTTGCAAAACTAAGCTCTCCGTCTCAGGTTGGTGGCCCTCCACAGAGGCTCTCTTCTTTAACTTCTGATTAGATCTGATCTTTTTAGCTAGCAGATAGCTCAGAAACAAGCAGCTGACAGCATGATGTTCTCTAACAACAGATAAGTTGGTTCCTCCCAGCTTTGTACGGAAGCTGAAGGACGCCCACCTCGTTGTGGGTAAGCCAGGTGAAATGGAGTGTAAGGTTACCGGATCATCTCCTTTAACGACCTCCTGGTTCCACAATGGTCAGGAGATCAAGAGTGGTCCGAACTACGAGATCACCTGCACGGATAACACCTGCGTGCTGAGAATCTCGGCCATCCACATGTCAGATTCCGGTAAATACACATGCAAAGCTGCGAACGCCGCCGGAGCCGGCGAGACGAGCGCTTCTATGAACGTCACAGGTCAGTAGATGAAGATCCGGGTGATTCCTGAGCACGGATCAGGTCACCACTGAAAGATAATAATCCAGCATTCTCATCTGAAACCAGAACCTCCGTCTTTCGCGGCTGCGCCTGAAGCCAAAGACACGCTGCCCGGCAAAAATGTCACCTTCTCAGCTAAAGTGAAAGGAAGCGCCCCCCTGAAAGTGAAATGGTTCCGGGGAGCGAAGGAGATGCAGCATGGAAGAGGCTGTGAGATCTCCATGAAGGGTGACGAGGCCACTTTGGTGCTTCACAAGGTTGACAAGTCCCACGCAGGCGAGTACACCTGCCAGGTCATTAACGCGGCGGGGAAGGAAAGCTGTCCGGTCCATCTGTTTGTGAAAGGTTTGTCCGCACGTTCAACTTCCTCTGAAACATTCTGACTCCTCTGACTGTGTCTTGTGTAACTGATGATGGATTACGTCTCCCAGACCCAGTCCACTTCGTGAAGAAGATGAGGGACATTTCCTCCGAGAAGGGCAAGCCTCTGAGGCTTGAGGTCACCTTCTCTGGAACCCCCAGGGTGAATGTGACCTGGAAGAAGGATGGTAAACTCATCTGGGCCTCGTATCAGTACAACGTGATCACCACAGACTCCTCCTGCATCCTGGAGGTTCTTAACTCCGACAGGATGGAGGCGGCCGGCCGGTACTCTTGCGAAGTAGACAACGGAGTAGGAAGTGACAGATGCGAAGCGCAAGTGTCACTTCTAGGTAAAATACCAAACTCGTTCCTGTTGTTGGGCTCAGTTCTACAGTTTAATGCTAATTCACCAGCACGCCGACATTTATCCATCCTTTCATGTGTTCATCCACCTTTAACCACCATCATCATCTTTCATTTTAGAACGACCGTACTTTGTTGACAAGATGGAGCCGGTGGAGGTAACCGTGGGTAACGCGGTCACCCTGAAATGCCACATTGCAGGGACCCCTGATATCTCTGTAGCTTGGTTTAGGTCAGGTGCAAAGCTGCGCAAGACGGCCACGTGCTCCATGGACTTCACCAAAGGGGTTGCCACTCTAAAACTCGTCAAGACAACCAAGTTCGATGATGGCGAATACACCTGCAAGGCCGAGAACCGGATCGGTTCGTCCTCTACTAAGTGCAACGTGACAGTGAAAGGTGATGTTCGTCTTCAACCTTAGCAACACAAGCCGTTTAAAGTTGACCTCTTCAGAAATACATGACAAATATAGTTTTCCCTTCATAGTCCTGACGGTGTTTCTGGCTAAAATCGTTCATAAATAACGGCTAAACTAACTGACATAGAGGCATCATGCATGGCAACATCACAAACCAGTTTCTAAACCCAGCACTACTTCTCTCAGAGCCCGTGCGCTTCGTCACCAAGCTGGAAGACACTACCTTCATGGTGGGTCAGCCGTTGAGGCTGGTCTGCACCTACACCGGGAGCCAGAGGGTCTTCGTGACGTGGAAGAAAGACGGCAAGCTGATCTGGGCGTCTTATCAGTACAATGTAAAAACGACTGACTCCATCTGCATTCTGGAGGTCCTGAACAGCGACCGGCCCGAAGCAGCTGGAACGTACACCTGCGAGATTACCAACGGCGTGGGAACTGACGTTTGCCACGCTCGGGTCAGCTTAGGTAATGTTCCAGCCTTACTCACACCCTCAACAGCAGCGGCCTTTGTTGCCGCCTCTTAGCTCAAGTACATTTTGGTTCTTCTCTAAAACTAAAACATTAACCTCAGTTAATCCACACAGCTGCTAGCATAACAAACCACATCCAGCTAACCCACCAATTGCTCCTCGCAGAACCAGTCCGTTTCATGAACAAGTTGCAAGACACTTATTTCCGCCTCGGCGAGCCTCTGACCCTGAAGTGCACGTACACCGGGAGCCAGAGAGTAAACGTGACCTGGAAGAAGGATGGCAAACTCATCTGGGCCTCTTACAAGTACAACGTCAAGACCACCCATGACACCTGCATCCTGGAGGTCCTGAACAGTGACCGGGAAGAAGCTGTGGGAAAATACACGTGTGAACTTTCCAATGCTGCTGGAAGCGACGTCTGCCACGCTAACGTTAAGCTAGGTAAAACTCACCTCCCTCTTACACTGTAGGCTGAATGAATTCATTTCCACCTCCATAATCTGTCATGTAAGCAGTTTGTTTCAGGCTTAATGTCACCTTTTCTAACTCCACTAACTGGTCTCTTAGAACCCGTCCGCTTTGTGAGAAAACTCAGAAACACCTTCTATAAAATTGGCCGTCCTTTGACGCTTGAGTGCACGTTCACTGGCAGTCAGAGGATTTACGTCAGCTGGATGAAGGATGGGAAACCGATCTGGGCATCGTACAAATACAACGTCAAAACCACCAAATTCTCCAGCACCCTGGAAGTCCTCAACAGCGACAGGCGGGAAGCTGTCGGGAAATATTCCTGTGAGATTTCCAACTCAGAGGGCACTGATATCTGCCATGCTATGGTCAAGATAGGTAAAACTAATCCTCACTTCCACCCTGTCCCCATCGCTCCGTTCACATTCATGATCATTTGCTTGCTGTAATACAAGAAAACAGGCGACTAACATCAACATTGCCTCCCATAGAACCTGTGAGGTTCGTCAAAGAGCTGGAGGACACCACCTTCAGACTTGGCCGGCCGCTGACACTGTACTGCGGGTTCAGCGCCAGTCCCACGGTCTATGTAAGCTGGTGGAAGGATGGCAAACCCATCTGGGCCTCCTATAAGTACAACGTCAAGACCACAGATAACTCCTGTGTCTTGGAGGTCCTCAACAGCGACCGTCTAGAAGCAGCAGGAAGATACTCGTGCGAAGTTTCTAACTCTGAGAACACGGCTATCTGCTACAGCCAGGTCACCCTAGGTAACCCTCCACCTGCCAGGATCACAGTCAGGCTCATTGTTTTCAGCTTTTCATGATGAAACAGACCAAGTGACCAGGCCATGGGAGTCAGCCCCCCCTTCAACTGTCAGATTACCATCCTGACACTGAGGCTGCTGGTTAGTCCAGATCCGGCTTTGCCAACCGAAGCCTTCTACAACCCTTCCCAACAAGCCATACTGGTTCATACTGGTTTAGTCTTTGTCTAATTACACTGTTATACACATCTTATATGCTGACTGAGGCCTCGGGAGTCTGATATGGAGATCTGAGGTCAAATTGAGACCTGGAGAGTCAGAGATGGAGATCTGGGGGTTTGTAGTTAGTCAAAGGGCCCATGTTTTGCACTTTTCTCCCCTTCTGAAACAATTCTTTGATATCTTAGTGTAATGTAGGAATAATGGTTCAATCAAATTGGACTTCAGTTAGAGCTTCAGCTGCTGTGTGAAACCTTACTTTCCCTCTTCTCTCAAGCATTCCTCTGAATGGGTGGCGCTGTTGAGCAAGCCGAGCAGCTGCATGTATGGGAGTTTGTGGTGTTCAAGACTGGACCGACCAGCTAGCGATGAAGGAACAAAATGCGGCAGTCAGGCCACATTTAAAAGTCTTACAGACTCTTAATATCTACTAAGTTGTATTTTTATGGGTGTTTTTTTTGTCTTTTTGTGAGTTGAAAAACCCCAGAAGACCATTTCATGGACTTAGAAAATTCAATTTTGCATAATATGCGACTTTTAATGAAGTGCGTGATTAGCAGCGCCCGACTGCTTCTTTCCTGACTCCACTGGAGGACTCTAGTTTTTCACACTGAATTAAACGTGAAAGATGAGTTACACTTAATCTTTCATTGAAAGCATATGAAGGCTCTGGCCACCCTACAGGTCAGACACATGGAGACGCTGTGTTGAACTCAGTATTTTGGTTTTAGTCCAAAGATAACATGGAGGAGTCACTGAGTTGAGATATTTCTGAAAACATGGTTTTCATCACTTGGTCATTTCATTTAAACAAAAACTGGAAAAAATGAGCCTCATTCATAATAATCATTTCATAATTACTAACTCTGTCACAACACCTGAGTCATGACTAATTCCTCACCCTTGGCTCTTGTAGAACCCATGCGCTTTGTGAAAAAGATGGAGGACGTGACCTTTAGGGTTGGCCGTCCTCTGAAGCTCCAGGTCACATATACAGGCAGCCCGCATGTGTATGTGAGCTGGAAGAAGGATGGCAAACCCATCTGGGCTTCTTATAAGTACAACGTGAAGACCACAGACAGCTCCTGTGTTCTGGAGGTCCTCAACAGCGACAGAGAGGAGGTTGCCGGGAAGTATTCTTGTGAAATATCAAATCCCTGCAGCTCCGCTGTCTGTCACGCTCATGTCCGACTGGGTAAATGCTCCCTAACATACTCATTCACTGATTGGCTAACAGAATAGGTCACATGACATGACTAACACCACTGTTGCTTCTCTCAGAACCCGTGCGCTTCGTGAAAAAACTCGAAGACACGCCGTACAGGCTGGGCGACCCACTAACCCTGACCTGCACATTCGCTGGCAGTCAGCGAATCCACGTGAGCTGGACCAAGGACGGCAAGCCCATCTGGGCTTCGTACAAATACAACATCAGGACCACCGATTCCTCATGTACTCTGGAAGTTCTCAATAGTGACAGAGACGAGGCAGCTGGGGTCTACTCTTGTCAAGTTTCCAATGCTGAGGGCTCGGCTGTCTGTGACGCTTATGTCGTTTGTAAAACCACTAAAAAAGGTACAGCCTCATCTCATCCCACCTCACCTCATCTCATCTTATCTCATCCTACCTCTCCTCACCTCATCTTACCTCATCTCATCTCATCCCACCTCACCTCATCTCATCTTATCTCATCCTACCTCTCCTCACCTCATCTTACCTCATCTCATCTCATCTGTAATCTCATTTTATCGTATCTCATCTCCTCATCTCATTCTATCTCAGTTTCTCATGTCATCTCATCTCACCTTCTCATCTCATTATACCTCAATTTCTCACCTCATCTCATCTCATTTCATCTCATCTCATGTACTTGCATGTAACATCAAATTCAAATAGAAAGTGGTAGTTTAATCTTCTTTGGGACTTGTTCTGTTCCACCGGCTTTTGTTACACAAACTTCAAAGAACAAGTCTTCTTCTTTTTTTCCAAATAGCTGAAAGAAGGAGGCAAGACGTTTTTAGTTCGTATACAAACGTGTTCTCTGCTGAAGATTCATTATAATGTCAGCATGATGTGAACTTTGGTAAACGTTGACCTCTTGGCCATTTACGGCATGTCACCTCCTCACTGATGACGTTTAAACGGATCAATATTCATCCGTTTGACTGAAATCAGTCTGATCAGATTCCAGCCCACATGTTTACATAGATGATGGATAGCGTGATCCCATCAGCTGTGTTTTTACTTGATGAAAGATTGAGTACTTAACATGTGATATGTGGACTAATGCAAAAGAAGACAAATGAAGATTTAATCAAATTAAATTAAATATTTGCTTGAACAACTCATTTAGAGCCTTTCAACCATCGAGGTGCTCAATGATCCTCAAGTCTTTCAGAGTTCTTCACTAAAAGGTATCCAACACAGTCCAGTTCTCATCATGTCCCCTAACCCCTCATGGTCCAAGCAGAAACTTCATCCACTGCAGAAACCACCATAACCAGTAGACATGGTGATCTTTTCCTGTTGATCCAGTTGTGGATTGGTTTAAACCGCCCGGCCGGATCAGCTGAGGTGTTTGCATGTCTTTGGCACCAGAACTGGTCTGGTCTTCATTTTTTCATCTGACAAATGGAGAAAGCAGAGGGAGAACTTTGTCAACAGAAGCTGGTAGAACAGACCGGTCCATGCCGGTTCAGTTCTTTGATGTATCCTGGTTAACTTCACCGGTTATTCAGTCCAGTTTCCTTTCTGACTCATGACTTTAATGCATGCTGGCTCACCATCACCTGCATCTAACATCATCATGCTTCTCGCAGAAGCCCCTCGCTTCATCAGGAAGCTGGAAAACACCACCTTCAGAGTGGGCGAGCCACTGGCGCTTAGGGTCGCCTTCATCGGTGGCCCGAGAACCAGCGTGAGCTGGAGGAAAGACGGCAGGGTGATCTGGGCCTCCTATCAGTACAACGTCAAGACCACGGACTGCAGCTGCGTCCTGGAGGTCCTGAACAGCGACCGGGAGGAAGCTCACGGGAGATACACCTGTGAAATCTCCAACTCTGAAGGCTCAGATATCTGCCATGCTTATGTCAAGCTAGGTAACAGTCACCTGCAACTCAGCACGCAACCTCCCCATCAGCCATTCAGAGCATGAATCATTCCCATAATCACACTCACATAGCCTCTCTCCACACCTGGAAGCCTTCACATGTTTAGCTTTTTGTCGACGCATGTAAAGCTTGTAAAGGTTTCCAGCGGGCACAGCGACTGCGGTCTCTGGTCCTCAGCATGTCCTCATCAGATTTCTCACTCTGACTCCAACGTTGCTTCTCTCAGAGCCGGTGCGCTTTGTCAAGAAGCTAACAGACGTGGCCCATGAGCTGGGGAAGCCCCTGAGGCTGGAGTGCACCTACACCGGGAGCCAGAGGGTGCACGTGACCTGGAAGAAGGACGACAAGCTCATCTGGGCTTCGTACCTGTACAACGTGAAAACAAGCAGCTCCTCATGCGTTCTGGAGGTCCTGAACAGCGACAGAGCTGCTGCTGCGGGGAAATACACCTGCCACATTTCCAACGCTGAGGGGACTGACACCTGTCACGCTCATGTTAAAATAGGTAACACACTAACCATCACCATCACCCACCACCGCTAACGCTAACCTGCAGTCTGGTTCCTGTCAGCTGTGACCTGGAGGAGGTCCGGCTTTATGTGACAGATGAGTTTCAGGCTGGTTGTCTAGTTGTATTCTGCTGTGAGGAGAGTCTGAGAGCTCTCTGTCATGTTGTTCAGGTAAATACCTGCTGGGACGGTTTATCCACTGGCTAAATATTCAGCGTTTTGTTTCCGGTTCTGTCGTCTGATTGGCTGAACTGTGCTGCTTCCTCTGCTGCTGCGGTGAAGGCCCAGAGGCCTGACGAAGGACGCTCACATTTTCATGTCTAACCATCACAACATGGCCTGATTCTCTTCATTTTCTTCCCCACAAACAGAACGCAAAGTCCCCCCAACCTTCACCAAGAAGCCCTCTGAGTCCATGATGGATTCAGTAGGTAAGACGGTAAAGATGGAGGGCCGGGTGTCTGGCACCCCTCCGCTGACAGTCACCTGGTACAAGGACGGCAAAGAGATCTACCCGTCGGACAAATATGACGTCAGCTTCAAGAACAGCTTGGCGGTGTTGTGTGTGAGAGACTCCAGCGTCTCTGACGGCGGCGTTTACACCTGCGACGCCTCCAATGAAGCAGGAAAGACTTCGTGTCAGGTCTCCCTCACAGTGTCAGGTAGGACAGGGTCATCATCTAGGCACAGGTGCCCCTGTGAAAGAACAAAATTAATCCACTGTGTTATTGGTCCAGTTTATCCTCCAAAGATTTCTGCTAACTACTACAGAACATTTGTAGGTTGAAAAGCAAGAATATCCAGTTTTCCTCTGCTCATCCAACTCTCCAGAAACGGGCCAGCCTCCCAAGTTCGACGTCCCTCTGAAACCTGTGACGGTGAACGAGGGGGACAAGCTCAGCCTCCAGTGCCACGTCAGGGGCTCTCCTCCCTTCACCATCCAGTGGATGAAGGACAGGAGGGAACTGAAATCCGATGCCAGCACCAAAATCACGTTTGCTCATGGGAACGCCTGCCTGGAGATCAGCCCGGTGTCCAAGACCGATGCAGGGGACTATCTGTGTAAGGCCAGCAACGCCAGCGGTTCTGACTTCTGCAAGTCCAAGGTCACAGTGAAAGGTAAGCACGCCTGTTGGCACCACTTTAGATGTTTCTGCAGTTAATTCAGCTTGAGACTGGTTAGGCCCCAGTCTGCCCCGTCCATCCATTCCTACACCACTTACTCCAGTTCAGGGTAGTGGAGGCTATCCCAGCACTTAACAGGCACAAGGCAGTCTATCGCAGTCTAGTCTAGGAAGAAAAACCTCCACCAGGACCAGAACCAGGAATGAAACCCTCCACCAGAACCAGAACCAAGAATGAAAAACTCCATCAGGACCAGAACCAGGGAGGAAAACCTCCATCAGAACCAGAACCAAGAATGAAAAACTCCATCAGAACCAGAACCAGGAATGAAACCCTCCATCAGAACCAGAACCAAGAATGAAAAACTCCATCAGGACCAGAACCAGGGAGGAAAAACTCCATCAGGACCAGAACCAGGGAGGAAAACCTTCATCAGGACCAGAATCGGTAAGGAAAACCTCCATCAGAACCAGAACAGAGAAGGAAAACTTCCATCAGGACCAGAATCTGGAAAGAAAACCTCCATTAGGACCAGAACCAGGGAAGAAAACCTCTATCAGAACCAGAATCAGGAAGGAAAACCTCCACCAGGACCAGAAGCAGGAAGGAAAACCTTCATCAAGACCAGAACCAGGAAGGAAAATCACCTTCAGATATTACCTGATGGAAGCATATATAACATGAAAAGTGGTCCAAGTACAGAACCCTGAGGAACTCCTTTAGTTACTTTGGTATGTGAAGAGGACGAGGGCCAGCATGCTGCAGGTTTAATGGGTTTTACTGCTGCAACACACCCGACTCAGACTTCATTAGCAGACCTGCTAACTACCCACCGATCTGAGTCAGGCGTGTTGAGCAGGAAACTCCTAAACCTGCAAGATACTGGCCCCCCAGGACCGAAGTTGCCTGCCTCCGATTTCCACAAACCAAATTTATCAGATTAATGTGATTAAACTACCATGACGTAGTCCTTTAATCCCAGTATCATGTTCAAGCCTCTGACAGTGTTGGGATCCATGGTGTTGGATGCATAGCATGGATCAGATGCTGAAGAGATCATCGGGAACTTTTACCAGTTCTGGTTCTGGGTATCCTACTGAAAAATGTTCAGCCTGATCATTTCTGTGCAAATGGGCTTGTAGTTCAAGTTAAAAGAAGTTTTTAAACCATTTCATAGATAAAGAGGAAGCTGGATATAAAGCCTGGGATACACTGTGCAATATTTTCAATTGTTGCTTGCAGCCCCAACTCAAATTGTGCAAATCAATTGCAGAGTTCAAAAGTTCACAGCTTGCGATGTCTGTCCTCACACTGTATGAACCGACGCTCAGATGTGATCTGACTACTCACACTGCACGTCCTCAAAGACAGGTTGGGGTCTCTAACAATCCTGACATGCAACGCAATAAATAGAGGTAGGCTAGTGGTAGAAGAAGAAGACAACGGCAGCAACAGCAACAGTCTGCTATCACCAAAAAATGTGCTGCCTTGACAATTTGGCTCTTCTTTGTGAAGTATTCACCAAAAAGAAAAGGCGGTGATGTCGTGTGTGGACGAGGAATTGGTTGATCAGACATGGGCTGTATGGTCTATTGGTTCTACAATGAGAATTTTGTCCATGACACGCCGGGTCCCCATGCTGCCTCCGGTTTACTTCCATTTTTGTTTCACGCATGCGAAATGTAAAAATCTCAGAGGAAAGAGTTCTCAGTCTGGTCATGGCATCACTTCAACATGTGATTTACTCACAAGCAATGACTAAAATATCAAACAAGTTTGATTTTCTTGCAACCCACAATTTCTGATCGGGAACTTGTCGTGAGGTGTCAATCGCCTCTCGTGACCCCCTTGGATACTGTACGACACACGATTTGGCCAAGAGTTTGCCCAATCCCCAAAATTGTCGCACAACTGGAAAATTGGCTCAAAAACAGCCAAAAATCACACAGTGGATGCCAGGTTTAAAGGATACCTTTTTTTTTTTAGCCTGGACCTTATTTCTTGAAGTATATATGTGCATTTCCTCACCAGTTAAATTTCTGCATCACTTTGACTCCTTGGAAGATATTATGTTGAGTCACCCTTCAGTGTACATCCAGTATAATGGTGGAGAAGGGGCAGTCACTATATAAGACAGGGGTGTCCAGCTCCAGTCCTTGAGGGCCACAATCCTGCAGGCTACAGCAAAACTCCTTGATTTTCACCAGTACTTTCAGAAGAATGAACGAATGAATGATTACTATTGTCCTGTGAGTCCAAATTTAGCTTTCTGTTAGTTATCAGGGTGTTCTACACACTTTTCAGGGCCGCATGTTCACAATGCACACTTCCATAGTACAACTGAGAAGAGCAGCTAGCTGCCCAGACAACAACAAAAACATAATTTGCGAAACTCTGAACTCATATGACAATAGTACTCATTCGTAAAATGCAAAGCACTGATGAAATCCAGGAGTTTTTACTGCAGATAATGTCTTATATAGAGACTGCCCCGTCTCCGCCATTTTACTGGATGTACACTGAAGGGCGACTCAACGTAATATCTTCTGAAGGAGTCAAAGTGATGCAGAAAGTTTACAGGTGAGTAAATGCACGTATATACTCCTAGAAATAAGGTCCAGGTTGAAAAAAAAGAGTTATCCTTTAAGTCAGCTAGTGTCCCTGACCAGGAAGAGGTTTCGTGAGTAGAGTCTTAATCGCAGCAGATGCATTTCCTGGTAGTAGATATGTTAATCAGACTGACTGCATGAGTGCTCCACTCACCTCTACCATCTGTTTTCAGATAAAGGAGCGCAGCCGACCCCCGCCGAGGCCGCCCCAACTGCAGCCCCGGTCAAAAGGCTCGACAACCTGTTCTTCATCGAGGAACCCAAGAACATTTCTGTCTCTGAGAGTAAGGAAACGCTTCAACCAGATGTCCTGAGTGCTGCTCGTCTCCATCTGCAGCTGTATGACCTCGTTTCCTTCCTTTCCTCTGCAGAGGGCACCGCCACCTTCATCGCCAAGATCGGAGGCGACCCCATCCCCAGCGTGAAGTGGATGAAGGGAAAATGGAGACAGGTCACCGCCGGTGGTCGTATCTCCATCGAGCACAAGGGCCAGGATGCCAAACTGGAGATCAGAGAGGTGACCAAGTCCGACTCGGGTCTCTACAGGTGCGTTGCCACCAATAAGCACGGAGAGATCGAGTGTGGAGCCGAGATGGAGGTCACCAAGAAGGAGGAGTCGGAAGGAATCGGAGACATAAGGACGAGGCTGAAGAAGTGAGTCCAGCTGGTGGTGGTGGAGGTGAAGCTGCTGATGAAGGAACCGAGTCTCTGACACTGTCTCTTCTTTTCAGGACTCCTTCCAAACAGAAGAGTCCCAAGAAGGAAGGAGACATTGATATAGTGGAGTTGCTCAGAGGCCATGACCCGAAGGACTACGAGAGGATCCTGCGTGAGCACGGTATCCATGACTACCGAGCCATCCTGCAGGCTGTGGAGTTCCTGAAGAGGGAGAGGGAGATGGAGACGGGAAAAGCGGTATGACAGACCACATCCAACTCCACAGGGTTCAGTCACTTGAAGTTTTCCGGATGGTCCTGGTCCTTATAGGGACACATTCTGGAAAGGGATGCAGGTCTGGTCCTAGACCCCAGGCCTGCTGTGACCTGGACTAAGAGGCACCCTGTGTCTGATCTAGTCTGGGATGAAAGTTGTGATTTTAGAACCCAGAATGGATCTTAGATTCAGCTGGATGTGTTTTAGGTACCTACAGTCTGATCAAACGTGGACCCGGGGGTCCAGATTTGGCCCGTTTGCTGATTGTGTTCTGGATTGTAGGGGTCGGATGAAGCTGCAGATCTTTAACCGCTATGGTCTGTTCTGCTGCAGGAAGTGGAACACGGTGGTCGGGTTGAAGAGGAGGATATGGCCCGACTGATCCAGCAGCTGGAGGGACGCGTCAGCGCCGAGGTAAAAAAACCCACTCGGATTCCTGGATCCACACGTCCAGCAGCATCCTCCCATGATAGGAACTCTGCAAAAACTCAAATCTTACCAAGTATATTTTTCTAACTTCTAGTCAAGATATTCATCACACAAAATATAAAACAAAATCTTGGCCGCTCTTGAAAAAAGTAAAAGTTTTTTTTGCTTATAATGATAAGATGCATTGCCTTAAAACAAGTTCCTGTATCACAGTGAAATGTTTCTCTTCAGGTCATTTTGTCCTATTTTAAGTGTGATGAGATACTTTGACCAGAAATAAGAAAAATATACTTGGTAAGATTTGAGTTTTTGCAGTGAAGGCCACGTGGCTGTCAAGTCACCTGACCCAATTTTAAAGACACACAACATAACTGTTAGACCTTTAAAATCTGCGTTTCTGACTGGCTTTGATGGCACGCCAACATTCATTATGCGCATTTTTGAGCCGCCATTGCCCAGAGGCGTCCAGGGGCTCAGAAACTGCAATGTAAGTTTTGCATCCTGGACGCAGTCATGACATTGCAGCCAACTATTGGTTGTGCACCATGTCACTTACTAGCAAACGGATATGAACCAGACATGAACGCAGCAGGTGTTTTGAACGCGCGCCATGGCGGATTCAGCAAAGAAACATTACCAGGGAAAGAGAGGAAGGGACAGAACAAGGGTCAAGATAAGACTGTCTTTTACTGGCCGGAGTGAATCACAGTACAGGTAGGATGAAGATGGATGCTAGTTTAGCCGCCGATAGGGGGGGTCACTGAGAAAACTGCTAAAAGTTCCGTTGTGGGTCTTTAAAAGACAAAAACACAACAGGGGTGTCACATGAGAACTATTTCTTTTCCGCAGCCCGTCTCTGTGATGGAGGACATCAGCGACCAGACCATCGCCGAGAACCAGAGCGCCACCTTCGAGTGCCGGATCAGGATCAACTACCCGGAGATCAGTCTGACCTGGTACAAAGGCACGCAGAAACTTGACAACAGCGACAAGTACGAGATCAGCAGCGTGGGCGACCGCCACTGCCTGAAGATCAAGAACTGCCAAGCCAAGGACCAGGGCAACTACCGGGTGGTGTGCGGTCCTCACATCTCCAACGCCAAGCTCACTGTCACAGGTAAGTCCGCAGCGCCTAGCTCCGCCTGTTTCAGGATTCGGGACAGGTGAGCAGAACTAACCCAGCCCAGACTGACCTCTTGGGACCTGCCGGTCCTCCTGCAGCTTCTGTTTGTCTTTGTCACGTTCTGCTTGTCTTCTTCTGTTTCTTTGACATGAAACTTTAGTCCAAAGCCAGAAAAAGCCTGAGCAGCGTAATAATCCAACGTTGACTCTGGTTGTCTTTTAGCCGACCAAATTCAGTTTACTAAACGCATCCAAAGCATCGAGGTCAACGAACGCCAGTCCGCCACCTTCGAGTGCGAGTTGTCCTTCGACAACGCCACCGTCACGTGGTACAAAGACTCATGGGAGCTTAAAGAAAGCCCCAAATATAACTTCAGGACCGAGGGCCGGCGGCACTTTATGACCATCCGCAACGTCACCGCGGAGGACGAAGGTTTGTCTCTTCGGTTTCTGATCCAGAATAAAACAAAAGAAGAAAGTCTAACCAGCTCACCTGAAATAAAACGGTCTGAAGAACAAAAAGACTAATCTGGATGTGTCCACCCGTCAGGCGTTTACTCCGTCATCGCTCGTCTGGAGCCGATGGGCGAAGCTCGCAGCACGGCTGAGCTCTACCTGTCAGGCAGAGGTCCGTAGTTAACTCAGACCCAGCACGTAGGTTAACCTCACTCACCTGCAGCTGCTGTTTAACACCTGTCTGCCTGTCCTTCCACAGAGATTGGGTTAGGAAGGGTTCCTCAGGGTGAGTATGTAACGCTGTCAGGTTTACGGATGAATTCATCCAAGCAGAAACGTCCCGACGGTCGGACTCAGCTGCCTTTTAAACTCTGCTCAACGCATTAATGATAGTCTTTGTGACCGCCTCTCTAGACGTCCCAGACTCCTCGGTTCAGGTCCCAGCGGCAGCTTCCATGGTGGTCAGCAGAGGTGAGTCTGGGACCTTAGCATCCGTCTCTATGGCAACGCTCAGCATCTGTCACTGATCTTTCCTTTTTCTGCCAAAAGATTCCACAGAGTTTTATCAGTACGAGCAGCGAACAGAAGTCAAAGGTACCAGAGTTGTGAGATTACCCCCCCCCCCCCCATCATCCATCCACATAAACCCGATTTAACCCTCATCATCATCATCCTGTAACCTTCATCCCCAATAACCGTGTGATCCTTTGGAATTCAGTCGATATTCACCCATCATCCTCTCACCAAATAACTCAGAAAGCAGCTGAACAGAGAAAAATGTCTCCTTATGTAACCGAACAGAGGAGGATGATGACATCGTCAGCCTGTCACCCCCCAAAATATTAATTTCCACTGCAATAACTCAAATCTTACCAAGTATATTTTCCTGATTTCTAGTCAAAATATCTCATCACACTCAAAATAAGACAAAATCACCTAAAAAGAAACATTTCAGTTCAGATATAGGAACTTGTTTCTTATTTCAATAAATCTTATGAAGAAAATTTCACTTGTTCTATTGGCAGATCTTTTTTTTTTTTTTTTTTTTTGCGTATTACAAGCAAAAAAAATCTTGGCCCCTATTAAAATATGTAAAAAAAAAAAAATACTATCTATCTATCTATCTATCTATCTATCTATCTATCTATCTATCTATCTATCTATCTATCTATCTATCTATCTGTATATATATATATATATTTATTTTAGCTTATAGGCAAAAAGAAATCTGCCAATAGAACAAGTGAAATTCTCTTCATAAGATTTCTTGAAATAAGAAACAAGTTCTTATATCTCACTGAAATGTTTCTCTTTAGGTGATTTTGTCGTATTTTGAGTGTGATGAGATATTTTGACTAGAAATTAGAAAATATACTTGGTGAGATTTGAGTTTTTGCAGTGCATTAAACACCTGAAATTAGTTAAAACCTCAGAGTTCTATCATCATCATCCTCCTCTGATGAAGCTAAAGTGGGCAGCGGCCTCTAACAGCTGATTGTCTTTCGATGCTGCAGAGTTTCAGAGTGTGACGGTTCAGGAGACGGTTTCGCTTCGGTTCTCCTCCGTCGCAGGTACCAGCATCACTCCCTCTATCTGTGTCTGTCTGTGTCCTCTGGTCTTTACCATGTCTCAATCCTGTCCTCCTCGTGTGGACAGATTTGGACCTGCAGCAGTCCCTATATCTGTGTCTGTCTGTGTCCTCTAGTCTTTACCATGTCTCGGTCCTGTCCTCCTCGTGTGGACAGATTTGGACCTGCAGCAGTCCCTATATCTGTGTCTGTCTGTGTCCTCTAGTCTTTACCATGTCTCGGTCCTGTCCTCCTAGTGTGGACAGATTTGGACCTGCAGCAGTCCCTATATCTGTGTCTGTCTGTGTCCTCTAGTCTTTACCATGTCTCGGTCCTGTCCTCCTCGTGTGGACAGACTTGGACCTGCAGCAGTCCCCGTATCTGTGTCTGTCTGTGTCCTCTGGTCTTGGACAGACTCGGACCTGCAGCAGTCCCTGTATCTGTGTGTCTGTGTCCTCTAGTCTTTACCGTGTCTCGGTCCTGTCCTCCTCGTGTGGACAGACTTGGACCTGCGTGTCACTTTTCTAAGTTGGCTTTTCTTCCTCAGCAGAAGAGAGAAAAGCGGCTGAAGAGATAGTTGAGCGGACTCAGTTTGGACGCAGAGAGGACGTCCCTGCAGGTATCTCTGCTTGGAAGAGGCTGTTAGCGCAGCTTGTTAGCTTGATGCTGTGTCTCCACCTAAACCTCCAGCAGCTGCTGCTTCTAGAGGCTTCTCTCTGAGACTAGATGTGTTTGTTTGTGGTGGATCTTCTGATGGTCCCGTCTGTCTCCATCTATGTTTCCGTCTTCTTCACTCACCTCTGATCTCTGATTAACCTCCTTCACGGTAGATGGCAGCACGTAGAGTAGACGTAGAGCCTGGCTGTCCTAGTTTTAACGTCAACTCTCTTCATCTTTCAAGTTCCTGAGGTTTACAGGAGACCAGAGGAGAAAGCCTCTGAGCGTAAGGCTCCGCCCACACCTGCAGTCCCAGGTACCTGCGAGCAGCAGCTCTGTGTTTCTGTTCTTTGTGTCCTGATCTTGACGTTTCTCTTCATCGTGTGATGATCGTTGCTTGACTGAAATTGATGATGTTTTAAAGAAGCGGAGAAGAAGAAGCCGGAGGCGACGGTGGCCGCCCCCCAGCGAGGACCGCCTTCAGCTCCAGCAGGTAATCTTTAGCAGCCTTTATTGGCTCAAATTCTTCATTCCTCTCATCAAACCAGGAAAAATAAAAACATGATGAGAATCTTTTCCACAAACATCACCTGAACTTTTACCTTCTGCATGTAAACACCAAACTTCTTTAAGTCTTTCATGTTCTGAGTTTTATTCTGATGTGACATCTTTCTACTCTGAATGTTTATTTAAGTGTAAACGTGACTTCATGTTGGCTTCACATTCACATATTTAACACTGACAGCAGGTCCATCATGGTCTCTGCGGACCAGTTTCTGTCTCGTGTCTAAGCGTCTTTTTGCTTCTATACTCTAAATGTTTCTGTCTTCTTCTTGTCATGTCAAATTTGTCTCTTCACTTTGAAGAACCTTCAGTATCCACCAAACCAAAACCTGAAGTGAAGACAGTTCCCAGAACTGAACCCAAGCCAACAGCAGAACCGAAGATGGTTCCTCCGGAGCCTAAAAGGCCGCCTCAGAAGCCAGCAGAACCTGAGCCCAGAGTGGCCGAAGCGGTCCAGAAGGTCCCTGAACGGAGAGGTAAAGCAGAAACACTCTGCTGTTCTGGGTCAGGGAACCCGTTCTGTTCTTCTGTTAACCTCTTCACTTACATCTTTGAAATGAACAGTCTGGACCAGGGTGACTTCTTCAGTTTTTGGATCCAGACTGGCTTCACAGCTTCTGTCTATGAATAATAAAACTTGTGACGGACGCTGTGAAGGAACACTCTGATAAAACCAGAGGAAGTTCTGGTCCAACCAGTCGCTGTGAGGATCCAAAGACGGACGAGGTCTCCTTGAGGTGTCCCTGTGTCTGTTTTTATGTGATGGTGTTTCATGTCTTCACACTCGGCAGAGTGGAAAAGTTTCCTCATGTTCTGTGTTTAAATGTTCTTAAAGCACCAGAACCACCAAAAGTAGAAGAAGCTAGAGCTGCTGCAGTTGTGGTTCCTCCCCCCACAGCAGAACGTCTACCAGCTGAAGGTAGAGGTGGTTCCTCAGCTGTGCTTTAACTCACTCGTTCAGAGTGAAATCTTTGTCATCTCAGTCTCAGTTATCAGCTGCTGTTAAACTATAAATGATGTTCTCTTATCTACAAGATAAACCCAGAGTAGAGGAACCTGTGGTCCAACCATCTGCACCTAAAGCTCCTCCACCCAGGCCCGAAGCTGCCCCAGTTAAAGGTACTGCAGATGCCTTCAGAAAAGGCTGCTTTGCTGTAGTGTTCCTCTGTGATGTTCGTGTTCTGTTGGGTCTCACTGTGTCCTGTGGAACCTTGTTGATGTTGTTTGAACATGCTGAGCACTCGCTAGAGTGCGACTTCGACTCTTTAAGATTATCTCCTCACCATAAATCTTCTTCTAAGTTGTCTTAGAACCGACGACACCCAAACTTCCTGGAAGACCAGAAGCTCCAACAGTTCCCTCCCAACCAGAACCAAAGATTCTTGAAGAAATACAGAGGATTCCTGAGGTGCTTAAAAAGGCTCCATACCCTCAAATAGTGCAAGAAGAACCACAGAATATTCCAGAGGAACCAAAGATTCAGGGAAGAACCAAAGAAGGTACCAGAACCACCAAAGAAGGTTCTGGAAGAGCCAAAGAAAGTACCAGATGAACCAAAGAAGGTCCCGGAACCACCAAAGAAAGTTCCGGAAGAGCCAAAGGTCCCAGAAGAACCAAAGAAGGTCCCAGAAGAGCCAGAGAAGGTCCTAGAACCACCAAAGAAGGTACAGGAAGAGCAAAAGAAGGTCCCAGAACCACCAAAGAAGGTTCTGGAAGAACCAAAGAAGGTTCCGGAACCACCAAAGAAGGTTCCAGAAGAACCAAAGAAGGTTCCAGGACCACCAAAGAAGGTCCCAGAAGAACCAAAGAAGGTCCCAGAAGAACCAAAGAAGGTTCCGGAACCACTAAAGAAGGTTCCAGAAGAACCAAAGAAGGTCCCGGAAGAACCAAAGAAGTTTCCGGAACCACCAAAGAAGGTTCCAGAAGAGCCAAAGAAGGTTCCAGAACTACCAAAGAAGGTCCCAGAAGAACCAAAGAAGGTTCCGGAACCACCAAAGAAGGTTCTGGAAGAGCCAAAGAAGGTTCCTGAACCACCAAAGAAGGTTCTGGAAGAACCAAAGAAGGTCCCAGAACCACCAAAGAAGGTTCTGGAAGAACCAAAGAAGGTCCCAGAACCACCAAAGAAGGTTCTGGAAGAACCAAAGAAGGTCCTAGAACCACCAAAGAAGGTACAGGAAGAGCCAAAGAAGGTCCCAGAACCACCAAAGAAGGTTCTGGAAGAACCAAAGAAGGTTCCAGAACCACCAAAGAAGGCTTCAGAACCAGTTCCTCGGGCTCAACAGCCCCAACAACAAGGTAGATATGTCTACAAATACCAGTATGGAGGTCTCTTTAACTGTTCTTCAATCTTAAATGTACTCTTCAGATTTGATTCTAGGAATTCTTCAACCTCAGTTCCGTAGAGGTTCTGTCTTGGTTCTATTCTGTTGTGTGTTGTCTGGTTTGTGTTGGTTTCAGATGATTTATTAAAATAGTAAAACAGGACACAGGCAGGACTCGTGCAGCGTTTCTCAGGGAAAAGTCAGAACCTCAGCTCATTGAAGAATGAATGGATCCATTTCACCCTTGTCCTGATGAGTTTAATCTTTCTAGAAGAGTAGAATTCCAGCCAAAGGCCAAGGAGAGTCCACAATGACCAGAGTAGAACTCACTGAAATCTGTGTTTTTGTGTCTTGATGTTTCTGTTTGTGGTGTATTCCTCTTAGCCACCGCTTCATGGTGCAAATCTTCAAACTTATCTTTTGAGACTGATGTCTGGCAAAGACCACTCATGGCAGAAGAAATTAGCCAAACCTCTAAAGTCAGTTCTCCTAGTTTCTGACGGTCAGGAGAACTCGAACCGAGCGAGGCATCCTTGGCTTGGAGATTTCAAACAGAGGGAGAAGTCCTCGGTCAAGAGATCTCGGACAGAAGTTGGCGTCCTTGGTCAGGAGATCTCAGACCGAGGGAGGCCTCCTCGGCCAGGAGATCTCCAACAGAAGGCGGCGTCTTTGGTCAGGAGATCTCAGACCGAGGGAGGCCTCCTCGGCCTGAGATCTCCTGACCAAAACGCCAACAGAGGGCGTCTTTGGTCAACAAAGATGCCGCCTTCTGTTGGAGATCTCCTGGCCGAGGAGGCCTCCTCGGCCAGGAGATCTCCAACAGAAGGCGGCGTCCTTGGTCAGGAGATCTTGGACCAAGGGATGTGTCCTTGGCCAAGAGATGTCGGACAGAAGGCGGCATCCTCAGTCAGGAGATCTTGGACCAAGGAAGGTGTCCTTGGCATTTCCCTGCCAACATCTTTCATGTTGACTTCTTTGTGGCTGTCTTAGTCTTCGACTTGTCTTCTGTGTGAATCATCTTCTCTGTGGTCAGACCTGAATGCAGTTGTCTTGATGCTGATTTTGGCATCTTTTCTTTATAAAGCATCTCCTCCAGAGGAGAAGAAGCCTGGACCAGCACCAAAACCTTCCCCACCTCCTCCTGTACAGATGGCAGCCCCCCTCCAGGTAGTCTCCTCAGTTTCATGTCCTTCATCTTGGCTGACGTATGGTCAGAGACCTTTCCTTCGTGTCATCTGTCTTCACATGTCTGTGTTTTTGTTGTGCTTTCTGAGTGTTCTATTTTCTTGGTCATGACTGGGGGGTCTTATATTTCCAAAGTTCCTCCCCAAGAGGAGAAGAAACCATCTGCACCAATGGTGCCTGCCCCCCCTCCTCCTCCAACACCTACTCAGAAAGTTTCTCCTCCTGCAGGTATCTTCTTCCCTCAGTTTGTCTGTTGTTGTAAACCATGTCATTTCAGTCTGATTTGAGTCTTTGTAGGGGGGTACACCCCCTTCATTGTCTTCTACCAACTGTTTCTGTCCGTGTCTCAGTCAGCTGTTGTCTTGGTCGTGATCTTGGCATCTTGTTTTTTAAATTCTTCCCTCCAGAGGAAAAGAAACCATCAATGCCAGCACCAAAGCCATCGGCTCCTGCAGCTCCCCCTGCTGCTCCTGCAGCCCCTGGAGCTCCCCCTGCTTCTCCTGCTGCTCCTGCAGCCCCAGCAGCTGCTCCTGCAGCTCCTGTAGCTCCTCCAGCTGCTCCTGCAGCCCCAGCAGCTCCTCCTCCTGCTGCCCCTCCTGCAGGTAGTCCCTCCACTCTGTTGGTCTGAGTCCAACTGTTTTCTTTCTTCTTTCCGTCTCTATTCTGTCCTCTGTTTTTGATGTGTTGTCACCTACATATTTTGTCTTGTCTTCTCTCTTGGTTGATCTTTTCTTGCTCTTCAAATTGTCTCCTCCAGAGGAAAAGAAACCTTCTCCACCAGTAGAAAAAGTAGCTCCTCCGGCAGGTAGTTTCCTCTTCTTGTCATTGTTTACATCTTTTTTCGTCCTGTCTCAGTTGTCTCGTGAAACCTTAAATTCTTTAACACTGTTTGTTAGTGAGTGCTGGTTGACCA
Source organism: Atherinomorus stipes (assembly GCA_023101725.1). Classification (NCBI taxonomy): domain Eukaryota; kingdom Metazoa; phylum Chordata; class Actinopteri; order Atheriniformes; family Atherinidae; genus Atherinomorus; species Atherinomorus stipes. The sequence goes on along the minus strand of JALJCO010007717.1, from coordinate 431,990 downwards.
GATCTTTGCCAGGTCTTTAATCCAGTTGGCATTCTTGTAGCTCCAGCTGCAGCGACGGAGAGGAAGCCATCTCCACCAGCCATGAAGGCTGAACCTTCACCTGTTTCAGAGAAAATCTCTCCACTTGAAGGTAACATCCCTTCTTTCTGCTTCATTCATGTTTGTCTTCTGTTCTGAGACAGATCATGTGCCGCCTGAGATCTTCACAGGAAAACAGTCTTAGCTTTGATTTTAATGGCTTGTCCTGATGTTTGTTTCACTCTGTATGTACGTCCGTCCCACTAACTGCTGAATGAGAATCAATAATCTCATCAGTTTCTTTAAAGCATCTTCTTTTGGTCAAATTAACCCAATGAAATTATCTGTCTCACATTTTGTGAAGAATACTCTGGAAACAGAAACCCTGCTTGCCTCATTTCTCTTGGCTTAAGTCTTTATTTTGTGGCTCTGAGTCTTTTGTCTTTTACTGTTTGTATTGTCTGTATTTAAATTAATGTTATCTAAATTCTTGCAGACAAGGAACCAGTTTCAGCTCCTGGACCAACTAAAGGTACAGAAATCTTCAGATTGTTTCCAAAACTGACCTTTAACCCTCAGAAACACCTGTTGTTTGTGTGTTGGAGCAATGTTTGTTTTCTATGTTGTACAAAATGTCAAATCTGGGTTTTCCTTGCATGTGTGTCTGTTATAAAAGACCTGTTTGCCCCTTACACCACAGCAGCTGCTCTTAAACAGAAGGGCCAGGTTCCGGTTCAGGAGGCTGGATCGTCAAGCCCGAAACTCAAGAGTAAGTTCAGCAAAATACCCCGAGAGAAAGAACCAGAACCAGAGGTTGTTAAGCTGAAGAAAGTTCCAGTGAAACCTCCAGAGCCTGAAAAACAAGTCATAACCCACAAAGTAGAGGTGACGAGGCATCACGACACAGAACTAACAGTTCGCGGACTTCATGACCGAGAAGATCGAGAGATAATGATGCTTGGAAGAACTGAAAGAGTCTTCACCGCTGAGGAAGAAGTAGTTCAGATGGCCCATTACGAGGAGACCCAGATTCTTCAAGTTGATCAAAAAATGGAGAGAGAAGGATGGACGAGAGCTCCAAAAGCGCCAGTGGAGGAAGCAGCTGAAGTTCCTGGTGTAGATAAGAAGAAAATAACACGACTTCCAAAATCACAAGAGCAGACAGAATCCATCAAATTAAAACCATTCGAAAAGTCAGGAAAGCCAGATCAAGAGCCAGAAAAGATCCAACTAAAACCGGTGCCAGCTAAACCCAAAGAACCCGAGAAGGAAGTCAAAACTCTTAAAACTGATGTGACAAAGCATTATGATCCTGAGCTGTTGGTGCAGAAGCTTCATGACAGGGAGGACCGCAACATCCCGACACCTGGGAGGACTGAAAGAGTCGTCACAGCAGCTGAAGAGCCGTCTAAACTCGGTCAAGTGGACGGACCTGAACAGCAACAAGCAGAAGAAGAAAAGTCCAAATGGAAACGAACCCCGAAAGCTCAGCCGGATCAAGAGCCTGAGCCAGATATGAGCAAAAAGAAAATAAAGAAACTGCCAAAGCAAGAGGAAGAGAAAGAAACAGTAAAGCTGAAACCTTTCGAAAAACCTAAAAAACAAGAAGCTGAACCACCAAGAGCCGATAAAGACATCGAGGCAAAGACGTATACCAAGCGTACTCCCTCCAGATTGGGTGAGATGCTGCACACGGAGCAGCCCAAGGTCCCACCAATGAGCCAAGACGTTGCCGAAGCCCAACCAGAGACACCACAGAAGGAAAAGGATGATCAGGTTCCTGCAGATGAAGAACCTAAAGGAGCTGACAAGCTCAAAGGAAAGCCCAAACTTGTTCCCACTCCAGATACAAAGGAGGAGCACGTTGCCTTAAAGCCCACCAACAAACCAGATAAAGCCCTCGAAGACACAAAGAAGCCGAGTCGACCTTCCAGAGGCGAAACTACCAAAGACCTGAAGGGGAAACCACTTTCAGAAGCTGAAAAGACAAAAGCCACAGAGGAGAAGCCTCAAGAGAAAGCTCTTTTAACGAGACCCAGCCCACCAACATCCAAAGACAAGGTCCCACCCAAAGAGCCAGAGCTGAAGAAGAAAGAGACCCCCCCATCCAGGGCTGGGAAGGAGAAGCCCGAGGAAGAGAAACCTCAGGAGAAAGCTCTTCCAACAAGACCCAGTCCACCAGCATCCACAGACAAGGTCCTACCCAAGGAGCCAGAGCTGAAGAAGAAAGAAACCCCCCCAGCCAGGGCTGGGAAGGAGAAGCCAGAGGAAGAGAAACCTCAGGAGAAAGCTCTTCCAACAAGACCCAGTCCACCAGCATCCAAAGACAAGGTCCTACCCAAAGAGCCAGAGCTGAAGAAGAAAGAAACCCCTCCACCCAGGCCTGGGAAGGAGAAGACCATGGAGGAAAAGCCCATCAAACCCACCGAGCAGCTGAAGGAGGTTGAACTTAAAAAGACCCCATCCCTTAAAGGGGAGGAGTCAAAACCAAAAGTTCCAGAGCAAGTCCCCTCTGAGAAGAAGCCAGGTCTTGAAAAAGTCAAAGGGATTCCCAAAATCGTGTCATCTAAACCTTCCCCTGAGGCTGTATCGCTCAGAAAGGTCCCCAGGAAGTCCCCAGAAGGTTCTGGTGAGGAGCAGATCCCCCTGGTGAAGGAGATCTCTCCTGGAGCTGTGCACATGAAGAGGGTCACAACTCAGCCAGAGGAAGAGGTCCTCCAGGAGGAGGCTGAAGAGGATGAAGGCCAGGAAGAAGAGGAGGCCTGGGGCTGGGAGTTGGTTCCCTCAGAGGACTGGGAAGGTGAAGGACAGGATGGGGCGTTGGAGACTCCTGGCATGCCTGGTGCCAGACGAGGTGAGCTGGATGCTGGAGAACCGATGCTTCTGGAACCTCCTCAACCCATCACAGACCTAATCCTCATCTGATCCATGTCTTCACCTGGAGTTGACCAGCTCATCAATTCATTCATCCCTCCATCCGTCCATCCATCCATACATCCATCCATCCATCCGTCCATCCATCCACCCACCCATCCGTCTGTTCCTCCATCCATCCATCTGTTCATCCATCCATCAGTCTGTCCATCCATCATCTGTTCATCCATCCATTCAACTGTTCATCCATCCATTCTTCCATCTGTTCATCCATCCATCCATCTGTTCATCTATCCAATGTCTGTCCGTCCATCCATCCATCATTCCATCCATCCATCCATCCATCCATCCATCCATCCATCCATCCGTCCGTCCGTCCGTCCGTCCGTCCGTCCATCCATCCATCCATCCATCCATCCATCCATCCATCCATCCATCCATCCATCCACCCACCCATCCGTCTGTTCATCCATCCATCCATCTGTTCATCCATCCATCCGTCTGTTCATCCGTCCATCTGTTCATCCATCCATCAGTCTGTCCATCCATCATCTATTCATCCATCCATTCAACTGTTCATCTATCCAATGTCTGTCCGTCCATCCATCCATCATTCCATCCATCCATGTTCATCTATCCAATGTCTGTCCATCCATCCATCCATCATTCCATCCATCCATCCATTTGTCTGTTCATTCATTCATCCATCCATCCATCTGTTCATCCATCCATCCATTCGTCCATCCATTCATCCATCCGTCTGTTCATCCATCCATCCATCAATCCATCTGTTCATCCATCCATCCATCCATCCATCCATCCATCCATCCATCCATCCATCCATCCATCCATCCATCCATCCATCCCCATCCATCCATCCGTCTGTTCATCTGTCCATCTGTTCATCCATCAATCAGTCTGTCCATCCATCTATCATCTGGTTATCCATCCATTTGTCTGTTCATCCATCCATCCATCCATCCATCCATCCATCCATCCATCCATCCATCCATCCATCCATCCATCCATCCATCTGTTCATCTATCCAATGTCTGCCCATCCATGTGTCCATCCATCTGTTCATCCATCCATCCATTTGTCTGTTCATCCATCTATGCGTCCATCCGTCCGTCCGTCCATTATATCGTCTTTCCGTCTGATTGTCCACCCATCTGACTCATCTTGCATTTCCTCTGTTCAGTGTCTGTGTCCGTCCCTCAGCCGTCTCTCTGCTGTCTCTATGTCTGACCTCTGTCCATCCCTCAGCTGTGTCCATGTCTGACCTGTGTCTGTCCGTCATCCATATCCTGCTCCGTACCATGCTCCATCTGTGTCTGGTTCCTGTGGAATGTGCTGGTTCTGTACTGGTGTGATGTAGATGGAAGTTTATCATGTTTTCTTGTAGAACTGCTTTCATCTTTATCTTGCTGGAATATTTCTGTCCACAGGAATTTCTCAGAGAAGTTTAAAACTCTTCTTGTTGTTTCTTGTCCAGATGGAAAACCGACAGAAGAAGCAGCGAAAGGCAGAGGCAGAGGATTCGGGGGTGAGAACCTCATTTCAACAAACACCTCTGGTTTTAAGGCCAGAGGTTGATCTCACACTGTTTTCTGTTGGGCTGATAGCTTAGGTTTGATGCACTGAGCATCGCTACCTCGGCTCAGGTGCCATCCTGTTGGCACAAGTCTTCCCCTATGTGGTTCCATCTTTATCAAACAGTTGATATTTTCATGGATGGTCACCTCTGCTGAGGCAAGATATGAAAACTTTATCTGGAGAGGAAATAGAATATTACCTGTCCTTAAGTCTCTTGAATGATCCTTTATCCAGATCAGGACTGAGATAAACCTCCTACCACTGGCCTGAGAGTATCTGTATCAGTAGTAATTAGTCATTAACCAGGTAGGAGGGCTTTTCTGTTACCTTCCATACACTCTTCTTGGATGCTATTGTTCGTCTTTCTCTGTGTTTTCTTCTTCATGTTTTCTTATTGCTGTTTTTAAGTGTTGGAATCCTTCAGAGAATCCAGTTTCTGATTGGATGATTCTTAGACCCAACATCTCCTTGGCCCTGCCCATCCTTGTTTTAAAGGAAAGATGTCTGGTTTCCTTCTGGGATCACAGAGTAGAGGTCTTCAGCTGTCTGGAAGGCCTAAACCCCAGCCGAAGGGCCAGATGACCAATACTCCCTGATCCTTTGAACAGAAGGTCGTCCTATCTTTCCTTGTCTTTGTAAAACAGAGGGCAGGGTCAACCTTCTTCAGATTTTACATCTGAACCATAGACCAAAAACATCCCATTCTTCACTCACCCTCATATCTGAAACTAACTGGATGAGTTTTTGTTTCTCATGTTTCAGCGAGACAAACTCCGTCTCCGGGTGATGGTGGCAAGGGGCGTGGGCTGAGGCCCGGTAAGGGCGGTCCTCCACCTGAGGAACCAGAGTTTGGAGGGTTCAAGCTCAAAGCCGTCCCTCTGAAGTTCATCAAGAAGCTTCAGGACATCGTCCTGACGGAGGCCGAGTCCATCGGCTCGTCCGCCGTGTTCGAGTGCGAGGTGTCGCCCTCCACCGCCATCGCCTCCTGGATGAAAGATGGCGGAAGTCTGCGTGAGAGTCCCAAACACAAGTTCACCTCTGACGGCAAAGACCGCAAGCTGAACATCATCGACGTCCAGCTGTCAGACACCGGCGAATACACCTGCGTCGCCAAAAACGCCGGCAAGGAGATCCAATGCACCGCCAAGCTCATCGTGGAAGGTAAACCACAGAGGTTTTTATGGAGGTGTTGACTTGTTCTGCGAGTTTTTTAGGAGCCACGCAGTTCTGGAAACCAGGTTTGTCCCTGCAGGTGATACGCAGCTGTCACAAGCTTCCTTTTTCTTTTCCATGTATTTTCTTGTATGTTGATGGTGATGATGATGATGCATTGCTTGTTGACGTCTGTCGGTATTACATGTACCTCTGTCTGTATTCTCTTATCTGTTTCTTTTGATCATGTTTGGCTCATTTGCTTGTCTTGTGTGTGAACTGTGCTGTATGAGTCAACGTCCCTTCAGAGTGTTACCTGGGTGTTAAATGGCGTCTTGTCTGCACAGAGTTGCCCGTGAAGTGGATAAAGGACCTAGAACCAGAGACCTCATGTATGAAGGGTCAGCCCATGTACCTGACCTGTGAGCTGAACAAAGAGAGGGACGTGGTCTGGAAGAAGGACGGCCAAGTCGTGAAGAAAAAGGCTGGGAAAATAGCCATCAACGTCATCGGCATGCAGCATGCCGTCACCATCCAGAACTCCACCGAGGAAGATGCCGGCACCTACACCTGCGAGGTGGACGGCCAGGAGGACGTGAAGACCACCACCGTGGTGAAAGTGATTGGTGAGCAGAAAGTCTGCAGGTGTTGTTCTGAAGCTCCTCAGGTGCAGGTCGACGAGGTGGTCAAATGTCAGCGTTGTCCCTTCAGAGGTCGTAGGGATGATTCTGTCTCATATGATGTCAATCTTCCTCCTCAGAAATCATCAAAGACTGGCTGGTGAAGCCTCTGAGAGACCAGCATGTGAAGCCAAAGACCAAGGCCACGTTCAAATGCGAGCTCTTCAAAGACACGCCCAACTGGAAGTGGTTCAAGGGAGATAACGAACTCAGTCCTTCTGACAAGGTCCAGATCAGCAAGGACGGGAAGGACATGGCACTCACCATCAACAACTGTCAGCCCGATGACGTGTCGGACTACACCATCGAGGTTGAGGACCGCAGATACACGGCCAAGCTCACACTCGGAGGTTAGTCCATAAAAACCTGTGGTCAGGGATGAGCCGAGACACGTGGGCGGACTGTCTGACCTGTGCTGTGTTTCAGAGCGCGAGGCCGAGATCCTCAAGCCGCTGTCCAGCGTGGAGATTGTGGAGAAGGAGGAAGCCAGCTTCGACACAGAAATATCTGAGGACGATGTGCCAGGCGAATGGAAGCTGAGAGGCCAGGTGCTGACCCGGTCTCCGGTAAGTTTCAGAGCAGAGTTGGACCCTTCGCAGCCAGAGCTCAGACAGCTTTCTGACGTCGGTTCCGACTTTTTCTCACAGTCATGTGACATCAAAGCCGTGGGCGGGAAGCGTTTCCTCACTCTGAAGAACGTGCAGCTGGACCAGGCCGGCGAGGTGTCGTACCAGGCGCTGAACGCCGTCACCACCGCCATGCTCACTGTCAAAGGTACGAAGCTATCACAGAAAGCCAAGCCGACTGTGTGTGTGCTAACAGCTGCTGCCAGCTAGTGTCGCTGCAGAGAGATGACGGTAAGAAAAGCAGCTGAGTGTCTGAGAATAACCGCCACATTATTCGCACCTCCCAGAAATCGAAATGGGCTTTGTGGAGCAGCTGAAGGACATCTCTGTGCCTGAAAAGAAACAGGCCAAGTTTGAATGCACCATCACCAAGGATGTGCCAAAGGTCATGTGGTTGAGAGGGGCTGAGATTGTCACCCCGAGCCCCAAATATGAGATAATTGATGATGGAAAGAAACACATGCTGATCATAAACAGCTGTGAGTTTGATGATGAGGCTCAGTACACGGTTGAAGTGTTGGGTCAGAAATCTGTGGCTCAGCTGACAGTGGAAGGTAAGTTGTCCAGAACCCCCTGGCTTGACCTTGCACATGTTTCCCGTTTGTCTGACCCCCCTGTTTGTGTGGACTGACCTGATGTATTCCAGGCATGAGGCTCAAATTTGTCCAGTCGCTTCAGGACCAAATAATCAAAGAAGGTAACACGGTGCGGTTCGATATTGAGCTGAGTCATGAAAACGTACCAGTGGTTTGGTACCGAAACGAAGTCAAACTGCACGTGAGCCGAAACGTGCTCACGTATGTGGAAGGAAAGAAACACAGTCTAGAAATGAGGACTCTGACTCTAGATGATACCTGCCAGATAAAGGCAGAGGCTAAAGGGATTTACTCCACGGCCAAACTGACGGTCATAGGTAACCACACACTCCACTGCACCTCATCTTCAGGGTCACACAGCTTATCTTTGTGTAACAGGCTGAGATAAAACTGCCCGCCAAGTTATCCTGAACCTAACCGAGTCCTCATCCTGCTTCTGCTGCAGAGGGTGATGCCATCTTCATAGTGAAGCTGCAGGATTACACCGCCACCGAGAAAGACGAGGTGACCCTGGACTGCGAACTGAGCAAAGATGTCCCCGTTGTCTGGTATCACAACCAGAAGGAAATCATCGCCTCCAAGACCATGGTGATGAGGTCAGAGGGCACGCGCAGGTCCCTGGTGCTGAAGAAAGTCATGCAGAGTGATCAAGGCAAATACGTATGTGACTGTGGAACTGACAAGACCTCGGCCAGCATAAACATTGAAGGTAACCGGCAGCTCAACTGGCACCACTTCTCAAGCTTAAGCTAGCTTTTTTACTGAAAACAAAGATCTGAAAATATTTCTGAGACATGTTTCCATGTGACTGACATTTCCAAACCCACCAGCTCGCGATGTGAAGGTAGTTCGGCCGATTTACGGCGTAGAGCTGTTCGATGGAGAGACGGCTCGTTTCGAGGTGGAGATCTCTGAGGACGACGTCCATGGCCAGTGGAAGCTGAACGGAGAAGTTCTCAGTCCTTCCTCTGTGAGCGTCACCCGTGTTCTGATGGTTCTGACCCAGTCCTGAGACAAACCCAGTTAACCAGCCTTCATGTTGTCCTGTGACAGGATGTGGACATCATCGAAGAGGGCGGGAAACACACGCTGATCCTGTACAACTGCAAAGTGTCCATGACTGGCGAAGTCGGCTACACCGCTGCCAACGCCAAGTGTTCAGCCAACCTGAAGGTCAAAGGTGAGACGGCGGCCCACGCAAGACAATCTGTCATCAACTCTCTGTCTTATTTAACCCTTAAACCTCCTCCAGATCTCCCCAAGGTCTATCTTTATCTTCATCATCATCACTAGTGAATGATAGTGTGTACCACTGTGGGGTAAACTGTGATGGATAGTTAACACTTAAGCTGATCTACAGACGTTTTCCAGCATTTCTATCCTGTCCAGGAGGTTTACAACCCAGCCACTAAATGTAGTGTTTATGCAGCGATCAGTGTTTCCCAGTCCTGGTCCTCAAGGACCCCTTCCCTGCACGCTTTAGTCCTGTCCAGCTCCAGCAAACCTGATGTAGATTAACTGAACTGCTCGACAGGTTCTTCACAACTCTACTGATGAGCCAATCATTTGAGTCAGGTGTGTTAAAGTATACAGAAATCACTAAAACGTGCAGGGCAGGGGTACTTAAGGACCGGGATTGGGAAACACTGATCTGGTAAATCCACCATGTTCCATGATAACACCATTGTTTATCCTATTTTCATCATAAAAAGATCACTATCACTGCTATGTTGCAATTTCAATTTATTCATGAAAAACCCCTTGAGATGTAGCATCTCATTTGCAAAGGGGACCAAGATGCAAAACCAAGACATAACAAATATGTCACACATAAATAAAACATAGAATACAAAACGACCTGGTTAACAAAATAGAGACCATACAATAATACTAACTTTAAAGGGCCCATTTTAAGCATATTGAATTTTCTAGGTGTTTGAAATGATCGATGAAATTAAATGTTTTAACTTACAAAGAGACTGAAAATGCCCATAAAAACAACTTTGTACTTTATTAAGAGTCTTTAAGACTTTGAAATCAAGCATTTTATACAATCGGCATTTAATTCATATTTCAGTAGCGATATTTCTTAAATTTCGAAAAAGTACAATTGCGATATGTAGGCGTTTCCGTTGAATGGTATAAGCCGTAATTCTCGTGAAATCCCGTCCCATGAGACTCTAATTTGAGGAAGATGGAGATATAAACATGTTGTGTTTCAGAGCTGCTGCTCCTCATCAGGACATGAAAGCAGCGGATGATCATTTAGAACCGACACCCCAAACGTAACACAAATCAAAAACTCGTCAGGATCAACTTCTGGAGTGTGGATGTCATTTATTGATCTTGTATTCCACTTTTATCTGGCACCAGTTCCTGACTGATGTGGTGATGCAGCTGTTGATACGAAGGTACAGTCATACGATGTTATCCGTGGTCACGTTTTATTAAATCCTGGTGACGTACAAGTAACATGTGGAAACGAGATAACTGAGTCGTGGTGTTACAAATGTGTACAAGCAACATAAACAGCTCGTGGCCAGTTGTTAATACATGAAGAACTTAAATCATCCGTATAATGTCCTAAATGAACTTAGCTTGCTGAGTTACGGCGATTTGGGGATTTTTCATATGATAAAACTTCCCCCATCACTCTGATTTCACAGTTAATGCTTGTAAAAGATCATAATCATCATAATTAGGAAGGAATAACTGGATTTTAACCCCCCTACGTCACGCCTGATGGCGAGTAATTGCAAAAAAAGTGTTTCTATTAAAACTTATGCGAAAAACTGCCTCATCAAAACGTCTGGATTTACGCCTCATGAAAGCGTAAAAACTGTTTTGCAGTATTTGAGAGGTTTTTTTTGGAAATGTGGTGTTTCCATCAGCAGTTTTTAATTGCAATATTTAGTTTTTGCACGATTCCAGGTGTAATGGAAACCCAGCTAGTGGCTGGTCACTCCAGTTTAGAACACCACCCACTTCCATACCTTTTTTTTTTTTTTTTTTTTTTTTTTTTTTTTTTTTCTTTTTTTTTTTTTCTCTATTTTTTTTTCTTCTCTTTTCTCTTCTTATATTTTTTATTTATTTTTATTCTAATTTATCTATTCATTCTTCTTTTATTACTACTCAGTTCCAACATATTCTTTTCTCTTTTTCCATACTCTAGCACAAGTTTGGAAAAGTCAGATAGAACCTCAATCCTTCCCCCTCCCTTCCTTATCATTTCCCTCCCCTACCCCCACACCAACCCACTACCCCCTTCTCTACTTTGAGATTACTTCTACCACACCACCACACTACATTAGCATAGTCCCCATTGTCTAGCACCTTGTCGTCTCCGTTCATACTTTTCATGTTCCTTTATATTTCCTCCTCCCTACTCGACACACCCTGAAGTCTCCCCCGCCCCCCCCCCCCCCCCTCCCCCCCCCCCCCCACCCCCCCCCCCCGCCCCCCCCCCCCCCCCCCCCCCCCCCCCCCCAGCCCCACCCCCCCCCCCCCCCCCCCACCCCCCCCCCCCCCGGCCCCCCCCCCCGCCCCGCCCCCCCCCCCCGCCCCCCCCCACCGAGACAACGCCCCCCGCCCCCCCCCCCCCCCCCACCCGCCCACCCCCCCCCCCCCCCCCCCCCCCCACCACCCCCCAACCCCCCACCCCCCCCCACCCCCCCCCCCCCCACCCCCCCCCACACCACCCCCCCACCCCACCCACCTCCACCACCCCCCCCACCCCCCCCGCCCCCCCCCCACCCACCCCCCGCAACCAAACCCCAACCCCCCCCCCCCCCCACACCCCCACCCCACCCCCACCCCACCCCCCCCCCCCACACCAACACCCGCACCCCAACACCACTACCCCCCCCCCCCCACCCCCACCCCCACCCACCCCCCCACACCCCCCCCCACCCCCCCACCACCACCCCCCCCCCCCACACCCCCCCCCACCCCCCCCCCCCCCCCCCCCCCCCCCCCCCCCCCCCCCCCCCCACCCCCCCCACCCCCCCCCCCCCCCCCCCCCCACCCCCCCCCACCCCCCCCACCCCCCCCCCCCCCCCCCCCCCCCCCCCCCCCCCCCCCCCCCCCCCCCCCCCCCCACCCCCCCCCCCCCCCCCCCCCCACCCCCCCCCCCCCCCCCCCCCCCCCCCCCCCCCCCCCACCCCCCCCCCCCCTCCCACCCCCCCCCCCCCCCCCCCCCCCCCCCCCCCCCCCCCCCCCCCCCCCCCCCCCCCCCCCCCCCCCCCCCCCCCCCCCCCCCCCCCCCCCCCCCCCCCCCCCCCCCCCCCCCCCCCCCCACCCCCCCCCCCCCCCCCCCCCCCCCCCCCCCCCCCCCCCCCCCCCCCCCCCCCCCCCCCCCCCCCCCCCCCCCCCCCCCCCCCCCCCCCCCCCCCCCCACCACCCCCCCCCCCCCACCCCCCCCCCCCCCCCCCCCCCCCCCCCCCCCCCCCACCCCCCCCCCTCTCCCTGTCCCCCCCCTTCCCCCCCCCCCCCCCCCCCCCCCCCCCCTCCCCCCCCCCCCCCCGGCCCCCCCCCCCCCCACCCTAAAACAAAAGAGAAAAAGGAAAAAAAAAAAAAAAAAACCCCCCCTCCCCCCCCCCCCCCCACCCCCCCCCCCCCCCCCCCCCCCCCCCCCCCCCCTTGGAGAACTTCCAACTTAAAAAGCACCAAATTCCCCCCCCCCCCCAAGCCACCCCCCCCATAACCACCCACAACCTGATTAACTAGCGCTGCTCCTCTTCGGGACTGAGACGTCTCTGGCTTCAAAGAGGACTCTACAAGCATGTTGTCCTGCACAACATCGGTAGAGACCAGAAACAATGAAGCAGCTGCTCGTGTAACATGCTCAGGGGTGCATTTGGAAAAAGAGAGTACGCAGCGCAGCTGAAGCTGTAACTGAGGACAGATTTGATCAAACCATGACTCCTGTATTGCATTAAGATATCAAAGAATTGTTTCAAATGGGGGAAAAGCGCATAATATGGGCCCTTTAAAACCAGACAGTCACAACATTTCTTCCAGCCTTGTTGTTTGTTTTCTGAATGAAGAGATTTTCACGTACCAAAGAACAAGCAAGTAGATTTTTTTCATTTATAAGTTTTGACAGATTCACCTTTTGGATTGAATCAAAATCCTCCTGTAGTAAATATTCTAGGTTCAAGTTCAAGTTCAAGTTCAATTTATTTATAGAGCACACTAACAACATCCTTTTGGAGCCCGAGGTGCTGTACAACTCAACTTAAGGGCAGGTTACTTAGAATAAGTCATAAAAATAATATTTTAAAAAAACTAACAGAGAGGAGAAGGTATATATTTACATGAAGCATAAAATAAAATACAAAGGACACCAGAGCTAAAACACAATAAAAGGAGGGATGACATGGGAGACCAAGGATGGAAAGAAGAGAGTAGGGAGGGGGGGTTATAGTGATGGAAAGGCCTGGGTAAAGAGGAAGGTCTTAAGCAGCTTTTTGAAGGCAGGGAGCGACTGAGCGGCTCTGATATTCAGAGGCAGCGCGTTTCACAGTCATGGGGCCGCCACAGAAAAGGCTCTGCCACCCTTAGAGTCACATCTAAACCTGGGGACATCCAGGAGACACGAGGAGGAGGATCTTAATGATCTGGGGGGGGTGTAGCTGGTGAGGAGCTCGGCCAGGTATGTAGGTGAGGGGCCATTTAGGGCTTTAAAGACCAGGAGCAGGATTTTGAATTGAATCCTGAAAGCAACAGGGAGCCAGTGAATCTGAGCCAGAATAGGCAAGATGTGAGCGCATCGGCCTGCGCCAGTAAGCATGCGAGCCGTGGCATTTTGAGCTGCCTGGAGACGGTGGAGGGAGTGCTTATTTAAGCCCTGGTTAAGGGAATTGTAGTAGTCCAGGCGAGACATGATCAGCAGGTGGACTACCTTCTCAAGGTGTTTGGGCAGGCAAGGTTTTAGTTTATGTAGGGTTCTTAACTGAAAGAACACACTCTTCACCACAGAGTTCACCTGAGTGTCCAGCTTTAAAGCACTATCGATGGTGAAACCTAGCGTTTTGGCGTGAGGGCGGATATGACCAGACAAGGGGCCGAGGTCAGGGCTTAACTTATTTTTAGATGGGGAATGGTTGAAGACAACAATCTCAGTTTTGTCATCGTTGAGGCGAAGGAAGTTCAGAGCCATCCACGCTTTCAGGTCGTTGAGACAGTGAAAGAGCCGGTCTATTGGGCCATTTTGGGCGTCCAATGAGAGGTAGACTTAGGTAGTCTTATTAGTTTATTAGTTTATTTAAATGGGACAGTGTACAATAAACATTAGTCTTAAAAATAAAAGATGTTTTGCACCAGAGTTAGCTATTGCTAATTTCCATCCGTTGTCCCCGGGCAGGTGCACACATTTAAAAACACATTCCATAACAAACTACAATTGATCAAAAATACATAGGTGAGATGTATTAGAGCCTGTTAAAGAGATAACAGTGTCATCAGCATACAGATGAGTTTTACATTTGATACAAACTTGAGGACAGTCCTTAATGAAAATTGAAAATAAAAGGATGCCAAGTGCAGAGCCCTGTGGCACACCTTTTTCCATAATAAAATGGTCAGATTGTTGCTAAGAGACCTCTAGACCTGGAAATGATGATGACACCCCCTGTCAAACTTTCCACCAATCAGAGAGCTTGAATTAACAGTAATGTCCAATCACGAGCAGCCAAAGATCAACAACTGAGCAGAAAGTTCTATGTGTGTCTGAAAAGAAGAAGAAAGGTCCTCTATGACTAGGATAAAGCCAAGAAGACCTTTGTGATGCAGCTGAGTTGGAGTTGGTTTTGTGAGGATAGTAGGCAAATAGTTTTTTTTTTTTTTTTTTTTTTAGTTGTTTTTATATTTACAATGTCGACAGAAAGTCTGGGATGCTCATATGTGGTCAGATTTATATTCTGTGAAGAATCAAGGAGTACCAGAAATCTGCATCAATTTGGATGTTGAAATGTTTATTTGTGTACAGTAGGAACCGATCCCCACTAAGGATGAGGAGTTTATGAAAAACACAGATTTTAACCAGGTTAGTGATACAACCTCTGGTTCTGACTTCCTGCAGAACTCCCTCTGAACTTCCTCACACCGCTGAGCGACGTTCAGGTGTACGAGAAGGATGAGGCCCGCTTCGAGGTGGAGGTGTCGCGGCCTCCCAAGAGCTTCCGCTGGCTGAAAGGTTCTCAGGACCTACAGAGCGACGACAAGTATGACCTGAAGCAGGAGGGAAACACGTATGTGCTGGTGATCCGATCGGCTGCCTATGATGACGAGGCTAAGTACATGTTTGAGGCCGAGGACAAGAGGACCTCCGGCAAACTCGTCATTCAAGGTAAAACATGTCTAAATCTTTGGCCTGTCCAGTTTCAGAGAGGTTTCGGCAGGTTTGTTGCCACTGGCGACGGGACTCACCCTCAGATGTCTGCTGCTGCAGGTATCCGCCTGGAGTTTGTCAAACCCATCAAAGACGTGACGGTGAAGGAACGTGAAACGGCAGAGTTCAGCGTGGAGCTGTCTCATGACAAGGTCCCAGTAGTGTGGTACAAAAACGATGTCCGCCTGCATCCCAGCAAGGTGGTCCATATGTCGGATCACGGCAAGGTCCACACGCTGGCCTTCAAGGAGGTGACCATCGACGATACATCTATGATCAAGGTGGAGGCCATGGACAAGAGCATGACCGCCATGCTCACCGTCATCGGTTAGTACATCAGGAACATCGGTCCAGTTCCCAAAACGATTCATATCGTCTGTCATGACATTTATGCAGAATCTGTCCTGAAGGTGCAGATCAGACTTCTGCTGGGTTGTTTGAACCTTGATCTCAGCATGACCATGATTGCAGTGTGAACCTGACCTCAGCGTGTCCCAGACCTCAGCGTGACCCTGACCTCAGCAAGACCCCAACCTCAGCGTGACCCTGATCTCAGTGTTACTCTGATCTCAGTGTTACTCTGATCTCAGTGTGACCCTGATCTCAGTGTGACCCTGATCTCAGTGTTACTCTGATCTCAGTGTTACTCTGATCTCAGTGTTACTCTGATCTCAGTGTGACCTTGACCTCAGCGTGACCTTGACCTCAGCTTGACCCTGATCTCAGTGTGACCCTGATCTCAGGGCAGGAAGGTTGTTTCAGTCTGAGTTTCCTGACCTTGCTCATGTTTCTGCAGAGGGCGACCTGTACTTCACCTCCAAGCTGCAGAACTACACGGCAGTAGAGAAGGACGAGGTGAAGCTGGTCTGCGAGCTGAGCAAGTCCGTCGCCGATGTCAAGTGGTTCAAGGACGGGAAGGAGATCACGCCATCCAAGAACATCGCCATCAGCACCGACGGCAAGAAGCGCATCCTGATGGTCCGGAAAGCAGAGAAGGCCAACATCGGCGCGTACACCTGTGACTGTGGCTCGGACAAAACCACCGCCAACCTCAACATTGAAGGTGAGACCTGCTGGACTGGACATCAGAGATGGTTTCCAGCTGGTCTCCTGGACTAGACCGGAGCGCAGGTTCATGTCCACCAACTGACATGTTCCTGTCTTTCAGAGCGCGACATCAAGGTGGTCCGTCCACTCTACAGCGTGGAGGTCACAGAGACGGAGACTGCCAAGTTTGAGACGGAGATTTCAGAGGAGGACGTCCACGGAAACTGGAAGCTGAAGGGTGAAGCTCTGCACCAGTCAGCGGTGAGTCGGTGGTAAAATCCCAGTCAGACCAGCTGACTGTGACCTCGCCACACTGACACAATGTCCGCATTCCCTCCAGGATGTTGAGATCAAAGAGGAGGGAACCAAACATTTCTTGATCCTGTACAACGTCCGCATGGACATGGCCGGACCCGTGGACTTCTCAGCCGCCAACGCCAAGTCCAACGCTCAGCTCCGAGTCAAAGGTCTGGCACTTTCCTGGTTCTAAGTTCTGTAGCTGGTCTGGAGTTCAGGACTGTTTATAGTCCTAAAACCTCCTGATCCGTCATCCAGACTTCCTCCTGGTTTCTGACCAGGTTTGTGTGATTGTGAAACCTGAAGGGTCATATGTAGGTCAGACTGAAGTGGTCTGTGTCTCATCAGTCCACAGCCAATCAGGTGGCAGGGTTATTTTCATCCTTATCTGAAGAGACTGGAATAGCAGCTGCAGGATGTGCTGAACAGCTCTTCCTCTTCTTCCTCTTCCTCAGCACGCTCCATCACGCTGACGCGTCCTCTGAAGGACGTGACGGTGACGGCTGGAGAGACGGCCACCTTCGAGTGCGAGCTGTCGTACGACGGCATCGTGGTGGAGTGGTTCCTGGGCGGGACCAAGATGGAGGCCAGCGACCGGGTGAGTGGGTCCAGACCCTCAGATCTGCATCAGGTCTGACAGAGACCCTCAGATCTGCATCAGGTCTGACAGAGACCCTCAGATCTGCATCAGGTCTGACGGAGACCCGCAGATCTGCATCAGGTCTGACGGAATATCCTGAGATGTCCCCGATATTTTCCCATAGTTGTCGCCTAGATGTCTCTAGATGCCCCTAAATGTCTCCTAGATGTTTCTAGATGTCCTCTGAATGTCTCTAGATGTCCCCCAGATGTCTCTAGATGTCCCCCAGATGTCTCTAGATGTCCCCTGAATGTTTCTAGATGTACCTTAGATGTCTCTAGATATCCATTGAATATCCCTAGATATCCCCTAGATTTCTACAGTATAGATGTCCCATATGTTTCTATATGTCTTTAGATGTCTCTAGATGTCTCCTGAATGTCCCCTAGATGTCCCCTTAATGTCTCATAGATATTTCTAATAGATGTTTTTAAATATCTGTAGATGTCCTTAGATTTCCTCTTAGATTTCCTCTTAGATGTCCTCTAGATGTCTCGAGAGGGTAAACTTGATTATTGTGGAGACATTTTTCATTTGCTTCGAGGATGTCTTTACAGGAGTTTTCTTGAAATTCTGGAAACTGGAATTAAAGGGTGAATAATTTATGACGTCCAACAGAAACACTGAACAGCAGAGACAGAAACCAGTCCAAGCTGATGGACGAGTCTCTCAGATACTCTTCTTCGAACGTTCACACCAAACATCTCCTTCAGTCGGCCAGTCGCACGCTGCTGTGGGTAAAAATAAGGGCAGATATGAAGCAGCTGCTGTTATCTGAAACTTGCAGTCCATTTATGTGCAGACACTCAGCTGAAGGACGTCTGCCGAGCTTCGCCCCTTTTTCCAGATAAAGTCCACATGTATCTGACAGTCAACACTCTGCAGTTTTACCTCATCCATCACTTCAGATGCGATTTACATATTCAGATACCATCATGTTTATTACCAAAGAAGCTGAGTTTAAATGAACTTTATTAACAGAAAAAAAAAAGCCACCAACGGCTCGAAAACACGTCTCTTAATGCTTAGAAAGATTTCAGGTTTGCATTTACCTAGATGAGAATTTCTGATGCTGTGGAAGATGATTTTATGATTTTGGCAATCATAAATTCCACATTTCCCGTCTTTGGTTTGGTTTTAACCTCCCTCCAACCTGCCGCCTGCATGCATGGACACACTTTAGTCGTCTGCTCCATGTTGAACACAAACATGGCCACCTGTTGGTGTTCCATGTAAAATGTCATTCAAATGATCTTGATTGCTCCATTTTAACCGGAAACAGCCTCAATAACAGTCTTGGTGTTAAGTAATAGGGTTTTGAAAAGCGCTGTCAAATAAAATGTATTATTATTATTACTATTATTATTCAAAGTTAATCAATCAGTCAAATCTTATTTGTATAGCCCTGTACAATAACCAGAATGGTACTCAAAGTGCCTCACAATTGAGCCATAAAAAGTACGCAAATGCAAAAAACAAAAAAACAATAAAATCAATACGAGAAAGTAATAAGAAATAACTGGGAAGTGCCACAGCGCTGCAGGGTATAAAGAGCCTGAAGGAAGCGCAAAAAATAAGTTGAAAATAGATAAATAAATAAATAAAAAAAGACTTCACTTGATAACTGCCCTAGATGGAGTTAAATGCTAATCTAAAAAAATGAGTCTTCAGCTTTGATTTCACTATAACTTTTAAAGCCTCATATGAACATATGAACTGCTGCCGCTGCTGCTGCTGCAAGCAAAAATAAATTATAAGAAGAAAGAAAGAAAGAAAGACGGCTTGGGAGAAGATTTAAGTTTAAATGTTGTCCGTTACAATCACAATTATATTATAGAGTAGAACGCGACAGTCTCTGATCATGTCAGTATGATTCCAGGTGACTCCGTGTATGAACACCTGGTTGGTCTAATGGTCTGCGCGCTCACCAAAAGCTACCTGGAAGGCGGATGTTCGAATCCAGCTCTCTTCTTTCATTATAGCCTTTTTATTTATTTAACTTGGCTGCAATCCTTAAGGGAGAAGTGCTCTTGTTGGCAGCAAAACAATTAAAATTTTAATATAACCGTTGCATTTCTCAAATGCTCTGCATCTCCAATGAAAGAAAAAAATCTATTTGCGAAAAAATGCAGGGCAATAAACAATATGCTTTGAGGGGAAAGTGTATGGCAACATAAAAAAATTCTCATCAAGGATTGAACGACAGCTTTCCACGTGATAGACGTGCACCTCAACCATTTAGCCAGAAACAGAAACAGCTAAAAAGTCAAATGATCAGGTCAAACCATCTCTCGGAAACGGAGACAGGACCTCCAACTGTCACGTATGGCTGGTGATATTATAAATGTACGGACAGATCAGCTTGTGTATGAAGATAACTGTGATGTGTAACTGTAACGTCAGAAACAACAACTGTCGGGAAATTAAACTTCTATCCGTGGTCTGATAACAATCTCCGAATATTTAACCCTTCGTGCAGCATCTTAATCCATAAAATCCTTATCAAAAGATAAGGATGTGACCTACCGACTCTGATTCATTTTTTAACATGTTTTATTTGAGACGGCAGCAGCCAAAACTCACCGCTGACTGAATGAATGAATGAGGAAATAAAACGGCGAGTGTGGCTGAAAGTGGATGGAGACAGCCATAAACTCAAGGTTTCTCCACATTAACCTGCTCCCAACTAGGTTAGTTTCAGAGAGTCTGTTACCATGGTAACTGACCGAGGGTTTAAGTTACCCCTCTTCGTGCAACAGGCTAGAGTTACTCCTCTTTCCCTGGGTTGAGTTACCTATCTTTGTGTTACGGAAAACTCAGAGTTTCCAGAATTTCAGGGTTAAACAACTCAGGGTTTTCATTAAACCTGCTTCGTGCAACAGACCCCTGGGGGCCAGTAAAGCGATGACAGCATGGGGGTAACGTGTTCACATCAAAACATGCCTGTTAAAAAGGCTGCAGTTTTCTGGACAAGTTGGAGACGTGAAATTAAAGACTGGTTTTGGCCAACTTAGAAGTAATTTAGCCTTGAACTTATAAAAGCGTGAATCGCCTCCTCCAGATCCTGCCGACTGAGAAACTTTAGCCAAGAGGCAAACTTGAAAAAAACTTGTTCTGACCACATCGTTGATTTGTTTGTCAAATTTAAGCTTGCTGTCAAATGTTACACCAAGATTTTTAACATGTGATTTAAGAAAGTGGGCCAGAAAATCACAGTTTGTGAAGACACTTGACATGGGTGATGTGCCAAAAAATGCTTTCTGTTTTACAGTCGTTTAGGAGCAGAAACTTCTGTGACAGCTACTGTTTTACATTGCTTAGACAGTCCAGTAACTTACCAAGTGCAATTTTTTCATTTGAACTCATGGGCAAGTAAGTCTGCAAATAATCAGCATAGAAATGAAAGGACAGATTGTGTTTTCTGATAATTGATCCCAGGGGCAACAAATACAAAGAAAAAAGAATAGGGCCGAGAATAGATCCTTGTGGCACCCCACAAGACACAATATATCTAATTTACCACATTTTATGAGACATTTTCAACCATGTTACGGTGAAAACGTGTCTTCTGCCCCCTGGTGGACACCTTTGGAACTACGATAATTATCACACTGTAATAAAGATGTGCAAATTGCATATTTTTTTCATTAACATTTTGTTCAGGGACAAATAAAGACTTAATATTTTTTTAAAAAATTGAAGTATCTGATGATCTTAGATGTGAAGCTGCCCACTATTTATTGAGTCAGGGTTTAATGAACTGGAAAAAATCTGAAATGAAAACCAAGCTGAGTTCTTTGGAGGTAAAACCAACATGGAGGACGACGGCCTGTTACACATCATCGTACGGTCTGCAGCTGTGTAAATGAAACGTGGCGTCGCCGTGGAGACGAAGGCAGATGCTTTGAGCTGAGAAAGGTTACGGCTGCAGAACTTGACAGTTCTGTGTTTGCAGGTGAAGACTCGGGTGGCAGGAAAAGTCCACACTCTGATGATCCGAGACGTGAAGCTGTCAGAGGCCGGTGAAGTCAAACTTACCGCCAAAGATTTCCAGACCGTGGCTCAGCTCATCATCAGAGGTGAGACGCCCAAACACACGGGGAGCAGCAAATGCATCGCGCATGCCGAGTGCACCGTGTGTTCTGACCCACTTCATTCTGCTTCTCAGAGCCACCAGTGGAGTTCACGAAGCCTCTGGAGGACCAGACAGTGGAGGAGGAGGCCACCGCCACGCTGGAGTGTGAAGTGTCCAGAGAGAACGCAGAGGTGAGATGGTTCAGAGAGGGACAGGAGATCAGAAAGACCAAGAAGTATGACACGATTACAGAAGGACGCAAGAGAAAGCTCGTCATCCACGACTGCTCTCCGGATGACGCCAAGATGTACACGTGCGATGCGAAAGAGTTCAAGACCTCCTGCTTCCTGGAGGTGACACGTAAGTAAAACTGTGCAGTTCAGTCTGATTTTCATCACAATGAAGAACATCCGCTTCATCTTCCTCTATCTTTTTTCTTCAGCTCCGTACGTGGAGTTTTCCAAGCCGCTGCAGGACGTGGAGGTCAGAGAAAAGGAATCTGCCAAGTTTGAATGTGAAGTGTCCCGCGAGTCCGCCAAGGTAAGAACCAGCGAGAACCCAGTCGGTCCAATGAAAGGCCGTCACCAGGGCCGAGCTGTTAATGTGAGACTCTTGGTGATCCCGGCAGGTCCGCTGGTTCAAGGATGGCAGTGAGATCCGGAAAGGAAAAAAGTATGAGATCATTGCAAAGGGAGTCCAGAGGATCCTCATTGTCCACAAATCAGTGTTCGACGATGAGGCCGAGTACGAATGTGATGCCAGAACCTCCAAGACGTCGGGCATGCTCACTGTCATCGGTAGGAACGAGTCTGTAGCTGCACCTGCACACAAAGGCTGATTTTCCATGGAGTGTTAACCACACCGATGTCTGGTCTCTCCACAGAGGAGGCAGCCAGGTTCACCAAGAACCTGTCCAACGTGGAGGGGACGGAGACGGACAGCGTGAAGATGATCTGCGAAGTGTCGAAGGCCAGCGCTGAGGTCACCTGGTACCGAGGGGATGAGGAGCTGCCAGAGGGCGGTCGCTACGACCAGATCACAGACGGACGCAAGAGGATCCTGATCATCCAGGACCTGAGGATGGAGGACGGCGGGGAGTACAACTGTAGACTGAGTCCCACCGTCAAGACGTCCGCCATGCTGAAAATCAACGGTAAACACAGAGGACATGTCAACAGAGCTGACACCAGACAATGGACTTGAGGTTCTGTCTCACTAGAATCAGAAGTTTCACTGAAAACCTTCTTGTCTCATCTCCAGAACTGGCAGCTGAGTTCATCGCCCGTCCTCAGAACCAGGAGGTGGTGGAGGGGGAGAAGGCCGAGTTTGCCTGCTCCGTCTCCAAGGAAACCTACGAGGTGAGGTGGTTCAGAGGGGACAAGGAGGTGCAAGCCGGAGACAAGTACACCATCATCAGCGAGGGAAAGAGACGAGCCCTCATCGTTAAAAACTGCACCCTGAAGGATGAGGGTGGATACGTGGCCCACATCGGGAACGTTAGAGCCCCTGCTGACCTGATGGTGATCGGTAAGGAGATTTCCTTATTCGGACTCTTAACTGCAACGCTCGGTTTTAACCAGTTTGTGCCTGTTTCCAGAAAAACTGAGGATAGTTACACCAATCAAAGACACGGAGGTAAAGGAAGGATGCGAGATCGTCTTTAACTGTGAGACGAACACAGAGGGAGCGAAGGCCAAGTGGCTGAAGAACGAGGAGACCATTTTTGAGAGCAGCAAGTACATGATGGCTCAGAGAGACAACGTCTTCTCTCTGAGGATTAAAGACGCCCAGAAGTCCGACGAGTCCAGCTACACCATCACCCTGACCAATCACAGAGGAGAACACGCCAAGTGCACTGCCAGCGCCAGAGTGGCAGGTAAATAACCCGACTACTCCGGATAAACCTTGGTAGTCCAGGAACAGCAGGAGCTTACTTCCTCCTCGTGGCTGAGTTTGCAGTCAGTCCGGTTTCCCATGGCAACCTAAATGAATCCCTCCATGATCTCAACGAACGAGTCCGTCTGATGTAGGAGATGCTGTTAGACCATATTCAGTCATAGATTTCCAGCTGATGGCCATCAGGACCTGCAGCAGTGTCATGTATGGACCTAGGGATGTTCTGATACCGATGCCAGTATCGGTACTTGCTCCGATACTGACCCACATCATGTCTTATAAGCTTTTATTTCTGTGAATTCCGACTGTCTTTTGACGAAGTGTAAAAGAAATTCTCAGATTTTTAAGAAACAATCCTAGTATTTGTTCAAAAATCAACATTATCTATAACACTTTTTTCTGGTTTACTCCAGAAACACTGGAAGATGCAGCCTCTCGCAGATGCAGGTGATTAATCAGAGGCAAACTGTGCCTCGTCTGTGCGCTGCTCCACAACTCTGCACCTGAACCGAACCACACACCGCCACAGATCAGTTTTATATTGCAAAAAATATTGATAAACCGAATCAAAAGCATCACACAGCTGCATCCACCTCCATCCACCCTCTCTCAACCTGTCTTGTGGCCGTCTGGTCTCCTCCACATCGTAGCATCAGGCTGACAGCATTTATAAAGCAGGTGTTTGGTCTTCAGCACACAGCTTCCAACTCCATTCCTAATGCGATCTGCTAAAGCCCTCAATGATTTGAATAATCAGTATTTCACATGTTCTATTTTAATAGTTACATACACGTTTACATGGACTTATTTTCATTTTTGCAAAAAGAAAACACAGATCCCACTATGGAAGTACTGGAAAACAGCCGATAGTAAAAAGTAAAAAAAAAAATCTAAAGTTCTGATCACTCCAGCTTCGTAAACAAGTATTGCTAACTACTGTGAAAATCCTGCATACAAATAAGCATAGACTCCTCGAGACATCACAGATGTGGAGTTGGAGAATTTTATTTATAAAAGGAAAGGAAATTAAAACCATGTCACAGTGGTTCCATGTCAGTTGTGACAACACTTGTGGCCATTTAAAACATTGGTTTTCCCCATAATTGAAAAATATGTCCAAAAAAAGATCACCAGTGACCTGTTGTGACTTAGCCATAATAAAACTGAAGTGTCTGCAAAAACTACAAACTGCAGTTTGATATCACATTCCCAAACTGATGTCTGCATCACACCTGAGCACCAGAGATGCTTCTCTTTTTTTAACGGGAGACACGAATGGCAAAAACCCAGTGTTTTCATCACCTGGTCAATTTTGAGATTTTTGTTTTTTTTCCCTCCTTCAACATGTTTTCTTTCAGACTTGTGTAAAAAAAAAAAAAAGGTCCAAAATAAACATTTTAGGGGTTTATTTCATGATACTTTGTCTGATGCACCCAAATCCCATCAAAATGCAGTTAAATTTGCTGTTTCTCAAAATGAGTTGTTTCTCTTACTCCGGGTAAAAAAAACCTCCACTTCAGGAGCACTTACAGAAACTAAACTTTCAGGTTTTGCTCCTGACTGTACTCTTAAAGTTTTTACAGAATGATTTTCTGATATCTCATTTACAGCCTGATATATAGAACATTTCATCCCAAACATATGCCAAAACTGAGTTTTTTCTGTGAAATTGTGAAATGATAACTAGAGATATCCAGAATCCCCTCTGTAAAAACTTTTGACTTTAATATGTGAACAAAATTCAGAAGGAACTTTGAACCTTGTTTATTCCAGTGTTTAGATTTTTTTTCCTAGAAATGTATGCAAATTGGTTAATTTCTGGCTATATAACACCTCATTTGCATATTTAAACATAAAATTTCAGAAAACTTGCATTACAAAAAAGGACAGCCCTAATGTGAGGAATAAACCAGGAAAGTTTCATGGTGATGCCAGTTAGTTAATTTTTTTTTTACCCTATTTGCCTGAAATGTCTCACCTTGGAAAAAAAAACAAACAAAAAAAAAACATGCCTCTCACTTTTCCCTATAAATTACTCTTATTGGTATTGGCAAGTACTCAAATGTCAGTACTCATACTTGTACTTGGTTGGCAAAAAAGTGGTATTGGGACATCCCTGTCTAAACCTGAAGAGCCAAGGCAATGTGTCAGAGTTCAGATCAACATCAGTCTGAAATACATTTAATGTTCTCTGAATATCTCTCTAGTCTTTGCGCGATTAGGAATATGTGAAGATGATTTGCTTCATTCATTTCCAAACAGTTACCTCAGCGTGGAGTCCTAAAGCGTCTTATATCTCTCCAGCACCATTCTCTACACTCCATCACTGGAAACTACAAATCGCCCCCATTCCTTTTCCTGATTCCCTTTCCCTCTTTATTTTCTTCTCAACTCATTGTTTAATCATTTTGTGACTCCACAGAGGAGAAGCTGAAGTTCCTTGAGCCCATCGAGGACATCGAGACCCAAGAGAAGAAGACCATCAGCTTTGTTTGCAAGGTGAACCGACCTGAAGTGGCAGTGAAGTGGATGAAGGCCGGCCAGGAGGTGACGCTCAGCAAACGCATCGTCTACCGAGCCGACGGCCTCAAACACACGCTGACCATCAAGGACTGCACCATGGACGATGAAGGGGAGTACACCGCCGTGGTCGGAGATGACAAATGTGCCGCTGAGCTGATCATCAGTGAGGCGCCCACAGACTTCACAGCGCAGCTCAAGGACCAGACCATCACAGAGTTCGAGGATGCAGAGTTCACCTGCAAGCTGAGCAAAGAGAAGGCTGCAGTGAAGTGGTACAGGAACGGAAGGGAGATCAGAGAAGGACCCAGGTATCGGCCACATGTCCGACAGGCACAAACACACCACACTGAGTCTGCCGAGAGTTGGCGGTACTGAGGAAAACTCTGTTTCTGCAGGTATCACATGGAAAAAGAAGGCAAGACGTGCAGACTGATCATCAAGGTGTGCAGACCTGATGACGAGTGTGAATACGCCTGTGGCGTGGACGAGAGGAGGACCAGAGCCAGACTCTTCGTTGAAGGTGAGTGCCTCATCTGTCTTTGTTCAAACCGCCATACAGAGACATCTCTTCAGTCCTCACAACCAGTGTCTTCTGTCCTGCAGAGACGCCGGTGGAGATTGTCCGACCACCACAGGGCGTCTTTGAACCTCCAGGCTCCGACATTGTGTTCGAGGTGGAGCTCAACAAGGACCGGGTGGAGGTGAAGTGGATGAGGAACAACATGATCATCGTCCAGGGAGACAAGTACCAGATGATCAGCGAGGGGAAAGTCCACCGGCTGCAGGTCTGTGAGATCCGGCCAAGGGACCAGGGAGAGTACAGGATTGTTGCCAAAGACAAGGATGCCCGAGCCAAGCTGGAGCTGGCAGGTGAGTCCAGGTGACCTGGTGTTAGAAACGCAGATTGTTCCATCACAGTAAGATAAAAACCTTTCCTGCTGTTTCCTCTGCAGCCGTTCCAAAGATCAAAACCACAGACCAGAACCTGGTGACGGATGCTGGGAAACCCTTCGTCATGAGCGTGCCCTATGATGCCTATCCTCGAGCCAATGCCGAGTGGTTCTTTGGGGGCACCAGTCTGCCCATTCAGAACATTGACACCTCTGTTGACAAAACCGAGTACCGCCTGAAGAGCCCCAGCAAGGAGGACCAGGGCCGCTACAGAGTCCTGATCAAAAACAAACATGGCGAGGGAGAGGCCTTCATCAACCTGGACGTGATTGGTGAGTCTCAGATCGTCATAGTCAGAGTCCTGTTGATGGTGCAGAGTCCCGGTTTAATGCTGGTGCTTTTCAGATGTCCCCGGACCCATCAAGAACTTACGGGTGGTGGACACTGCTGATGGTGAGGTCAGCTTGGCCTGGGATGAACCAGAGAGCGACGGCGGCAGCAAGATCATCGCCTATGTTGTTGAAAGGCGTGACGTGAAACGTAAGACCTGGACTTTGGCGACAGATCGTGCTGATACTCCAGAGTACTGTGTCAGCGGCCTCCAGAAGGACTCCAAGTACCTGTTCAGGGTCTGTGCCCGGAACCGAGTCGGCAGCGGACCCATTGTGGCCACTGAAGACGCCGTCCAGGCTAAGAACAAGTTCGGTAAGCAATCCTTGTCCATTCCTCCTGTTCAGAAACAATCCGCACACTCGAGTCACGATCCCATCCCCTCATGAGTCGGCTTTCTGCCATCAGATGTTCCGGACGCTCCAGAAAACGTAGCAGTGGGCGTGGTCAACAGGTTTGGTGCCACGGTCACCTGGCAGCCTCCCAAGTTTGATGGCGGCTCAGAGATCACCGCGTACGTGATCGAGCTGCGTGACAGGACGTCTGTAAAGTGGGAGGCGGCCATGGTGTGTGGCGCCAGTGACCGCTCTGCAACGCTCAACGACGTGGTGGAGCACAAGGAGTATATCTTCAGGGTCCGAGCCGAGAACAAGGCTGGCATTGGCAGGCCCAGCGCTGCCACAAACCCGGTCAAGATTATGGACCCCATCGGTGAGTAGAACCCGGTAGTTCAGCGGTTTGATTAGTCCTCCTGTAAAATGACACCGAGCTGTCTTTCTGTCTGTGCAGAGAGGCCAAGCCCGCCTCAGAACCTGAACTCCAGCGACCAAATCAAGACGGCCGTTACTCTGACCTGGGAGACGCCCGTCAGCAATGGCGGCAGCATGATCACCGGCTACATCGTGGAGAAATGTGATGAGGGAACTGACAAGTGGCTGCGCTGCAACGCCAGACTGTGTCCTGACCTGTCCTACCGGGTATGGCCCCTCCCCCTGCTCCCAGCTTGTCTTGTGCCGGAGTGTATCTGTGGTTTACTGACTGTGTCTGCTGTCCTCAGGTGTCTGGACTAAAGCCGGGTCAGAAGTACCTGTACAGAGTCAGTGCTGAGAACGCAGCCGGCATCTCAGACCCGACTGAGAAGCTTGGACCTCTGCTGGCCGACGACCCGCACGGTACCAACCAGCACCACATCAGCTGAATGTGGACTCTCCTGAGTCTAATTCTGCTCCCCTATTTTTAAATAGAACTTAATCTACAGTTATTTTACTTCAGACGAACCATATGTGCCTTTCAAATAAAACTATGCAGAATCTGGATCCAGATGGAAACATAAACGGTTTTTCTGTTGGCTCTCTCTGACTGTCCAAAACTCTGAAAACTTTTGTCTCTCCGTAGTTGGTCCGACCTTTGACCTTAGTGGCTTCAGGAACGGCCTGGAAGTGATCGCTCCTCAGCCTCTCACCATCAGAGTTCCCATCACCGGATACCCGACTCCGGTCGCCAAGTGGACGTTTGGCGAGAAAGAGCTGTCCACTGCAGATGAGCGGGTCTCCATGGTGACAAAGCCCACCTACACAGAGCTGACCATCTCACCGAGCGTCCGCCCAGACAAAGGCACCTACACCCTGCATCTGGAGAACGATGTCTCCTCCGTCTCCGGGGAGATCGAAGTCAACGTTATCGGTAACCACAGTTTTCTCTGCTCACGGCACGCGGCTACAGAAACATAGAAGCATCCTAACTTCTATCTCTGGTTTGTTTTCCCAGCATGCCCCAGTGCCCCCAAGGACTTCAAGGTGGCCGAGGTGACTCGACACCACGTCCACATGATGTGGGAGGCTCCGGAGCACGATGGAGGAAGTCCAGTCACCCACTACCAGATTGAGAAGAGAGAAGTTTCTCGTAAGACCTGGGCTAAGGTAAGTCTGGTGTCAGTCTGAACAAATGTCCATCTGAAGGTCTTAAAATATCTCAGCAGATGATGTAAAGGATTTCCTTTCAAGGAGATAAAGAAATGGATCAGAGATTACATGAAAATGTAGGCTAATGTGTCGAAGTGCAGCTTGACATGATCTTTCTTCCGAACTCGCCAGAAACAGAGAAGTTGTGGTGTTTGGACCAGCTGCTCATCACCGGACTGTTTCTTTTCTCCAGGTGGCCACTGGCATCATGGACCTCGAGCACACAGTCACGGATGTGATTGAAGGAAAAGAGTATTTGTTCAGCGTCACCGCCTGCAACAAGTGTGGCCCCGGAGAGCCGGCATACATCGACGAGCCCGTCAACATCTCCTCTCCAGCCAGTAAGTGTCCAGTCTGACAAGAACCTGATTCGGAAACAAAGACTTTTACAGTCAGTCAATCTCACCCACTTTCTTCCTGTAGCTGTACCCGATCCTCCTGAAAACCTCAAGTGGCGCGATAAGAGCGGTAAAGGCATCTTCCTCTCCTGGGAGCCTTCTAAATATGATGGCGGCGCTCCAATCAAAGGCTACGTGGTGGACAAATGTCAGCGTGGCACAGATAAGTGGGAACCCTGTGGCGACCCCATCCCTGAACTGAAGTAAGACTCAGCCGTCCGACAGCATCACCTCAGCTGGATTTCAGCTCGGAGGAACTCATTCTTGTTTTGTGGACACAGGTACCAGGTGAAGGGTCTGATCGAGGGCCAGTGGTATGCCTACAGGGTCAGAGCTTTCAATAGGCTGGGGGCCAGCAGACCCTGCAGGGCCACTGATGAGATCCAGGCTGTGGATGCCAGAGGTAGGTCGGTCGAGATAACATGAGGATAGGGCAATAAATATTGGCTTATAGTTCTTAAAACCTCCACATGTCCTTCATTTTTACAACTTTTTAAGCCAATGATGAATTCAGATCATTTTTAAAAAGGACGTAAAAAAGCATCTATAAGTAAAAGTGCTATAAACTGTAAGGAAATGGGGTCAGAGATTAACTTTTTTCCTTCATAATGCCAACAGAACCTCCAGAGATCCAGCTGGATGTGAAGCTGCTGGCCGGTCTGACTGCCAGAGCTGGTACCAAGATCGAGCTTCCAGCAGACGTCATAGGAAAGCCTGATCCCCGTGTAAAATGGACCAAGGCAGACCTGGTCCTGCGGGCCGATGACCGCACCACCATCGACACCCAGCCAGGTCACTCAAAGCTGACCATCAGCAATACCAGCAGAGGAGACACTGCAACATACATCATTGAGGCCGTCAACATTTGCGGGCGTGCCACCGCCACCATCGATGTCAACATCCTTGGTACTGTGACTGATTACAAACAATCGTCTGAATTTTCAGTACCGAACAGCACAAAACCACCACATTAAACGTTTAATGTTAAAATTACTGAAAACAACCTGTGGTTCCCTCCACCGCAGATAAACCTGGCCCTCCAGCTGCCTTCGACATCTCCGAGATCACGAACGAGTCCTGCGCCCTGGCCTGGAACCCTCCCCGAGACGACGGCGGTTCACCCATCACAAACTACATTGTGGAGTGTCGCCAGACTGACAAAGAGGAGTGGGTCAAGCTGTCGGCCACAGTGAAACACACAACTTTCAAGGCCTGTAAGCTCACTGCTCTGAAGGAGTACATCTTCAGGATCAGCGCTGAGAACCAGTATGGCATCGGCACACCAGCAGAGCACACACCCATCATCGCCAAGTACTCCTTCGGTATGATCATACAGCCGATCCAACGCTGAGGAGGTGACACGTTTACCCGTTAATAAATGTTATTTTCCATCTGTTTCAGATCCCCCTGGCCCTCCAACCAGGGTCACTCCCTCTGATGTCGCCAAGGATGCGGTCACCCTGACCTGGTTCGAGCCGGACGAGGATGGTGGCAGTCCCATCACAGGGTACTGGATCGAGAAGTTTGATCCAGAGAGCGATAAGTGGATCAGATGTAATAAACTACCCATCAAGGACACAACCTTCAGGTAACGCTGGTGTGATAACTGACCAATATAACCAGATGAAAGCTACTGGGTGGTTTTAACTGGTATTATCTCTGGTCGCAGGGTAAAGGGACTCCCCACCAAGAAGAAGTATCGCTTCCGGGTTTTGGCAGAGAATCTGGCTGGACCTGGAAAACCCAGTACAGAGACAGATCCTGTCCTCATCAAAGATCCCATTGGTATGTGACATGGCTGTACCTACTTAGGTTTAGTTTAAAGCCTCATCTGAATCAGGACTGACCTAGAGAATCATGACAGCAAAATTCTTATGATTATTATGTGAAACTCGTCATCAGATCCTCCTTGGGCACCTGGTAAACCCGTCATCAGAGATATCGCCAAGACCTCGGCCCTGTTGGCCTGGACCCGTCCAGAGCATGACGGTGGGGCTAAGATCGAAGGATACGTGATTGAGTTCCAGAAGACTGGAAGCGAGGATTGGATCCGGATCGCGGAGGATGTCCCTCAGACTGAGCACCAGCTGAAGGGCCTGATGGAGAAGCAGGAGTATTCGTTCCGGGTCAAAGCTGTCAACAAAGCCGGCGAGAGTGAACCCAGCGACCCCAGTGACCCTGTGGTCTGCAAGGAGAGACTCTGTAAGTCCAGCAATGAAGCAGAGGGGAGTGTTTCCGAGAAATTTTTGTCCTGAACTAATAATCTTTGTTTCTATTCCGCAGATCCTCCATCTGCTCCTCAGTGGCTGGAGGTGAGCGGCATCACAAAGATCAACGCTGACCTGAAATGGCAGGCTCCCAGTAGTGACGGCGGCTCGCCCATCACTAACTACGTGGTGGAGAAGAGGGACGTCAGGCGTAAGGCCTGGCAAACTGTAGATACCACCGTCAAGGAGCTGAAGTACTCTGTGACACCACTCAACGAAGGATCGCTGTATGTGTTCCGTGTGGCTGCTGAGAACGCCGTCGGTATGGGAGAGTTCTGCGAACTGGAGGATGCCGTGCTCGCCAAGGACACCTTCAGTAAGTTTCCAGGAATACAGCACAGAGCAGCTTCCTGTTATTGGTTTACAACCCAGCTGGTGGGTTGATGGACATACCTGCTCCTCATGTGATGAGTAAACATCTACATGAGATTCCCTCCATTTTCTCCTATCATTCTCCAAACAGAATCTCAGAAAAAACATACTTTCTGGAAGATTTTAATGCTTGTCACATTTTTACAGCGACTCCTGGACCTCCTTATGCCCTGACTGTGGTGGAGGTCACCAAGAGGCATGTGGAGCTAAAATGGGAACCTCCCAAGAGCAATGGTGGAAGACCCATAACCAAGTAAGACAAATAGCACAGTTAGGAGAATGTGGTCTGATGTGCTTTAGTTATCATATCCCAGGTGGAGGATGTAGCAGTGGGAGTCACATCCTGGGTGGAGCAGTGGGAGTTATGGTCCAGGTGTAGGGTGGAGCAGTGGGAGTCACGTCCTGGGTGAAGCAGTGAGATTCAAGATCCAGGTCTAGGGAAGGGCAATGGTAATTATGTTCTGGGAGGGGCAGTGGGAGTATTGTCCTGGCTGGAGCAGTGGGAGTCACATTCTGGGTGGACCAGTGGGAGGCACGTCCAGGGTGGAGCAGTGGGAGTCACATCCAGAGTGTAGTAGTGGGAGTCACGTCCTGGGTGGAGGAGTGGGAGACACGTCCAGGGTGTAGTAGTGGGAGTCACGTCCTGGGTGGAGCAGTGGGAGTCAAGTCCAGGGTGGAGCGGTGGGAGGCACGTCCAGAGTGTAGTAGTGGGAGTTACGTCCTTGTTGGAGCAGTGGGAGTCACGTCCAGGGTAGAGCAGTGGGAGTCACGTCCAGGGTGGAGCAGTGGGAGTCACGTCCTGGGTGGTGCGGTGGGAGTCACGTACTGGATGGAGCAGTGGGAGTCACGTCCTGGGTGGTGCGGTGGGAGTCACGTACTGGATGGAGCAGTGGGAGTCACGTCCTGGGTGGTGCAGTGGGAGTCACGTCCTGGGTGGAGCAGTGGGAGTCACGTCCAGGGTGGAGCAGTTTGCGTGGAAACAAGAGAAAACTGGAATGTGTCTTCAGTGTTGCAGAACTGTCCAGCACCACCCTCTTGCTGTCTTTCAGGTATGTGATAGAGAAGAAGGAAAAGGTTGGGACACGCTGGTTGAAGTGCTGCAAGACTCCAGACAGACAGACTCAGTTCAAGGTGACAGATGTGGATGAAGGATCAGAGGTACAATTCCAGGTCAGAGCAGAGAACGAAGCCGGAGTTGGAGATCCATGTGAACCCACCGTGATCCTCACGATTGAGGATGCAACCAGTAAGAATTATTTCTGAAGGCTTTCCTCAAATACATACAGCATGAGTTTTGGAAACTGTACTACCTCCTCTGTGTCCAGGTCCTCCGTCTCCTCCCCTGGAAGTGGCCATCGTGGATGCCAGCAGAGAGCACATCAACGTCACCTGGAAGCATCCTGCCAAGGATGGTGGCTCACCTGTTACCGGATACCACGTGGAGGTGGCGGAGGCCCGTACAGAGCTGAAGTGGCTTCGGGTCAACAGCAGGCCCATCAAGGAGCTGAAATTCAAGATTGATGATGGAATCAAACCAGAGAAGAAGTACGTCATCAGGGTTCGTGCCATCAACGCCATCGGTGTCAGTGATCCCTCAGAGATCTCCGACAAAGTCTTCACCAAAGATCCCGACTGTAAGCATGGCAAGATTTTTATCTCATGGTGTCAAAGATGTGCAGTCACTGCAGTGAAGATGATGGTGGTCTTTTGTTCTGGTCTGAAGGTGCTCCTACCATGGATCTGGAGGCCCAGGACGTGGTTGTGGTTGAGGGTGAGAAGCTGCACCTGAATATTCCCTACAGGGCAATTCCGACTCCGAAGATGGTTTGGCAGAAGGACACGGTTGAATGTAAGGCCGACGACAGGCTCTCCATGACGGTGGAGATGAACAGCGCTCACCTGGAGCTGCTCAAGTGCACACGTGCTGATGCTGGTGCCTACAGCATCACTCTGGAGAACAGCCTGGGAACAGTTACTGGGACCATCAATGTCAAAGTTATCGGTAGGATTCTTCATTAAATGGAACATGTCTTGGCTGGTAATGACTTGAAGCCATTTTATGACACGTTTCTGACTTTCCTGAACATTACAGGACTGCCGGGTCAGTGTAAAGACATCACATCTGGCGATATCACCAAGAACTCCTGTAAGATCAGCTGGGAGGCCCCAGAGGATGATGGCGGCACACCAATTGTCAGCTATACCCTGGAGCGCCGTGAGGCGTCCAAGAAAACATACATGCCCGTCATGTCAGGAGAGAATATCCTGACCTACACTGTCAAAGATCTTTACATCAACTGTGAGTACTACTTCAGAGTGAAAGCCATCAACAAGGTTGGAGCCGGACAATATCTGGAGCTACGCAACCCGGTCATCACAGAGGAGGTCAAACGTAAGTTCTGTTTTCCACTGCAGAACATCAGGGAGTCCACCTGACAATTTCCCTGTCATTTCAACCATGGTGGTGATAGCTGAGGAGACAGCTCTTTCTCACTCCTGTTTCTCTGTTTATATCCATTACAGAGAAACCAGACCCACCCATCCAGGTGGAGGCTCAGGACCCCACATCCAAGTCTATCAAGGTCACCTGGAAGGCTCCAGACTACGATGGCGGTTGTCCCATCCAGGGCTACATTGTGGAGAAGATCGAGAAGGACGGTGACCGCTACGAGAGGGTCACCCCAAGCCTGGTTCCCGGTTTGTCCTATGTGGTGACCGGCCTGAAGGAGGATATGGAGTATCAGTTCAGGGTCCGAGCCGAGAACGCTGCAGGAGTCAGCGAACCCTCCCGTAGCACACCACCAATGAAGGCTGCAGACCCCGTTGGTATGTCCAGCTGCATGTGTTCTGAAATCTGTCACATTTTCCATTTCATGTTTAAATTTCTGTCTGTTTACTTCCAGACAAACCAAAGGTCACCCTGCATGCCCGTGTGCAGTCCGGTCTTTGTGTTAAGAAAGGGGAGGAGATCCGCATCGATGCCTTCATCTCCGGCTCTCCATATCCCAAAGTCAGCTGGCTGAGAAATGATGAGGATGTAACCAAAGAGCCCACCAAAAAGATTGTTCCTGTGGTCAAGAAGAAGAAATCCAAGGCAAAGGTTTGTGCGCAGGTCATCAGGGTACTGAATACTCCCATGAGTTTTGACACATTTTTGGACTGTTTAAATTGTGAATTTGTTACCTACAGGTTCCTGAACCGGAGGAGGAGTTTGTGACTCCCATGCGTGAGCGTCTCGGTCTGGATCAGACCCAAAGAGGCCAGTCTGCACTGATGATCCGCGAGTCTGTCAGAGCAGATCATGGAAACTTCACTATCAGGGTGGAGAACACTCATGGTGTTGCCACGGCAACCTGCTTCGTCAACGTCCTGGGTAAGAAAGACATTCTACACTTTGGCCCTCATTTATGGAACGATCGTACGATGAAAATCTGTACGTACAACCATTTCCACGCAAGACTCGGCATTTATCAATTTGGACGTGATCGTAGGATACGATCAAATCTCACGACAGCTTTGAGTTCGTGTACGCAAGTTTGAGTCAGTGAGGGTTTGCAGCACAGCACAACAAAACATGAATATATTTATTAATCAAACCGCAAACTGTCATTTAATCTTAAGTATTCACATATCCAGCACAAAGAATGAGCCCATTTGCAAAGAAAAAGAAAAAAGGGAATGTAGAATGTATTCCCAAAATTACAAAAATAGCTGTAACTGAAATTATTAAAATCATTAACATATAGTTCTAGGAGACAAGTGTTTTGCACTCTTCGTGCTTCTCATCACCCCGCTGGTAAAACTGCCACAGAGCAGGGTGTACAGGTAGGCATCAGTGCGCACGCACACACACGCACGTGCCTGGGTGGAGCGCTGCTTCAGGCTGCAGGAACGCAGGTGGATAGGTGTCAGACCAGCGGGATGAAACGCTGCTTTAGACTTGGAGAAAGTCTGAAACACAATCCTGATCTGTGCAGTGCTGCACATCGCTAGGACAGCTGGTGGACAGTTTGGATGCACCAGGAGCCGCTCTGCAGCTCTGCAGCCCCTACTAGAGATACGGAGGAGACAGGACCTGATCTGATGTTTCTCATAAGTAATCTATACCTTAAAGTTGTATTAAGTGCTCAATCAGTAGACTGTCTCTCAACTAAGTAAATACAAGTCATATTTTCTTCTGTCCCTGTCTGGGTCAGGCTCGGATCCAATCAGCCTCCACCTGTTAGTGTGCCGCGGTCGGACTCATGACAGATGGGGGCCGGTAAAACAGCGTTTGGGGGAGAGTTTCATATTGGACCACTTTTTTTTGACCCACTGGCTAAAGAATTGTGACGTTACTATTGGATATGGGCTATTATTAAATTTCATAACTAATAAAAAGAAAAAACCATGTAGGCCAAGCATAGATGGAGACTTTTATTAATATCTCAGCCGGTCGTTCAACCGGCTGTGGTTGACTGATCCTCTTCCGTGTAGCTTTTTTGTGCACCTCTCTGTCTCCAGTTTAAAGCTGCCAAACACCTCTTTAATGTTTCCCACCTCACAAATGAGGAATTCTGTCTTGATCCCCCCAAAAGTTTCTTTTCTTGGCAGAATCTCTCCTCTGTAAGGTTCAACCTCGCTGGGCAAAGCCTCAGAACAATGCATATTTAAGGGCGTAACTGTGGGCGTGACATTTAAATGACGATGTATTTCAGCCATGGTATTTATCAAGACTCTTTTGTTCGTACGACAAGATTGGTCTGATACGAACGTTTTAACAATCGTACGATCCTTTTTATGATCATATGCGCGATCATTTCTACGCTCGTTTGATAAATGAGGGCCTGTGTCTCAAACCTGCAAATGCAGGTCACTTCTTCACTTATTCTCATTATGGTCTGGAGAAGAAACATCGTCGTGATTTTCCCATCCTCCAGATAAACCTGGCGCTCCGATCAACTTCACCTTCGATGAGATCAGGAACACCTCGGTCATCTGTAACTGGGAGCCTCCTGAGGACGACGGTGGCAGTGAGATCCTGAACTACATCCTGGAGAAGAAGGACAACAAGAATGATGAGATTGGCTGGATTACAATCACCTCTACCCTAAAGGGCACCAGCTTCCCCGTCACCAAGCTCATCGAAGGGAAGGAGTACATCTTCAGAGTCACTGCTGAGAACAAGTATGGCTGTGGGCCTCCCTGCATCTCTGACCCTCTCGTCGCCAAGAACCAATTCAGTGAGTGAAACACTGAAAAAGAATTTGCAGCTCCTGTTAGAGTTACAGATAACTCTGACTTTCCTGATCATCTGATAGTTTCAGGGGTTCTGGAATAAAACAGGATCTGTGGCATTTTGGAACGATAAAGTTTTGTGTTTAATCATTTATAAAAAGACGTTTCATACATTAGAAATAATATTTATGGACTTGAAAGCTGCACGTCTCATCTTCTCATTCCCCACCAGATCCACCTGATGCTCCCAACACTCCCAGAGTTCATGAGGTGACAGCAAGCTCCGCCCGCATCTCCTGGCACGAGCCCAAAGACAACGGCAGCCCAATCCTGGGCTACTGGGTCGAGAGGAAGGAGGTGAACAGCAAGCACTGGACCCGAGTCAACCGGGCCCTCCTCAGCTCTCTGGATGTGAAGGTCACCGGACTGATGGAAGGACTCACCTACATCTTCAGGGTGTGCGCTGAGAACCTGGCCGGCCCCGGGCCCTTCAGCGAGCCCACCGACCGCATTGTGACCATGGACGCCATCCGTAAGTTTTAATATATTCCAATCTTGTTTACTGAAAAAGTTTCAGGGGAAGAATTGAAGAATGGGAAAAATTAAGGAGGACTGGCTAAAATGTCTCTGATCTCACAGTTCCTCCTGGACCCCCTACTCCAAGGGTTGTGGACACTGGAAAGGACTCTGTGATCCTGGCCTGGAAGCCCCCACTGTACAACGGTGGAGGAGACATTCTGGGATACCACGTTGAGAAGGTCCAGAAAAGCATCCGAGCTGCAGCTCAGAGTGATGAAAACAGAAAGATTTGGTTTTAGATCCTAAAGTCTGGGTGTGTTTGCAGGTGTTGGCCGGAGAGAAGGAGTGGAAACGCTGCACCGAGTTCAGGTGTAAGGAACTGACGTACACCGTCACCGGTCTCACCGAAGGGGCAGACTATTACTTCAGGATTCTAGCTGTCAATGATGCCGGTCCTGGAGCTCCTGGTGTTACGGAACCCGTCACCGTCAAGGAACCTGAAGGTACCAGTGGTTTCATTCTGGTAGATGAAGGTCTGAGTGGACGGATGTCATTGTTTGTTTGTTTGCTTAGGAAGTGTGGTGCCTTTCACAAACATGTATTTGTCCTTCAGAAACTCCGGTTGTGGACTTTGATGACTCTGTGAAGAACGGCGTCATGATCAAAGCCGGCGACCCGCTGAAACTTCCTGCTGTGGTGACGGGCCGACCCCAGCCAGAGATCAAATGGGCCAAAGATGAGGCAGAGATCGACAAAGAGAGGATGATCGTGGAGACGGAGGGCAAGAACAGCACTCTGTTCATCAAGAAGGCCATCAGGGCTGACTATGGAAAGTACCAGATCACCGGCACCAACAGCAGTGGAACCAAGACTGCAGAGACCAGAGTGGATGTTATGGGTCAGTGAAAATACAAAGTTCTGATGGTTCTGTAACACCGAATGAAACCAGCCTGATGTGGGGTTCTGACACTATACCTTGGATCTGATGCATATGAAATATTTTTTAATTGCAGACGTCCCTGGACCGGTGGTGGACCTGAAGACGGTCCAAGTGACCAAGAAGAACATTGTCCTCACTTGGTCAGATCCTCTGGACAACGGCGGCAGTGACATCATTGGTTACGAGGTGCTGAGGAAGGATGCCAAGATGAAGCTTTTCCGTCAGCCCATCGAGACGGCGTCCTGTAAGTGCGACATCCAGGGCCTGCTGGCTGGCGAGGAGTATGACTTCAGGGTCATCGCCAGGAACAAGTACGGTGATGGAGTTCCAGCTGACCTGGGACCCATCCTGGCTGAAGATCCCAAAGGTAAACAAACTGATGTGTGACCTGGAGTCACCATTCCCCTGACAGTTCTGTGGAGTATTAGCTGACCACCTCCACATCATTGCAGGTACTCCTTCTGCACCTGAGAAACTGCACTACACCGACCGAAGCAAGACCACCATCACTCTTGCCTGGCAGCCTCCTCGCTCCGATGGTGGCAGCCCCATCAGAGGATACTACGTGGAGAAGATGAGGTCCGACAGCACAGAGTTTGACGTGGCCAACCGCAAGATCTTCACAGAGTGCTGTGGAACCATCGAGAATCTGTCCGAGAACCAGGAGTACCAGTTCCGCGTCAAAGCCGTGAATGAGGTTGGAGATGGAGATCCATCCAAACCGATTACTGCCAAGATCCAGGACGATGAGAGTATGTTCCCATACTGCTGCTGACTTTATCACGTTGGTCCGATTGAAATGACAAGAGTGAAAATGTAATGTTTGTTGGCCACAGTTCCTCCGGTTATCAGCATCCTGAAGTTCTTCAAGAGCAACGCTATCATCGTGAAGAAAGGAGCTGCCATCGACATCCCAGCCGAGGTGATAGGACTTCCTTTGCCTACGCTGCAGTGGATGAAGGATGACGTGGTGATCGAGAAGCCCGATGAGGAGAAGATGACCTTGGAGATGGAGGAGGTGGGAGCTCTTGCTTCTTTATGAGCTTCAGAGGATAAACCGGTCTTTCCGGATGAACCGGCTATTCCAGATGAACTGTCACATCTGTCAGTTTATCCAATGCATGCTTTTACATTTTCAGGTGAACCGGACCACCATGAAGACAAAGATTGCCATCCCAAAAACCATCAGACAGGACAAAGGAAACTACAAACTGATGGCTGAAAACTGCTTCGGCAAAGCTCAGCATGTCATCCGGGTGGAGATCCTCGGTAGGAACCATTTTCCATCAGCTGACTTTTGTTTGGAAATGTTTTAAAGACAGTTTCATCCATGAATATTGAGATTAACCCTATCCTGCATTTCCAGACCGTCCTCTTCCTCCAAGGAATATTGTGGTTTCGGACATCAAGGCGGACTCATGCTACCTGACGTGGGACGCCCCGGAGGACAATGGAGGCAGTGAGATCACCAACTACATTGTGGAGCGCAGAGATGCCAGCAAGAAGAAATCTGACTTTGATGTTCTGACCATCAACCTCATCGACAGGAGATATGGGGTGAGCATGTGATGCTGCTTCAGGACCTTCATTTGGACACTGCATCTTTGATGCCTTGTAAGTCAGATGTGTCCTGAATGAACCTGTTTTGTTCCACCAGGTCTACAAACTGGACTTGAATGGAGTGTACCAGTTCAGGATCAAAGCTGAAAACAAGTATGGTGTCAGTGATGGTTGCGACTCTGAGAAAGTCCAGCTTAGAGATCCGTTCGGCCTCCCTGGACCTCCACGTAATCCCAAAATCATTGCAGCCACTGCAACCACCATGACCCTGACTTGGGAGCCGCCCTTGGACAATGGCGGTTCCACCATCCAGGGCTACTGGCTGGAAAAGAGAGAGCGTGGCGCTGTGTACTGGGGTCGGGTCAACCGCGCTCCTGTCACCAAGCCAGCAGTGAAGGGTCTGCAGTACACCGTGCTGAGGCTGATCGAAGGAACTGAGTACCAGTTCAGGGTTGCTGCCTGCAATGCTGCAGGAATTGGACCACACAGCGAGGCCACAGAGTGCCGCTTCGCCACAGATCCATGCAGTAAGTGGTCCTCATCTGACCCAAAGACCAGCTTCAGAACAGATCAGTAGTAGACTGAACAGGTGTTCAGTTCCAGGTCGTTTTCTCTTCCTGTCTCTAATCTGTTGAGGATCAATCCACCGTGACTGATCAAGTCCTGATGGTCCTACAAGAAAACCAAAACTATTTTGTTTTTAGCTGGGAGGGATTGACCTTTGACCCCTTCTGTTCTTGTTCTTCAGACACCCCCAGCCCACCAGGAAACCCAGAGGTTAAAGACAAGACCAAGAGCAGCATCACACTTACCTGGAGCCCTCCAGACAAAGACGGTGGCAGCCCGATCAAAGGTTACATCATTGAGGTTCATGAGGAGGGCTCTCCTGATTGGAGGAGAGTGAACCCTGCCGACAAGCTCCACCCATCCACAGAAATTACTGTTCCTGACCTGAAGGAGGGCAAGAAGTGCAAGTTTAGGATTTATGCAGTGAATGCCGCTGGTAACTCAGAGCCCGCCAAGACCTCCGACATCGTGGTTCAGGACATCCTGAGTAAGAATTTAAAAATATGTCTTTCATCTATAAACTGCTGCCAGCAGGGATTTCCAAGCAGGCCAATGAAGCTGCAATATCAGGATCAAAACCAGGAAAAGAGTTCGTCTCTACGCTGATGATGTTATCCTGTACAGCATAAACTAAAAAAAAATTGCAATAACACTTAATTAAATAGAAAGAGTAGTGGGAAACTTGATACAATTCTTGGATAGCAAACATAATTTTACCTAAACCAAGTGGTAGAGATGGTTGGGATGGGTTTACTGCCACAAGATCTTCAGAGCATTCACGATAGTCACTGAAAAATTTAGTTCCACCAAACAGTAGAAAAGGCAGTTCAAGCGTTAAGCACCAAAATGCTCCGTAGGAGTTTTCATCTCTCTGCTTGGAGCTGGCAGGAAGCAAATCTGACTTCTGACTCGTATCAGATCCACCAGCAGAACTTCAGTTTCATGTGTCTTTTCTCCAGTTGAGCCCACCGTGACTCTGGACGTCAGTGCTCACGACCTGCTGAACTGCAGAGCCAGAACCACCATCAGGATTCCTGCCACCATCACCGGTAGACCTGTCCCCAAGGTCACCTGGACCTTTGTGGATGGAAGTGCTGAGACGGAAAAGAAGAACGAACTTCACACGTTGCCGGTGGACTCAGAGGTTAGATTTCACTGTAATACGCCCATCGTGGGTAATTCTGAAAGTCTGAATTACGGTTGAAAGACAATCCAGATTTCAGCCTGAAGCACCTCATCCTACAGGGATCAGGTCTTAGATTTTGGTTCAGTCTGTCATCTGAACTGTTCCCACATTCTGCTATTTTATCTTAGATCCACTCCACTGATACAACGTCGGTGGTGGTGATCCCGGACAGTAAACTGGGCCACAGCGGCCGATACATCATCAACGCCGAGAGCCCCGCTGGACACAAAGTGGTCAAAGTCCGAGTCACCGTTCTTGGTAGGTACAAGTTCTCCCGGACCTGCCGGCAGGCAGGGGATGAATAATGAGACCATGATGTAGAATTTAGTCGTCACTTTGTTATTTGTGGATCTGCAGACCTGCCTGGGCCTCCTAGAGACCTGAAGGTGAGTGACGTAACGAGGGGAACCTGCAGACTAGCCTGGAAACCTCCAGAGAGTGACGGAGGAGAGAGGGTGAAGAGCTACTTCATTGAGAAGAAGACAGTGGAGGGCAAAGCCTGGACCAAGGTACTTGCTGCCCTCCTAAGCTGCTCTTATCCAGGGTTATCAGTTTGTTGTGCTTTTGTGTAAAGTTGGACCTCAATCTGGTTCTTCCAGGTGAACCCGGCCTGTGCCGCTCAGTCTCTAGTGGTTCCAGACCTCATTGATGGCCAGGATTACCTGTTCCGCATCCGTGCTGAGAACCGCTTTGGATTTGGCCCGTTCGTGGAGACCGTCGAAAGGACCAGAGCCAGAGACCCGATCCGTACGTGTCTTGCTGTTTTGTCCTCTCACACAATGAAACCTGAGACCGGATAGGAAGTTTAATAATGACCTAATTCCTGTAAACATCATTGATCTGAAAGAGTTCAAATGTTTTCAGAAGAGAAATGTTGGGAGCTTCGGGAGATGAAGATGATGCTCATGTTTATGTCTAAACCAGATTTATTACGAATTTAAGGAGGTTTTAATTTGACCAAATTCAGAAACTGTTTTTGAGTAAAACTAAGTCTGATCATTCTGACAATTTCTTAACCTGCACCACACATGAGTAGATTAAAAGTATTCCTGTGATCTTTCAACCACCTGCAGATCCTCCCGATCCTCCAACCAGGCTGAAGATCCAGAGCATCAGGAAGGGCACCGTGACTCTGACCTGGAAGGCTCCAAAGAACGACGGTGGTTCGCCTGTGACCCACTACAGCGTGGATCTGCTCTGCTGGGATGCCAGTGGCACCCAGAAGGAGTCCTGGAGGAGGTAAAGCCCCGTCCAGAGGACTGGATGTTTCCACCTGTGCTCTGTTGACCGTTGCAAGTGCTAGCCAGCATCCGGTGATGGCACTTTGTTTTGTTCTACAGGCACAACAGCAAAGGTTGTGGTGAAACGATTTACATTTTTACCCTTTTATGTGGAAAATGTCAAATTTGATAATCAGATATGAGCTCAGCAGTCGCCTGCTGTGCTATGTCATGGCATTCTCACGGGTTCGTCAGAGATCAATGCCCGTTATATCGGACAATGATATCAGTGGAAAGGCAGATGTCCCAGTCTCAATTTAAAAGTCAATATCAACCAATATCATGGCAATGATATTGTGCGTCTCTAAACGGGATCTGTTCAGCTGATGATCAGCTGCGTTTAGGGTCAGCTCGAATTATCCAGAAACAAATTCACCTCTGGAAGAGGATCCCCTCTGAGGCTTGGGGACGCCTTCCAGCACCTTCTGAGACTTCTATAAAGACTTTTATCCCAAACAGAACTAAAATAAACAGCAGCTGGAGTCCTGACTGCAGTTACTTGGACTCACCTGTTGCTGTTCATCTGCAGATGTAACAGGAGAGACGTGGACACCACCACCTTCAAGGTGGAGGACCTGACGGAGGGAGACGAGTACGAGTTCAGAGTGCTCGCTTACAACGAGGTTGGACCCAGTCGACCATCATCCACTGCCGGACCCATCCTCATCCAGGACCAGACCTGTAAGTCCAGGACTGTGAACACTTGCATCATGTAGGATTCAGGGATTTAGATCAGAGTATTTACATCATTTAGGTACTGCCCTGTTAAAATAAATAAAAATCTAACCTCAGCTCAGTCAGCATGAGTCACAGACCCCAGGCTGGGAACCACTGGCCTAACATATGAGCTATATGAAGCTAAGATTTTCAAGGAAATGCTGTACTCTCATTCTGCACTCCTCCAAATGCCTCATGGAGGTTTTTTTTTTTTTTTTAAATATAGCTTTTAATAAAAATGCTCCATATTCAACCTTCAATACAGAGTTCAACCTCGTCTATCATCTCCATGTTTATCATGTTTACATCGTACAAATCAAGCATCAGTCTGGTCTGAGGTCTCCTGCTGCCCCCGGTGGAATCCCCCGGTAACAAGCAAGGTTGGGAGCAGTTCAGATCAGGACTGAACCAACTGCTTATGCAAACACAAGTTTCAACGGTTCAGCCTAAAACTGCATTTTGATCTGACTGACCTCATTTCAGATGTCTGGATCCCAGTTTTGGTTTCCTCGAACCAGTTTCAGTCAGTTGAACTGTAGAGATGATGTGGTTTTGTTGTCTTGCAGGCGCTCCATCCATCGAGCTGAAGGAGTTCATGGAGGTGGAGCAGGGCTCTGATATCAGCATCGTGGCTAAGATCCGTGGTTGTCCATTCCCCACGCTCACCTGGTTCAAGGCACCGCCCCACAAGTCTGACGACAAGGTGGAGGTCCAGTACGACGAGCACATCAACAAGATCGTGACAGACGACAGCTGCAAGCTGCTCATCCAGCAGGGCAAGCGTCCCGACACAGGCCTGTACACGCTGGTGGCCTCCAACAGCCTCGGCAAGGCGTCCAAGGAGATGAGACTGAATGTGCTCGGTACGAACCACGAGCTGGACTATTCCAGACTAGTCTTCTATCAACCATAGGCTGGTTGGGGGTGAATG
This sequence comes from Atherinomorus stipes, assembly GCA_023101725.1. NCBI lineage: Eukaryota > Metazoa > Chordata > Actinopteri > Atheriniformes > Atherinidae > Atherinomorus > Atherinomorus stipes. The sequence goes on along the minus strand of JALJCO010007717.1, from coordinate 387,384 downwards.
ATGACTCACTGCTGGGATTCTGATTTTTTAATTTCTTTTTGGTGCTTCCAGGCCGCCCTGGTCCTCCCTCTGCTCCCATCAAGTTTGAGGAAATCGGAGCTGAGAAGATTACGCTCTCCTGGCTGCCCCCGAAGGACGACGGCGGCTCCAAAGTCACAAACTACGTCATCTGGCGGCGGGTGGCCAGCAGGAAGAGCTGGGTACAGGTCACCAACGAGCCTAAAGACCGGATCTGGACGGTGGAGAACCTCATGCAGGGACATGAATATGTGTTCCGCATCATGGCGCAGAACAAGTATGGAATTGGAGAGCCACTGGACAGCGAGCCTGAGGTGGCCCGAAACCTTTACAGTGAGTCAACATCCACTTTACCATGAAATGAAACCATACACTGTATGTAAATGTTAAACAACAAATCTGACAGAAAAGGTTTATCAGGATAAAGTTTATTTGGTCTGCGGGATCATACTTGCTCCAGTATTCAGCCCAGAACTCCAGGACTTTATTTTTCTATTTATTTAGCCTTTTTTAAAGTCAGATTGGTCCCATTGAAATGCAATGATCTCTTTTTCAAGGGAAGTCTGGCCAAGACAGCAGCTTAAAACACTAAGTTTCAACAGTTACAATAAAACAAACCAATGAGAGTTGCACAATAAGAAACATCAATCAAACAACAAATAAAATATCCAAAATACTCTCAATGAATTTGGGACTATCATATGAAGCAAGAGCAAGATCGATATGAGGTTAATTCCAAGTCTCTAGATTCGGCAGCCTCAGCGTACTCTGTAATGAACTCCAAACAGTGCAAAATACACAAAGGAGTGCTTTCCAAGTTTAGTGCAAACTTTGGGAATTTTTTAGCTTATAACAATCATTGGAACGTACAGAGTAAATATTCTGGGATCCTTAGATATAGCTACATAATTATTTGGGAGCTGACCTAGAACTGTTTTATAAAAGTACAGTCTCACGCACAGACAGTGAGGGCCACTCAACTCAACCATATAAGGTACAATGGTGGGTTGCAGGCTTTGCAACATGTGACAAACCTCAAGGTTCCGGGGTAATTAGAATCTGGAGATTCAGTCAATCGTTTCAGCACTTTTCACACAAAGAATGCAACAAAAAGTGCCTAACAAAAATAAAAATAATAGATATATGAAACCCTGTCCATCCCACCCCCGCATATAGGCCCATACGCACATACATGTACACACTCATGTACACACACACAGCATAAAAGGTCATGCAACATCACAGTGGATTGTAGACATGTAGCATGGACTTCTGGGAGTCCTGCTGAAAAATGGGCATAAATATAGATGGTCTAAACTCTGTCGTTCCCTCCGTCTTCCCCAACAGCTGCTCCCGGTCAGTGTGAGAAACCGACAGTCACCAACATCACCATGGACTCCATGACTGTCAACTGGGAAGAGCCTGAGGATGACGGCGGCGCCCCCATCACAGGGTACTGGCTGGAGCGCAAGGAGACCACAGGCAAACGCTGGGCTCGCGTCACCCGTGACCCCATCCGCCCCATGGGTATGGGAGAGTCCTTCGTAGTGACAGGACTCATCGAGGGATCCCAGTACCTGTTCAGAGTTTCTGCCATCAATGCTGCAGGACCCGGTCTTGCCAGCCCCCCAACAGACCCTGTCTTTGCCAGAGACCCCATTTGTGAGTGCTAAACTCTGAAATCATACACATTTATGATTTAATCCCACAGACAAAGATGCTGACTGTTTATCTCCTTGTGAAGCCCCACCCTCTCCACCGACGCCGAAGGTTTCGGACTGGACCGGTTCCACGGTGGACCTGGAATGGATCCCCCCTCTGAAGGATGGAGGCTCCAAGATCATTGGCTACTGGGTGGAGTACAAAGAAGAGGGCACCGAGGCCTGGGTCAAGGTGAGACCAACCAGGTCATCTGACACCATCTGATCCAGCAGGACTGGTTTACCAGTTCCAGATCTATTAAAAAACGTGTCTCTGTTCCAGGCAAAGGAAACAGAAATCCGAGGGACCCGGTTTGTAATCACAGGTCTGAAGACAGGTGGTCAGTACAGGTTCCGGGTCATTGCTTTCAATGCTGTTGGTAATGGTGAGCCAGGTGAAGTCCCAGAGGTGCTGGAGGTCAGCGACAGAACCAGTGAGTCAGCCCAGACCTAGACTTCCCCCCATGAAGGAAATGTTCTGAATCCTTGTGGAAGATGGAAAATGTAATGTGGAATGTCTTCCTTTCAGTTGCTCCTGAGGTAGACCTGGACGCCTCGGTGAAGGAGAGGATGGTGGTCCACGCCGGTGGCGTGATCCGGATCATCGCTTACGTGTCAGGCAGACCGTCGCCTGAGGTGACCTGGAGCAGAGACGGGGCTGCGCTGCCATTTGAGGCTAAGGTGGAGACCACGGCCATCAGCTCTTCGCTTGTCATCAAACCCTGCACAAGGAAACACCTCGGCGTCTACACGCTGAGCGCCAAGAACGCTGGAGGGGAGAAGACGAAGAACATCACTGTGGAAGTCCTCGGTGAGACCTGCTGCTCACAAATCACAAGTGTTCACATTCATTTATGTCAAAGCTGCTCCAGAAATCTTTTTTACTGAGCGGTGTTCTGTTCCATCTCAGACGTCCCTGGACCCGTAGGCATCCCCTTCGTTGCTGACAACCTGACCATTGACTCCTGCAAGCTCACCTGGTTCTTCCCTGAGAATGATGGCGGATCTCCCATCAGCAACTACATCATTGAGAAACGCGAGGCTGAACGCAAAGCCTGGACCTCGCTGTCCTTCACCGCCAGCAGACAGAACGCTGTGGCTCACAACCTCACTCCTGGGAAGGCCTACTTCTTCAGAGTGGCGGCTGAAAACGCCATCGGCATTGGACCCTTCGTGGAGACGGCAGCAGAGATCATCATCAAGGAACCAATAAGTGAGTTCATTTAAACAAAGACTGGGACCCCTGGTCTCCAGAGGAAACACCAGCAGGTTCTCTGATACAAAGACATCACTCTGGAAACCAATCGCAAGTTCCCAACCAGTCATGTGTTTGTTTCCTTAAGATGTACCGGACCGCCCCGAGGAACTGGAGGTTACCAAGGTTACCAAGGATTTGATCAGTGTCACCTGGAAAGCACCCAAATTCGATGGCGGCTCTGAGATAACCATGTACATCCTGGAGGCGCGTATGATCGGCAAAGACAAGTTCACCAGACTGACGAAGGAGAGGCTGATGGAGAGGAAGTTCACTTACGACGGCCTGCGGGAGGGCGACACCTATGAGTTCAGGGTGATAGCCGTCAACGAGGTCGGACCGGGCAAACCGTCATTCTGCACCAAACCCATCACCTGCAAGGATGAACTCGGTGAGTCTTAATCAGCAGATGGACCAAGTTCTTCGTGGTCTCTGGAACCGCAGTTTTTGAGGATGTTTTAATTTCTTTGAAGCATTTTATGTTTTATACACGCAACTATAAGTCTGAGATTTGCCTTGCCACACATGCAGGCAGTTTTCTAAGTTTTGTCAAAAAGACAAATGAATCGGCATTTACCCGCTATATCATTCATTTAGTGACACGTTTATCCAACCTGACCAACGGGCAGAAGTCAAGTTGTAAAAAAGTTTCATATGGGATGGAAAAACTCATTGGAGATACTCTTTAATCTGCCTCGAATGTAAGAATATTAGCTAACATCTTCACTTATTTTTGTTGCCTGACAAGTCCTATTGAAAACAATATAGCCACATGATACGGGGGGAAGATGGGCTTTTTAAACTGGGGGACACCAAATGATTTCAAATCAATGACTGGACACTCAATTGACAAACCAGCTGTGTTGTTCTTGTGCAACTTGTGGTGAGTTCAGCAACTTTTGTATAGATTGATCAAAAGTAATTATTAAGATTCTTGAGGCTTGAGTCATTGCTCACCTTTGATTTTCATCTTTTTAAAATAGTCTCCGACATCGCGTTGTCCAGCCGCTCGCTTGGCCATGCTGACATTGCAGCGCAGTTAATCCTTAAGATGTCCGCGCTGCAGCTTGTGCGGCTCCCTCTGGCATAGGGCATCAACCAATCATGTTATTGTGTCATTGCATGTTTGCGTGCCCCTGTGGCCTCAGATTTTATTTCTTTTACTCAACATCTGGACTACTTTCTAATAATGAAATGGTTATATGAGTAATGGTTACATTTCCAGGTTTTACTGTAAAAAGGGAAGGGATGGAATGGCGGATGGCAGTTTTACAGGGGGGATGACTTTGATCATTTTTATGTCAGGAGGGATGCCATCCCCCCTCATCCCTCCTCAACTCGAGTACTGCCTACGGGTGAGAAGTACATGAGTCCATCACTTTTACATGTAGACTGGTGACTTGCCAACACTGACAGTCATGGCTGGACTCAATGGCCCCTCCTGCCAAGTCCAGTTATACCCATATACAAATTGGTTAAAGGTCTGCAGCTGCCCATTTATCCTCCATTTTATCTCCATCCTTACAGAGCCGCCAACCATTGAGCTGGACTTCCGCGATAAGATCATCATCCGTGTGGGAGAGAGCTGTCTGCTGCAGGGCCGCTACACTGGCAAACCTCCCCCGGCCATCGTCTGGTACCGGGATGACGAGGAGCTGAAAGCAGACAAACACGTCATGTTCAAGAACACGCTCAGCACCATGTCGCTGGCCTTGATGAAGGCCCAGCGGGAGCACAGCGGGAGATACGTGGTGGTTGTGGAGAACAGCACTGGCTCCAGGAAGGGAGTCTGCAACGTCACCGTTGTTGGTATGTGGACAGAGGAAGATGGAGCATCTCTGTGATTGAAATGCTTGTCGTGAGCGTCTGAAACCAGAGTGAGGAAGGCGGAAACCCTGCAGGGAGTTTCTCATCTCAACATCTGTTCTTCCTGCAGACCGTCCAACCCCACCTGTTGGCCCAGTGGTGTTTGAGGAGGTGCACAGGGAGTACATGGTGATTTCCTGGAAGCCTCCTCTGGACAGCGGTGGTGTCGACGTCTCCAACTACATCATTGAGAAGAGAGACACCAACAGAGACCTCTGGACCACAGTAACATCTGCCTCAACCAAGACCACATGCAAGGTAGTTTTCCCCGACTGCCATCATGCTGCCCAGAGGTCCCAGAGGTCTGCGTCTAAAGTAAAACTGCAGGAGAGAATTATACCTTCTTGTCTGTTTCTTAGATCCCCAAGCTGACAGAAGGCCGAGAGTACATCATGAGGATCTCTGCTGAGAACATGTACGGCATCAGCGACCCTCTGGAGTCTGAGGAGATGAAGGCTAAAGACCTTTTCAGTACGTCCTCCAACACGTTAACACATTTGCTTCATATCGCAGCTCCCTGGATTTCAGTTCTACCTTGGCTTAGCCATTTTATCCGATCTACAGGAAGTGTTGAGAAAAGTATTAACTGATGTCAGGATTGGCTGTGGAGGAAAGACCAGAATCCAGGACTAGACCTGCGTTAGATGGACGAGGAAATAGATGATTTATTTCAGAATTAAAGACGCTGTTCAGGCAGGGGAATGAAAAGCTAACGGGAAACCAAGACCAGGAGCAAAGATGGGACATGGAAGACGGTATGGGGTGCACCAAAGAAGCAAGGTGTGTCTCATGTTGCAGTCTGCACACTGCGAAGTGCGGATTCGTCGGCTGCATACGTCACACCGGCGCGTCAAGTACTGTCCCATTTCAAAAACGTCTGAAGGAGCCTCTGAATCCACCCTAAAAACCCGCACTGCGTCTGGCCTGAAATGAAGGATGCAGGCAATGTATCCTTCATGGCCTCCCTTACACCAGAATTCATTGCACACAAGCGAATAATCAGCAGAGCTACGAGTGTAATATTTGGACATATTTGTGGATTTTTAAGCGTTAAATGAAGTGTTTACCCACTAGAAACAACAGAGTGTCCTGGTAAATTTGAAATAGGCAGACAAGTTAAAAGAGTTTTTACCTCAGAAAATGCATTTGCTTGACATTATTCAGGTGTTAGTGGTTGGGATGTTAATGTTCAGGTAACGACAGATAAATGAAAAGGAATAGAATGTCTGGTTCCTACAACGTATCTGAAGGAAGAAGTGGAAAGAAAGCCGTCACGAGACAGCTGTGGAGTCTACAGTTGCTAGGCAACAGGACTGGAGCACTATGGGAAATTCTCATTGCCTAGGATGTCCTATTTCAGCACCCTACCGTTTCAGGAAGCTGCTTCGGAGTGCGTGGTATGTAGCAACAGGAAGTAAAACAACATAATACACAGGGGGGAGGAACTCTACAAACAAAACAGGAAATACGATAAATCAAGACCTCAAACTAAAAAACAGACTAGTAGAAATCCAAAGCAAAAAACCCTCAAACCATGACAGATGTTCTCCTGATGGCGTTCCAGTTTTTCTTCCTAGATCTCTTACAGATTTTGTTCTCCGGTGGTCTGAGTCAAAGGCTTTTATTAAATTATCTAGAAAATATTAGTCTATCAAAAAAGGCTTCACTGGAAATTCAGTGAGCTCAAAGTTATTGACCCACTTTGGAAAATGGCACTTTTCTCAAGGTATCCTAAATATATCTGTTTTTTTCCACTTTTCTTCATGAAGGAGTCCCGGAGGCTCCTGACATGCCAACGGTCAGAGAGGTGTACGCCACTAATGCCCTGGTGCTGTGGAACCGGCCTCGTGATGGAGGAAAACCCATCACTAACTACATCCTGGAGAAGAAGGAGCCAGCAGCCAAGAGGTGGTCCAGGGTCACCAGAGACCCTCTGTACCCTGCCACTCAGTACCGAGTCCAGGACTTGGTGGAGGGCTGCGAGTATGAGTTCAGGGTAACGGCTGAGAATGAGCTGGGAACCGGAGATCCCAGCGTCCCCTCCAAGCCCATCCTCGCCAAAGATCCCATCGGTCAGTGTGGCAGAAACTCGTATTTTCTCCAGTTTTTATCTCGTTTCTACCTCAGTGTTCTTTGTTGACAAGACTGTTGGTTTTCATGTTGATCATCAATGTCTAGCTGCGTTTACATTTTAATCACATAGAAAAAATTTAATTTTACTTTTAAACATAAAGCAAATTATATATATACTGTATATATATATATATATATATATATATATATATATATATATATATATAGTAAAACGTGTGCCCATCATTTCTCCTATGTTTGAGGTAAAGAGCCAGATGTTGTCCTGTATGTCCACAGCTGATAGTCTTCCGTTTTCCCCTCATAGTGCGTCCCAGCCCTCCTGTGACCCCAGAGGCCTATGATAAGACTAAAGACTCAGTCAGTCTGAAGTGGCAGATGCCTCGCCATGATGGAAAAGGACGAATCTTCGGCTATATTGTTGAGTACCAGAAGCCCGGTGCCGTAGAGTGGATCCAGGCCAACGAGACCCCAGAGCAGTGTCCAGACCTCCACTATGTGGTGACAGGTCTGACTGATGGGGAGGAGTACACCTTCAGGATCTTTACCGTCAATGCTGCCGGCAGATCTGACCCTGCCTATGTCAAGCAGAACATTAAAGTCCACGACAGACTGGGTGAGTGGATCGGTTCCATTTCATTGGGTCAGATTTCAGCTAAATATGAACTAAAATTTGTTTCTGGTTGTTTTTTTCTGAATGTGATTCAGTCAGTCTGTGCAAAGCAAAGCCCGGACAGCAGAGCTAGCTGTCCACATTGTCTCTTCCTTCACAGCTAGATAGATGTTTGATATCCTGTTTGACTGCCTAACTGGTTTAAATGTAACCTAAAATCTTCCTCTTCCCTCCACAGAGGAGCCAGAGTTGCTCCTGGACGCTAACATGGCCCGTGACCACTTGGCCATGTTGGGTACTGATATAACCCTGAGCGCCACCATCAAAGGCGTGCCGACACCAACAGTCAGCTGGAAGAAGAATGACGGAGACGTCCCTGCTCACGTCACCGTCGCTGTTACCGCCACAGGAAGCAAAGTCTTCATCCCCAAGTGCGTCCGTCCAGATTCTGGCAACTACACCATCACAGTAGAGAACGCTGCTGGAAAGAAGACGGCAACCGTTGCAGTGCTTGTGTTGAGTAAGTGACATATCCATCCACACAAGTGAAGAAATGCAAGATGCAGGTGAAGTTCACTCTAACGCACTTCTCTCTTTGTCTCTGACAGACAAGCCTACGCCTCCCAGAGATTTGGTGATCTCTGAGGTGACTAGTGAGTCCGCCTACCTGACGTGGAAGGCTCCGGAGGACAATGGTGGTGCTGTCATATCCCATTACGTTGTGCAAAAGAAGGATGTGGCCTCAGACTCGTGGGTGCCTGTTGCTGCAGCCAATAAGAAACTGAGTTTGATGGCCTTGTACCTGATGGAAGGAATCCAGTACCTGTTCAGGGTGGCTGCTGAGAACCAGTTTGGAAGGAGTGACTTTGTTGTTAGCAAGACGCCCATCAAGGCTTTGGATCCTCTCTGTGAGTAAAAAAAAAAACTATTGTGCATGATGTTGTTGAATTTATAATTTCACAATCTAAAGCTTTTTTAGCATTTTGTGTCAGATAATCAGATTTAAATCCAGATTCAGACAACTTTATTTGTAATTTTGTATCCAGAAAATGTTTAGAAGTTGGAAGTAAACTGTGCCTCTGTGAAAACCTTTCAGATCCTCCTGGCCCACCCAAGAACCTACACCACACTGACGCAGACAAGACAGAGGTGTGGTTGGCCTGGGAGTGGCCAGATCGCACTGGTGGAAGTGAAATTACTGGGTTCATTGTGGAGCACCAGGAAGATGGTCAAACTGACTGGGTCACCTTCAAGACTGTGAGCAATAACCATAGTCATGTCACAGGTCTGGAGGAGGGCAAGACTTACCGCTTCAGGGTCAAGGCCCAGAATGCCATCGGTGTGAGCCGCCCTGATACCAGCGTCCCAGTCACCTGCCAGGAGAAGACATGTAAGACATGTGATTCTTGGGGTTGCTGTGGATGTTGGCATATAGGGCTTGCAATAAAACTGCTGTTGTTCTGCTCTCTTTCAGTGCCTCCTGCTATTGAAGTTGATGTGAAGCTTATCGAGGGCCTAACAGTGAAAGCTGGCAGCACTATTGCTCTACCAGCCAAGATGATTGGCATCCCCACTCCCACTGCCAAGTGGATGAGTGATGACAAAGAGATCACATCTGAAGGCCGATACCACATTGAAACTGCTGGATCCTCAACCATCCTCAGCATCCCTGAGTGCCAGAGAGGAGACACTGGAGAGTACCTCCTCACTGTGTCCAATCCTGCAGGGAGCAAGACAGTCGCCCTTCACGTCACAGTGTTGGATCTACCTGGTCCACCCACTGGACCCATCAACATCTTGGAGGTGACTCCTGATTTCATGATGATCCAGTGGAGAGCACCCAAAGATGATGGTGGCACCCCCATCACCAACTATGTGGTGGAAAAGAAAGATGTGAAGAAGCCATGGGAACCCTGGTCTGTCGTTAGCTCCAGTGGTACCAGCACCAAGGCCAAGGTGTCAAGGTTGGAGAAGGGCCGCGAGTATATTGTCCGTGTCCGTGCAGAAAACAAGATTGGCATTGGTGCTGGACTTGAGAGTCCTCCCACCATTGCCAAGCACATGTTCAACCCTCCTAGTCCACCAGGCCCACCTGAGTGCTCTGATATCACGGAGAACGCTGTGACTGTGGAATGGACCCTGCCTGAGAATGATGGTGGCAGCCCCATCAGCGGCTATGTGATTGAACGCAGAGAAATGACTGGAAAGTGGATCCGTGTCAACAAAACTCCAGTGTTGGACCTAAGATACAGAGTCTCCGGTCTGTTTGAAGGCAACACCTATGAGTTCAGAGTATTTGCTGAAAATGTTGCTGGCATCAGTGGGCCCTCTCTCTCCTCTGATCCTGTCAAGGCCACTCGTGCCATCACTAAACCTGGACCTCCTGGTAATCCAAAACTAAAGGACTGGAGCAAGTCCTATGCTGACATCTGCTGGACCAAGCCTACAAGAGATGGAGGCAGTCCCATTCTGGGCTACGTGGTTGAAGCACAGAAGTCAGGAAGCGCCCAGTGGGACAGAATTAATAAGGATCTCATCAAAATATGCGCTTACAGAGTTCCAGGCCTCATTGAAGGAATGGAGTACAGATTACGCATCAGAGCTACTAACAAGGTTGGAGACAGTGAGCCCAGAGAGCTGACTGAGACCATCCTGGCAAAGGACATCCTGGTGCCCCCTGAAGTTGTTGTTGATGTGTCTTGCCGTGACTCTGTGACAATCAGAGCAGGTCAGATAATCAGCTTGATCACCAGAGTGAAAGGCAGACCAGATCCAGAGATCACATGGACCAAGGACGCCCGAGCTCTTTCCCGAGATAAGCGCACAGAGATGAACAACAATTATCCTCTTTGTGAGCTGGTCATCAATGATGCTGTCAGGGCAGATTATGGAAAATATGCCATTGTTGCCAAGAACAGCAGTGGACAGGCACAGGCTACCATTTTGGTGAATGTCCTGGACACACCAGGAGCTTGCCAGAACCTGAAAGTGGCCTATCCAACCAAGAAATCCTGCATGGTGTCTTGGGAGAACCCTGAAGACAATGGGGGCACTGAGATTACTCAATATACTATTGAGTGCCGCCAGCCAAGCCAAAGAGGATGGACGGTGGTCTCCAACGACTGGACCAAGCGCCTGATAAAGGCTCCTCTTACTGAGGGCTTGGAGTATTTCTTCCGTGTTAGAGCAGAGAACAAGATTGGTGCTGGTCCAACTATTGAGACCAAAACACCTATTCTGGCAGTCGATCCCATTGAGAAACCTGGTGAACCTATTGACTTGCACATATCTGAGATTGGTAAGACCTTCTGCTTCCTCAAGTGGAAGAAACCAGACAATGATGGTGGAAGCCGTAACCTAGGTTACCATGTTGAAAAGAAACCGAAAGAGGCAGAGGAGTGGGAGAGGATTCACAAGGGTGCCATCAAAGAGACTTACTTCATGGCAGACAGATGCATTGAAAACCAGATCTACCAGTTCAGAGTTCAGACTAAGAATGAGGGAGGTGAGAGTGATTGGGTGACCACGGCTGAAATACTGGTTAAGGAAGAACTTGTGGAGCCTGAGGTCAAGGTTAAACTGGATGGAACCCTTGTGGTGAAGGCAGGAGACTCCATAGCTATTGAAGCAGCAGTGAAGGGCAAACCCCACCCTGATGTCAAATGGACCAAGGATGAGAGTACAGAGGAAATCAAGAAGGGCCCCAAGCTGCAGATAGAAACTGGCACAGACTTCTCCAAGCTGTTGCTTACTGGTGCCAGACGCACTGACAGCGGAAAATATGTTATAACAGCCTCCAACAGCGCAGGAACCTGCTCTGCTACTGCTGTGGTCAATGTCCTGGACAGACCTGGCCCAGTCAGGGATCTCAAGGTGTCTGGTATCACCATTGACAGATGCCACCTGGCTTGGGAGGTCCCAGAGGACAATGGTGGCTGTGATATCTATAACTACATTATTGAAAAATGTGAGACCAAGAGAGGGGTCTGGTCAGTCCACTCTAATGCTGTCATCACCAACAAAGCTAACGTAACCCGTCTTATTGAAGGTAATGAGTATATCTTTAGAGTTCGAGCTGAAAATAAGATGGGTCCTGGACCTGCAGTTCAGACTGAGGCCATTGTTGCTGGCACCCAGTTCAATGTACCTGGTGCACCTGAAGCTCCAGAGGTCACCAAGATCAGCAAGGAAGAGATGACTGTACAGTGGTCAGAGCCAGAGAAAGATGGAGGAAAGCCAATCACAGGGTATCTACTGGAGAAGAGGGAAGAGCATGCTGTCAGGTGGTCTCCTGTCAATAAGGATCCAATCCCCTCAACCCGGTTCACAGTTACTGGACTATTGCCTCTCCATGATTACCAGTACAGAGTTAAGGCTGTGAATGAAATTGGCATCGGCAATCCAAGCAAGGCTTCTCGCGCCATCACTGCAAAGGATACAGTTGGTAAATAACTAAAAATGTTTTATATGCTTAATATTGTCATAAGGCCAAAAGTCCATTTTCTTACACACTCTTGTATCTTCTTACAGAACCTCCTGCACCTCCTACCAACTTGAAAGTTGCAGACAGCAGCATATCCTCCATAAGCCTGAGCTGGACCAAGCCTGTGTCTGACGGAGGTGCTCCCCTAATTGGCTATGTGGTGGAGATGAGGACGCAGGGAACAGCCAAAAAAGGAGAAGAAGGCTGGAAAAGATGCAATGTGGCAGCTCAGCTTGTTGTGTGCGAGTTCACCGTCTCAAGTCTTGATGAGAAGCTGGTGTATGAATTCAGAGTGTCGGCTCAGAACCAGGTGGGCATGAGCCTGCCCTGCAATCTGGAAGGTGCTGTGATTCCAAGGGAAATCCTAGGTGAGGATGTCTTTGTATTTCAATTGTCTTTCAACAAAAAGCACAATTATAATTTTGACACTGGTTACTGGTTTGAAACTGGTTACTACATGGACCAACATTCAAATCTGTGTTTCAGAATAACATTGTAACGTTTCCTCCGACAGAGGCACCAGAGATTGACTTGGATGCCAACCTGAAGCAGGGACTGACGGTTAGAGCCGGTTGTCCCATCAGGCTCTGTGCCACCATCAGAGGAAGACCACCTCCCAAGGTCACATGGAGGAGGATGGGTATTGACAATGTGGTCAGGAAGGGTAAAGTTGACCTCATCGACACCATGACCTTCCTGGTAATTCCTGACAGCACCCGCGATGATTCTGGCAAATACTGCCTGACTCTGCAGAGTGCTGCAGGAGAGAAGGCTGTGTTTGTCGCTGTCAAGGTTCTGGGTAAGTCCAAGCAAGATTCCCTTCACTGCTGTAAAATATTTATCAAAACATAGTTTTAAAAAAATATACAAAAAGTAAAAGATGATAATGAAATGAAAAATGTTGCTCTTTCCCAACAGACACTCCTGGACCTGTCATGGGTCTTGAAGCTACAGACATCAAACAGACATCTGCCATGCTGTCCTGGGGTCCTCCAGAGAATGATGGTGGCAGCGAGGTCACTCACTACATCGTTGAAAAGCGTGAGATTGATCGTAAAACATGGGCAACTGTCAAGGCTGAAGTTCCAGCAGACAAGATTCCCTTCAAAGTCAGTGGGCTGGTGCCCGGCACAGAATACTACTTCCGAGTCATGGCTGTCAATGAGTACGGTTCTGGAGTAGCCAAAGTAACACCCACCTCCTACCTGGCTTCTGATCCTGTCAGTAAGTAACGTCTTCGAGTCATACATTAAACTGGAGCTAAAACCTGTTTTCACACATTTCCTCCTTTGAACAGATGCTAGGGACACTTTAACACATCAGTCTGATTTCCTTTTCCAGGCAAGCCGGATCCCTGCCAGAAGATCGAGGTTCTGGAAATAACTAAGAACAATGCCATGGTTGGCTGGTTGAAGCCTGAAAGAGATGGTGGTGCCAAGATAGATGGTTATGTGATTGAATACATTGAAGTCAAACCTCCCCCAGAACCGCCAGCACCTGTGGAGGTTTGCAACCAGTCTGGTTCTCAATCAATATGTCTCTTCTTTGGTCAAGTTTTTCTGAAGTATAAAATGCGCTAAAAATCAGTTTACATGTACAGTGACTGTATACTCTAAGATGGTCCTCAGTTCAGACTCAGTTATTACTGAGTGAATTTGTACAGTATCAGTCATTAACCTGCAAACTTCCTTATCTCTAAACACAGGTCCCTGAAGGAGAGGAAGCTCCCCCACCACCTCCCCCACCTCCAGTGGTGGAGGAGGAAGAGGAGGCAGAACCTGTGAAGGAAGAATGGAATGCCTACACAACAGTGAAAGGTTTAACCATCAGTGTCAGTGGGCTCAAGGAAGGCAAGAGATATAAGTTCAGGGTGGCTGCCAAAAACATCATGGGCCTGAGCTCGTTCACTGAGACCAGGGAGCCGGTGGAGATAAAGGAACAGATGGGTATGCTCTTATCTGTGGCCATTATTCCATGACAGAAAATTTAAATCCATTTAGCTCATAGTCAGGTTTACTTTAACAGCAGCACAGCCCCGTCCAGTAAATAATATATACTATCATTGCTGTGTAAAAGCTGTTGAGGTCAATTTTAAACATGTAATAAGCCAAATTTTTCATTTCATTACCCACAGTGGAGCCAAAGATTGTCATGCCTGAGACAGCAGGTGCTAGAGCTGGAGCCAAGCTCCGAGTGGAGGCGTTGGTTTCAGGGAAACCCGCCCCCACCTGTAAGTGGATGCGTGGTGAGGATCCCGTGGTTCCATCCAGCCGTCTGGCTGTGCACCAGTCCGGCAACTTATGTGTCCTGATCATCAAAGACGTGTCAAGGACTGACAGTGGAGAGTATAGTCTTGTAGCTGAGAACAGCTCTGCAAAGGTGACACAGAGCTTAAAGATTGTCATCAGAGGTGTGTTTTATTCTGGATGAAACTAAGAAGACTAAAGAGTTTTCAGTTTGGTACTCTTCTCCAGAGAATGAACAGGACTCAGCTTACTTTTCTATGTATTTCAGACATCCCTGGTCCTCCTGAAGGCCCTGTGGAGATCAGTGACATTGACGCTGATGCCTGCTCCCTGTCCTGGAATAAACCCCTGGAGGATGGGGGCAGCAATATCACTAACTATGTGGTTGAGAAATGTGATGTGAGTCGGGGTGACTGGGTGACAGCCGTCTCTTCATGCTCAAAGACCAGCTGCAGGTTGGGAAAGCTTATTCCTGGGAAGGAGTATGTGTTCCGCATCCGAGCTGAGAACCGCTTCGGCGTGTCAGACCCCGTTCAGTCTGATAGGATGGTTGCCAAGTTCCCCTTCGGTAGGTTTCGGTCGCATGGACCCAATGTGGGCCTTGGTTAGCCATAATGTGAGTTCATGTTTGTGTAGATTTGTGCATCTCACAGCATATTGATTTAATTTTTATTTTGCTAATAGATGTTCCAAGTGAACCTCTCAACTGTCGCATCAACAAGACCAACAAGGACTGTATGTTTGTTGCCTGGGATAAGCCTGAGAGCGATGGCGGTAGCCCCATCACTGGATACTACATTGAGCGGAAAGAGAGGAACAGTCTGCTGTGGGTGAAGGCCAACGACACTGTTGTCCGCACCACTGAGTACCCATGTGCTGGCCTCATTGAAGGTCTGGAATATACATTCAGAGTGTCTGCCATCAACCGTGCTGGTCAGGGCAAATCAAGCAAGAAGACTGACTTTGTGACAGCCAGAACACCTGTTGGTAAGTTTCACATCAGCAGCTGGGAGCTAGTTGTATTGTACTGAAGCATATTGCTTACACTAACCCACTTATCTTTTCATCTCACAGACACTCCAGGTAAACCTGAGATCCTGGATATAACCAAGAACTCTGTCACCTTGGTTTGGACACGTCCAAAGAACGATGGTGGAAGCAAGATCATAGGCTACTACGTGGAGGCCATGCGGGTGCCTGGAGACACCTGGATACGCTGCAACACCAGCAGTCAAAACGTCCCCCGGGAGGAGTATACAGTGACTGGCCTGGAGAGAGACCTTCAATACCAGTTCAGAGTCATTGCCAAAACTGCCGTTAACATGAGCAAGCCCTCGGAGCCCACAGACCCGGTCCTGGTCTGTGCTGAAAATGGTGAGAGGTTCTTACACTCTGACGTTGACCCACTAATCTGATAAACCAATGAGCATCCTGGATGAGTCTGTCCAATATAATTATGAATTTCATCTTTTTGAAATATAGTACCTCCAAGGCTGGAGCTTAACGCTAGGATGCAGAAGGGTTTCAAAGTAAAGGCTGGCAGCACAGTCCTCTTGGAAGCTGAGGTGTTTGGTAAGCCCATGCCCAAAGTCACCTGGAAGAGAGGTGATGATAGCCTGAAGTCAGGTGAGGGCCAGGTCATCACCCATCAGAGGCATCACTTCCAGCTGGAGATGACAGCTGTCACCAAGGAGCACACAGGAATCTACACAGTGTTGGCTGAGAATGCCAGCGGTTCCAAGACTGCAGAGATTGAGGTCAACGTTCTGGGTGAGCACTTTCACATTTCGCTGGAAAGTTTGTTGAAACTGCACCAAAGTTGGATTCAGATTGAATTCTACATGAGCATGACTATGGGCTTTGTTTCTCCTCAGATGTGCCTGGCCCTCCTGCCAGTACCAAGTATGTTGAGGTGTTTGCTACCAGCATCAAGTTGTCCTGGGAGCCCCCTCTGAAAGATGGAGGTGCCCCCATCACCAACTACATTGTGGACAAGCGTGAGACCAGCAGAGCTAACTGGGCGCAGGTTTCAGCCAAGATCAAGGGCAGCGTTCTTGAGTTGAATGTAGAAAAGCTCATTGAGGGTCATGAGTACCAGTTCAGAGTCCGTGCTGAGAATACCTGGGGAGTTGGAGACCCTCTCATCACCAACCCTGTCATCGCCAGGAACCCATACAGTAAGTCAGCAGCAGCCTGAGTGCTAGTTTAAAGCAGACAGTGGGAGACGAGCACCAGTTTACTGCACTGCCAATGTGCTTCCTGACATGATGTGTCACTTTTTTTTATTACTTTCTAACCTGGACTGCCTTTCAATCTTTAAACATGGAGATTAACTCTGATATCCATTTCAGCTGTCCCTGGCCCTTGCGAAGCTCCTGTGATCACCAACGTGACCAAAGACCACATGACTGTGAGCTGGAAGGAGCCTACTGATGATGGAAGGTCCACCATCCTAGGGTACATGCTGGAAAAGAAAGAGACCAAAGAGATGAACTGGACCAAGATGAACAGGAAGCCGATGACAGAAAGGACCCTGGAAGTGACTGGATTGACGGAGGGAGTGGAATATGAGTTCAGAGTCATTGCAGTTAATGTGGCTGGGCCTGGAAAACCCAGTGAAGCATCAGCTGGTGCCACTGCACAGAATCCCATTTGTGAGTCCAGATATAACTTTTTTAATAATTCAACTTTTGTTGTTGACAAACGTGGCAGGCTCTACATGCAGTCTAACCTGTGTTCTTCTTCAGCTCCTCCTGGACCTGTTGTGAACCCCACTGTAACTGACACCACCCACAGCACCATCAGTCTCACTTGGACTGCCCCTGCAAACAATGGTGGAAGCCCCATTATTGGATACCTGGTGGAATGCAAGAGGACCAACACCGCAGACTGGATTCGCTGCAACGTCCCTAGGAATCTGCAGGAGACCAACTACATCATTCAGAATCTCATCGACAAGGCAGAGTACCAGTGCCGCATCACTGCTGTCAACAAAGTTGGCTTCGGCGAGCCAGTTGAAGTGCCAGGCACACATATCGCCAAGGACATCATCGGTATGAATTTACTGAGTTGTAGTGGCTAATTGTGAGGAGAAGGAATTTAAGGAGAACAAAGTTCCATCAGGAACTTTAGATAGACCCTTTAGATAAAACATTCAAGCTTGGGTTCTCCAATGAAACTGTTCAAACCCCCATTCACTCATCTATCCTGTGCATTTTTACTCAGTTCCTCCTGAAGCAGAGCTCAGCGCTGAGCTGAAGGAAGTCCTGGAGCTACAGGCTGGTGCTACCATGAAACTGCAGGCCACCATCAAGGGTCGTCCTACTCCCAAGATCATCTGGGCAAAGATGAACACCAACATAAAAGATCGTCAGGGCATTGTGATCAAATCCAGCAACACAGACACCCTGGTTATGGTGGAGAAAGTCAACAGATACGATGCTGGCAAATACATTTTGAGCCTGGAAAGCTCTGCTGGCATGAAGATGTACACCATTGTTGTCAAAGTTCTTGGTTAGTAAAGGAGTTTCTTTTCTTTTATGTAAAAAACAAAACAAAACAGTGATCTTTTTGTTTCTTTATTATGGCTGTATTTAATACAGATTAAGTCACTGGACATGTTTCTGTATTTTTCCAGACACTCCTGGCCCACCAGTAAACCTGATGGTGAAAGAGACATCCAAGGATAGTGCTTCCATCCTCTGGGATGCTCCTCTGATTGATGGTGGCTTTGAAGTTACCCACTACATAGTGGAGAAGCGTGACACTGAGAGAAAGGCCTGGTCCATTGTCTCAAACAACTGCAACAAGACATCATTCAAGGTTCCAGACCTGGATGCTGGACGGTCCTACTGCTTCAGAGTGTCAGCCGTAAACCAGCTTGGTACTGGAGAATGTTGTGAGACAGCCGACTCAGTTAGAGCAACAGGTGCGTCTGATAGAGAGATTTTTTTTTTCCTTTTTAACTTGTTTTGCACTCTTGTAAATGTCGTTCACCCCAATTATTTTGACTTTTTGCAGAGGAGCCTGGACCAGTCATGGACTTCAAGACCCTGCTGGTGACCAAGGACTCTTGCACTCTAAGTTGGAAGAAACCCCTCACTGATGGTGGCAGTCGCATTACTTGCTATGTGCTGGAGGTTCTCAATGGTGAAGATAAATACAAAGAGCTCATGAGGTCCAAGAATATGCAATATAGTGCCAAGGATCTGGTGGAGGGCAGAGAGTACAAGTACCAGGTCAAAGCTGTAAATGACTCAGGAGAGAGCGCTGCCAAAGAGCTTGTAGTGGTCGCTAAGGACCAGATCAGTAAGTCTGCAACTTTATGGACCTTCCATTCAAAGAACTTGTACTATAAGCATGCAGTGTTTAAAGAGGAGGTGTAAAATATTTTGTCTTCTGTTCAAAGTTTATCCCACCTGTGACTTAAGAGAACTGCCCAACATGTGCTACATTGCCAAAGAGGGCAGCACTGTCCGTCTGAAGATCCCTATCATTGGCAAACCTACTCCCAAGGTCTCCTGGAAGAAGGGAGATGATGAAGACCTGACAGACACTGGCCGAGTGTGTGCAGAGTCATCTGCAGTCAACACCACCCTCTTGATCAGAGACTGCCAGAGGACTGATGCTTCTAAATACACCATCACCTTGAGAAACAGTGCTGGTAGCAAGGAGTCTACCATCTTCATCAGGTTAGGCTGATGTAACATGCACCATTTCCTCAAATGGTTTGCCAGTATCAGGCATGTCTATACAGCACCAGCTACATAGAAATAAAAGCAAATGAAAAAATGTGTCCATCTCATTTTAGGGTGGTGGGCAAACCTGGCATCTCAGGTGGACCAATTAAGTTCAAAGATGTGACTGCTGATGGTGCAACGCTGAAGTGGGGTGTTCCTAAGGATGATGGTGGCTCAGAGATTACCAACTACATCCTGGAAAAGAGGGACTCCATCACCAACATGTGGGTGACAGTGTCCTCCACTGTGGAGACGAATACCATGAGGGTGACTGGTCTCTATGAGGGCACAGAGTATATATTCAGAGTCTGTGCTGAGAACAAGTATGGTGTTGGAGAAGGACTCAAGTCTGAGCCCATCGTAGCCAAACATCCATTCAGTAAGTGCTTGTTCTCTGTACACGTCAAGGTTTGGTTTAATGCTGCGCTTTGGCAAATTTTAAAACTCTGTTTTATCCTATTCCCCTTTAGATGTTCCAGATGCACCTGCACCTCCTCAGATCATGAGCATGCGACATGATTCTGCATACTTGGCCTGGTCTGATCCCAGGAAGACAGGAGGATCTCCCATCACAGGTGGAATCTGCTGGATGGCTTGTCGTTATAATAACTATTTACTTATTCTTTGTACACTTCCGTCAAAAGTTTTAGAACAGCCCAATGTTTTCAGTTCTTTATGGAAAGATAGACGAGGTTGTAAGAGATCAGGAAAAGTTGGGAGAGCTCTGGCAAATTTTGGCATGACTTTTCAAGGCTTAATCAACTTATCTTGATGCAGAATAGATTTCAGTTTTGACTCAATTTTTGCTGCCTAAAAGGTCTTTTGTACAATTTTGAAATGTCCATTATTTTTCAGTGCAGGGAGACCTGATCCCTGGCAGCTCATCATTTACCTTTGTATCATCATTGGGATTGAACTGCTTGAATTTCAACAACCAAAAAATAAATAAATGATTAAATTAGGGTGTTCTAGAATTTTTGACCGGTATTGTCTGACAGCCAACATTTTCATTTAAGTGTATGTGGCATGGGCTCACTGTGGCTTTTGTTTTGCGCTCCTCGTTACAACATCCAGGCTACCATGTGGAGTTCAAGGAGAGAAACAGTATGTTGTGGAAGAGAGCTAGTCCAACTGCCTTGATGATGAAGGAACACAAGGTTACTGGGCTCACTGAAGGTCTGGAGTATGAGTTCAGAGTAATGGCTATCAACTTGGCTGGCATTGGCAGGCCAAGTGCTCCCACCGATCCACAGGTGGCCTTGGATCCCATTGGTGAGTTCAAAACCTCAGTGGGGCATTGAGAATAAAATGCTAAATCTTTATGCAACACTGCATTTATGATTTATATCTGTTTCAATAGATGCACCTGGTAAGCCAGATGTAATTAGCATCACCAGAAGCAGTGTTACCCTCAAGTGGACCGAACCTCAGTTCGATGGTGGCCACAGACTGACCGGCTACATCGTTGAGAAACGAGACCTGCCTTCTAAGATCTGGATGAAAGCCAACAATGTGAATGTTGTGGAACCTGCTTTCACTGTTGCTGATCTGCAAGAGGGATGCAAATATGAGTTCAGGATCAGGGCAAAGAATGCTGCTGGTGCCCTCAGCCCACCCTCCGAGCAGACAGATACCATTCTCTGCAGAGATGAATATGGTGAGATTAAAATCTGTACATGATCTTTAGTTAGCCAATAAAACTCAAAGGTAGAAACTGGGATATTCCATCAAAGGCTAAACATTTCCTTTTTTCCTCAACAGCTGCACCAACCATTATTATTGATGCTCAGGTGATGGAGGGTCTGACTGTCCGAGCTGGTGATACTATTGTCATCACTGCCACCAGTATCTTAGGCAAACCTGCACCAACCTCATGTTGGTCAAAGGGGGGAAGTACTTCAAACCCTCTGACCTGGTTAATATTGAAACTACTGCATCATCTTCCACTCTGTCTGTAAAATACGCCGGCAGAAAGGACTCTGGAGAATACACCATCACAGCCAGCAACCCATTCGGTGTAAAGGAGGAAACTGTCAAGGTCAAAGTTTTAGATGTGCCAAGTGCTCCTGGACCCATTGAATGCACTGGCATTTCATCAGAAAAGGTAACACTCACATGGACAGCCCCTACTGAGGACGGAGGCTCTCCTATCAAATACTACACCCTGGAGAAAAGGGAGACAAGCCGTTTGCTCTGGACAGTCTTGGAGGAGAAGGTCATTGACTGTCACTATGTGGCCCACAAACTCATCCAGGGCAACGAGTACTTCTTCAGAGTGTCTGCTGTTAACCAGTATGGTGCCAGTGAGCCTTCACACTCTGAAGCCGTCAAGATGGTTGATAGATTCGGTATGTACTGTTGATAATTTCTATCTATCTATCAATACCTGATTAACAATTAATCAGTCAATTTAAAATATATAAATGATATATATATTTATATATGTATATGTGTGTGTGTGTGTGTGTACATATATATATATATATATATATATATATATATATATATATATATATATATATTTGAATAAATCAGATGATGGAATTTTTTTGTATTTTATAATTCTATTTTCTATTTTGTTTTTATGCAGTTTTCAGCACTTTGCCTCAAATGACACTATGTTAAAAGTGCTCTATAAATAAAGTTTACTTGAATTTCATTTACATCTCAATTATTTCTTGTTTTTAGGTCCCCCTGGCCCACCTTCCAAACCGGAGGTTGAGAAAGTTGATGGACATTCCGCAACTGTAACCTGGAGAAGACCAACTGAGGACGGAGGAAGTGACATTATTGGTTATTGTGTTGAGAAGAAGGAAAAGAAGGGTATGCGATGGGTTCGGGCATCCAAGAAATCCATTGCTGAACTCAGCTACGAAGTTACAGGTCTCACTACGGGTGTGGAGTACGAGTTCCGTGTTCTTGCTGAGAACATAGCCGGTTTTGGGGAACCAAGTGAACCATCTATGCCTGTCAAAACTATAGTTCCTGCCTGTAAGTGAAAAATTATAACTAAAACTTGAAAGCATTCAGACCAGTAACATTCAACATTTGTATGATTTCACATAAAGATGCTTCCACGTGTTAAAATTGATCTGTGTTAAGTTTAAGGAACACTTACCATTCTTTTTTTTTTTTCAGTTGTTCCAGGACCTCCAGTGAATCCAAGAGTTACAGACACAACCAAGACCACTGCTACTCTGAACTGGGGAAAGCCTCTGGATAATGGTGGGCTTGAAGTTACTGGATATGTAATTGAGCACAAAAAGGAGGGAACAGAAGAATGGGTTAAGGACACCCCATCATCTCCACTGAGGATCACAGAATTTGTTGTTCCTGGCTTGGAAACCGGTGCAAAGTATCACTTCAGGATCAGTGCTGTAAATGCTAAGGGTGCAGGTGAACCTGCTGAAACTCAAGAACTGGTTGAGGTTGTTGAACATGCAGCTGAACCTGATTTGGAGCTGGATGTGGAGCTGAGAAGAACCCTTGTTGTTAGAGCTGGCTGCTCCATTCGTCTCTTTGTGCCGATCAAGGGTAGGCCAGCACCTACAGCCACTTGGACCAAGGAGGGCGGCAGTGTTCCACGTGCAGTCATTGATAGCACAGAGTCATTCACAATGCTGCTCATTCCTGAAAGTTCAAGGATTGATGCCGGAAAATATGAGCTTACCCTTGAAAACTCAGCTGGAAAGAAGACTGCTGACATCCACGTGAGAGTTCTGGACTCACCTGGACCTCCACTTAATCTAAAACCCGTTAAGATTGATAAGGAAAGTATTACGCTTCAGTGGGAGCTGCCTCTTATTGATGGTGGAGCCAAGATCACAAACTACATCATTGAAAAGAGGGAATCAACACGCAAAGCTTTCGCTACGGCGGTCACAAAATGTCCAACTACTTCAGTCAGAATTGGCGACCTGGGTGAAGGTTGTGAGTACTACTTTAGAGTATCTGCTGAGAATGAATATGGAATTGGTGAAGCAGTGGAAACTGCTGATCCAGTTCGTGCATCCCAGGCACCAACTCCTCCAGAGAGCATCATTCCCACTGATATTACAAAGAACTCTGTAAGCCTGGGTTGGACTAAACCCAAGCATGATGGTGGAAGCAGAATTACAGGATACGTCCTGGAGGCTCAGAAGAAGGGAACTGATCAGTGGGCCCATGTTACAACAGTTAAGACGATGGACTTCACAGTGAAGAATCTCAATGAAAATGAGGAGTACATTTTCCGTGTCATGGCTGTCAATCATTCTGGTAGAAGTGCTCCACGTGAAAGTAAACCTATCGTTGTCAGGGATTCTACTTCTCTCCCTGAGTTTGACCTGCGTGGTGTCTGTCAGAAGACTATTATTGCCAAAGCGGGAGATGACATCAAGGTTGAAATTCCAGTTATGGGACGTCCTAGACCAACCATCTCTTGGCAGAAGGATGGAGCAGCCCTGAAGCTTACACAGAGAACTAATGTAGAAACTACGGCTGCTACAGTTATTCTGAGTATCGGTGAATGTGTAAGAGGTGACAGTGGTGTGTATACCATGACAGGAAAGAACATTGTTGGATCTGTGACAGACAACATCATTGTCAAGATACATGATGTACCTGGACCTCCCAAAGGTCCAGTTAAGATCGTGGAAATATCTCGTACCTACTGCGTCTTTT
This sequence comes from Atherinomorus stipes, assembly GCA_023101725.1. Classification (NCBI taxonomy): domain Eukaryota; kingdom Metazoa; phylum Chordata; class Actinopteri; order Atheriniformes; family Atherinidae; genus Atherinomorus; species Atherinomorus stipes. Next base: position 363,711 of record JALJCO010007717.1, on the reverse strand, counting down.
CATGGGAAACTCCTGAGAATGATGGGGGCGTTCCCATCAACAACTACGTGGTTGAGATTAGAGATACCACTACCCAAACATGGACCGAGCTGTCTTCCACTATTATACGCACAATGTTCAAAGCAATTAGGTTAACGACTGGATCAGAGTACCAATTCAGAATAAAGGCTAAAAATAGATATGGTGTTGGACCTCCCATCACCTCAGAGGCTGTGGTGGCTGCCTATCCATTCAAGGCACCAGGACCACCTGGCACTCCCAACGTTGTTGCTTTTACCAAGGACTCAATAACAATTGGCTGGAATGAGCCTGTGAATGACGGTGGAAATGAAGTCATTGGTTATCATGTTGAGAGGAAAGAAAGGAGCAGCATTGTGTGGCATAGGATCAGCAAGGGTCTTGTGAAAGGAAATATCTTTAAGTCCTCAGGACTAGAAGATGGAGTCGCATATGAGTTCCGCGTCATTGCTGAAAACATGGCTGGAATCGGCAAACCCAGCAAGGCTTCAGAAGCAATACTTGCATTGGATCCTGTAGACCCACCAGGTCAGCCAGAGCCAATATTTGTTAACAAAAATGTCATCACTGTCCAGTGGACAAAACCCGAGTATGACGGTGGCTTCAAAATCACTGGCTACACAGTGGAGAAGCGAGAACTGCCTGCTGGTCGCTGGATCAGAGCTAACTTCACCAATATCATAGAAACAACATTCACTGTCAGTGGACTGACTCAGGACACCTCCTATGAGTTCCGTGTCATAGCCAGAAACTCAGCAGGTGCAGTAAGCATACCCTCTGACCCTTCAGACCCAATTACTTGCAAAGATGACATTATTGAACCACGGATTATGGTTGATGCCATCTATAAAGATGTTGTTCTGCTGAAGGCTGGAGAGTCCTTTAAGCTTGACGCTGATATTGCTGGTCAACCAACCCCATCTATGGTTTGGACCAAGAATGGAAAGGAGGTTGAGAACACAATGAAACTGGAGGTTAGGTTCACTGAACTGACAACTACTCTGACCAACAAGGACTCTATCAGATCAGATGGTGGAGAATTTGTTTTAACTGCCACTAATGTTGGTGGATTTGCAAAGCACATCTTTAATGTTAAGGTGCTTGACAGACCTGGACCACCAGTTGGACCTCTTCAAGTGTCTGATGTAACAGCTGACAACTGTGTTCTTACTTGGGCCCCACCAGCAGATGATGGTGGTGCCAAGATTGAAGGATATGTAATTGAGAAGCGTGAATCAAGCAGACTGGTTTGGACCAATGTAGTTTCAGGCCTGCAAGTTACTCAGCACAAAGTGACCAAACTGCTCAAAGGAAATGAATACATCTTTAGAGTTATGGCAGTGAACAAATATGGACTTGGTGAGGCTCTTGAATCAGAACCCACTATTGCAGACAACCCATATGTTATTCCAGATCCTCCAGAGAAACCTGAGGTGACAGCTATCACTAAAGATTCAATGGTTCTTATGTGGCAAGCACCAAAGAGTGATGGCGGAACGCCTATTACCAACTATAATATTGAAAGGAAAGACAGGATAGGCCTACGTTGGGTCAAATGCAACAAGAGGAAGGTCAAAGATCTACAGTTCAAGGCTACAGGCCTTGTTTCTGGACATGAATATGAATTCAGAATAACTGCAGAGAATGCGGCTGGGGTGAGTGCACCAAGTGCTTCAAGTCCATTCTACAAGGCCAGTGATGCACTGTATAAGCCAGGCTCTCCATGCAACCCCAGAATCTTGGACACAACCAAATCTTCAATCACTGTTGCCTGGAACAAACCTGTATATGATGGTGGCTCTGAAATCACTGGCTACATTGTGGAGACATGCATCCCATCTGAAAAGGAGGAAGAGGAGGAATGGACCATTGTGACACCCAAGGAAGGTCTTCTTGCAACCTCTTATACAATTATCAATCTGAAAGAGAACCAGGAGTACAAGATAAACATCTCTGCCATCAACAGTGAAGGAATTGGAGAGGCAGCATCTGTACCTGGAAATCCCAAAGCAGAAGACAGACTCCTCCCACCTGAGATTGATTTGGATGCTGAACTTCGCAAAGTGGTCAATCTTCGAGCTTGCTGCTCTCTCAGACTGTTTGTGCCTATCAGAGGCAGGCCATCTCCTCAAGCTAAATGGACTAAGGGTGATGGGGAGGCTGTAGAAAGGGCAACCATTGACAGTACAACATCATACACATCTCTTATAATTGAAAATGTAAACAGATTTGACAGTGGAAAATATAATCTTACTGTTGAAAATAGCTCTGGCTCCAAGACGGTTACAGTCCAAGTCAGAGTTCTTGACACACCAAGTGCTCCACAGAATCTGAAGATTACTGCTGTCACAAATGAAGCCGTCACTCTAGCATGGGATCCACCAGTGAATGATGGTGGAGTCAAGATAAAGAACTATATTGTTGAAAAGCGCGAGTCGACAAGGAAGGCATATGCTACAGTTAATGCTAACTGCCACAATACCAGCTTCACTGTTGACCAGCTCCTAGAAGGGTGCAACTACTACTTCAGAGTTTTGGCTGAAAATGAGTATGGCATTGGCTTGCCTATTGAGACTGGAGAATCAGTTAAAGTATCAGAGAAACCACAGCCACCTGGTAAAATCACTCTTAAGGATGTTACTAAAAACAGTGTCACACTTTGTTGGGAGAAGCCAGAACATGATGGTGGCAGCAGAGTGGGCTGTTATGTTGTTGAGATCCAGCCCAAGGGTGTTGATAAGTGGAGCCAGGCTGTAATTGTAAAAGAAACAGAAGCTACTATCAGTGGACTAAATGCAGGTGAAGAGTACATGTTCCGTGTAGCAGCAAGAAATGAGAAGGGAACAAGTGACCCTCGTCAAATTGGTGTTCCTGTGATTGTAAAAGATCTGGTGATTGCACCCGTTGCAAAAATTTTGTTCAACACATTCAGTGTTTTGGCTGGAGAAGATCTGACAGTGGATATTCCGTATGTTGCACGTCCCAAAGCAGCTGTCTCTTGGGTAAAGGATGGTCAGCCATTAAAGAGAACTACCAGGGTTAACTTTAGCGCAACAGAAACTATGCTGAACCTCGGCATTAAAGAAGCCACCAAAGATGATGTTGGACAGTATATTATTACTCTCACTAACACAGCAGGAGAAACAACAGCAAATATTGGCATTGTTGTTCTTGACAAACCTGGCCAGCCTGGTGGTCCAGTTAAGGTGGAGGAGGTCACCTCTGACAGTGTGACCATTTCCTGGAATAAACCAGAATATGATGGTGGTTGCACCATCAAAAATTACATTGTGGAAAAGAGAGACACATCTACCACTAACTGGATGGTGGTGTCTGCCAACCTAGCAAGAACCAAAATTAAGGCTGGTAGGTTGAAGACTGGCTCTGAGTACCAGTTTAGAATTACAGCTGAAAACAGGTACGGAAAGGGCCCAACTCTTCTATCAGAATGTATTGTGGCTCAGTACCCATACAAGCTCCCAGGACCCCCAGGAACACCGTCCATTGCAGCCTGCACCATGGACACTATGGTTGTAGCCTGGAATGAACCTGTGAATGACGGTGGAAGTACTATCCTGGGCTACCATCTTGAACGCAAAGAGAGAAACAGCATCCTCTGGGTCAAACTGAACAAGTCTCTCATTACTGACCAAACGTTCAAGACCACAGGTCTGGAACCAGGAATGGAGTATGAATTCAGAGTTTATGCTGAAAACATTGTCGGAATAGGCAAAGTGAGCAAAGTATCTGAAGGGCATATTGCTAGAGATCCTTGCGATCCTCCTGGCACCCCAGAAGCAACAAAGATCTCTAAGGATTCTGTGACCATTGTCTGGACCAAACCTGAATATGATGGTGGTGCAAAGGTGACTGGCTACATTGTGGAGAAAAAGGAGCTCCCTGAGGGACGTTGGCTGAAGGCTAACTTTACTAATGTCATTGAGACAGAATATGTAGCAACTGGACTTGTGCAGGACAATCAGTATGAGTTCCGTGTCATTGCCAGAAATGCTGCTGGTGTTTTCAGTCTTCCCTCTTATAGCACTGGTCCTATAACTGCCAAGGATGAGATTGAACCACCGCGCCTCAGCATTGATCCAGAGTACACACAGACTGTTGTGGTTAACGCTGGAGACAACTTCAAAATTGATGCAGATGTTCATGGCAAACCATTGCCCTCGATCCATTGGATGAAAGGAGAGCAGGAACTGGGCAACACCATTCATAGAGAAATTAAGAATGCACCCACCAAAGCTTTTATATCTGTGAAAGAAGCTAAACTCTCAGATGGAGGCCAGTATACCCTGCTACTGAAAAATCCAGGAGGTGAAAAGGCTGTACAAATTAATGTGGTTGTCTTAGATAAACCTGGACAACCACAAGGACCTCTGGTTATTATGGGAGTAACCAAAGACAGCTGCAGCCTTGCCTGGAAGGCGCCACTACAAGATGGCGGTAGCAAGATCTCTCACTACATAGTTGAGAGGAGAGAGACGAGCAGACTTGTCTGGACTGTTGTTGACCCAAAAGTGCAAAATACTTGTCTAAAAGTGACCAAGCTTCTGGAAAAAGATGAATACATCTTCAGAGTCCGTGCTGTCAATGAATTTGGAGTTGGTACATCACTTGACTCTGCTCCTGTGATAATCAAGGATCCATATTTGCCACCTGGATCACCCAAGAATGTAGATGTTTCAAAGATTAAAAAGGATTCAATGGTGCTCAGCTGGGAGGCTCCTTCTGAAGATGGTGGTAGTCCTATTACTGGATATGTAATTGAGAAGCATGACAAGGAAGGTGTAAGATGGACTAGATGTAACAGGCAAAGAGTGACTGATTTGACTTTCAAAGTCACTGGACTCCTGGAAAGCCACATCTATGAATTTAGAGTTGCTGCTGAGAATGCTATTGGTGTTGGAGAACCCAGTTCACCAACCCTATTCTGCAAAGCTCTTGATCCGATCTTCAAGCCCGGGCCACCACACAACCCAAAGGTTACTGACACAACAAAAACATCAGTGTTCTTGTCATGGGGAAAGCCTGCATGTGATGGAGGCTGTGAGATTCAGGGATACATTGTTGAGTGCTGCATTGCCACAGAACCAGCAGTCCCAGCTGAAGCCACAGATGCAGAAGGAGCTGCCGTAGATGCAGAAGTAGCTCCTGCAGATGCACCTGCTGAGGACTGGAAAATGTGCACACCACCAACAGGCATAAAAACGACCAAATATGAAGCTGGAAACCTCAAAGAAAACCAGGCATACAAGTTTAGAGTGTGTGCTATTAACAAGGTGGGAGTTGGTGAGCCTGCTGATGTCTGTGGAGCTGTTGTTGTGCAGGATAGGACAGAGGAGCCAGACCTCGACATCGACCCAGAGCTGAGAAAGATTGTAAGCATTAAAGCCGGAGCTTCACTTAGACTGTTTATCCCTATCAAAGGAAGACCTACTCCTACTATTAAGTGGGACAAAGATGAAGCTGCCCTTAAAGAGACTGCCCAGGTTGAGACAACCAGCAGTTATACATCACTCGTAATTGATAAGATGGGCAGATATGACAGTGGAAAATACACAGTCACTGCAGAGAACTCTAGTGGAACTAAATCAGCATTTGTTGTTGTCCGTGTACTTGACACGCCTAGCGCTCCTGTCAATCTAAAAGTGAAGGAAATTACAAACCAGTCAGTAACACTGGCATGGGAACCACCTTTGTTGGATGGCGGATCCAAGATCAAGAACTATATTGTTGAAAAGAGAGAAAGCACACGTAAAACATTTGCATCTGTTGTAACAAACTGCCATGCTCTTACATGGAAGATTGAGTCTCTCCAGGAGGGATGCAGTTACTACTTCCGAGTCCTTGCTGAGAATGCTTATGGTGTTGGCCTGCCTGCAGCAACAGCTGACCCTCTTAAGGTTTCAGAGGTACCCCAGGCTCCAAAGAAATTGAGTGTTACAGATCAGACCAAAACAAGCATTTCCTTGGCCTGGGAGAGACCAGAATATGATGGCGGCAGCAGAGTTGTGCAGTATCTGCTTGAGGTACAGCTGAAGGGACAGGAGAAATGGTCTGGTGTAAACACATTTAAGACAATGGAAGCTACCGTTTCCAACCTAAACCCAGGAGAAGAGTACCTGTTCAGGATAACTGCAATCAATGATAAGGGAAAGAGTGACCCCAAAGTTCTTGCTGGTCCAGTGATGACCAAGGATTTGGTCTTTGAGCCTGATATCCGCCCAGCATTCAGCAGTTACAGCATTCATGTAGGCAAGGACATGAACATTGACATTCCCATCTTTGGACGCCCTAAACCAACAATCACATGGAGTAAAGATGGCGCTCCTTTGAAATTTACCACCAGAGTCAACATTATTAATACACCAACACATACAACACTGAGTATCAAGGAGGCAGCAGGTGATGATGGTGGCATGTATAGCATCAATGCTGCTAACTCTGCTGGAAAGAAGGAAACAACCGTTGAAATCATTGTGCTTGACAAGCCTGGCCCTCCATCTGGTCCTGTTAGATTTGATGAAATCACAACACAGAGTGTCACATTTTCATGGGATGCACCAAAACACAATGGTGGATGCCAAATTTCAAACTACATTGTTCAAAAGAGAGATACTACCACAACTACATGGGAAAATGTGAGCATCAACTGCGCCAGAACAAGCATCAAAGTGGCCAGACTAAAAACTGGAGCTGAGTATCAGTTTAGGATCATAGCCCAAAACCGTTATGGCAAGAGTCATGGTCTGGATTCATCAGCTGTAGTTGCTCAGTATCCATACAAAGAGCCAGGACCACCAGGCACACCCTTCATCGCTTCTCTCTCCAGGGACCACCAGGTTGTTGAGTGGCATGAGCCTGTCTCAGATGGAGGCAGTCCTGTTCTTGGCTACCATCTTGAACGCAAAGAAAGGAACAGCATTCTCTGGGTCAAGATCAACAAAACGCTTATTCATGAGACTACTTTCAAGAGTTATCCCTTGGAGGAGGGCACTGAGTATGAATACAGAGTTTTTGCAGAAAATATTGTTGGCATTGGCAGGAGCAGCAAGGTCTCAGAGGGCTGTGTTGCCCGTGACCCATGTGATCCTCCTGGCACACCAGAGGCAATCCATGTGACAAAAGATACTATTGTCATTCAGTGGACTAAACCAGAATATGATGGTGGCAGTAATATCACAGGATACATAATAGAGAAGCGTGATCTGCCAGAAGGCAGATGGGTAAGGGCCAACTTCACTAACGTGATTGAGACCCAGTTTACTGTTACTGGTCTGACTGAAAATGCACAGTATGACTTCCGAGTCATTGCTAAAAATGCTGTTGGCACAGTCAGCAAGCCATCATACAACAGTGGACCGATCACTGCAAGTGATAAGGTAGAGGCACCCAAATTCTCCATTGACCCTGCATTTACTAAGACTGTTGTCATCAATGCCGGAGAGACATTCAAGTTGGATGCAGATGTCCGTGGCAAGCCACCACCTACAATCCAGTGGTTCAAAGATGAAAAACCAGTTGAGAATACACTAAGACTAGAGATCAGAAACACAGAAAATCATGCTATGATTGTCATAAAGGACTCAGTAAGAATTGATGGCGGAACTTACACACTCCTACTGACAAATGAAGCTGGCAGTGAAACAATTCCTTTCAAGGTTCTTGTCCTGGATAGGCCTAGTCAATGTGAAGGACCCCTACATGTCACTGGAATAGCTGAAGACAGATGCACTCTGGCATGGCGTGCCCCTCTACATGATGGAAGTAGTCCTATTACACATTACATCATTGAAAGAAGAGAGACAAGTCGTCTAGCATGGACTGTTGTTTCTAACAGCTGTGACACTACATGCTACAAAGTCACGAAATTACTGGAAGGTAATGAGTACATGTTCCGTGTCATGGCAGTTAACAGTTATGGTGTTAGTGAGCCACTGGAGTCTGGTGCAGTGATTATGAGGACTCCATTTGTTACACCTGGTTCACCTCACATTGAGGATGTGTCAAACATTGCTCATGATGGTATGACTATCATTTGGTCTGCCCCTGAGAGTGATGGAGGAAGTGAGATTACCAGTTACATCATTGAAAAGAAGGACAGAGCTGGAATTAAATGGACCAGATGCAACAGACAAAAAGTCACTGATCTCTCCTTTAGGGTTACAGGGCTTACCACAGGCCACGAATATGAGTTCAGAGTGGCTGCTGAAAACATCGTCGGAGTGGGAGAGCCAAGTCTTCCCAGTTCATACTACAGGGCCAGTGATCCTAAGTACAAACCTGGGCCCCCAGCATATGTCAATGTTATTGACTCTACAAAAACGTCTGTCACAGTTTCATGGGGTAAACCTCTGTCTGATGGTGGCACTGCCATTCAAGGTTACATTGTTGAAATATGCAAGGCTGAAGAGGAGGAATGGACTATGGTCACTCCCGCTACTGGCCTGCGCGTCAATAAATACGAAATTACAAAACTAAGCGAGGGTCAAGAGTACAAGATTCAAGTGTGTGCTCTGAACAAACTGGGAGTTGGTGAACCAGCTGCTCTCTCTGGAACTGCCAAGCCAGAAGAAAGAGTGGACCCACCACAGATCCAGCTTGACTCGGAGCTGAGAAAGGGCATAACTGTGAAAGCTGGTGGGTCGGTTAGAATCCATGTTCCATTCAAGGGCAGGCCAATGCCTGAGATAAAATGGGCAAAGGATGAGGGAGCTCTAACTGAAAAGGCTATGGTGGAGAAAGCTGTCAACTTCACACAGCTGTCCATTGACTCATGTGATAGGAATGACTCTGGAAAATACAGCCTGAGCCTGACAAACAGCAGTGGCTCTGTTTCTGAGATTGTCTCTGTAAAAGTCCTGGATACACCTGGGGCCCCACAGAAACTTGTGGTTAAAGATGTCAAGAAAGATTCTGTCACACTTGTATGGGAAGCCCCACTGATTGACGGAGGGTCCAAAATCAAGAACTATGTCATTGATAAGCGGGAATCTACCAGGAAAGCATATGCAAATGTTTCCACAAAATGCACCAAGACTACATTCAAAGTTGAGAACTTGATTGAAGGTGCAATGTACTACTTCAGAGTCATGGCTGAGAATGAACATGGTGTTGGCCAGGCTGTAGAAACAAAAACTGCTTCCAAGGCCTCTGAGGTACCACTGCCAGTTGGAAAGGTTTTCCTCACTGATGTTACTAAAGCCACTGCCACACTGGCATGGGAGAAACCACAGCATGATGGAGGCAGTAGGATTGGTGGCTACCTGATTGAGATGCTCCCTAAGGGCACAGACAAGTGGGGAGTTGCAACAAATACAAAGACATGCGAGGGAACTGTCACAGGCCTCACATCTGGAACAGAATACCAATTCCGTATTATTGCTTATAATGAAAAGGGAAAGAGTGAGCCAAAGGCACTTGCTGCACCAGTGATAGCAAGTGACATGACAATAGAACCAAGCATTAAGATGCAATTCAACACTTACAGTGTATTAGCTGGAAAAGATCTCAAGCTGGAGTTCCCTGTGATTGGCAGGCCCAAACCTAAAGTCACCTGGATGAAGGATGGCCTTGCTTTGAAGGTGACATCCAGAGTGAACGTACATAACACTCCATCAACAACAGGAATTCAAATTACAGAGGCATGCAAAGAGGACTTTGGTAAATACTCCATTACTGCAACCAGTACTGTGGGCACTGTCACTGAAGATGTAACTGTCATTATCCTTGACAAGCCTGGTCCACCAAAAGGTCCAGTCAAAGTTGTTGAAGTTAGCAACACCTTTGTCCACCTTTCTTGGGAGCCACCAGAGTACACTGGTGGATGCCAAGTGAAGAACTACATAGTGGAGAAGAGAGATACCACCACCACCACATGGCAAGCAGTTTCCACACAGCTGGCTAGAACAGCTTTCAAGGTTACCAAGTTGAAGACTGGCGCAGAATACCAGTTTAGAATCATAGCTGAAAACAGATATGGAAAAGGTGTTTCACTGGACTCCAAGGCCATTGTGGTGCAATATCCATACAAACCACCAGGGCCTCCAGGAACACCATATATCAAATCTGCAACTAAGGAAATGATGATCATTGAATGGAATGAGCCAGTCAATGATGGTGGAAGTACTGTCATTGGTTACCATCTGGAAAGCAAGGAGAGAAGCAGCATCCTGTGGAACAAACTGAACAAGTCTCTCATCACTGATACCCAGTTCAAGATCTGCAACCTTGAGGAGGGTGTTGGGTATGAATTCAGAGTTTATGCAGAGAATATTGTTGGCGTTGGCCGATGCAGCAAAGTCTCTGAGTCTTTTGTTGCTCGTGATCCATGTGATCCTCCTGGTACTCCTGAAGCTGTGTCCATTTCTAAGAATCTAATAAAGATTCAGTGGACCAAGCCTCAGTATGATGGTGGCAGCAAAGTAAATGGATATATTGTAGAAAGGAAAGATCTCTCCTCCCCTGATGGGCGCTGGGTGAGAGCTAATTTTACCAACATAATTGAGACCGAGTATGTCAACACTGGCCTCACAGAGAATGAGCAATACGAATTCAGAGTTATTGCAAGAAATGCCGCTGGGGTCTTCAGTCAGCCATCTGACAGCTCTGGACCAATCACTGCTACTGATGAAATTGAACCACCAAGAGCTTCGATGGATCCCAAATACAAGGATGTCATCATTGTCAATGCTGGAGAGAGTTTGCTTCTTGATGCAGACATTTATGGAAAGCCAATTCCTGATGTTGTCTGGCTGAAAGAGGGCAAGGAAATGGAGAAAGCCTTGCGCATCGAAGTAAAAACCACACAGAAACGTGTAGCTATGACCATCAAAGATGTCACAAAACTTGATAGTGGCCATTATGACCTTGTTCTGAAAAATCTTGGTGGTACAAAAGCCTTCCCCATTACTGTTAAAGTTCTTGATAAACCAGGTCCACCCACTGGACCCCTGAAGGTGACTGGAGTCATGGCTGATAGGTGCATTCTTGCTTGGGCTGAGCCAGCTCTGGATGGAGGAGCCAGTATTAGTCACTATGTTTTGGAAAAGAGAGAAACTAGTAGGTTGTCCTGGACAGTAGTTGCACCAAATGTCAAGTCTCTGTACCAAAAAGTGATGAATTTACTTCCAGCAAATGAGTACATCTTTAGAGTCAGGGCAGTTAACAAATATGGCATTGGTGATTATCTTGAGAGTGAACCTGTTATTGCACGCAATCCTTACAAGCCACCTGGTCCTCCTGGAACTCCAGAAGCAAGTCAGATTACAAAGGACTCGATGGTTCTGTCATGGACTGCTCCGGAAAATGTGGGGGGAGCTGAAATTCAAGGTTACCATCTTGAAAAACGCGATAAGGACAGTGTAAGGTGGACAAAATGCAACAGACAAAAGCTGACTGACACCCACTTTAAGGTCACAGGTCTGATGACAGATCACTTCTATGAATTCCGTGTCGCTGCTGAGAATGAGGCTGGCATTGGAGACCTCAGTGAGTTGTCCCTGTTCTGCAGAGCTTGTGATGCCACAACACCACCTGGACCACCACACCACCCCAAGGTGACAGATTACACAAAGTCTTCTGTGTCTCTGTCCTGGGGTAAGCCTGCTTTTGATGGTGGAGCCTACATCAAGGGATATATTGTGGAAATGAGGGAGTATACACCAGTGCCTGAACAAACAGAGGAAGCAGAGGTAGCACCAGCAGTAGAACCACCTGTTGAAAAAGAATGGTCCATGTGCACTCCAGCCAATGGCATTCAAGCCACTAAACTCACTATTTCAGATCTGAAGGATGGAGGAGAGTACCAGTTCCGCGTCTGTGCTATTAACTCAGAGGGTGTTGGGGAGGCTGCTAATGTCCATGGAACAGTGGTTACTTCTGACAGGGCAGAAGCACCAGAGATGGAGCTAGATGCTGATCTCAGAAAAGTGGTATCAGTTCGTGCTGGTGGAACTTTGCGTCTATTTGTCACTATTAGAGGAAGACCTGAACCTGCTGTGAAATGGGAGAAGATTGAGGGCACCTTAACAGAGCGAGCTGCAGTTGACACTACTAGTTCGTACACCATGCTTGTCATTGACAATGTTAACCGCTTCGACAGTGGCAAATACTCACTAACACTTGAGAACAGCAGTGGAACAAAATCTGCAGTTATTGCTGTAAGAATTTTGGACACTCCAAGTGCTCCGCAAAAGTTTGCTGTGAAGGAGCTCAAGAAGGATTCTGTAACTCTTGGCTGGGATGCTCCAATCACCGATGGTGGTGCCAAAATCACCAACTACATTGTAGAGAAGAGAGAGTCTGTCAGAAAGGCTTACACTACTGTTACCAGCAACTGCACAGCCAACTCCTTTAAGATTGAAGACCTCCCTGAGGGTGGAATTTTCTACTTCAGAGTGTGTGCTGTCAATGCATATGGCCAAGGACAGACAGTTGAAACCAAAGAAATTAAAATATCTGAGGTACCTCTGCCACCAAACAAGGTTACTCTTGTAGATTTGACAAAGAACAGTGTGTCACTGTCTTGGGACAAACCTGCTCATGATGGTGGAAGCAAAGTGATGTGCTACAATGTAGAATTTAAGCCTAAGAGTGGGGACAAATGGGGCACAGCATGCACAGTCAAAGTGCCAGAAGCAACTATCCCCAACTTGACTCCTAATGAAGCTTATTTGTTCAGAGTTGTTGCAATCAATGAGAAGGGAAAGAGTGAACCAAAGGATCTTGGCTTGCCTGTGGTTGCAAAGGATGTTGCAATTGAACCATCAATTAATTTACTGTTTAACACATACAGCGTAAAGGCTGGAGATGACCTCACTCTGGAGGTCCCTGTAAGAGGTAGACCAAAGCCTGTTGTATCCTGGAAGAAGGATGGCCTTCCTTTGAAGCAAACATCATCAGTGACCATCTTGAATACTGCAACCTCATCCAAAATTGTCATCAAAGAGGCTAGTAGAGACCACGTTGGCAAGTACGAAATCACCCTGGCCAACACTGCAGGAACTGTCACAGCAGATATTGGAGTTGTTGTCCTTGACAAACCCAGCCCGCCCAAAGGAATCAAGGTGGATGCTGTGACCTCAGATAGCATTACACTGTCATGGTCCCCACCAGAATATGATGGTGGTTGCTCCATCAGCAATTACATTGTGGAAAAGAGAGACACAAACACACAGGAGTGGCAGATGGTAGCAAGTAACGTTGCCAGAACAGCTTTCAAAGCTGGCCGTCTGACACATGGATCAGAGTACCAGTTCCGTATTTATGCAGTTAATCGTTATGGAAAGAGTACCTATCTGGATTCACCTGGAATCTCTGCTCAGTATAACTTCAAACAACCTGGACCTCCCTCAACACCTATAGTAAAGTTGGCCACCAAATCTTACATGTTGGTGACCTGGAATGAGCCAGTCAATGATGGTGGAAGTTCTGTTCTAGGGTATCATCTGGAAAGGAAGGAGCGTTCTAGCATTCTCTGGACAAAGATGAACCGAGGAATGATCAAAGACACAGAATACAAGGTCAATGGTATTGAAGAGGGAATGATGTATGAATACCGTGTCTATGCTGAGAATATTGCTGGTATTGGTAAATGCAGTAAGGCCTGTGAAGCTGTAGCAGCCAGAGATCCATGCGATCCTCCAGGTACACCTGTGGTCACTGCTGTTACAAGATCTTGTGTCTCCTTGTCTTGGGATAAACCAGAGTATGATGGTGGAGCCAAGGTGTCTGGCTACATTATTGAACGTAGAGACCTTCCTGAAGGACGATGGACACGCTGTAACTTCACCAATGTACCTGAGACCCACTATGATGTGACTGGTCTTACAGAGAACAGCCAGTATGATTTCCGTGTCATTGCAAAGAATGCAGCTGGACTGTTCAGTATACCATCATATAACACTGGTCCTATCACTGCCAAGGATGATGTTGATCCACCACGCATCATGATGGATGTCAAGTTTAGAGAGACTGTGTTTGTGAAAGCAGGAGAAACACTGAAGATTTATGCCGACCTTGTTGGACGTCCAGCCCCTGTCATCTCCTGGACTAAGGATGGCAAAGAGATTGAGCTGAGAGCCAGGATTCAGATTCTTTCAACAGATACAAGCACTTCTGTCATTGTAAAGGACTGCATCAGAAGAGACTCTGGACAGTATGTGCTGACTCTACAGAATATTGCTGGATCAGTCACCATGCCAATAAATTGCGTGATTCTGGACAAACCAGGACCATCAGCAGGACCTCTTCAGATCACTGGTCTCACAGCTGAGGAATGCACCCTGTCATGGGGTCCTCCACAGGAGGCAGGAGGTGCTGCAATCACACATTACATTGTTGAAAAGCGCGAGACGACCCGCTTGGCTTGGACATTGGTTAAGGGAGATGTCACAAAAACCTTCCATAAAGTCACAGGGCTGCTCAAGGGCAATGAATACATCTTCAGGGTTCTCGCTGTCAACAAACATGGAGCCGGTGAATCCTTGGAGAGTGAAGCTGTAAAGATTACAGATCCATATACTTTCGCCACTGCTCCAGCTGGTGTTGATGTAACTTCTATAAATGGTGATTCAATGACCCTAACTTGGTGTAAGCCAGCCAGTGATGGAGGCAGTCCAATCATTGGATATGTGATTGAACGTCGTGAGAAGACAGGCATGCGCTGGGTCAGAGTGAACAGAGATCTGGTTGTTGAGTGTACCACAGTAGTGACAAAACTTCGCAAGGACTGTGAGTATGACTTCAGAGTCTCTGCTGAAAATGCAGCTGGCCTGAGTCCTCCCAGTGAACCATCTGCAACATTCAGAGCCCTAGATCCTCTGGTTGTTCCTTCTCGTCCAACAAAACCAAAGATAATCACTTCAACCAAGGGCACTGTTTCCGTTGTTTGGAAACCACCAACAAATGATGGTGGCGCTCCTATCTTGGGATACAGTGTAGAATACAGAGACTTCATTCGCAAACCTGAACCAGAAGTTGAGGAAGAAGAGGAAGAATATGAGGAGGAAGAGGAAGAGGAAGAAGAGATTGAAGAATCACCTGAAGAGCTAGCAAGATGGGTTGAAGCTATCCCTCTCACGAAAAGCTTGGAATTTACCATCACTGGATTAAAGACAGATGCAGAATACGAATTCTGTGTGAAGGCAATAAACAAAGTCGGCAGCAGTACACGCAGCCCATACTCAGATCCTGCGGCAGCAATGGACAGAACTGCGGAGCCATCATTTGATGTTGACATTGATATGCGTAAGGTGCTTGTGGTTAAGAGTGGAACAGCATTTACTCTTAATGTACCATTCAAGGGAAAACCTGTGCCAACCGCTGAATGGGCCAGAGAGGGCGTTGATCTGAAAGTTAGAGGAACAGTTGAATCAACAGAATCCAGCACCTCACTAACTCTTGAAAAATCAACTAGAAATGACTCTGGAGAGTACAGTGTCACTATTGAATCACCACTGGGCAAAGCAACTTTGGCAATGACAGTGAAAGTGCTTGACTCCCCTGGACCTCCAGCCAACGTTAAAGTTTCCGCAGTGACCAGGGATTCTGCAACCCTCACATGGGAGGCCCCAGAGAACGACGGTGGTGATGCAGTAAAGGCCTACCATGTTGAGAAACGTGAGGCCAGTAAGAAGGCCTGGGTAACTGTGACCAGCAACTGCCATGCTCTGACTTACAAAGTGGAGGACCTACAGGAGGGAGCCATGTATTACTTCAGGGTTATTGCAGAAAATGAGTATGGTGTGGGTGTACCTCAGGAGGCCAAGGCTGGAACAAAGATTACAGGTAATGTATTAACTGACTGATAGCGGATTTAGTTTAAATCTTATTTTACCATTTAACAAATTGTCATGCTGTGTCTTAATGCTGTGTCTTACAGAGGTTCCAAGTCCACCTATGAAACTAGGAGTGGCAAATGTTACCAAGGACAGTGTTACTATTGCCTGGACCAGACCAGAATATGATGGTGGCAGCAGAGTCACTGGTTACTTGATTGATGCCGTGGAGAAAGGACAAACCAAGTGGGTGAAGTGTGCTACTGTGAAGACCATGACTCACACCATCAAAAGTCTGAGGGAAGGGGCAGAGTACTTCTTTAGAGTCCGTGCTGAGAACCATGCTGGACTTAGCGAGCCTAAGGAGATGATTGTTCCAGTCATTGTCAAAGAAATACTTGGTATTGTCTCAAGTTTTCTCTTGCATTTTGATATTAGCCTTTCTGAAAGTTAATTGCAGTCATTGTAAATTAATTTCATATTCTTGTCTTAATTTTTTAACAGTGGCTCCAGAGTTCAACTTGGAGAACTACCCCAAGAACACAGTTTATGTGAAAGCAGGATCCGACCTAACCTTTGAGATTCCCCTTACTGGCAAGCCCATGCCAAAAGTGGCTGTGTCCAAAAACAACGTTGTTATCAAGGGATCTAAGAGGCTTCTGACTGAAGTAACTCCGGACAGTTTAATCATCACCCTGAATGAAAGTATTTCAAGTGATGCGGGCAAGTACGACATCACTGCCTCCAATGCAGGAGGCACAACCAAGATCTTCATTATATTTGTTGTGCTGGATAAACCTGGGCCTCCTACTGGCCCAGTTCAGATTGGAGAGGTTGGAGAGACCACAGTATGTCTGAAATGGGATCCTCCAGAGTATGACGGTGGTAGCCCTGTTACCAATTACGTTGTTCTGAAACGTGAGACCAGCACTCCCGCATGGGCAGAGGTGTCTACTAACATTGCCAGAAGCTCCATCAAGGTGACTAAGCTGACCAAAGGAGAGGAGTATCAGTTCAGAGTCAAGGCTCAGAATCGCTATGGTCTCAGTGACCACATCGACAGCAAACCAGTCATGATAAAGCTTCCATACAGTAAGCAATCCACTCTCTTTGATGGTGATCTTTTACTGATAATCTCTCTGAATGAAGACTAACATAAACACTATTTTACAGCCATCCCTGGACCTCCATCCACACCATGGCTTGGCTTTGTTTCCAGAGAGAGCCTGACAGTCTGCTGGAATGAACCAGTTAATGATGGTGGAAATCCTGTCTTTGGATATCACCTTCAGATGAAAGAGAGGAGTAGCATCCTCTGGCAAAAGATCAATAAGACGGCAATTTCAGGAAACCAGTGGCGTGTCACCAACATTTGCCCTGGACTCATCTATGAATTCAAGGTGTCAGCTGAAAATGCGGCTGGCATTGGAAAAATGAGCAAGACCTCTGAGGAAGTGCTAGCTATTGATGCCTGTGGTAAGTATTTATTGAAAAACCTCATTAGTTTTAAGACATGAACAGCTGATATTGCAACCTTTACCTTCAAAACTGATATAACACGAGCCTAAAAGATAAGATGGTAATTTACAATAAAATCGGAACATTTGAGCTATCAACTTATTATAGCTCATGTCAGTTTCCAACAGAGTATGTAGCACAAAGTTTTACTGGAGAGTCTTAGGTTTCCCCAATAAATGGTGGGTTTTTAAAAAGTTTAGAACACCAAGGCCCTGATTTACAAAGAATCCAAATCAAGACCGCTAATTTCTTTGCCGCGCAGATAAATAGCGTGCGTTGTCTCTTCAGCGTTTGTGGGTGATCTACAAAGATTACACATGCAATCTGTAACAGGCGTAAACAGGAGGATTTAAATGACGATTTAGCGTGTGCTATTGCTGTGCCATGGAAAGTTCAGAGGAGGATGTGGTAGACGCAAAATTATAATAGACCTTATAGAGAGACATTAGTTCCGGAGATATAATATGAGGCAAATAAAAAACAGAATATAAGATAAATATAATAACTATAAATAAAAACAATGCAGCAGGTTTCCCTGTGGGTCGTAAGAAGAGGCCAGTTTATAAGGACACGGATAAGTAGATGCTGTTCAGGATGGTCTGATAGTACGCACAGGCTGCGCGCTCTTTGGCACAATGCCAGGTGCTGGACCAGCGTAATCCCCCCACCCCACCCCCCGCAAAACTCAGTAAAAAATGGTAACAATAGTTTGCGTGACGTTACTGGTTATAATCACTGAGTTTTCTGTGGGGTAGGCCAACTTTATAGGACAGCAACCTCAGAGCAGCAGCAGTCTGCCAGTTAATACCTGCTTTTCAGATGTGCTAAATTACACACAATTTTTTGCACCCGCTTTCCGTTGCACGGTTGATAAATCACATTGTGTATGTTAAGCTGAATTTTTTGCATAGTCTCCTCCCAATATTTTGCGCTTTCTGCCAGAAATGCCCAGATTGCATAATTATCTCCAGCAGACACGCAAAATGGATAGCGGGGCTATTTTGTCAGTTAACAGGTGCAAACCTCCTTTTACCGTGCTTTGTAAATCAGCTCCGGCAGATTATTGCGTGCATAATGAAGATAGCACTTGTTTTAGCACGCGCAAACCTTTCATAAATCAGGGCCTAAGAGCTTATGATAAATTTTACTTATTAGCACATTTACAAGATCCTCAAGGACACATCATGACATTGGAAAAGAAAATAACATACAATAAAAGAACAGAAGGACATTGTTATAGTGAAGCAGCTTTTTACTTTGGTGTAAGTAACCTTGAATCTTTCCCATTGTAATGTCCCAGAGCCCCCAGCTAACGTCCGTATCACAGAAGTCACCAAAAACTCAGTCAGCCTGTCCTGGCAGAGGCCTCCATACGATGGTGGCAGCAAGATCACCGGCTACAGTGTGGAGAGGAGAGATGCTCCCAACGGTCGATGGGTGAAGGCCAACTTTACCAACATCATTGAAATGGGCTTCACAGTATCTGGACTAAACCAGGATGAGTCTTATGAGTTCAGAGTGTATGCCAAGAATGCTGTTGGGTCTGTCAGCAACCCATCTCTCATCGCTGGCCCGGTTACATGTGTTGATGCATGTGGTGAGCATTTGATTTTCATCCACCGATTTATATCATATTAACTTTTCTCTATCAATCACATATAGTACAGATCTAATCTACATATCAGCAGTTCATATATTGAATCTTTTTTTTCTTACAGGCGCTCCGGCCATTGATCTTCCTCCTGAGTATCTGGACGTAGTCCAGTACAAAGCGGGGGTTTCAGTGAAGCTCAGAGTAGGAATTATTGCCAAGCCTCTGCCAACTATCGAGTGGCTGAAGGATGGAAAAGAGCTGGTAAAATCTTCTACTGTGTCTGTTGAGAGCACAACAGACTCCTCTGCTGTTCTTATCAAGGATGCAACTCGCCTTAACACTGGCTCATATGAGATCAAGATCAAGAATGTTCTGGGATCAGCATCAGCAACCATCAGGATTGAAATCCTTGGTATTTTGACTTCTAAATTCCTCAGCAGTTTAAATTGATACGTTCTTAAACTATATGTCAGAAATGATGCTGTATTTGATATTCATGTCTCTTTAATTCTTTTTTAATCTTCTTTCAGATAAACCTGGACCCCCTGCCGGAAATATCAACTTCAACTCTATCACAGCAGACAAGATCATCTTCAGCTGGGAACCTATTCCCGAGTCGGACCAGGGAGGTGCCAAAGTTACCCACTACATTGTTGAAAGGCGTGAAACCAGCAGAGTGGTCTGGTCAACAGTTGCAGATAAGCATGAGCAAACACACATCTCTGTCAGCAAGCTGGTGCGTGGAAATGAGTATGCATTCCGCGTCATGGGTGTTAACAAGTTCGGGGTTGGAGAGGCGCTGGAGTCGGAGCCTGTCATTGCTAAGAATGCTTTTGGTAAGTTTAAGTCCTTTCAAGTCCTCTCCAAACCACCACTGGAAATATCCTGCATATTTATTCTTTTATTACAATTTTCATGAGATTGCTGTCTTCTTTTTCTAAAGTAACTCCAGGCCAGCCCCGTACTCCTGAGGTCAACACCATCACCAAGTCAACCATGCTGGTAGAGTGGGACAAGCCAGGTGTAGACGGAGGCAGCACTGTCACAGGCTACTACCTGGAAAGACGAGATAAAAAGAGTTTGCGCTGGATCAGAGTTTATAAAGACCCTGTCACTGACATCAAACAGACTGTGTACCACCTGACAGAAGGAAATGAGTACCAATATCGTGTCTGTGCTATTAACAAAGCTGGTGAGGGGCCATTCTCTGATGCATCAGACTTCTATAAGGCCGCTGACCCAGTTGGTAAGTGCACTTACATTATCACATTGAAATGAAAAGGATTTTCTGCCTTCACCTTACAAATACACTTTCTCCACAGATCCACCAGATGAGCCTTGCAAGCTGAAGGTGGTGGACTCCACCAAGACATCCATCACCTTAGGCTGGTCCAAACCAGAATGGGATGGAGGCAGTGAAGTCATAAGCTACATGGTCGAGAAGCTGATTGAAGGAGAAGAAGAATGGGCCATGATCACATCTAAGGGAGAGGTCAAGACAACAGAATACATAGTTCACGACCTCAAACCAGATGTTAACTACTTCTTCAGAGTCTCTGCTGTCAACTGTGCTGGCCGTGGAGAGCCTCTGGAAATGACTGAACCTGTGCAGGCTAAAGATATCCTGGGTAAGTTAAAAACATTACGAATACTTTAAATTGTTTTATTTGTTGGCTCAGCCTGAGTCTGAGTAACATTTATATGTATGACATTCACAGAGGAGGCCCAGATTGACTCAGATGTTGCCATGAGAACTCACTACATTGTGAAGGCCGGCAAGGACGTGGAGTTGTCTGTTCCTCTGAAGGGTCGACCTCCTCCCACTGCTTCCTGGAGCAAGGGAGAGGAATGTATTGATCGTGATCCCAAATATGAGTTCCATCACTCTGATACGACCACAGTGCTTGTCATGCGTGAGGTAACCAGACTGGATACTGGAAAGTACACGGTCAAGATAGAGAATGGTGTGGGAGAGCCCAAGACCCTGACACTGTCTGTGAAGGTCCAGGATAGCCCATCTCAGTGCAGGAACCTGGTCCTAAAGGATGTGACCCGTGGAAAGGTCACTCTCTGCTGGGAGCCTCCACTCCTTGATGGCGGCGCTGAGATCACAAACTACATTGTTGAGAAGAGGGACTCCTCCAAGAGATCTTACTCTGCAGTGACAAACAAATGCACTGATACAACATACACCATTGAAGATCTCTCCGAAAAGACATCCTTCTTCTTCCGTGTCTTAGCAGAGAATGAGAATGGTGTTGGTGATCCATGTGAAACAGTTGAGCCAGTAAAAGCTACAGAGACTCCAGGACCAGTCAGGGAAGTCTCCATGAAAGATTCCTCTAAGACCTCTGTCACTCTTCAGTGGCTTAAACCTGATTACGATGGTGGCAGCATCATCTCTGACTACGTTATTGAGAAGAAGCTGAAAGATGAGGAGTGGTCATTGGGAGGAACCAGCAGACAGTGTGAGTTTGAGGTCAAGAAACTCAAGGAGCACTCTGAAGTATACTTCAGAGTAGCAGCCAGGAATGAGAAGGGACAGGGTGACTTTGTGGAGACTGGGCCTATCAGGGTAATTGACTACATCATCACACCTGAGGCAGACATGAGAGACTATCCAGATGGCCGCATCAGTGTTCGCCTTGGTCATAATGTACACATAGAGCTGCCATACAAAGGCAAACCCAGACCAGCTGTTCAGTGGTTGAAGGACAACCTGCCTCTGAAGGAGAGTGACCAGGTGCGCTTCAAGACAACACTAGGCAAAGCCACGCTGATGATTAAGAATGTGAAGAAGGAGAATGAGGGCAAATATACTCTGAGCCTTGACAACAAGGTCAACAGGAGATCCTTCCATATCCATGTCATCACTCTTGGACCTCCATCAAAGCCTGTCGGACCAATCCGCCTGGATGAAGTGAGAGCTGAGAGCATCATGATCTCATGGGATGAACCAAATGATGATGGTGGTGGTGATATCAGCTGCTACACTGTTGAGAAGCGTGACACCTCCCAGAATGACTGGAAGATGGCCTGCTCCAGTGTACAGGATACTCAGTTCAGGGTCCCCAACTTGATCAAGGGTATCCAGTACCAGTTCAGAGTGTGTGCTGAAAACAGGTATGGTGTCAGTGAGCCTTTGATTTCGCAGATGGTTGTTGCTAAGCACCAGTTCAGGCCTCCAGGCCCACCAGGCAAGCCTGTTGTATACAATGTGACCAATGATGGCATGACAATCCAGTGGGAGACACCCATCTATGATGGTGGAACGCCCATTCAGGGATACCACGTGGAGAAGAAGGAAAAGAACAGCATCATGTGGCAAAAGGTGAACACTGTGCTGGTCAAGGAAACAGATTTCAGGATTTTGGAGCTCATTGAAGGCCTTGAGTACTCCTTTAGAGTGTACGCTCAGAATGATGCTGGCTTCAGCCGAATGAGTGATGAGAGCAAGGCAACAATGGCCGTCAGTCCTGTTGGTAAGTGTTGATTGATTCAGACCAGTACTTTACTCTGATTCCTTGTAAAACTTGAAACTAACTGAAATGTGGCATCTTTCAGATCCTCCTGGCCAACCTGACTACACTGATGTCACTAGTGACTCTATAGCACTGAAATGGGATGCACCTAAACGCGACGGTGGCAGCAAGATTACCAGCTACAGCATTGAAAAGCGTCAAGGACATGGCCGTTGGTTCAAGGCCAACCTCACTGACGTGCATGACTGTCAGTACACTGTCACAGGATTGGCGATGAACGAGCGCTATGAGTTCAGAGTCATTGCCAGAAATGCCATTGGTGTCATCAGTCCCCCATCCAACTCCTCGGGCCTGATTGTTGTCAGGAGTGAAAACTGTAAGTATCAACAGGAGAGTAGTTTATTGTTAATTCACAGATGACAAAATCTCAGTGATTTCCCAATTTTGTCTTCTAATGTTCTGGAACTTTAACCTTTGTTTAGAATATTGTACAATGTATAATTATTCAATTTTTCTCAAATCTAGCATCTCCAAATATCGAGTTTGGTCCAGAATACTTTGAGGGTTTGACTGTCAAGGCAGGAGACAACATCCGACTGAAGGTGACCATCACTGGGCGCCCAGTTCCCAAGGTTGTCTGGTTCAGAGATGGTGTGGAGGTTACCAAAAAGATGATGGACATCATCACTGTTCCTGGATCCAGCACTCTGTTTGTCAGGGATGCTGACCGTACACACCGTGGTCTCTACACTGTAGAAGCTACCAATGGATCAGGATCCAAGAAGGAGAACATTCTTGTCCAAGTCCAAGGTAAGCAGTTCAGACACATTTCTCTGTTCCCTCTTGTTCTCAAGTCCACATAGCTGGATTTATTGATCAATTTCTCACTTTTCTGTGCACTCCAGACACACCTGGGGAGCCAGTGGGACCCATCACCTTCAGCAACATCTCAGAAGGCAAATGCACTCTGACTTGGAACCCACCAGAGAATGATGGCTGCTCTGAGATTACTCATTACATTATTGAGAAACGGGAGACTGCCAAAATCTCTTGGGCCTTGGTGTCAGATGAGTGTGAAGAATGCACTTTTAACGCAACCAAACTAATCAAAACCAACGAGTACCAGTTCAGGGTCTCTGCTGTGAACAAGTTTGGGGTCAGCAGACCTTTGGAATCCAGCCCCATCATTGCACAGATGCAATATAGTAAGTACTACATTAAGAAGGTTCAAACAAGTCCTGAACATTTATAACAAAGTCAATTTGTGCATTATTATCACTTGATCAATTTGCACTTAACTGTTAAAACTTTTTCCTTTAGCATCTCCTGATGCTCCAGGAACTCCTGATGCCACTGAAGTGACAGGAGAGAGCATCACTCTTTCCTGGACTCCTCCAACATCTGATGGAGGAAATCCCATTCAGTACTACATCCTGGAGAAACGGGAGAAGAAAACTGTTAAGTTCTACAAGGTTATTACTAAAAAGCCAATCATTGAATGTGCCCACAAGGTCCCGAACCTGACAGAGGATATGGAATACGAGTTCCGTGTCATGGCTGTTAATGATGCTGGTGTTGGCACTCCAAGCAACATCTCTATGCCTATTAAGGCTGCTGAGCCAAAAGACATCCCTTGTGCTCCATCGGTGGTCTGTGTGTCAGACTCCACCAACTCCTCCATTAGCTTGGAATGGACCAAGCCTGTGGACGACGGAGGCATGGACATTCTGGGCTACATCATTGAGATGGTGAAGGGAGAGGAGACTGAATGGAAGAGAGTAAATGAGGAGCTTGTGGCAGAAACACATCACATGGTGACAGGTTTGCAGACAGGAGCCGAGTACACGTTCCGTGTTGCAGCTGTCAATCATGTGGGAAGAGGCGAAGACAAGGAGACCTCAGAACCTGCTCAGGCTGTAGACCGGTTAACACCACCACAGGTGGACATTGATGCCAGCTTTAGGCAGACACACATTGTCAAGGCTGGAGGTTCAGTGGGTCTGGGTATCCACTTCAGAGGAAAACCCATTCCCACTGCCACGTGGGTAAAGGAGGAAGGCGAGCTGGGTGCAATGTCAGAGGTTATCACTACTGATGGTTACAGCTCTCTCAGCATTGAGAACTGCTCAAGAAATGACACGGGCAAATACACTGTTAACCTGGAGAACTCCAGCGGCAGTAAGGCCATAACATTTGTGGTGAGAGTGATGGACACCCCTGGACCTCCACAGGCTGTAGCTTTCAAAGAGGTCACCAGAGGCTCGGTCACACTTGCCTGGGAGCCGCCTCTCAATGACGGTGGAGCCCGTATTCATCACTTCATTGTTGAGAGGCGTGAGGCTAGCCGCCGTACATGGCAGCAGTCTGGTGGCAAGTGCACAAAGCATGTCCTCAAAATCCAGGACTTGCTGGAGGGAGTGCCCTACTTCTTCAGAGTCTCTGCTGAGAACCAGCATGGTATGGGCGAGGCGTTTGAGCTGACTGAACCAGTCACTGCCACAGCAGAGCCAGCAACTCCAAAGAGACTGGACATCATTGACACCACAGACAGCTCTGTTTCACTGGGCTGGACAAAGCCAGAACATGACGGCGGCAGTCGCATCCAGGGTTATGTCATTGAAGCCAAGCCAAAGGGCACTGACAAGTGGGTCGTGGTTGGCAACACCAAGAATCTTACCTACGATGTCGAAAAGCTCAACAAGGGTGATGAGTATGACTTCCGTGTGAAGGCCAAGAATGAAGCTGGCTACAGCCAGCCAAAGGAAACTCTGGCTCCTGTGCTGGTCAAAGAGCCTCACATTGAACCTGCCGCTGACCTCAGCGAGATCACCAACCAGCTCATCACATGCAGGTCTGGTAGTACCTTCACAATTGATGTTCCCATCAGTGGTAGACCTGCTCCTAAGGTCACCTGGAAGCTGGAAGAGATGAGGCTAAAGAACTCTGATAGAGTAACCATCAAAGTAACTAAAAACAAAACCAGTATCTCAGTCAAAGAGGCCATGAGGGGAGATGGTGGTAAATACTACCTAACTCTGGAGAATGTGACAGGAACCAAGACATTTACTATTGAAGTTAATGTCACAGGCAGACCCAGTCCTCCAACTGGACCCATTGAAATCTCATCCATCACATCTGAGTCCTGCGTCGTCAGCTGGGAACCACCTGAGGATGATGGTGGCACCGACATCACCAACTACATTGTGGAAAAACGTGAGTCTGGTTCCACAGCATGGCAGCTGATCAACTCCAGCGTGAAGCGCACGTCTCTCCACGTCAGCCACCTGACCAAATACATGCAGTACACGTTCAGAGTCTCTGCAGAGAACAGATTTGGTGTCAGCAAGTCCACTGAGTCCGAGACTATCGTTGCAGAGCATCCTTTCAGTAAGTGCTACTCCTTTAACATTTTAACTCGAGTCCTACTAATATAAGTAATTAATAAAAGATTAGATGTTTTCATGATTTTATAATTAAAAAATTTATATTTTCTCTTGAATAATATAGCAAAAAATTTCTATTTTAATTACAGCCCCTCCAGGCCCCCCAACAAGACCATCAGTCTTCAATGTCACAGCTAACACAATAAGCATGAAATGGGAGGAGCCCTACCATGACGGTGGAAGCAAGGTGACAGGCTACTGGATAGAGAAGAAGGAGAGGAACAACATCCTGTGGGTCAGGGAGAACAAGATTCCATGCTTTGAGTGCTACTACAAGGTGGAAGGTCTGGTGGAAGGCCTGGAATACCAGTTCAGGGTCTATGCCATGAACAGCGCTGGGCTTAGCAAAGCCAGTGAGGCTTCCAAGGGAGCAGTTGCTCAAAACCCAGTTGGTAAGTTCTGACAAAGATTAGGACCACACAATCTTCTTTTACCCAATACTATAAATGTCTGACAAACACTTTTGATCCAATTTTTAGATCCACCAAGTAAGCCTGAAGTCACAAATGTGACCAGAACCACTGTCTCCCTCAAATGGTCGGCTCCACTGAATGATGGTGGCAGTCCTGTTGTGGGTTATATCATCGAGCGTAAGCCTTACACCTTGACTGGCGAGGGCCGCTGGCTCAAGTGTAACTACACCAACGTGACGGACAATTTCTTCACTGTTACCGCCCTGGGAGAGGGAGAGCCTTATGAATTCAGAGTTATTGCCAAGAATGCCAACCAGGTGTTCAGCTTGCCCTCTGAGTCCACTGGATCTGTGCAGTGCAAGACCGATTTCGGTAATTTTTACGTCTATGACACAGCACCACCCCATTCAGTGCATTAAGAGGAATGAAGGCAGAATCAAATGCTGTTTTATTGCTAGATCAACCCATTAAACCTAGCCTGCGGAATATAAATACCCTCTAGGTTGAGCAAAGTTTGATGTCATTTGTTTTCTTTCAACAGAGCCTCCAAAGGCCCAGCTGGACAGCAAACTCCTGTCTGAGACTGTAATGGTTAGAGCTGGTTCAGACCTGGTTCTAGATGCTGCAGTGGGAGGCAGGCCTGATCCCAAGGCTTCCTGGTCCAAGGGCAACAGGGAACTGGACATGTGTGAAAAATACCACCTACAGTACACGTCCACCAGAGCCATGGCCATCATCAAATTCTGTGACAGAGATGACACTGGAAAATACATCCTGACAGTCAGGAACGTTAGCGGAACCAAGACCGCCGAGGTCAACGTCAAAGTGCTTGGTGAGTGGCCTTTTGTTTCATACAGATCAGATCCCAAGAATTAGATACATTTGTGCACAGTGACCTAGTATGAGTGTGTGTCGATTTTTACAGACACACCTGGAGTGTGTGAAGGCAACATCGAAATAAGCAAGATAACAGAGGAGTCTTGCACTCTGAGCTGGAAGCCTCCACTTGAGGATGGTGGTGACGAGGTTGCTCACTACGTGGTGGAGAGGCGAGACACCAACAGGCTGAACTGGGTGATCATGCATGCCGAGTGCAAGGAGCTGACCTGCAACATCACCGGTCTGTTCAAGAACACAGAGTATCTGTTCAGAGTCCGGGGAGTCAACAAGTATGGATCTGGTGTTTACCTCCAGTCGCAGCCAATGGTGGCCAGAAACACATTCAGTGAGTACAAAAAGGGAATGACTGTGAAATGATGTTGAAAATCACAAACCTTTCTTCATTTATGTACTGAGTTGAGAGATTTTTTTTTTCTTTTTACAAAATCGAGAGATAAAAAATGTACTCAATGCTTCCTCCATCTTTCATTCAGCTGTACCCAGTCCTCCTGGAGCTCCAGAGATCCTGGTATCAGGAAAGGACTTTGCCACCATCGAGTGGCTGAAACCAGAGAGTGATGGTGGCAGCCCACTGATCCATTATCTGGTGGAAAGACGTGAGAGAAAGAGTGCCCGCTGGGTTAAGGTGAACAGGGATGGTGCTCATCTGGACACCACTCTGAAGGTTTCTGGCTTAACTGAAGGCAACATCTACCAGTTCAGAGTGACGGCCATCAACAAGGCTGGAGAGAGTGAGGCCAGCGAGGTCTCTCTGTATGTCGTCTGCAGAGTCCCAACATGTAAGTCTGCCTGTTCAGTCCCCAACATGACCTACAGTACCATCTGAAGACCCTTCATATACAATATGTATTAAAGCGATCTGTCCAGATCTGTGCTCTGAATCGTGTCTGAACCTATATCCTCTCAGGTACTCCTGCTCCTCCTTCTATCCCTCGTATCACCGACACCCATGCCGACAGCATCAGCCTGGCTTGGTCTCGACCTGTGGAGGATGGAGGAGCCGATGTGATCGGCTACATCCTGGAGATGCAGGAAGCTGGAGCAGAAGAATGGAAGAAGGCCCATGAAAAGACCCTGCGCACCACAGAGTACGTGGTGACTGGACTTTCTGCAGGCAAGAAGTACTGCTTCAGAGTGGCCGGCATCAACGTCAATGGTACCGGAGACTTCAGTGAACCATGTGCTGAAACTGAGCCAGTGGAGAGAATTGGTAAGCACAGACAAAAATGGCAAAACTAAATTACCTTCTTTCAATAGTCTATTTCTTGATATTCATGTACTCTTTGTGTTTTGCAGCAAGAAAAAAAAGAATTAAAAGCAAATGACTCAAACCTGTATCTGTTAATTATCTTCAGAATGAACTCACTAAACTGGGTTTATTTCTTCTGTTGTAACAGAAACTCCTGATTTCGAGCTCCATGATGATCTAAAGAAGACAATCTGCCTGCGTGCTGGCGGGTCCCTCCGTCTTTTTGTCAACGTCACCGGCCGTCCCACTCCTACCTTGACTTGGAGCAAGCCTGGAGTTGACCTCCAGAACAGAGGCTTCATCGAGGTCACCAGCACATCCACCACTCTCATCATTGACAAAGTCCACCGGTACGATGCCGGCAAGTATACGCTGGTGGCTGAGAACTCTGCTGGAAAACAGGAAGTCAGCATTCTTGTCAAGGTCTATGGTGAGTTGATGAAAACATCCAGAAAGAATCCTTAAATCAAAGAAAATTCTGCCGCAGTTCATTCAGACAGCAAAATGTTGCTTTATATTTAGATACTCCTGGACCAACCGGGCCGATCAAGATCAAGGAGCTCACTAAGGACTCTGCCACCATCTCCTGGGAAGCCCCAACTGTTGATGGTGGTGCTCCTGTCAACAACTACATCATTGAGAGGCGTGAGGCTTCCATGAGAGCCTACAAGACAGTCACATCTAAGTGCAGTAAAACGTCCTACAAGATCGATGGCCTGATGGAGGGCATGCTGTATTACTTCCGGGTCCTCCCTGAAAACATCTATGGCATCGGTGAGCCCTGTGAGACCCCAGACATCATCCTGGTGTGTGATGTGCCTCTTCCACCTCACAAGCTAGAGGTGATTGATGTCACAAAGACCACAGTCACTTTGGGCTGGGAAAAGCCTGAGCATGATGGTGGCAGCAGACTCACTGGCTACGTCATTGAAGCTTGCAAGTTTGGTACTGACAAGTGGATGAAGGTGGCCACGCTGAAACTCACAGACTTTGAGCACACCATTGAGAAGCTGACGGAGCACGAGCAGTTCTTGTTCAGGATCAAAGCCGTCAACAGCAGAGGAGCCAGTGAACCTAAGGAGCTCGTCTCTGCAGTCACTGTACAGGAACAGAGAGGTAACACAAACCCACAGAGACGTATGCAAATATATGCAAACACCTCAAGTTCCAGGAAAATGAAAAATTAAATGAAGAATTTCTGCCAAGCAGACAAATTTGGTTTAAATTTGCAGCTCTGTTGGGTTTTTCACAAATGTTGATGGAGACTGTTGTTTTTCTTGCAGTGATGCCTGTGGTGGACTTCTCCAGTATTCCACAGAAAGTTGTCAATGTTCTAGCTGGTAAGACCCTGGAACTGGACTTGCCCATCATCGGCAGACCTCCTCCTGTATGCTCCTGGTACTTTGGCGACAACAAGCTGAAGATCACAGACCGCATCAAGATCCAGAGCACCGGCAAGTTCTCCAAACTGACTGTGTCTGACACAACCATCGATGACACTGGTGACTACACCCTGGAGGTGAAGAATGCTGTTGGTGTCATCACTGAGGTCATCAAGGTCATCATTCTCTGTAAGAAGCCATCCCTCATTTTCAACATTATCCATCTGGATTAACAGGGTTAAAGTTTATCAGTACCAACTTGTACATCTCTAACTCTAACTTCTGTTGCTCCACTTTCACCAGCTAAACCTGACGAGCCAGCTGGACCCTTCAAGTTTGATGAGGTTGATGCCACCACCGTCACATGCAGCTGGAGTCCCCCTGTCAGAGATGGTGGAGCTCCCATCAGTGGTTACGTGGTGGAGCAGCGTGATGCCCACAGACCTGGTTGGGTGCCTGTCTGCGACTCCGTCAGCAGACCGACATTCAAATTTGTAAACCTCATTGAGGGAGACGAGTATGTCTTCCGTGCAGCTGCCACAAACCGATATGGCACTGGAGAGTTCCTGCAGTCCGACATTGTCACATGCAAGAGCTTGAAGAGTAAGACTTCTTGACTCAATTCAGATTTTATCTAAACTTGTTATAGAACTGAATGAATGAATGAATTTTTATTTTTGTGTGTGGCTGTTTCACAGCCCGTCTCTTACGGGATTATTTAGACACATTATCCATACCATTATACCAACACACAATAAAGAACCACAGTAAAGGAATACACAAACAATGAACAATATACAACCTAGAAAAAATAGATAAACAAATAAGAGAAAAACAACTCCGGCATCATCCATCTTCAAAGCTACAATCTATACATAAGTTGCTTCTTGTCTTCTCTGCCAGGCTTTACATATATTGGATATAGTAAATACATGATTATCAAAAAACTAATTAATTATATCACCACCCACATACACACTCACATGTGTGCATACTTTGTCAAAAAGTATTTTTCTTAAATCATCTTAGATGATTTAAGAATAGGCAATACAACAAAAATAGATTTCTTCACGTCACCAAGCTCACAATCATAGCATAACCTCTGATCTCCAGTTTTACTGTAACGACCAGTTTCAATATGTAATAGCAATATCCCAGAGCAGGAATGGTAACATGTTTTTCTTCCTCCACAGATGTTCCTGGACCTCCTGGCCGTCCAATTATCTTTGATGTGTCTCGTGATGGTATGACTGTAGCCTGGGAACCACCAGAGGAAGACGGTGGTCTTGAGGTTTCTGGATACATCATTGAGCGCAAAGAAGTCAGGTCTGACAGATGGGTGCGTGCCAACAAGAACCCCGTCACCATGACCAGGTACAGATCCACTGAGCTGATTGAGGGCCTGGAGTATGAACACAGAATCACTGCCATGAATGCCCGAGGCCTGAGCAAACCAAGTCTGCCATCCAAACCAGCTGTGGCAACTGATCCTATCGGTAAGACTTTGAACTCTGAAAAAATGTGGTTGACATAAACAACATAAAAACAGAGATGCATTACTCCTGATATTCAAGTAGGAGCTGGAATTGCTGACATGCAACTTTTTGCTGTGCAGATCCACCTGGTTGTCCTCAGAACCCGAGGATCACAGATACGACTAAGTCCTCTGTGTCGCTGGCTTGGAGTCCACCTGATGATGAGGGGGATGCCAGGGTGGATGGTTATCTGATTGAGATGCAGAAGGAGGGCACAATGGCCTGGATCAAGTGCAACACCACACCATCTATGATCTGCGAGTACACACTGACTAACATGCCACAAGGAGAGGAATTCAAATTCCGCGTGATGGCCTGCAATGCCGGTGGCTCTGGAGAGCCTGCTGAAGTGCCTGGAACTGTCAAGGTTATTGAGATGCTTGGTAAGGACACAAAATCATGTGAATGTGGGGATTCAAAGTTGTTTACAGCAAATGTGACATCTGCAACATCATTGTTTTCCAGAATCCCCCGACTATGAGTTGGAGCTGAAATACAAAGATGTGTATGTGGTACGCTATGGAGGAGTGCTTCGACTCTCTGTACCCATCAAAGGTAAACCTCAGCCAGAATGCAAGTGGTCCAAGGATGGTGACGCTGTCTCCACCAAGGCCATGATTGCTTCCAACGAGGATGCCAGCG
This sequence comes from Atherinomorus stipes, assembly GCA_023101725.1. Classification (NCBI taxonomy): domain Eukaryota; kingdom Metazoa; phylum Chordata; class Actinopteri; order Atheriniformes; family Atherinidae; genus Atherinomorus; species Atherinomorus stipes. The sequence goes on along the minus strand of JALJCO010007717.1, from coordinate 331,744 downwards.
AGCTGGTTATCAAGGGCGCAGAGAGGAGTGACTCTGGCCTGTACAACCTCCTGTTGGAGAATAAAGTCGGCAAGAAGAAAGCCCAAATCAAGGTGAAGGTCATCGGTCGCCCTAGTGCTCCAGAAGGACCAATGGTGTTTGAGGAGATTCAAGCCAATTCAGTAAAGGTGTCCTGGAAGGCACCCACTGATGATGGAGGCTCAGAGATTCTGGGATACATCGTAGAGAGGCGCGAGGCAGCCAGAAATGCCTGGTACACCGTGGACTCCAGAGTGACTGAAACTCAACTGGTTGTCAAAGGACTGAGGGAAGGAACAGAGTACCACTTCAAGGTCACTGCTGAAAACTCCTTCGGTATCAGCGCATCTCTGAAGTCAGAGCAGCCAGTGGTGCCCAAGACTCCTCTCTGTAAGTGTTTTCTTTTTAGAGTAACAACTTTGCAAAGCATGAAATCATTCAGTTATATCTAAAAAAAAAAAAAACGGCTCCATGATCTGCCTTTCAAACCAGGTGCCCCCGAGCCTTCCAGCACCCCACCAGAGATCATGGATGTCACAAAGAGCTCAGTGGCGCTTGCCTGGTCCAGACCAAAGGACGATGGTGGCTCTGCTATCACAGGCTACTTTGTGGAGTACAAGGTGGTGTCTGCTGAGACATGGTCCCGTCATGGCACCAAGATAGCTTCTACTATGTTCACTCTGCCTGGACTCACCCCTGACACAGAGTACCAGTTCCGCATCGTTGCTGTCAATGACATCGGCGAGAGCGAGGCTGGTCCTGCATCTGACCCTGTCACATGCAAAGATCCATTTGGTGAGTGTCCTGTTAATGCTGGAATTGACACCGATGGTTATAATGGACATGATTCCTAAGTAAATCTAAAAGACAATCTCATCTATTACCTCTTGTAGTATTAGTCTAGCTCACTGTCTCTTTCCATTTTACTGACAGTGACTTCAGAATAATTGGAGATATTAAGTAGGAACACAATATTAAATAAACTTTTCTGTTTTTCCCCCTCCAGACAAGCCCAGCCAACCAGGTGAGATTGACACGGTGAATGTGAGTAACAACTCTATCACCATCCGTTGGCAACCTCCAGAGTGTGATGGTGGAAAGGAGGTCCTGGGTTACTGGGTTGAATACAGGAAGTCCATAGAGAGCACATGGAAGAAATGCAATAAGCAGAGACTGAAGCAAAAGGAGTTCACCATGCCAGGACTGGCTGAGGCCACAGAATACGAATTCAGAGTGTTCGCTGAGAATGAGACAGGAATGAGCCGACCTCGTAGGACTGCCACATGCATCAAGACTAAACTGAGTGGTGAGTATGCCCAAATATGATGAGAGAAATATGAAAGTCTACTCAATTTGCTGTCCAAGGTTGGATTAACTCTGTTATTTTACATACTCTATAATGTTTTTGTGTTTCATAAATGTACCTTGTCCTATCTTGTACCCACAGTTGAAAGCAAACCAAGCCTGAGGAAGGAAATGGATGAAGTAACGACCAAGCTTGGCCAGCCTGCAGTCATGAAGTGCCAGATTATTGGCAGACCTGTCCCAGAAATTAAGTGGTATCATGCCGGCAAGGAGATTGTCGAGTCCCGCAAGTATGAGATGAGCTCTGATGGCCGCAACCACTCTCTGTCCATCATGACTGACCAACAGGAGGATGAGGGAGAATACACCTGCAAGGCCATTAACGATGCAGGGGAATGTGAGACAACTGGGGTTCTGGTGTTGGAGGCTGCTCCATCCTTCCACCCTGATTACCCACTGAAGGATACCTACTTTGCGGGACTGGGAACAACTCTGCGCATCCATGCAGTTTATATTGGTCGTCCTGAACCAAAGATCATGTGGCTGCATGGGGCAAAGACACTGGAGAATACTGAGGAGATTAACATCGAGACCACTGAGCACTACACACATCTGGTCATCAAGAATGTCCAGCGCAGAGTACATGGAGGAAAATACAGGATTAGACTACATAACCACTTTGGCAGGGCAGATACTGCATTCAATGTTGAAATCTATGGTAAGTTATGTAGACAACCTGGTCAGAATGCATCTGTAAAGATGTCATCAAATTAGAAAATAATGAAATGTATTACCTTTCTTTCCCCCAGACAAACCTGATATGCCTCAGGGTCCCATTATCCTGGAAGCCCTTCTCAAGAATTCTGTCATCATCAGCTGGAAGCCTCCCAAAGACGATGGAGGCTGTATGATCACCAACTATATTGTGGAGAAGCGCGAAGACAAGGAGGGCACCGAGTGGGAACTGGTGTCTTCATCCATCAACAGCACATCCTGTCGTGTGCCCAACCTCATCGACAGTGCTGGATACTTCTTCCGTGTGTATGCTCAGAATCGCTATGGCAATAGTGAGCCCCTGGAGCTGACGTCCCCTATTCTCATCAAGAGCCAACTGGGTAAGTGTAATATGAGGCAGAGAGATGTTTCACGAGAAATTCCCATCCTAAAACCTAAGTGGAAACGAGATACCTAGCCCGGTGCAAAGATCTTGACACTAGCTTTGTCTTTATATTTTTTTATGTGCACAGAGAAACCATCACCACCTCTGTCACCGGTTGTTTCTGGAATCACCAAGGACTCCTGCGTGGTTTCCTGGAAACCTCCACTCAGTGATGGAGGATCCAAGATCAAGAGCTATTGCCTTGAGGAGAAGCATAAGAAGGATAAGAAGGAATGGACCGAATGGACTCCAGTGACCACAGATGACATCAAACAGACAGTGTTCTCCGTCAAACGCCTGACTGAGGGCATCCAGTACATCTTCCGTGTGAAGTGTGAGAATCTCGGAGGACAGAGCGACTACAGCGAGGAGACTGCTCCCATGGTTCCTGCAGCAGCGGTGGAGGTGCGTGCTCCTGCATTTAAGGAGGAGCTGAGGAACATGAGTGTCAAGTATAAGAGCAATGCTACACTTGTCTGCAAGATCACAGGACAGCCCAAGCCTGTGATTAAATGGTTCAGACGAGGAAAGGAGATCCACTCAGATGGAAAGAAGATCAAGATCCAGGAGTTCAAGGGAGGATATCACCAGCTGGTCATCACTGAGGCTGATGAGGAGGACTCCACTGTATATCAGATCAGGGCTACCAACCAGGGAGGCTCCATCTGTGCTACAGTCTCTCTGGATGTTGAAAGTAAGTATACAAGTTCTCATTTTTTCCATTAAAGTAAATAACTTATTTACAAGAGATTTAAATTAAATTAAAAAAAACTCTCCCTGAAAATATTTCTTTGATTTCTAGTCCCTGCCAAGATCCACCTGCCAAAGAACCTGAAAGACAAGGAGGCTATCCCTGCTTTGCGTGGGGAGATGGTCAACATCAAGATTCCTTTCAGTGGTAAACCAGATCCTGTCATCACATGGCAGAAGGGTCAAGATCTCATTGATAGCAATGGCCACTACCAGGTCATAGTCACCAGATCATTCACTTCCTTGGTGTTCCCAAGCGGAGTGGAAAAGAAAGATGCTGGTTTCTACATCGTCTGTGCCAAGAACAGGTTTGGCATTGACCAGCAAACGGTTGAGCTGGATGTCGCCGATGTACCTGATCCTCCACGTGGCATCAAGGCCAGTGACATCTCCAGAGACTCGGTTACTCTGAACTGGGTGACTCCGGCAAATGATGGTGGCAGTAAGGTTATAAGCTACATCATTGAGAAGTGCCCTACCACTGCTGAGAGGTGGCAGCGCGTCGCTCAATCCCGTGACACCCACTACACCGTCACCAATCTGTTTGGAGGAACAAGCTACCAGTTCAGAGTTATTGCTGAGAACAAGTTTGGACAGAGTGCCCCCTCTGAGACCAGTGGACCGGTCATGACCAAAGAAGACAAATCTCGAGTCCTGCTTTACGACAGGGAGGTTGATGATACAGGTCGCGTCCCCAAAGGCAAGGCTCCACACTCAGATTCCAAGAACCTGCACAACAAATATGCCATTGCAGAGGAGCTGGGCAGAGGTCAGTTTGGCATCGTCCATCGCTGCGTAGAAATAAGCTCTGAGAAGACTTACATGGCCAAGTTTGTCAAAGTTAGAGGTGCAGATCAGGCAATAATCAAGAAGGAAATTGCAACACTGAATCTGGCTAAGCACACCAACTTCCTACTCCTCCATGAGTCTTTCGACAGCCCTGAGGAATTAGTGATGATCTATGACTTCATCTCTGGTGTTGACATCTTCGAGCGCCTCAGTACATCTGAGTTTGAGCTTAGTGAGCGTGAAATTGTTAACTACATCAGGCAGGTGTGCTCAGCTCTGGAGTTCTTGCATGCCGAGAGCTATGGACACTTTGACATCAGACCTGAAAACATTGTGTATGCGACCAGAACCAGCTCTAATGTGAAGATTATTGAGTTGGGACAAGCCAGACACCTCACTCCTGGAGATCAGATCAAGATTCAGTATACCACCGCAGAGTATGCTGCCCCCGAGATCCACCAGTGTGACATGGTTAGCACAGTTACTGACATGTGGTCAGTTGGTATCCTTGCCTATGTACTGGTCAGTGGAATCAATCCATTCACAGCAGAAACCAACCAGCAGATGATTGATAACATCTCCAATGCAGCCTATAGCTATGATGATGAGTCCTTCAAGCAGCTCAGTGTAGAAGCATTAGATTTCACAGACCGGCTGATGACAAAGGAGCGTAAGCACCGTATGACTGCAGCTGAGGCTATGCAACATCCATGGCTCACCAAACCTGCAGAAGAGGTCAGTGCCAGAGCAATCCCAACTGGCAGGCATAAGAGATACTACCAGACAATGGTGAGGAAAGAGTGGAACACAGTTGTATCTGGTGCCCGTGTGGCCAGCGGTGGCTCCATCAGGTCACAGCGTGGTGTCTTTGTTGCCAAGGTGAAGATTGCGCCGTTTGAGCATGGTCCACTTGCAGGCCAGATCAGCCATGTTGTGGCCAATGACGGGGACAACGTGAAGTTCATCTGCAACATTGACAACTATGATAGCACTACTGAAGTGACATGGTACTGTGGTGTCAGGCAGCTTGAAGCTGGAGACAAATATGAGATTGAGTATGAAGATGGTCTGGCTGTAATTACCATAAACAAGGTCACCAGGGCAGATGATGGCACTTACAGATGTAAGGTTGTAAATGAGTACGGAGAGGACAGTGCCTATGCAGAGCTGTTTATCAGCGGCGTTAGGTCCTACCGTGACTTCTTCACTACCCGTGTAGTAAAGAAAACAAAGCGCAGAGTTGACACTGCTAGAATGCTCCAGAAACCACCAGAGTTCACCCTCCCCCTGGTCAACCGCACAGCCTATATTGGTGAGGATGTGCGCTTTGGTGTCACCATCACTGTTCACCCTGAGCCTCGTGTCATCTGGCACAAGTCTGGACAGAAGCTCATCCCTGGACACGATGACAGGAAATACACCTTCATTACCGACAAGGGTCTGTACCAGCTCATTATCCACAACCTGGAAACGGAGGATGATGCTGAGTACAGCGTTGTGGCCCGTAACAGGTACGGCGATGACAGCTGCAAGGCTCGCCTTACTGTCGTTCCCAGACCCAAACCAGCAGACCTTACCCTGAGACCCATGTTCAAACGACTGCTCGCAAATGTTGAGTGCAGGGAGGGTCAGAATGTCCGCTTTGAGATCAGAGTCTCTGGCCATCCAACACTGAAATGGGAGAAGGATGGCACACCTCTAGCCTTTGGACCATCCATCGAGGTTGTCCATGAAGGTTTGGATTACTTCATCCTTCATGTGAGAGACACTCTGCCGGAGGACTCTGGTGTATACAGAGTTACAGCCACCAACTCTGCTGGATCTGCCAGCTGCCAGGCAACGCTCAAAGTCGAGCGCAGCACTCATGTGAAGAAGGACTATGAGAGCAGTGAAAAGGAGAAGGAAAAACAGGCCGGGCAGGAAGAGATGGACAAAAAGGTCAGGTTGTCTCAGATTTTATCGGGCACCGTGGTTACACCTCTACCACCAGCAGCTGTCCAAGCAGTCAGGGAGGCAGCCACCATGTTCAAACCTGCCGTCACTACCAAGAAGGGGGAGAAGACCGAGGCTGAGATCCAGAAAGAAAAAGAGGAGAGGAAGAAGCGGGCAGACGAGAAGAGGCTGCGTATGCCGTATGTTGTCCCCACACCTCGCGTCATAAACCCAGCTGTCCTTGAGGAGGATGTGGAAATAAAGCACTTCCAACCAATGTCTGACATGAAATGGTACAAGAAGCTGAGGGACCAGTATGAGTTCCCTGAGCCAATGGAGAAAATCAGCCAGAAGAGAATGAAACGTATTCGCCTCTCCAGGTGGGAGCAGTTCTACGAGGTGCCCGTCAGGATCAAGGAGCACTACAAGCCTAAGTGGCGCATTGCATCCATGACTCAGGATGACTTGGAGACTGTGAGGCCTGCAAGGCACCGCACTCCTTCTCCTGAGATGGAGGCCTACCGCAGGATCCGCAGGAGGTCCCTGGGTGATCTCTCAGACGAGGAGTTGCTACTGCCAGTGGACGAGTATCTGTCCATGAAGCGAACAGAGGAGGAAAGGCTTCGCTTGGAGGACGAACTAGAGCTGGGCTACTCAGCTTCTCCACCTAGCCTCAGCCCTGTTCGCTTCGAGCTGTCTGCTTTACGTCCTTCATCTCCAAGAAGAGCCTACAGTGATGATGAAGAGGGAGAAGAAGTACAGAGATATGACTCCTACAGGATTCCATCTAAGTACGAGGCCGGCCCGAGCTTTGTTGACCTGCGCCAGCGACACGACAAAGCTACGTACAGACCCCCGAGGCAGAAGCAGAGGGTGTATGAAGAGAGGGAGGATCAGGAGCTGCTGCGTCCACACACAACCACCCAGAGAATCTCTTCGTACAAGAGCGAACTCAAACGCATGGAGTTTGAGGAGAAGACACGAATCTCCAAAAAGGAAACGGCTGTAACGGTTTCCACATTCTCTGAGGCCACTGAATCTGAGCACCTGACAGCTTTCTCCGCAGAATACATTCCCAAACCAATGAAGAAGCTTCCTGCACCTGAACCCGAGGTAAAGACATCATCTGCCGTGGATAAGGCAGCGAAGGCTGATGTTACGTTCCCCAAAGTGGACTTCATGTCCAGATATGAGGAGAGGAAGCAGGCTCTGAGATCAGAGAGGAAATCTGTGGAGAAAAAGGTTGAGGTGGTGACACAGGCTCCCTTCAGCCTGGACCACGCTCCACGCATCACCGTCAGGTTGCGGTCTCATCGCGTCCCCTACGGCTGCCACACAAAGTTCACCCTGAACATCCAAGCCAAACCCGAGCCACAGGTCCAGTGGTTCCACAACGGAAAAGAGATCCATCAGGGCAAGAAATACCACATGAGCAACATTAGCGGAGTTCTGACCCTGCGGATTATCAACTGTGTGACAGAGGACTCCGGTACCTACCGGGTAGTCTGCAAGAACACTAAAGGAGAGACTTCCGACTACGCCACGCTTGACGTAGCAGGGGAAGAGTATGCTGCCTACTCATCGCTCCGCGGAGAGGAGGAGCCTCCACCTCTCCATCTTCCAGAGATGACCAGAACAGATGTCTACCATGTTTCATCTTCCAAAACGACTGTGATGGAAGCTGTAACCGAAACTATGACAGAAACCACCACTGTCGTTGAGTCTGCTGCTGTGGAGGTGAGGGAGAAGCCCAGCTCTCCTGCCAAGATCCTGACCAAACCGCAGTCCCTGACTGTGGACGAGGGAGACAATGTCAGGTTTGACTGTGATGTGGATGGTGAACCAGCACCTTCCATTACCTGGATACGTGAAGGGGAACCAATCGGTCCCTCCGCCCGTCACCACATTGTCTCCACTCAGTACAACTCCAGCTTTGAGATATCTGATGTGGAAATGTCGGATGAAGGCAGCTACACACTCCTGGTGGAAAACGCCGGAGGGAAACAGGAGGCCTATTTCACTCTGACCATCCGCAAGTCCGAATCCACAGAGAAAGCAGCTGCCAGAGTCACTTCTCCCGAGGCAAAGTCCCCTCTGGCCAAATCTCCCGAGCCAGTCAAGTCCCCCGAGAGAGTGAAGTCTCCAGAGTCCTCAAAGTCCCCAACCCCAAAGTCCCCGACTCCAAAGTCCCCAACTCCAAAGTCCCCCCCACCAAAGTCCCCAGCACCAACATCTCCAACACCAAAGTCCCCAACTCCAAAGTCTCCAGCACCAACCTCTCCAACACCAAAGTCCCCGACACCAAAGTCCCCTACTCCCAAATCCCCAACTCCCTCTGAGAGGGAACAAATGGTTTCTCCAATCAAATCACCAAAGAGAGTGATGTCGCCAACTTCTGGAAAGAAGCCGGCCTTCTCGGCTGGGCTCAGCGATATATCTTCCGGTTCTGACTCCATCGTCAAGCTATCGGTGAGAGCAACTGGAGAACCTAAACCTGTCCTGACCTGGAAGAAGGATGGGAAGGTATGTTTAGACTTCATTCTTCCTTTGCAAAAGAAATGATGTGTGACACAACAGCAGTAGTGACATTGTCCTGATCAACAGGTTCTGTCTCAGGGTGGGAAGTACGAAATATTTGAGGATTACGGCTCAGCTCATCTAGAGATCTATGAATCTGAGGTCTCTGACAGTGGAGTGTACACGTGCACAGCTACGAACAGTGCTGGAGCAGCGTCAACAACCTGCACAGTGACTGTACGAGGTGAGACGGCATCAGGTTGTAAAAGTGACTGTTTTAAACCTTTGGTCTCCTGCTATGAGACTATCATATGCACCATGTGTCATTCATGTGTTCATCTCTGTTGTAGATGGAAAGACCTCAGAGGACATTCTGAAAACGAAGACGGTCCATGAGGAGATGGTGTCCTCTGTGAAAGAGGCACCTTTCTTCCTGCTGCAGCCCAAGTCCCAAAATGTTACCGAGGGACAAAATGTTGAATTCATCTGTGAGGTGGCAGGAGAGCCCCCCCACGATGTGGAGTGGCTGAAAGACAACATGACTGTGAGTCGACCTGTTGATTCGATGTCAGCTGCAGAACAGGGTGTCCAGGTCCAGTCCTCGAGGACCAACTGTGGACACTACTGCTGCAGAGTGTATCTACTTAAAGTCACTGAACTCTGACTGTCTTTGCAGATATCTGTCACACCCAACATTCGCCTGAGCCGCGATAGGAACATTTACTATCTGAAGATAAGCGAAGCCACAGCTGCAGACAGCGGGAAGTATACCATCAAAGCCACCAACCAGTTTGGCCAGTGTTCTGCAACATCGTCCCTCAGCGTCCTCAGTAAGTCTCCCGGTGTGTCAGCTGATCAGAGATGCTCTGTGACTGGCTTGCATGTGGAATAAAACTTGCATTGCTCCACACGTCACTAAAATGCTGTGTTAAGAAGTTCTCAGGCCAGTATGCGGTCAGACTCGTGCACTTCCCTGTCTGAGTCCTGCTTGTTATTTGCATCCTCACAGCTCTGACTGAGGAACCAACAATGAGTGTTGTGGATCTCAGAGCTTCAACTGAGGCTGCTGTCAGCATGTCGGTGCGCACGGAGGCTGCCTCTGTGCACGCCGCCGGCCTCAGCGGTAGCTCCCGCTCTGCTGCCGCCGAGCTGTCCTTTCAGAGCATGTCTGCTGCGAGCATGTCCGCCCTGACGGCGGGGACGCTGATGTCCATGAGCTCAAGCAGCCAGACCCTGGAAATGTCCGTCCTCTCGCATGTGGAGGCCTCTTCCTCCTCCTTCTCGTCCTCTTCCTCCCTGAGGGCCCTCACCACGGGGCCACGAACAGGTGAGGCTTTACAGCCTACTCGAATGTGCATGTGAAGTATGAGAAGGTGCACGTGAAGTATGAGGACGTGCACGTGAAGTATGAGGACATGCACGTGAAGTATGAGGATGTACATGTGATGGTCCAGAGTGAGAAGGCTTGTAATGTGAAAAAAAGACTCATCATCCCCTCTGTAGTCCAGGTCCAGCTCTAGATTCACATCCACATCGAGATCTAGATTCACGTCCACATCCAGTTCTAGATCCACATCCAGATCTGGATTCACATCCACATCCAGTTCTAGATCCACATCCAGATCTAGATTCACATCCACATCCAGTTCTAGATCCACATCCAGATCTGGATTCACATCCACATCCAGTTCTAGATCCACATCCAGATCTGGATTCACATCCACATCCAGTTCTAGATCCACATCCAGATCTAGATTCACATTCAGATCTAGATCAATATCCAGACCTATATTCACATCCACATCCAGATATAAATCCACATCCAGATCTAGATTCACATCCACATCCAGATCTAGATCCACATCCAGATCTGGATTCACATCCACATCCAGATATAAATCCACATCCAGATCTAGATTCACATCCACATCCAGATTCACATCCATATCCAGATATAAATCCACATCCAGATCTAGATTCACATCCACATCTAGATTCACATCCACATCCCGGTCTAGATCCACGTCCACATCCAGATATAAATCCACATCCAGATCTAGATCCACATCCAGATCTATATTCACACCACATCCAGATATAAATCCACATCCATATCCAGATCCAGATCAAGGTCCAGATCCACATCAACATCCAGATCTAGATCCAGATCCAGATCCGGATTCAGGTCATATCCAGGTCCTGATCCAGATTCTGATCCATATCTAGATCCAGATCCAGATCTAGATCCAGATTAAGATCCAGGTCCAGGTCCATATCTAGATCTAGATCCAGATCCAGATCCAAATCCTGCTGGTCTTCAACTGCACATTTTCTTCATCATAAAAACTTCATAAACAAACAGGAATTTTAGAAAATGTTGAAAAGTGAATTTTCAAACGGACCGCATGAGAGGACCAGAGTCAGGATCAGAATCAGGACCATCGTCAGGACCAGAGTCAGACTCTTCAGTCCCTTGTGGACATTCTTCCCTCCTGACCTGGTTTTTCTCCGTCAACAGGCGTCCCACCGAAGGTGGAAGCCCTCCCGCAGAATGTCAGCGCCGAGCCGGGGAAGTCCCTGACAGTGGCGGGCATGTTCTCCGGAGACCCGGCCCCCTCCGTGCAGTGGGTCCGCTCAGGTCGGCCCCTCCCCAACGGGGATGACCGGTTCCACGTGGAGAACTCGGCGGAGCTGTCCACCCTGGTGATCAGCGCGGTGAAGGAGGCGGACGCCGGCGCGTACACCCTCCAGCTGTCCAACCAGCTGGGCTCCGACTCCGCCACCGTCAATGTCCACATCCGCTCCATGTAAAGAAGACAAGCAGTCCCTCTAAGCCCCGCCCCCCTCGCCCCACACTGTTTATTTAGCCAATTAGCAACAAGAATCTTATTGATAAAGATCTGGATTATTCTTGTAAATATTAACTATTTTTGTACCAAACTTGACATTAATTTATGCCAAACTAGACTCAAGTCTAAAGTTGTTATAAAATGTGCCATATTGGACAATTATGACTCTTTTCTGTGACATGTACATAATGTATATAGCCGAGTTTACCGGTTATGGGAAATGTATGCATTGTTATTTATGACAGAATATGAACTGAAACTAAGTGAAAGTAAATGTAGTTTAACAGGAGAAAGTTTCTCCAGGAACGAATACCCTGTTAACCTGAGAAACTAAACAATGTGCCTCAACGAGAAGTTGAAGTCTTAAGATTGCCTCAGCAGGTAGAGAGGCTCCCTGCTGATGTCCAGAAACAGAAAGACAACCACGCCGCCGTGCGTGTGATATTACGGTTTCCTGTGAGTCATACGTGAGCGTAAGACCCCGAGTGCTGTTTGCATTACCCTCATGTAAGCAGCATGACGCGGCCTTGTGCTCAGACTGACCGAGTCGTACCGCCACCATTTGATGACATGCGGAGAGCGCGAGCGGCCCGTGCTCTCTGCGTTTAGAGCGCTGCTTCTGGCGCAGGACTGCCGGACCCGCGTCCCAACCCAACATCTCCTGGCCATAACAAAGAGGTCGCGGCCGGCACTGCTACGCAGAAGCAGCGCCACCTCTCGGAGGATAGTTAGGCAACGTGTTTGCGTGTTTGAGTGTGCGTGTATGTAGATTTTAGCTGTTTCACCTTGTCAGTAGTCAGGGTTTCCTTCATCCACATGTGAGAAGAAAAGCAGTTTGTTTTTGCCCTGCACTTTGTTGCTTTGACCTGCTGATGTAGGACTATATTTCCTCCTTGAGTTTGATGCATTACTGATTTAATAAAGCATGATTTCAGCACTTAATACGTCCGGTGTCGGAGTCTTTGTTTCTGTGGCGAGTTTTTCTGCCTTCACATTGCAGTCCCTTCCTAAACACACTTTTACAGGTTCACGTGTCAGGATACAGAGAGAAAACAATCATCTGACCTGATGTACGAAGGATTGCGTAGCTTTCAGACGGAAATATAGTGTACACCCGAAATATTCAGATGTGTGAACCTGTGCTCCTGCTGGTTCCTAGACATCTGTCCTTGACACATCCTGACTGGAACTGACAATCAGGACCGCCTGGTCCCAGAAACAAATATGCAGGTGATAGTAAACACTGCAAAGTTTAGTGGTCTTAATGCGAGTTTAAAAAAAGAAAAACACTGAAATTGAGAAGAATCAGATGATAATCAAGTGAAATTATCTGTCCATACAGTAAGATAATTACACTTGCTGAGATTTCTTGAAATAAGAAAAAAAAATAGACTGTAGACAGTGAGAAATATCTTTAAACAAGTTGTAAAACACTCATTTCAAGTCCCTCATTTTGTGAAAAATCCCTCAAAACTAGTCTGGTAAAGTGTTGGTTCTTTCTCATTTTTTCAATTCTTTATTTGTGATATTTTGAAAGTAAGAAAAACAAACAAAACTTAACAATGGGGTACTCCAGATACAAAGATAGCTTTCACATTTGGGTTTTATAGATTGTCCATTTCTTCCGTACCTGTTCCAAATAGATCTTTTTCAGTCTTAAATGATAAGTGATATTTTCCATTACATAGAGTTTTTTATATATATACTTTATCATATACTTTATCAATCCCAATTAGTGAGCCAATTAGGAAATTCATTCTCTGCATTTAACCATCTCAGGTTGAACCTGAGAGCAGTGGGCTGCTTTTTAAAGCACCCGGGGAGCAGTTGGTGGGGGGGGGGGGGGGGGGTAAGGACCTTGCTCAAGGATCCACATTACCACTACGCTACCCACTCCCCACCCTTCCATTATTTCTTTCCATTGTGACAATGTTAAGGTGAGACTCTTGAGCCATTTCTTTGTTAACAGTCTTCTTGCCGGCCACCAACATAACTTTATAAAGGTAGATGTCCTCAGTCCGTATTGCTGACTTCGATAGTAGGCCCAGGTACATAGTTTGTGAATCATTGGAGATTGTGTAAAGACTTCCTCCATTGCTTTTGATAAATTCTCCCAAAAAGGTCTGATATTAGGACAAGTCCAGAACACATGAGAACAACCAGCACTCATACTGCCACAAAGCCTCCAGCGCTGTTGAGGAGTTTTGAGCTGCTTACTTTTGATTTGTGGTGTAATAAAAAACCTCATAATGTTTTTCCAGCCTAATTCTCTCCATTGGTTAGAGCTGGTGGAAACGTATTGGGTTCTTTCTCATTTTAAAGTGAAAAAAATTCTTAAAACAAGATCTTTTTTTTTTATTATTATTTGGGAATTGCAAGTGTTTTGCACTTAATAAGAAATTGAAATGAATTTTTCACATCTTGTTTTAACCTGTTTAAAACCACCTGGGCGCCGGCGCCCAGGCTGTGTTTTTTCTGTGTCACTTTTCTAATTTATATTTTCAGAAACTAGAAGGTGTAAGCTTTCAAATGATGTCTCACACAAGTAATTTGGCCTTACAGTTCCTCTGTTATTTGCATTTCCATTTGGGTATGCAAAATAGGCGAGATTACTTAAAAAGGTGGGAGTTAAGAGGTTAAGCTAGTTCCCACTTACCTAGCAACTGATGCTATTTATTCTTATTTAAAGAAACCTGTGTGTAGAAACTGGTACGGGAGGTTTTTAAAACGTATGATAAAATTGGGAGCGGGTCTTTGTCCTCAAGCAACCTTATTCAGGAGTCTGACTGAGGTTAGAACAAACACATTCTTAAATCAGTTTAAGAATTTGCCCCAAAAAGAGACAGAATTCAGGTTAACATTTATCAACTGGCATGGTAATTCTGTCCGCCAGTGAGGGACCAATGTTGACAAAATAATCATTAAAGTTATTCCCGGTATCTTGTAGGTTGTCCATTTTATGGCCAGACTTATTCCAGAAGTAGTCAGGAAAGTCTGATTTTTGTTTGTAAATATGGTTGATCACAATCCAGCTTCTTTTATGTTATTCATGTTGGTTTCTAATATTTAATTCTAATATTTCTTTCACATCTAATTATTGATATGTTTATTTTTATATTGTTTATACTTTCTTTTTGCTTTCACTAGTTCTCAACTTTACACTTTTTAACTGCTGCGCTAAAAAAGGACCAACCCAGAAATTGGGTTGTTATTTTTTACCCAACTTTCAGGTTGAATATTTGACCCAGAAGTTGGGTTATACTGACTACAATGTTGGGTTATTTTAACTCAGACGTTGGGTCAACAACTCAAATGTCTGGGTTAAATTTAAGCCAGAAATTAGCTGGACTCTTTTTAATTAATAGTTAATAGTTGTGTGTCTGAGATGGTGGTCAGCAGCACTGGAGCACCACAAGGAACTGTACTCTCACCATTCCTCTTTACACTGTACACCTCAGACTGCCAGTACAACTCTGAGTCCTGTCATCTGCAGAAATACTCTGATGACTCTGCAGTTGTGGGGTGTATCAGTGATGGACAAGAAGCTGAGTACAGGGAACTGGTCAACCAGTTTGTGAAATGGTAACAATCAGCTCATCTTAAATACCAGCAAGACTAAAGAGATGATTGTTGACTTCAGGAGGAGCAAGAATAAGCAGCATAGTCCTGTCTACATCCTGGAAGAGGAGGTGGAGGTGGTGGAGAACTACAAATACCTGAAGTTCAGCTGGAAAACAGACTCGACTGGAAATGCAACACTGACTACATCTACAAGAAAGGTCAGAGCAGACTCTACTTCTTAAGGAAGCTGAGATCATTCAACGTCTGCACCAAGATGTTGCAGATCTTATACAAGTCTGTTGTGGAAAGTGCAATCAGCTTTGCAGCATCTGCTGGGGAAGCAGCATCAGAATCAGAGACTTGAAGAAACTAAACAAGCTGATCAAGAAAGCTGGTTCTGTGCTGGGAATAACTCTGGAGCCGCTGGAGAGACGTGATCATGATCATGATCATGATCATGTTAAAGCATCTCTTGTAAACGGAGAGACAGGACCTCCAACTATCACGTATGGCTGGTGATATTATAAATGTATGGACGGATCAGCTCGTGTATGTAGATAACTGACCGTGATGTGTAACTGTAACGTCAGAAATGACAACTGTCGGGAAATTAAACTTCTATCCGTGCTCTGATAACGATCTCTGAATATTTAACCCTTCATGCAGCATCTTAATCCATGAAATCCTTATCAAAAGATAAGGATGTAACCTACCGACTCTGATTTATTTTTTTTAACATGTTTTATTTGAGACGGCAGCAGCCAAAACTCACCGCTGACTGAATGAATGAATGAGGAAAGGAAACGGCGAGTGTGACTAAAAGTGGGTGGAGACAGCGAGAAACTCAAGGTTTCTCCACACTAACCTGCTCCCGACCAGGTTAGTTTCAGAGAGTCTGTTACCATGGTAACTGACCAAGGGTTTAAGTTACCCCTCTTCGTGCAACAGGCTAGAGTTACTCCTCTTTCCCTGGGTTGAGTTACCTACCTTTGTGTTACGAAAAACTCAGAGTTTCCCGAATTTCGGGGTTAAACAACTCAGGGTTTTCATTAAACCTGCTTCGTGCAACAGACCCCTGGGGCCTGTACGACGAAGCCGGATTTTCTCTTATCGAGGTAACTTCAGGGTTAACCCTGGGTTTTTCGTCCTATGACGCTGGTTCACTTCTGATCGGGTTCTATCTCCCCGGTAACTTATGCTGAACGCCTAACCTGGTCTAGACCAGGTTAAGTTCTGGATAAGAGATCTCCGACTATGAAAGCACCAGCCCCTGACCAATCAGCACTCTTGGAAAATGGCTGCCCATTTTTAGAAGATCCTGTCGATGCCGGTGCGCAGATTGTGAGAGGAGTTCTTAGAAGAGAGAGAATATTCAGAGATGGTGCAACCCTTTTTGATTTGCCACATGACACTTTATATGAAAGATGTAGGTTTTCCTCTGCTGGACTCCGTTACATCTGTCAGCTGTTGGAGCCGTACATCACTAATGTAACGCATCGCAGCCGGACACCGACAACACCACAGATGCTCTTCATCACACTGAGGTTTTATTAATGTTAGACTAATTGAATTAATTTTGATATAGACCAACGCCTCACCTCGAGAGAAAAAAAAATTAGTGCTGTACTGATGTAGCTGAAAAGCTTATTTTTTGTGGCCGAATTATGCTCACGGTCCCACTCAGTAAAACGTCATTCATTTATTCATTCATTCATTCATTCATTCACTGGTAGTTTGATGCACACCGTTGGCGACACTGAAAACGTATGCAAAAACATGTCATGTAATACCCGCTTTTTCCCTGTGGGCTGAACAAATATTAAATGAAATTCCATTCATTCATGAAAGAGTGTGGCAGCATAGAATCTCGTCAATGGCTGGTTTGGATTATATATTTGTATTTGTTCTTTACTTGTTCCCATGATCGTCTTGCGCTGGGGGTTGCATCTGAAATAATGTGATTAAGAGGTCACACAGGTAGAAAACATGAATTTATGGAGCGCACACCCACCCATGCCGTCATGGTGAAGGGTTACAACACGTTCAACGATATGAGCCTAAAATATCCATATGCACAGTATGAGAAGCAAATATACTGAGGAAGCGCTGTAGTGTGATGATGATCAGAGTCCGATATTGTTCCATGATTGTACAATCGCACGGACTTGCTGCGCATTGACAGCCAGCATTAATTCCTGGCTTTTGCTGCGGCGACTGTGTTGCTGCAGCATAAATGGAGCCATTTATTATCATTCCTGAATCATAATGTCGTGTTATCATTCAGGAATGATGATCCTGAATTCTACATATTTCTTAAGTATCATCGTCTGCTCCTCCATGGTGAAATATGTCGCTCTCTGTTTCTCCATGTCTGCGATTGGTCAGATGCTTCCAACGCCGCCTCTTTTATGTGAGCGCGCACTGATTAAGATTGGAAAACCCTGGGTTGAGTTACCGAGTTGATAACCAGCTTCATAGTACCGTTTATCAAGACCGCAGATGTCTGGTTAAGTCAACCCAGGTAACAGAGAGAAATCCCGGGCATGTTAATCCGGCTTCGTCGTACAGGCCCCAGGTGTTATCATCTTTGTGTCACAGCATCTTGTTTGGTAAACAAGGGGAAAAAAATCACCACTAAAGTATCAGTGTTTCCCTACATTTTATAGCCGTTTGAGGTTATTAGTTACAGGTGTTATTTGTGGTCACGTTCCGCTGGAATAACAAATGCCAGTTTCTTCTTGCATCTTCGTAATTTCATGTCGGAGCAGGTGTGTATAGAAAAATGCGTCAATATTTCTCCTCCGAATTATTCGCAATTTTGTGCCATTTATTCGCATCGGTCCCGGTGTGAAGAGGCCTTAATCCAGAACTTCAGGGTCATGAGAGAAGGTCCAGACACACCTGGTTCCAGGATTGACCTGGTCCCACAGACACACCTGGTTCCAGAGACACCTGGTTTCAGGACAAACCTGATTCCAGAGACACACCTGGTTCCAGAGATATACTTGGTTCCAGAGACACACCTGGTTCTAGGACACACCTGGTTCCAGGATTGACCTGGTTCCACAGACACACCTGGTTCCAGAGACATACCTGGTTCTAGGACACACCTGGTTCCAGGACAGACCTGATTCCAAAGACACACCTGGTTCCAGAGATATACTTGGTTCCAGAGACACACCTGGTTCTAGGACACACCTGGTTCCAGCGATATACCTGGTTTCAGGACAGACCTGATTCCAGAGACACACCTGATTCCAGAGACACACCTGGTTCCAGAGACATACCTGGTCCCAGAGACACACCTGGTTCTAGGACACACCTGGTTCCAGAGATATACCTGGTTCCAGGACACACCTGGTTCCAGGATTGACCTGGTCCCACAGACACACCTGGTTCCAGAGACACCTGGTTTCAGGACAAACCTGATTCCAGAGACACACCTGGTTCCAGAGATATACTTGGTTCCAGAGACACACCTGGTTCTAGGACACACCTGGTTCCAGGATTGACCTGGTTCCACAGACACACCTGGTTCCAGAGACATACCTGGTTCTAGGACACACCTGGTTCCAGGACAGACCTGATTCCAGAGACACACCTGATTCCAGAGATATACTTGGTTCCAGAGACACACCTGGTTCTAGGACACACCTGGTTCCAGAGATATACCTGGTTCCAGGACAGACCTGATTCCAGAGACACACCTGATTCCAGAGACACACCTGGTTCCAGAGACATACCTGGTCCCAGAGACACACCTGGTTCTAGGACACACCTGGTTCCAGAGATATACCTGGTTCCAGGACACACCTGGTTCCAGGATTGACCTGGTTCCACAGACACACCTGGTTCCAGAGACATACCTGGTTCTAGGACACACGTGGTTCCAGGACAGACCTGATTCCAGAGACACACCTGGTTCCAGAGACATACTTGGTTCCAGAGACACACCTGGTTCTAGGACACACCTGGTTCCAGAGATATACCTGGTTCCAGAGACACATTTGGTTCCAGGACAGACCTGATTCCAGAGACACACCTGATTCCAGAGACACACCTGGTTCCAGAGACATACCTGGTCCCAGAGACACACCTGGTTCTAGGACACACCTGGTTCCAGAGATATACCTGGTTCCAAAGACATACCTGGTTTTAGGACACACCTGGTTCCAGAGATATACCTGGTTCCAGGACAGACCTGATTCCAGAGACACACCTGATTCCAGAGACACACCTGGTTCCAGAGACATACCTGGTCCCAGAGACACACCTGGTTCTAGGACACACCTGGTTCCAGAGATATACCTGGTTCCAGGACACACCTGGTTCCAGGATTGACCTGGTTCCACAGACACACCTGGTTCCAGAGACATACCTGGTTCTAGGACACACCTGGTTCCAGGACAGACCTGATTCCAGAGACACACCTGGTTCCAGAGACATACTTGGTTCCAGAGACACACCTGGTTCTAGGACACACCTGGTTCCAGAGATATACCTGGTTCCAGAGACACATTTGGTTCCAGGACAGACCTGATTCCAGAGACACACCTGATTCCAGAGACACACCTGGTTCCAGAGACATACCTGGTCCCAGAGACACACCTGGTTCTAGGACACACCTGGTTCCAGAGATATACCTGGTTCCAGGACACACCTGGTTCCAAAGACATACCTGGTTTTAGGACACACCTGGTTCCAGAGACAAACCTGGTTCTAGAACATACCTGGCTCCAGAGACATACCAGGTTTTAGGACACACCTGGTTCTAGGACACACCTGGTTCCACGGACACAACTGGGTCTTGGAAACACCAGGTTCCAGGACACACCTGATTCCAGAGACAAACCTGGTTCCAGGACACACCTGGTTCCAGAGACACACCTGGTTCCAGGACACATCTGGTTCTAGGACACACCTGGTGGTAGCCCTGTGGTGAAGGAGGTGGGCCTTGAAGTGGGCAAACCTCTGCTTCCCTGGTGTGGTACCAAGCTCAAACCAGTGGACCCCCGCGCCAGGTCCTTAACCCCCACCAACTGCTCCCTGGGCACCATAACGTGACTGCCTTCTGCTCTCTGGTCAGTCCAGAGAATTTCCCACCTGGGGCCTGTACGACGAAGCTGGATTAACATACCCGGGATTTCTCTCTGTTACCTGGGTTGACTTAACCAGACATCAGCGGTCTTGATAAACGGTACTACAAAGCTGGTTATCAATTCGATAACTCAACCAGGGTTTTTCCAATCTTAATCAGTGCACACTCACATAAAAGGGGCGGCATTTGAAGTGTCTGACCAATCACAGACATGGAGAGACAGAGAGGGACATGTTTCACCATGGAGGAGCAGACAATGATACTTAACAAATATGAAGAATTCAGGATCATCATTCCTGAATGAAAACACGACATTATCATTAAGGAATGATAATAAATGGCTCCATTTATGCTGCGGCAACACAGTTGCCACAGTCCGTGATGAAGTTGGTTCCAGGAGCTGGTTCTAAAAGTTGGTTCTAGAGGCTGGTTCCAGAAGCTGAAGTTACCTCGATAAGAGAAAATCCAGCTTTTTCGTACAGGCCCTTGGTGTAAATAATAATAATAATGATGATAATAATCATAATAATAATAAATGGAGCTCAGTGAGGACGGGAGTGACGGGCTGCAGCGTTTAGCTGAAGACGGTGGAGAGACGAGGATGCTGGAATAAAGTCAATGTTGTTTACAGCACATGTAAACAAATTTTATAAAGCCAAAATATCCTGTTGTTCATCATCATCATCATCACGTTAAATGAGAAATTTTAACTAAATATTTTGCATATTTATATTTATTAGTGGAATGATTATATGATGATGAGGATGATTACCATTATTAATAATCATGTTCAATCATTTTTCTTCTTTGTTGTTTTCATATTTTTGTAATTTTTTCTTCTTTTAGTGTTTTTCTTCTTTTTTTGTAGTTACTTTGACGGTTTTTAGTCTTTTTCAAAGTGACCTTGACCTTTGCGACACGTCACACGCAGTCTGACGTGATGACACAAACAAGAGGCGTTAGACGTGCTTTTATTCTGACAGTCACAGACCGGAAGTGGTCTCCCCAGCAGAGAAACGGGACGCAGCCGCATCTCTGCAGTCTCTGATTTTGCTCCTGGATCCGGATTAACACCGAAGACCAGTACGGAGCCCGGAGCGGGCCGAGCCGAACCGAGCCGGGATAAATACAGAACGCAAGACGGACAGACGGCTTCATCTTCCTCATCACCCTCACCTTCATCACCTTCATCATCACAGGAATCGTTTCTCTCTGCCCGACCGGTGAGTGTGTGCGTGTGATGCGAGAGCGTGTGCGGCGCGTACCACTCCCTTCATCCATCCTGCAGCTCCTCTGTGTTTGATGAACCTGGGACACGCGCACACGCACGCACAACCAGACGCGCGCGCGCAGGTGTACATGCGTGTGCGCAGGTATACAGCATGCGCGTGCGTCAGCTGGTTAAAATAGATTCTGTTCAATTCTCCTGGATCAGATCCGAGCAGTTATTTCAGTTCTGGTGTCAGATCACTGATCCAGGACCAGAACCCGATCCAGGAACAGAAACTGATCCAGAACCAGAGTCCAATCCAGAATCAAAAACTGATCCAGGACCAGAACCCGATCCAGGAACAGAAACTGATCCAGAACCAGAGTCCAATCCGGAATCAAAAGCTGATCCCAGACCAGAAACTGATCCAGAGCCAGAAACTGGTTCAGAACCACAAACTGATCCAGGATCCAAAACTGATCTAGAACCAGAAACTGATCCAGAGTCGGAACCAGAAGCTGATCCAGGATCCAAAACTGATCCAGAACCAGAAACTGGTTCAGAGTCAGAAACTGATCCAGGATCCAAAACTGATCTAGAACCAGAAACTGATCCAGAGTCGGAACCAGAAGCTGATCCAGGATCCAAAACTGATCCAGAACCAGAAACTGGTTCAGAGTCAGAAACTGATCCAGGATCCAAAACTGATCCAGAACCAGAAACTGGTTCAGAGTCAGAAACTGATCCAGGATCCAAAACTGATCTAGAACCAGAAACTGATCCAGAGTCGGAACCAGAAGCTGATCCAGGATCCAAAACTGATCCAGAACCAGAAACTGGTTCAGAGTCAGAAACTGATCCAGGATCCAAAACTGATCCAGAACCAGAAACTGGTTCAGAGTCAGAAACTGATCCAGGATCCAAAACTGATCTAGAACCAGAAACTGATCCAGAATCGGAACCAGAAGCTGATCCAGGATCCGAAACTGATCCAGAACCAGAAACTGGTTCAGAGTCAGAAACTGAGCCTGAACCAGAAACTGATCCAGAACCAATCTTTAAAATCTCATCAAACTTCAGCTGTGATGGACTTTGCCCTTTCAGAGACGTCATCAGAACCAGAATTTTAAATTCAGGATCCGATCTGGACCGGATCACTTTACACATCAGACCAATAATCTTATTGAAGACTGATGGGATCAGGATCAGTGCAGCCTGGGTTTTATTAGACCTGGTTTCAGCACCAGAACCTTTAATCCCAGTCATCTTCCAGAACCTTTAACCCCAGTCATCTTCCAGAACCTTTAATCCCAGTCATCTTCCAGAACCTTTAACCCCAGTCATCTTCCAGAACCTTTAATCCCAGTCAGCACCAGGACCTTTAATCCCAGTCAGCACCAGAACCTTTAATCCCAGTCATCACCAGAACCTTTAACCCCAGTCATCTTCCAGAACCTTTAATCCCAGTCAGCATCAGAACCTTAAATCCCAGTCAGCACCAGAACCTTTAAACCCAGTCAGCATCCAGAACCTTAAATCCCAGTCAGCATCCAGAACCTTTAGTCCCAGTCAGCACCAGAACCTTTAAACCCAGTCAGCATCCAGAACCTTTAATCCCAGTCAGCACCAGAACCTTTAAACCCAGTCAGCATCCAGAACCTTAAATCCCAGTCAGCATCCAGAACCTTTAATCCCAGTCAGCACCAGAACCTTTAAACCCAGTCAGCATCCAGAACCTTTAATCCCAGTCAGCATCCAGAACCTTTAGTCCCAGTCAGCATCCAGAACCTTTAGTCCCAGTCAGCACCAGAACCTTTACACCCAGTCAGCACCAGAACCTTTAATCCCAGTCAGCATCCAGAACCTTTAGTCCCAGTCAGCATCCAGAACCTTTAGTCCCAGTCAGCATCCAGAACCTTTAATCCCAGTCAGCATCCAGAACCTTTAAACCCAGTCAGCATCCAGAACCTTTAATCCCAGTCAGCATCCAGAACCTTTAAACCCAGTCAGCATCCAGAACCTTTAAACCCAGTCAGCATCCAGAACCTTTAGTCCCAGTCAGCATCCAGAACCTTTAAACCCAGTCAGCATCCAGAACCTTTAATCCCAGTCAGCATCCAGAACCTTTAGTCCCAGTCAGCATCCAGAACCTTTAAACCCAGTCAGCACCAGAACCTTTAATCCCAGTCAGCATCCAGAACCTTTAATCCCAGTCAGCATCCAGAACCTTTAATCCCAGTCAGCATCCAGCCATCATGTTCCAGTTCAGCCTCAGTTGTCAGATTATGAGTCTAAAATGATGTAAAGTGAATTAATCAACAGATATAGCAGCATTAAGGGTATAAGGGTTCTGGTTCTGGTTCTGTCTCTGGCTGCTCCTTATTGGATGTTACCGTCAGTTTAAGCTCTCTGATTGGTGGAAAGTTTGACAGGAAGCGTCTTCATCATCATTTCCAGGTCATAGAGGTCTCTTAGTAACACAGTAGTGATAGTGATGTTTTATGATGAAAATGGGATGAATAATGATGTCATCACGGATCTCTGTGGATTTACCAGAGAGTCTCTGAATAAACTCGACATTTAGTGGCTGGATTGTGAACCTCCTGGACGGGATAGAAATGCTGGAAAACCTCCGTAGATCACCTGAAGGGGAAACTGTCCATCACATTTACCCCACAGAGTTACACACTGATGATGATGATGGTGACAAAGATGATAGTGATGATGATGTTAATGATGGGGATGAAGATGATGGTGATGATGATAGGTTCTGTGTTTCAGGGCCAGATGTTGGACCTCCTGCAGGATGATCTGACCCAGTGATGCTGGCTGGTGTTCTGGTCTCTCTGTCACGTCTGATCCACCATGTCTTCTTCGTCTCTGAGGGTGTGTCTGTGTCTCCTGCTGCTTCCTGCTGTCAGCGGTCAGTATGAACATCTTCATCATCCGTGTTTACTAATAAACAAGCCAGAAACTCAGATACACAGCTGATAGCACCAGGATGTAGACGGATCCGTAGGTGTAGTATAGCACCAGGATGTAGACAGATCCACAGGTGTAGTATGGCACCAGGATTAAGACAGATCCGCAGGTGTAGTATAGCACCAGGATGTAGACAGATCCGCAGGGGTAGTATAGCACCAGGATGTAGACGGATCCGCAGGTGTAGTGTAGCACCAGGATGTAGACAGTTCCGCAGGTGTAGTGTAGCACCAGGATGTAGACAGTTCCGCAGGTGTAGTGTAGCACCAGGATGTAGACAGATCCGCAGGTGTAGTATGGCACCAGGATGAAGACGGATCCGCAGGTGTAGTGTAGCACCAGGATGTAGACAGATCCGCAGATGTAGTATAGCACCAGGATGTAGACAGATCCGCAGGGGTAGTATAGCACCAGGATGTAGACGGATCCGCAGGTGTAGTGTAGCACCAGGATGTAGACAGTTCCGCAGGTGTAGTATGGCACCAGGATGTAGACAGATCCGCAGGTGTAGTATGGCACCAGGATGTAGACAGATCCGCAGGGGTAGTGTAGCACCAGGATGTAGACGGATCCGCAGGGGTAGTGTAGCACCAGGATGTAGACGGATCCGCAGGGGTAGTATAGCACCAGGATGTAGATGGGTCCGCAGGTGTAGTGTAGCACCAGGATGTAGACGGGTCCGCAGGGGTAGTATAGCACCAGGATGTAGACGGGTCCGCAGGGGTAGTATAGCACCAGGATGTAGACGGATCCGCAGGTGTAGTATGGCACCAGGATGTAGACAGATCCGCAGGGGTAGTATAGCACCAGGATGTAGACGGATCCGCAGGGGTAGTATAGCACCAGGATGTAGACGGATCCGCAGGGGTAGTATAGCACCAGGATGTAGACGGGTCCGCAGGGGTAGTATAGCACCAGGATGTAGACGGATCGGCTCCACTATACGGACGTATCTGCAGGTCTAGACACACCTGGATGTAGACGCATCCGGAGGTCTGTCAATTATTTCTTTTTGAAATTACAACATTTTGAAGTGTTTGAGGCGTCCAGTCAGAGAGGAAGATCAGACGTCTGAACTCTGGTTGTGTTGGAGAAAAGTCAATGCTGACGGAGGTTCAAAGGGGGGTTGTACTGTCCCTGAGGAGGGTCAGTGAGGACGATTAAGACAGTGGGGATGGTGGGGATGGTGGGGACGATGGGGACGATGGGGACGTTCAGGACGGTGGGGACAGTGAGGACAATTAGGGCGGTGGGGACAGTGAGGACGTTTGGGTCGTGCGGACGTTTAGGACAGTGGGGACAATGAGGGCGATTAGAACGGTGGTGATGTTTAGAATGGTGGGAACTGAGGACATTTAGGACGTTTAGGACAGTGAGGAGGATTAGGACGGTGGGGACAGTGAGGACGTTTGGGGCGGTGGGGACGGTGAGGGTGTAGGACAGTGGGTATAATGAGGACAGTGGGGACGTTTAGGACGGTGGGGACAGTCAGGAAGTCTCAGATGGTGGTGACAATGGTGACAGTGAGGACGATTAGGACGGTGGGTACAGTGAGGACGTTTAGGACCGTGGGGACGGTGGGGACATTTAGGACGGTGAGGACATTTAGGAAATTTAGGACAGTGGGGACAATGAGGACGATTAGGACCGTGGGTACAGTGAGGACGTTTAGGACCGTGGGGACGGTGGGGACATTTAGGACGGTGAGGACATTTAGGAAATTTAGGACAGTGGGGACAATGGGGACAATGAGGACGATTAGGACGGTGGTGATGTTTAGGACAGTGGGGACGGTGGGGACAGCGAGGACGATGAAGGTTCAGCTTCTGTTTTCAGAAACACATTCCTGGAGAACTTAATGAGTGCCTGCAGGTTTTGACGCACACACACACACACACACACACACACCCTGACTTCCACATAAACACACACAGTTCCTGTCGTCGGCTTGTCTGGACGTCTCTGTGTTGCCATGGTGATAAGAGACTCTGACTCTCCAGCCTCTCGTTCCCACTTCCTGTCAGACTAAACACTGCTGGCTCCAAACGTCCAGGGAGGGACGGGTTCCTGACAGATGACGCCAGCACACGCCCATGTGCACATGCACGCCCACATGGACACACGCACACCCACGTGCACTCTGTTGCTTTGCAGAGGAATTTATTTCTCAGGACCAGGTGGACCCGGTCTGGCCTGGGGGGCCCTGCAGACTCCCTCCACCTGGCGTATTTATTGCCTTTATGTTTGATAAATATCAAACAAAATAATAACAAACAAAACAACAAAGAAAGAAACAAGTTCACATCACAGCTCTGGTCTTTCACGGACCGGACGGTTCAGGAGCTGGTTCTACAATCTGGTTCTAGGAGTGAGTTCTAGGTGCTGGTTTTAAAAGTTAGTTCTAGGAGCTGGTTCTAAAAGCTGGTTTCAAGAAGCTGGTTCCAGGAGCTGGTTCCAAAAGCTGGTTCTAGAAGCTGGTTCTAGAAGCTGGTTCTTAAAGTTGGTTCTAGGTGCTGGTTCTAAAAGCTGGTTCAAAAAGCTGGTTCTAGAAGCTTGTTGTAAAAGTTGGTTCTAGGTGCTGGTTCTAAAAGCTGGTTCAAAAAGCTGGTTCTAGAAGCTTGTTGTAAAAGTTGGTTCTAGGAGCTGGTTTTAAAAGCTGGTTCTTAAAGTTGGTTCTAGAAGCTGGTTCTTAAAGTTGGTTCCAGGAGCTGGTTCCAAAAGCTGGTTCAAAAAGCTGGTTCTAGAAGCTTGTTGTAAAAGTTGGTTCTAGGAGCTGGTTTTAAAAGCTGGTTCTTAAAGTTGGTTCTAGAAGTTGGTTCTAGAAGCTGGTTCTAGGAGCTGGTTTTGAAAGTTGATTCTAGGAGCTGGTTCTAAAAGTTGGTTCTTGGAGTGAGTTCTAGGTGCTGGTTTTAAAAGTTGGTTCCAGGAGCTGGTTCTAAAAGCTGGTTCCAAAAGCTGATTCTAGGAGCTGGTTCTAAAATCTGGATTTAGGATCTGGTTCCACAAGTTGGTTCTAAAAGTTGGTTGTAGGAGCCAGTTCCAGGAGCTGGTTCCAGGTTCATTTCCATGTCCAGCTCTGGTCCTGGGGGGCCTTGTCCTGCAGAACTTCATAGGCCAGTGGATCCATTTAACTGGAGCCAGTTGGGGCAGGGAAGGTCCTGATACCTGCAGGACAGTCGGGCTCGAGGAGCAGGTCTGGTATACAGTATCAGGGGGAGGGCCCCCTGTGAAGTTTTTTCCTGAGCCCCAGGAGACCCCTGCACACCTTTGGTGGAGGAGGATGAGCGGACCTGATGAATTTGTAGCTGCTGTCATGAAAACGTGGATTTGCTGTCGCTATGAGCGGAACGAGACTTTAATCCTCCGCTGTTCCCGGTTTCGGAGCTGCGACTTCTCTTTGATGAGGGGAAGCTTCTCGACTCATCTGACCTCACAGGAGCTTGCAGATGATGAGGAACGTCAGCAGGTTACCGCTCGGCCAGTCTCCGACCTCAGAGGAAGTCGAGGCGTCCTGGGAGACGAGCCGCTGAATCATCAGATTAATGGTGTCGGAGTTTGGAGGCGCACGGCAGCCCGAGGCTTCCTGCTCCGTTTCCTTCACGCTGAGCCTTTGTTTCAACATTTCATCCAGCTGAGAGGACACAAACTCAAGACAAACTTAGGACTTCACTGGCTCTTTGCAGTGTGAATTCAGTAAATATTCATAGTTTAATCTACATGAACACCATTCTACTGTACCTTCAGAGATTCCTCCTGATTCTCTCCATCTTCTGATGATGTTCTACACTGTAGATGGAGGATCTTCAAAGTCTGAGGAAGTCTTTTCTGAACTTGTTCCACAACTTTTAGAGCCAGTTTGTCTCAGATTGGTGAACCTCTGGCCATCTTTCCATCTGAGAGACTGAAATGCTCCTTTTATACCCAGTCATGTTACTGACCTGTTCCCAGTTAAACCAGTTAGTTGTTAAAGTCAGATTCTCAATCAGAGATTTTCCATCAAATGTTTTATCATTTGATATATTGTTTATGATCTACCGGGAAAACATATGTTGTTTATGTTGTTTATCTTCTACCCAGAATGAAATATATTGTTTATGTTCTTCTGGGAATATAATATGTTGTTTGTGTTTTACCAGGAATGCATTTTTTTTTTTTTTTATCTTCAACTGAAAACAAGATATGTCGTTTATCCTCTACCTGGAATAAAATATGTTGCTTATTTTCTTCTGGGAATAAAACTTGTTTACAGTGGGTACGGAAAGTATTCAGATCCCTTTTAAACTTTTCACTCTGTTTTATTGCAGCCATTTGCCAAAATCAAGAGTTAATTTTATTTCTCATTAATGTCACTCAGCACCGCATCTTCACCGAATAAACAGAAATGTAGACATTTTTGCAAATTTATTAAAAAAGAAAAACTGAAATATGACATGGTCATAAGTATTCAGTACTTTGCTCAGTACTGAGTAGAAGTACTTCTGAGCTCGTACAGTCATGAGTCTTCTTGGGAATGATGCAACAAGTGTTCCACACCTGGATTTGGGATCTTCTGCTGGAGTCCGATGAAGGAGTAGAACCA
Organism: Atherinomorus stipes; assembly: GCA_023101725.1. Classification (NCBI taxonomy): domain Eukaryota; kingdom Metazoa; phylum Chordata; class Actinopteri; order Atheriniformes; family Atherinidae; genus Atherinomorus; species Atherinomorus stipes. Next base: position 302,995 of record JALJCO010007717.1, on the reverse strand, counting down.
TCTCAAGGAGGATCTGAAGGAATGGACAATATATGAGTTAAAAATGAGTCACTGCAAAGGCTCTTAATACTTAACACCATGTGATATTTCAGTTTTTCTTTATTTAAATTTGCAAAGTTTCTACATTTATGTTTTTTCTGTCAAGATGGGGTGCTGAATTACAGTAATGAGAAATAAAATGAACTTTTTTTATTTTAGCAAATGGCTGCAATGAAACAAAGAGTAAAAAGTTTAAAGGGGTCTGAATACTTTCCGTACCCACTGTATGTTCTGCTGGAAACGAAATGTGTAGTTTATCTTCTCCCCAGAATAAGATAAGTTGTTTATTGGCTACCTGGAATAAATCACGTAGATCAGGTTCTTCTGGTAATTAATGTTTTGTTCATGTTTTGCTGGGAATAAAATGTGTCTTTTATCTTTTACCGGAAATTAAATATGTTCTTTATCTTCTACCAAGAATAAAAAAAAACTATGTTCTGTTGGGAATAAAAGATGTTGTTCATGTTATACTGGGAATAAATTATTTTGTTTATGTTCTTCCGGGAATACGATATGTCGATTTATTTTTTATTTCACGCAACGTTCCGACTGTTTTAGACAATATGTTTTACGTTGTGAGGCCATCACTGAGAGGCCCTGCAGGATATGTGGACCCACATCTATTTCATTTTCATGTCTGAGCTGCCTGGTTTCTGTCTGCAGGTCTGCAGTCTGAGGATGGAGAGGAGAGACTGTGTGCTTTTACAGACAGTGTTCAAGGGGCGGAGCCTGCTCCCACCAATGAGCTGCGAGGTGTGGTGCAGGAGAACGGCACCATTCGTTGCAGCCGCGGTTCCCGCTGCTATGGATTATGGGAGAAAAGAGCGGATGGGAAGATGAGGCTGTTGAATCAAGGTGAGGAGAAATAACTTCTGAAGGTCGCTGTCTAGCAGGAACACGATCATGGTTAAACATGACGTGAAGGACAAGAACGTCTGAACTTCACTCTCTCACTGTGGTGGCAAACGTTGTGCTACCACACTGGGAGTAACTCATGAAAGTTGCTTAGGTAGTTTTAAAAGTAACTGTAATCTGATTACAGGAAAAAAGAGTAATTTGTTGGATCACTACTTACTTGAAATGTAATCAGATTACTGTAATGCCTTTCAATCAGTTACTGACATCACTGGTTATCACCATGGCTGATGGTCGTTAAACGCATCACATAACTTCAGCAGCTTAATTCCTCCTTCCTGACTCGATGGTAAAGTCACATCAATCAGGTTTTACTGGAGGTCCAGCAGGTCTGAAGCAGAGACACATCCATCCATCCATCCATCCATCCATCCATCCATCCATCCATGCATCTGTCCGTCCATCCATCCATCCATCCATCCATCCATGCATCTGTCCATCCATCCATCCATCCATTCATGCATCTGTCTGTCCATCCATCCATCCATCCATCCAACCATACATCCATTCATCCATCCATCCATCCGTCCATGCATCTGTCTGTCCGTCCATCCATGCATCCATTTGTCCAACCGTCCGTCCGTCCATCCATCCCTCCATCCATCCATCCCTCCCTCCCTCCCTGCCTCCATCCACCCATCCATGTATTCATCCATCCATCCATCCATCCATCCATCCATCCATGCATCAATGCATCCATTCATCCATTCATCCATCCATCCATCCATCCATGCATGTATCCATCCATCCATCCATCCATGCATCAATGCATCCATTCATCCATTCATCCATCCATCCATCCATCCATCCATGCATGTATCCATCCATCCATCCATGCATCCATCTGTCCAACCGTACGTCCATCCATCCCTCCATCCATCCATCCATTCGTCCAACCGTCCATCCATCCATCCCTCCCTCCCTGCCTCCCTGCCTTCATCCATCCATCCATGCATCCATTCATGTATCCATCCATCCATCCATCCATCCATCCATGCATCCATGCATGCATCCATCCATCCAACCGTCCATCCATCCATGCATCCATCTGTCCAACCATCCGTCCATCCATCACTCCATCCATCCATCCATCCAACCGTCCATCCATCCATGCATCCATCTGTCCAACCATCCGTCCATCCATCACTCCATCCATCCATCCATCCATCCATCCATCCATCCATCCATCCATCCATCCATCCATCCATCCATCCATCCATCCATCCATCCATCCATCCATCCATCCATCCATCCATCCATCCATCCATCCATCCATCCATCCATTCGTCCAACCGTCCATCCATCCATCCCTCCCTCCCTCCATCCACCCATCCATGTATCCATCCATCCATCCTTACATATCCAGTTTAAATGAATGTGTTGTTAGGATGGTGTAAAGAGGCTGGATCATCACTGGTTAGTAGTTAACTGGTTAGATACTGATAGTTGAGCACTTTCCAGTCCAGATGAGAACAGACAGAAGCTGCAAATGGCCTGATTTATCTGGGCAAACTGACTGAACTCCATGTTTGAGCTGAGCTTCAACACTCAGTGTAGAGTCAGCTTTTCCTCCAGAGTTTAGCAGCGGAGTTGATTTTATCTGAAAGGATGACAGAGATGTTTGCCTTCAGGTTGTTGGACATACGTTGGCAACCACCAGGAGTGTCAAGGCAACCGCTGCGTCCTGGTGTCGGCGTCGCCGTCTCAGATGCAGAAAGCTAACTACCGTTTCTGCTGCTGCAGCCACGACTTCTGCAACGCCAACTACACAGAGGCTCCGCCCACCGCCAGCGACCCCGCCCTGCAGCAGATACAGAGAGATGACCACAACCTCAACCAGAAAGGTGAGCAGGCAGCAACCAATCACTGCGCTCCTAACAGACTGATTCAATCAGTGAAGCTTTTGATTTCATGTAGAATGTCAAATTAGACATAAACTTGTTATTCCCAGTAGAACATATGATGATAAAACTGTGACATTTTAGCAAAGTTGTCTGGATGGGAGCAGATGTTGCTCCAAAACCTCCATGTACTTTCCAGCATTGATGGAGCTTCACAGATGTGGAAGTTTCTGCAGCCATAGCAACCCCATCCCATCAGAGATGCAGCTGTTCAACTGTCCACTGATAACAGCTGGATGCTCCCGACCCTCTTTAGTCTGCAGGACATGGCCTCCGTGCTTTACAGAAACATCTTCACATTTCCATCCATCTGACCACAGAACAGTTTCCACTTTGCCTCAGAACATTTAAATGAGCTCTGGTCCAGAGAAGACGGATGGTGGTGGTTCTGGATCCTGTTCACGTCTGGCTTCTTCTCTGCATTTGTGGATTTCAGGGTGAACTGTGTTCACAGAAAGAGATTTCTGGAATCTTCCTGAGTCCATGCAGTGGTCTCCAGTCGAGAATCATGTCTATTACAGTTTTTCTCAATTGATAAGACACTAACTTCCATTGACTGCACACAACCTCCGACTGACTGCACACATTTCTCAAAAACAGAACTCTGTCGTCAGAACATTGGACACATTTCGCGGCTTACACACTGCTCCCAAAACTCTTACACACTTTGCAAAAGTCTGAACACATTTTTCTCATTTGATCAAACAGCACATGTTTTTCAAAAACTGAAGACGAGTAGGCCGATTTTGAACACTGTTCTAACACAGCTGTCATAATTGAGACACAACAGGTCAAAGCTGAAAACACTCGGCTGATGAACAGCCCACTAAAAACATGCTGGGAAACAGCATCAGCTGTTCAACATGGATGTCAGAGGGGCAAGAGAGAGTGTTGGTAAAAGACAAACGTGTGGGCGACCCAGACACAGACCAGAACCTGGATCCAGAACTGCCTGTCAACCTGATCCAGAACCCAGACGTGCCCTTCAACCTCATCCAGAACCAGAACCTGGACCCAGAACTGCCTGTCAACCTGATCCAGAACCCAGACTTGCCCCTCAACCTCATCCAGAACCAGAACCAAGACCCAGAGCTGCCCATGAACCTGATCCGAAACCCAGACTTGCTCTTCAACCTCGTCCAGAGCCAGAACCTGGACCCAGAACTGCCAGTGAACCTGATCCAGAACCCAGACGTGCCCTTCAACCTCATCCAGAACCAGAACCTGGACCCAGAGCTGCCAGTGAACCTGATCCAGAACCCAGACTTGCCCTTCAACCTCATCCAGAACCAGAACCTGGACCCAGAGCTGCCAGTGAACCTGATCCAGAACCCAGACTTGCCCTTCAACCTCATCCAGAACCAGAACCTGGACCCAGAACTGCCCATGAACCTGTTCACCGTTATGCAGTCCTGGGCCCATACAACACCCAGCATTTGTTGACTTTCTTAGACGGACTTGGTGAGGGCCTACTGGGACAGGTGCAACAAGGCGTTATGCAAGATCGTGTTCTTGTTGTTGTCTGGGACACTGTGAGTTTTCATGGAGGGCTATTGATTCGAGGAATGGTTCAGTATGAACAATCAGTTCATTGTGGTTTTTCTGCCACCATATTCTCCCTTTCTTAATCCCATAGAGGTGGAGGGTATATGAGCAGCAGCCATATGTTCAACAAGATCTCTTGCCATCAATGGTCTTAGCATGTGATGATGTGTCCGTGATGCTCGTCAGGGCTGCATCAGACACCCTAGGTCCTTCTTTCCACGTTGCCTGGCCAGAGAAAGCATAGCTTGTGATGTTGAGGTCCTGAGGCCTAATCAAGCTGACAGAATTGATGCAGATGTGTTGTAAGAAACATTTAAACTTTACTGTGCACAGTGTAGTGCTGTAAGATTATTTTAGATTTTGCAATATCCAGTCGGGCATTGTAATGGTCCTCCCCGACTCATTTATAGGTTGCATTTGTGCTTTAGTTGTCATTTTTGAGGACTATCATTTTTTCCCACTTTATGTGGAAACACAATGACAAAATACTGTTTTGTATTTAGCAGTGCAGTGTCCTACTTTTGGACTGTGTGTGCAAATTTTGACAAGAGAGTGCACTTTTGACCAAAGTGTGCAGTGCTTTGTCAATTGTGTCCTATTAAGAAAAATTGTGTGCAGTAGTTTGGAAAATGTGTGCTCCTATTCAGGAACAGTATTTCATCAAATGAGAAAAACTGTAATACAGAAGATCACCAGCATCCAGCCTTGTCCCCTGCACACAGAGATTCCTCCTGATTCTCTCCATCTTCTGATGATATTCCACCCCGTAGATGGAGGATCTTTAAAGTCCGAGGAACATTTTTCTGAACTTGTTCCACAATTTTTAGAGCCAGTTTGTCTCAAATTGGTGACCCTCTGTCCATCTTTCCATCAGAGACTCTGAAATGCTCCTTTTATAGACTAATCCGATGAGCGTTTTGTGTGTTGCGCCATCTTGCGGAGCCACCATTGCTTGGGGAACGAGTCCCAATTACCTCGTATTTGCCAACATGGAAAGCAGCGTGAATATCTGGATTTACAACGTTGGACCGTCATCTAATGTAATGATAACCTTGTTATCTGGAGATCTCTGAAGTATTCTGACATTTGATTTTATTTTTTTAATTGATTACTTTATTTAGCTCCTGAAACTGGCTTTAATGACAAGCCACACTGGAATAACACGCACATCTGTTGATTACTTATCAAAATTTAAAAAATGTAACCCTTTCAAAGGTGGTTACTTTTCTATTTTATCACATATTTTGCTTTTGGTATTGTTTAAGGACTGTACAGACCACGTAGCCTTCACATGTCCTGTAGATGACACTAAAGGCTGCAGGACACCGTCTTCCTGATCTGTTTGTGTTTGCAACTTAATCATTTTTATTTTCCGGTCCCAACGTTGCCCTGATCAGAGCAAATAATGTTATACTTACAGTATCTCCCAGATTAGTCATTAACTTGCAGCAACACCACAGCTGTCTCTGTTAGCATGAGCTAGCATAATAACATTATGTGGTGAGTCATTTTCGAGAGCATAGATACGTGAAATAAAGTGTCAGATTAATGATTAATGATTGTTCATTAAAATTTGCCATGTTTTTGTTGTTGGGATTAAATCCAGTGTTTTCTCTGTCGTGGCAGGAAGTTATTCCTCCTCTGCTCTGTGTGTCCGATATTCCTCCCCGATACGAACACACTGACATCAATGGACTGAGCAGCACCGTCCAGTTTCATCACAGACAGCAGAAATCTTCATGAAATAAATGTCCATGAACTTCTTATTCACTTATTACCACATTAAAGTTTTCCTCTGATGTTCCAACGACCAGGAATGTGACATCCTTCCAGATTTCCTCCATGTTGTTAAGCAACAAGTCCAATTCTCATCTGTTCTCATTAGTGTGGTAGTTTACTGACAGTTTAAGACTACGTGGCAAGGACAAGAGTGTAGATTATGGTAGACGACTGATAGATTTAAGCCAATGTGGCATTGATAACAGTTAGTCAATGGAAATAAGACCAGGTTACTGCCAACGTGTCTAAAGGAGAATGCAAGGACTGATGGACTTTGTAGTTCATTTAGAGCAAAGCTCAGCTAATGGCGAAACTGGGAAACAGAAAGAAGACTACAAGTCAGAGCGAGGACCTAGTAGGGGTCCTTTAAGTAGGACCAGAGCATGAAGACGGGAGGTCCCGCTGAGAGAAAGCTTGGACAAGTCTATCTTGTAATAAACGTGTAACCTTAAGCGACGCTTCTGTGGTTATGCGTCGCCGTTCCGGTCCTCCGCCTAGCTAGTGCTGGGTGGAGCTAGCGTGGTGCCCCACGCATTGGCCTGATTGTAAGCAACACGCAGCTGAAAGCCAACCACACCAAAGAGGCCTTTACTCCGGCTTATTAAGACATCATTAAATATTTCTATCATATGCTGATGAGCAGCACTTCTGATTAGCTACCAGAAGAGCTACGCCACGACATCACACATGTACAGAAATGCTCCTCAAGCAATGGTGGACGGTCTAGTTGTGGCATTTGGCCAGATTAGTCTATACCCAGTCATGTTACTGGTTTGTACCCAGTTAAACCAGTCATGATTCTGAGTTGTTCCCAGTTAAGCTAGTCATGCTACAGGTCTGTTCCCAGTCAAACCAGTTAGATGTTAAAGTCCCCTCCTATTATTATTTCCAGCCTTTTGTTGCTGCTGTTCCATCTTTTTACAGGCGTGTTGCTTTATCATCATCATCATCATCATCATCAGATATGATGATGATATATGATGATGATGATGTTGGAGTGATTTCATGTAAATGTGAAACATCAACTTCATTAGCTGCTCTGAATAAACAAACTGTTTACTGCATCATCTGTTTTGTTTTGAAGATGTTTACCTCTGGATGTAAAAGTTGAATGACTCACTAATATGCAAATCATGTGTGACATCATCTGTGTGCAGGTAAAGCCTCACTGGTCACGTGTGCTGTGAACCCTGACAGGACCTGCCGCAGACCTCCGGGCTCCTGCAGCAGATCCAAACCCGGTTCTGTCCCTGTGAGGACCGACTGTGTCATCCATGATGTCATCTCTCCACAGATCACAAGCTGACGCCAAAGGAGACGGCGCTTGTTGCCCTGGTCACCGTTGCCATAGCAGCCATCCTCATCATGGCCCTGTTCCTGGGATACCGCATGATGAAAAGTAAACACACACACACACACACACACACACACGGCTGACTGATGTTTGCCATCCGGAAGATTCTGACCTGCAGATATGACCAGAACCACCAGGACAGAAATGATTCACACTCAGAAACCTCCAGGATCCAGAACCAGACCTGCAGTTCTGTCCAAACGTCATCAGGAAACAGCTTTTCAGTTCTCTGTCCAGATCATCCCAGACTGCTTCAGTCAGGCTGAGGTCAGGATTCTGGGGTGGATCCGTCCCTCCAACAGACCCATCGAGGTCCGGGTTCTGGGGTGGATCCGTCCCTCCAACAGACCCATCAAGGTCCGGGTTCTGGGGTGGATCTGTCCCTCCAGACTCGTTGAGGTCTGGGTTCTGGGGTGGATCCGTCCCTTTCAACAGACCCATCGAGGTCCGGGTTCTGGGGTGGATCCGTCCCTCCAACAGACCCATCGAGGTCCGGGTTCTGGGGTGGATCCGTCCCTCCAGACTCGTTGAGGTCCGGGTTCTGGGGTGGATCCGTCCCTTTCAACAGACCCATCGAGGTCCAGGCTCTGGGGTGGATCCGTCCCTCCAGACTCGTTGAGGTTCTTGGGTCATGTGACCTACCTCAGCATTTCCTTACAGCCACGTTTCCATGGAAACCGTTTCTGATGAGGCTTCATCCAACAGTAGACGGAGGTCCAGGTGCGTCTCTCAGGTCCTGGTTCAGGTCTTTGCTGGTTTTCACATATGAAGCCAAAGAAACGGGAACAAAGATCCTGAAGATCCCGTTTAAACCGGTTCTTTGCTACGTCATCTGTTCTGCATCGACACAACTCTGCTTCATCCTTCTGGAGGGAGTAGTGGTGTCCCCGAACAGTCGACGATTCGTTTCCAGGACTGGGCTTCGACTGTCAATCTCTAAGTCGAATAGTCGCAGCATTTGGTTACCAAGCAAAGATCAGACCATCCTGACAGTAGCGGGGCGCAGAACGTTTGATTTTGACATGATATTCATTTGTTCTTTAAATAATTCATGTTGTAGGTTTATTAGCAGTCTAATAATTCTGTTACTAAGTGTGGCATAAGGCAAGGAGAGCCAGGCAGGCGAGTTTAAACCACAGGCTCCTGGTGAGTCGCGCGCTGAGCATTCAGCCAAAGAGACGTCTCTATGACCAAGTAGCCAGACACATGATGGCAGTACCCTCAACAATCATCATCATCATCATTGTAGCTTCTTCCACTGATTTACAACATCAGTCTGTCATGGTGGAAACAGTCTGACTGCTGCAGACATGAACACCGCGGCTACTCCCGTGCGTAATGAACTGGACCGCGGTCTTGCTGCATCGGCTTCTGAGCGCGCTCCGTTGTGGGGCCGCTCCGGGGAAGATGCTACACAATTTCAGGAAGTTGTAGAACAATCATGGCTGTGATGTTCTGCACATCCTCTCCACCTCCACTCCACGCCATCCCGAGGAGATTCTCCTATCGGCTTTATTGTTAACGAAGCGAGGAGCGCAGCTCTCCTGATAACGATTTCCTGGCATGCAACTTCTAAAGAGTCGGACGGTATCAGGTGCTGTAGAGCAGGTTTCTGTGGCAGGATTTATTTACTTATTTACAGTATTTAGGTCAGATCTTGTTTTATTTTGGGACATTATAAACTTTACCTGGAGACCGCATACCACAGCAGCATCATCGCCTTTTAGCTGCGCACTTTTTCACTTTTAATTACTTTCCGTTTTACATGGATATAACTTTGTACTTTATGAGCCTATTTTTTGTTATTGTGTAATTAATTTATTTAGTAAAACTTATTCAATTGGAATTTAATTTTATATGTTTTAAAAACATTAGGTTTATGCCTGCAGTGTTAACTAAAAGATAAAAATCTAATTAATGAATTGTTTCACACCAACATACTTTATAATTTTCTTTTTGTAAAATATTTAAATAAATAAGAAAAGGACTGTAAACGAGCGGACACGTTTTACAGCCTAATCAGTGATGTAGAAAAATAAAAGATCATGGAGACTGTTCTGTTGTTGTTATCTTATCTGGAACTGTTCTGGTTCTGGGACTGGACTGGAACTGGTCTGGTTCTGGGATAGGACTGGATCTGGTGTGGTTCTGGGACAGGACTGGAACTGGTCTGGTTCTGGGACTGGACTGGAACTGGTCTGTTTCGGGGACCGGACTGGAACTGGTCTGGTACTGGGACTGGACTGGAAATGGTCTGGTACTAGGACTGGACTGGAACTGGTCTGGTTCTGGGACTGGACTGGAACTGGTCTGTTTCGGGGACTGGACTGGAAATGGTCTGGTTCTGGGACTGGACTGGAACTGGTGTGGTTCTGGGACTGGACTGGAACTGGTCTGTTTCGGGGACTGGACTGGAAATGGTCTGGTTCTGGGACTGGACTGGAACTGGTCTGGTTCTGGGACTGGACTGGAACTGGTCTGTTTCGGGGACCGGACTGGAACTGGTCTGGTACTGGGACTGGACTGGAAATGGTCTGGTACTAGGACTGGACTGGAACTGGTGTGGTTCTGGGACTGGACTGGAACTGGTCTGTTTCGGGGACTGGACTGGAAATGGTCTGGTTCTGGGACTGGACTGGAACTGGTCTGGTTCTGGGACTGGACTGGAAATGATCTGGTTCTGGGACTGGAACTGGTCTGGTTCTGGGACTGGACTGGAAATGATCTGGTTCTGGGACTGGACTGGAACTGGTCTGGTTCTGGGACTGGACTGGAAATGATCTGGTTCTGGGACTGGACTGGAACTGGTCTGTTTCGGGGACCAGACTGGAACTGGTCTGGCACTGGGACTGGACTGGAACTGGTCTGGTTCTGGGACCAGACTGGAACTGGTCTGGTACTGGGACTGGACTGGAAATGGTCTGGTACTGGGACTGGACTGGAACTGGTCTGGTACTGGGACTGGACTGGAAATGGTCTGTTTCGGGGACCGGACTGGAACTGGTCTGGCACTGGGACTGGACTGGAACTGGTCTGTTTCGGGGACCGGACTGGAACTCGTCTGGTACTGGGACTGGACTGAAAATGGTCTGGTACTGGGACTGGACTGAAAATGGTCTGGTACTGGGACTGGACTGGAAATGGTCTGGTACTGGGACTGGACTGAAAATGGTGTGGTTCTGGGACTGGACTGGAACTGGTCTGTTTCGGGGACCAGACTGGAACTGGTCTGTTTCGGGGACCGGACTGGAACTCGTCTGGTACTGGGACTGGACTGAAAATGGTCTGGTACTGGGACTGGACTGGAACTGGTGTGGTTCTGGGACTGGACTGGAACTGGTCTGTTTCGGGGACCAGACTGGAACTGGTCTGGTACTGGGACTGGACTGGAACTGGTGTGGTTCTGGGACTGGACTGGAACTGGTCTGTTTCGGGGACCAGACTGGAACTGGTCTGTTTCGGGGACCGGACTGGAACTCGTCTGGTACTGGGACTGGACTGAAAATGGTCTGGTACTGGGACTGGACTGAAAATGGTCTGGTACTGGGACTGGACTGGAAATGGTCTGGTACTGGGACTGGACTGGAAATGGTCTGGTACTGGGACTGGACTGAAAATGGTCTGGTACTGGGACTGGACTGGAACTGGTGTGGTTCTGGGACTGGACTGGAACTGGTCTGTTTCGGGGACCAGACTGGAACTGGTCTGGCACTGGGACTGGACTGGAACTGGTCTGGTACTGGAGGAAAAAGTAAAAAACACGAAATACCTTCAGAAAGCTGCAGAACTCTGGACCCAGAGGACTGACATGAAGACATGCGGACGGGAGGACTGCTTGAAGACGTGAGGACGGACATGAGGACTAACATGAGTGTGGACGGACGTCTGTCTCACTAACTGGCTGTATCTCCTGCAGGGAAACAGAAACAGAGTCTCTCTGCTGTGGACGTGATGGAGGGAGGAAACCCCGACTCTGCTGTGGACCTGGACAGCCTGAAGCTGCTGGAGGTGCGTGTAGTCCAGTACTACCCACATGTAGTTACGTTGTAATACTTATTATTAAACTGTTCATTTTTGCAGGCGAGAACTTTAAAGAAGTGAAGCATCTAGTCATCATCATCATCAATCGTCTCCCAAACGGAATAAAACCGAACGTGTGATGTTTAATTTTCATGGCTGCAGCTGTGCTGAGTGTGAACCAGTGAGACAAACCTGCAGCCTGAACCAACCGGAAACGATGGGATGTTGTTCTGATGAGATGCCGTCAGAACGATGTTCGGTTTCTGATCTTGTTCAAGTTCAAAGTATTTATGACATCACGAGTTCTATCTGTTACTGTTAGAAAGTTATTTCTGTACTTTACTTCTGTACTTTACTGCTCAGGAGTCTCATCAGGCCACGAGAAGTTCCACTTGCTTTTTCTTGTTTTCTCTGTGGCTTGAACGACGATCTCTTCTGGTGCGTTAAATAACTGCATTCATGAAGCCGACCGGAACGTACTTTCAAAGTAAACATGAAAATCACGGACAAACTGATGAGGATCGGCGCTGAAAATCCAACAGATTCACGATTTAAGGACTTTAGTTTTATCTGGCGAAAGATCCGGACCAGATTCACAAGTTCCTAAATGTTTTCATCCTTCACGGTTTTACGTTTTCATTTCAACCCTTACAGCTCCTTAAGCTTTCTGAAGGGGTAGTGAGTGACCTTTTTTGTTGTTACTGTTTTTTTTACTAATGCAAACAGCACAAAACTTGGTCAAGGTGTGTATTTTGGCTTGACTCATGATATTCTAGAAGATAGGTTGTCTAACTCTTTTTTCTAAGGTCTCTAATAAAAATACACCTCATTTACTCATTAGTGCCAATCTGCGCCACTTTGGCTTCATTTACACTGTCAGTCAAATGTGACCCAATTTCGATTTTTTTTTTGTTCTCGCGACTCAGATCAGATCTGCTTTCTGAGAACGTAAACAGGAAAAAGTCGCACGCATTTAAACACATTTACGCACATCGCTCAAAACCGGCGTTAGATTGAATATTATTTTCTTTTATCTTCAGACATGCAGCGGGTCGTCCAGGTTCAGTGAAATGGTTCAGAATGAAGCCGCATCATCCAGATAAACACTGAGCTCCATCAGAACTGTTAAAAAATCTAATTTCAGAAGCTAAAAATTTATTTTGGAAATGAATCAGAACACACAGTTAAAGAAATCACCAGTGCGCTCGCTCTCAACAATTTAAAAACCAATAGGAGATGACTGAAGCTCAAAGTACTGTTATTATATCTAGATCTTGTAGCTCGTTAACATTTTAGATCAGCAATCTAACTATTTGCCATCGTTGTATCCATCTGGTATCCTCTTGTCTGTTTGTATGCAATTACACTGCAGTTTCATATTTGGAGGGAAAACTGTATTTCATTTCTTGGCATTTTACCAAATTGTGTTTTGGCAAGCAAATATTTGTTCATTTGCAGAAGCAAAATGCCTAATCAGGGACTCTTCATCACCAGTTCAGCACCAGACAGCACCGAGTCGGTGACTCTTATTAACACGTTTCCTCACATGGAAAGCCTTGTCGGAATGGTGGGACGTTTGTGTGTCGGAATAGCGGGATGTCGGAATGCCAGCACGTACCCAATCCTGGCAATGTTTGTTGAGCTCCTCATAAAACGCAATACTAGCATCAAACCTATATCAAGATCTTCCATTTCCATTTTCGACAGTAGCACTTCATACGGGTAGCCTAGTTTTGTAAACACTACAGGTACGCATGCACAGTGTTTCAAATGATAGGATGGTGTAATCGCGAGAAATCTGAGATGGGTAACATTATAAACTGTGTAACCACACATTGAAAAAATCGCATTTAGGCAGCAAATCCGATCTGGACATCAAAACCTGACAGTGTAAATGTAGCAATTGACTTGCATTGAAAAGGACCTCTCTATTATCAAATGTCATTTCAGAATATATTTTTAGGATGAAATTTTTTTCGCCTCACACACTTGCTCTACACTTACACGATGTACTTTGAACTGTTTTCCATGACATAAGACCATTTACTCAAAAGGGGCCCCGCTTTTTATCTTAGTGATGAAACAATGGACTTCAGTGTTATTTCAGCCAATCAGAATCCTTCAAAAAATTGAAAATGCTTAACACATCCAATGAAATAAATCTTTTTTCTTCTTTCATGTGAGGTTATTTGAGCGTGAAAGGGTCTCAAATTTGTAATTTTTTTTTTTTTTCCAGCATTTTGATCAGTCAGATCACATGCTAATTATTTAGGTCAGTCTTTTGCAGGGAATTTAGTTCCCTCTCTAGTGCACTGACATTCCAGTTCAAACTGGAATTTTTCCCACGTTTTTTTGCATTTTGAAACAACTTCTCATTGAGCTTTTTTAATTGTGGTTGCTATAATTTAATGCTCTGCATACCTAATAATGGCCTGCCACCTACAGGCTATGTTTGTGGGAAAAGAAACAGGATTTGAACTTTGAACTGATAAACCTGACAGAACTGATAAATCTACCCTTGTGCGTGTGCATGTACATGCACACGTGTGTGCTTGTGTGTGTGCGCGCCCACTGAATTTATAAAGTCGCCGTACACCAGACATCAAAAACAGAGATAAATCGTTTACTGTGAACACGTCCCAAGAGAACGTAACCCAATACAAAATTTATAAATGCAACAGAAAACATTTTTATACTTTGTAAAAACTCCAGGGCTCTGATCATTCTGGCCAAAAAATGAACAAGTTTCATTAATCTTATTTATTTTAACCCACTTTTCAGTTTTAGGCAGTGTGTACAAACTGGAACTTAAAGGGTTAAAATTTTGAAACTCATTAATTATTTTGCTATTGATGGTTAGGCCAGAAGTCAGCGATGACAGCCATGAAAAAAATGCAACTTTTCATTTTTAGATAATATTTACAGGCCATTAATTGATATTGGCCAGTCGGTGCTCTTAAGAAGCTTAATGTAACTTTTAAAAAAAAAACAGAAAAAAAAACACTGTAACACAAAAAGTAAAGATGCAACAAAAAACATGTTTATACCTTTTTGAAATACTCCAGTGCTCTGATAAACCTGCACAAAAACAAACAAAAAAAAAAAGCATTAATCATATTCATTTTAACCCCATTTTCAGTTTTTGGAAGTTGGAGCATCGTTTATGCAAAGTGGAATTTAAAGGGTTAAAATGTTAAAACTCATCGTTTTTTTGCTATTGATGGTTAGGCCAGAATTCAGCCATGAAAGAAAATGGCAGCTTTTCATTTTTAGATAATATTTACAGACCATTAACTGACGTCGGCCAGTCTGTGTCCTGAAGAAGCTTAACGCAACTTTTTCTTAGGGAGCGATCATAAAGGCCTCTTCATGTTCACGCAGATTTCTGTTTTTACTCTCTCATATTTTTCTATTTTAATTTCTTTTTTACTTTTTTATATTTACCTTTTTAAAAATGTTAATATAATATTTATGTTTTAGGTTTTAAATTTTTTTTTATGATTTTGCATTATAATGTTTTGACATTTCCACATATTTAGGTTTTAATGTTTTTACATTCTATATTTTGGTATTTTAAAATGTTCCCATATTGATGCTAAAACTGTGCCAACACCATAAACTAGTGTCCTGTCCCTTTAAATCAGCACTCATAAGTGAATTTAAACATCATGTGACCATCAGAGTCAAACATCAGCGGACCTGAACAGGAACCCTGAGGAACTCCTCCGTTAACCCCGCCCTCTGCTTTCCTCCCTGGCAGCTGATTGGTCGAGGCCGCTACGGCTCGGTGTACCGTGGCTCTCTGAGCGAGCGCTGCGTGGCTGTGAAGGTTTTCAGCTCGGCCAACCGCCAGAACTTCAGCAACGAGTGCTCCATGTACGGCCTGCCGCTGCTGCAGCACCACCACAACGTCGCCCGCTTCCTGGCCGCCAGCGAGAGGACGGCGGCCGACGGCCGGCCCGAGTTCCTCATCTTCATGGACTTCTACCCTCATGTAAGTTAGAGGTGGAGGTTTACCAAGCCAACGCCGGGTTGGCTCCAGGTCTTTTCTGGCAGCTGACAGCAGGACATCTCCATATCAGTGCAAACGTCTCTTCTGAACAGAGTTAATCCCAACTCCTCGCCCCAGTTTTCTCTCCAGCATTCTTCAGTTCTGGTTCATTTAATCGCTTTTCAGTTTTCTAACCAAGATGCAAACTCCGCTGGAGAAGAGTGAAGCCCGGAAGTAACTTTAAAAATTGTAGTTCTTTCTTCATCCAGTAGGGGCTCCAAAACAGAGCAAATCCCCATAGACTCCCATATTAAAAAGACAACTTCACCGCAGAAATTAACACGTTCAGGACAGAAATTAACATGTTTACAGAAGAAATTTACATGTATACTGCAGAAATAAACAACATGTTTGCAGCAGAAATAAACACGTTCAGAGCAGAAATAAACATGTTTACAGTAGGGTTGTCAAAAAATTAATCCTGATTAATCACATTGCTTTTATCACTTCTAGAACATATTTAGAATTAAAGGTGTCTCACCAGGAGTTCTGCATTTATCTGTAGTAGACTAGACTACCGAAACCCGTCCTTACATGTCTCCCTATAGTCCTTCAGATGGCAGCAGTTTAGTCCAGAATGCTGCTGATACGTCCTCACAGGCTGACTTCACAACTGTCTCAATGTGAAGCTGAAATTCAGCTCTGAGTCCTGGACTACTCACAGATTTGTGGCTTGGTTTTAACCTTTCAGTTATAAAACAAAAATTAATGTATTTTCTGCTTATAGCGGGACATAGAAATAAAAAAAATCTCTTGTTTGACCATAGGATTAATTTAGGATTCATTTTTTGACAGCCCTAGTTTACGGCAGAATTAAACACATTCAAAGCAAAAATAAACAAGTTTACAGCAGAAATTAACACATTTACAGTAGAAGTAAACACATTTATAGCACAAATAAATATGTATACAGCAGAAATAAAAATATATACAACAGAAATTAACATGTTTACAGCAGAAATAAACATGTTTACAGCAGAAATTAACACATTTACAGTAGAAGTAAACACATTTATAGCACAAATAAATATGTATACAGCAGAAATAAAAATATATACAACAGAAATTAACATGTTTACAGCAGAAATTAACACATTTACAGTAGAAGTAAACGCATTTATAGCAGGAATAAACATGTTTACAGCAGAAATAAAAACATATACAATGGAAATAAACATGTTTACAGCCTGGTTCAAAGAATCATTTTTAAAGTAGAGGGGGGAAACTGCAGTTTTTCAGACTTCCAGGGCAACTTCGCTTTTCTCCGCTGGAGTTTGGTCCTTGGTGAGGACTGACTGGAGTCAGCGCTCCGTCTCATGGACAAACGGTGTGTTTACTGCTCTATGGCTGGTCAAGATGACGAGGCATAATCAGCAGAACTGTTTTACTGGGAGAAGTCAGATGAAATGTGACATGAATGAGATCCAGGACCACATCTGAACCTGGTCTGAGTCTGGTCTGTTCATACCATCAGAGAAGCAGGTTTGCTCCAGTGGGACCTGCAGACCGAGCGTAGCTGTAGAACCTGTTCGTCCTCAGATGGACGACCGTCTCAGGAGGTCATGACGGTGTAATAATGTCTGAAGCCTGAGGGGACGCGGACCGTCCGTCCAGGTCTCTGATCTGAGACTCTGTGGTCCTGGAAGACGGCGCCGTCACGTCTATGTCCCGTCTGGATCTGCCGACCACACACGCACGTCCCCGTAATCACCATCTTCCATCACCATCAGCCCGTTTCCTGTTTACATCCGGTCCATGTGTGCTGCATTCCTCTGCAGCCATTACCAGTGTGCACACACACACATGCACACACACACCCTGCATGCACACGCGTGTGCATGCAGTGATCCAGTCGTCTCTGCCTTGTCTTTCCTTCAGGAATCCTGGAGTGCTTTAAGAAGGAAGCAAAGTTTCATCAGTCAGGGCAGATCTGGTCTCCACGTATAGACCAGACTGCTGCCATCCATGCAGTTCTCTCCATGGCCTGCAGTCAGTCCAGAACCCTGGTGCTCGTAGTCCAGCAGGTCGTAGAAGGCCTGAAGTCATCATACTGGTTTCAGCAGGTTAACATGGTTGTGTTTAACTGGTATGGCACCCAGTTTCACCCAGTCTGCTCCAGTTTAATTACCAAAATGTTCCTGAGAGCCTCCAGCCAGATGTTCACCCAAATTCTCCGGGATCAGATCCAAACTCTGGAACAACCTGCTACCCCCCCCCCCCCCCCCCCCCCCACCCCCAAAAAACCAGGAGGAAAAATCTCCATCAGGACCAGAACCAGGAAGAAAAACCTCCATCAGGACCAGAACCAGCAAGGAAAACCTCCATTCTGACCAGAACCAGGAAGAAAAACCTCCATCAGGACCAGAACCAGGAAAGACAACCTCTATCAGGACCAGAACCAGAACGAAAAACCTCCACTCTGACCAGAACCAGGAAGGAAAACCTCCATTCTGACCAGAACCAGGAAGGAAAACCTCCAGCAGGACCAGTACCAGGAAGAATAACCTCTATCAGGACCAGAACCAGAAGGGAAAACCTCCATTCTGACCAGAACCAGGAAGGAAAACCTCCATTCTGACCAGAACCAGGAAGGAAAACCTCCATCAGGACCAGAACCAGGAAGAATAACCTCTATCAGGACCAGAACCAGAAGGAAAAACCTCCATTCTGACCAGAACCAGGAAGGAAAACCTCCAGCAGGACCAGAGCCAGGAAGAAAAACCTCCATCAGGACCAGTACCAGGAAGAATAACCTCTATCAGGACCAGAACCAGAAGGGAAAACCTCCATTCTGACCAGAACCAGGAAAGAAAACCTTCATCAGAACCAGAACCAGGAAGGAAAATCTCCATCAGGACCAGAACCTCGAAGGTCCATGTTCCTGTGCCAGGGAAGGAGAGGACAGTAAAAGAGGTCACCAGGACCAGAACTCTAAACAAGGAGACCTGCTGAGAAGGAAGAAGAGAAACATGATGAATGACAGTGGCCTTGGCCCCAGTGCATCATGGGATGTCCCCGAGTGGTCTCTGCCCCAGTGCATCATGGGACGTCCCCCAATTGTCTCGGCTCCAGTACATCATGGGACGTCCCCCAGTGGTCTCTGCCCCAGTGCATCATGGGATGCCCCCCCAGTGGTCTCAACCCTAGTGCGTCATAGGATGCCCCCCCATTGGTCTTGACCCCAGTGCATCATGGGACACTTCCCATCGGTCTCTGTGCTGCAGGATTTGTCCTGAAACTGTGACAGACGGTGAATGTGGGCTCTGGACATGATTCTGGAACTGAACAGGTTTGACATGATCCTGGATCTGGACTCATGTCCTGTCATGTGTTTGTGTTCCAGGGCTGCCTGTCCCGGTATCTGTCTCTGCACACGGTGGACTGGTTGACCTGCTGCAGGATGACTCACGGCGTGACCAGAGGACTCGCCTTCCTGCACACTGAACTCTACCGAGGAGGTGAGACCACTTCTGGAACCAGTGATGTCTGCCTGGATGATGTCATCAGTCCTGGATGATGTCATCAGTCCCAGATGATGTCAGCAGTCCTGGAACATGTCATCAGTCCAAGATGATGTCATCAGTCCTGGGTGATGTCATCAGTCCTGGATGATGTCATTAGATCTGGATGATATCATCAGTCCTGGATGATCTCGTCAGTTCTGGATGATGTCATCAGTTCTGGATGATGTTATCAGTCCTGGATGATGTCATTAGTTCTGGATGATGTCAGTAGTTCTGGATGATGTCATCGTTCCTTGATGATTTAATTAGTTCTGGATGATGTCATTAGTTCTGGATGGCATCATCAGGTCTGGATGATGTCATCGTACCTTGATGATTTAATTAGTTCTGGATGATGTCATTAGTTCTGGATAATGTCAGTAGTTCTGGATGATGTCATCGTACCTTAATGATTTAATTAGTTCTGGATGATGTCAGTAGTTCTGGATGATGTCATTGTTCCTTGATGATTTAATTAGTTCTGGATGATGTCAGTAGTTCTTGATGATGTCATTGTTCCTTGATGATTTAATTAGTTCTGGATGATGTCATTAGTTCTGGATGGCGTCATCAGTTCTGGATGATGTCATCAGTCTGGTTCTAGAGGGATTCTGCTCCTCCTGCTTCACCTCATCCAGGTCTGCAGCATCTGGAGGTCCACCACAGCATCTCAGTCAGGATGAGGTCTGGACTCTGGAGTCTGCTGGTTTGTCCAGATCCAGTTTTGCCAACCTCAGCCCTGCTGCTATGTTTTTCTCTCTCCTGCAACCCTTCCCAGCAAGCCATACTGGTTCATACTTGTTCAGTCTTTTCTAACTGGACTGGAGATCTGTTTTTTTTTTTCCTGAAACTGCAGGAATGTTTTCCAGGTGTGAGTAATCCTCTCTGCAGGGCGGTGGACTCCAGGTGCTGATGTCTCGTCTCCAGTTTAGATCCTCTGGTGTTTTTCTCCCCTCAGACCAGTACAAACCAGCGGTGGCTCACAGAGACCTGACCAGCAGGAACGTCCTGGTTCGAGCCGACCTGTCCTGCGTCCTTGCAGATTTTGGTCTGTCCATGAGGCTGACGGGAAGCCGGCCCTGTCGCCCTGGAGATGATGAAACCATGGCCATATCTGAGGTCAGGGCACATGATTGAAGCTGGTACTGAAACATCTGGATGATACCTGCATCTGTGGTGCAGGTGGGGAACTGGGCGGAGCTAACGGTTTGTGTCTACAGGTGGGAACGGTGCGTTACATGTCTCCGGAGGTCCTGGGTGGAGCTCTGAACCTCAGGGACTGTGAATCTGCGTTGAAGCAGGTGGATGTGTATGCGTTGGGTCTGCTGTACTGGGAGAGTTTTAGAAGGTGCTCGGACCTCTTCCCAGGTAACACAATCCACACATGATGGGGGTAGTCTGACACATTAAAGTTGAGGCTGTTCCTTTAAACCTGCCATCTCACCTTCAGAGCGCAGAGCAGCTCAAACTCAGGTATGTTTTCAGGTGAGGCTGTTCCAGAATACCAGCTAGCTTTCCAGGCAGAACTGGGGAACCATCCCAGCTTCGAGGACATGCAGACCCTGGTGGTCAGAGAGAAGTACAGACCCAGGTTCCCAGAGGCCTGGAAGGAGAACATCTTGGTCAGTATTCAGGTCCCCAGATTCACTCTATCTGCTGAAATACAGACGGGAAACATGTAGAGGCTGTGTTGGGATGAAATTATGTTGCGTCTCGTAACTATAGCAACAACCTTCATTGTTTGTAGGTGTTACGATCCCTGAAGGAGACGATGGAGGACTGCTGGGATCAAGATGCTGAAGCTCGGCTCACAGCTCAGTGTGCAGAGGAGAGACTGGCCGAGCTCACACTGCTGAGTACACACACGGCCCTACACAACCACAGGTACACACACGGTCCTACACAACCACAAGTACACACACGGCCCTACACAACCACAGGTACACACACGGCCCTACACAACCACAGGTACAACCACAGGTACACACATGGTCCTACACAACCACAAGTACACACACGGCCCGACAAAACCACAGGTACACACTTGGCCCTACACAACCACTAGAACACACACGGCCCTACACAACCACAGGTACAACCACAGGTACACACACGGCCCTACACAACCACAAGTACACACACCGCCCTACACAACCACAGGTACAACCACAGGTACACACACGGTCCAACACCACCACAAGTACACACACGGCCCTACACAACCACAGGTACACACACCGTCCTACACAACCACAGGTACAACCACAGGTACACACACGGTCCTACACAACCACAAGTACACACACGGCCCTACACAACCACAAGTACACACACGGCCCTACACAACCACAGGTACAACCACAGGTACACACACGGTCCAACACCACCACAAGTACACACACGGCCCTACACAACCACAGGTACACACACCGCCCTACACAACCACAGGTACAACCACAGGCATACACACGGCCCTACACAACCACAAGTACACACACCGCCCTACACAACCACAGGTACACACACGGTCCAACACCACCACAAGTACACACACCGTCCTACACAACCACAGGTACAACCACAGGTACACACACGGTCCTACACAACCACAAGTACACACACGGCCCTACACAACCACAAGTACACACACGGCCCTACACAACCACAGGTACACACACGGTACTACACCACCACAGATACAACCACAGGTACACACACCGTCCTACACAACCACAGGTACAACCACAGGTACACACATGGTCCTACACAGCCACAAGTACACACACAGCCCTACACAACCACAGGCATACACACGGTACTACACCACCACAGGTAAAACCACAGGAACACACACGGTCCTACACAACCACAGGTACACACACGGTACTTCACATCCACAGGTACACACACGGACCTACACAACCACAAGTACACACACGGCCCTACACAACCACAGGCATACACACGGTACTACACCACCACAGGTAAAACCACAGGTACACACACGGTCCTACACAACCACAGGTACACACATGGTACTTCACATCCACAGGTACACACACGGACCTACACAACCACAAGTACACACACGGCCCTACACAACCACAGGCATACACACGGTACTACACTACCACTAGAACACACACGGCCCTACACAACCACAGGTACAACCACAGGTACACACACGGTCCTACACAACCACAGGTACAACCACAAGTACACACACGGTCCTACACAACCACTATAACACACACGGCCCTACACATCCACAGGTACAACCACAGGTACACACACGGTCCTACACAACCACAAGTACACACACGGCCCGACAAAACCACAGGTACACACACGGCCCTACACAACCATAGGTACACACACGGTACTACACCACCACAGGGACAACCACAAGTACACACACGGCCCGACAAAACCACAGGTACACACATGGCCCTACACAACCATAGGTACACACACGGTACTACACCACCACAGGGACAACCACAGGTACACACACGGCCCTACACAACCACGGGTACACACACGGCCCTACACAACCACAGGTACACACATGGCCCTACACAACTACAGGTACACAACCACAGGTACACACATGGCCCTACACGACCACAGGTACACAATCACACGCACACACTCGGACCTACACAACTACAGGTAAACCCCCGCAGGTACACATTACATCAGGGGTTTTATTCTGTTCTTGGTTCAAACTTTTCCTGACTGCAGTGTCACTTATTTATGATGTCAGCTTTGTTGCTTCATCATCCAACTGCAGCTGAACATCAGCAGGCTACATTATCAAATTTCATGTTCTGTCACTGCATCAGTGCAGAAATGATCTCGGCATGAACACAACCTGTGCAGAAAGTACCGCTGGCATCACCACAAACAGCCTGTAATGTTCTTATTTCTGGCCCTCAGGAATCTGTCTCACAGCCGTTGGTCCGCTCATGTTGGTCCCGCCTCCTCTTTTATCGAGGATCTTCAGGTGGGCGTGGTAAAAAATCTCCAGGGAGATGGACACCCACAGCTAGTTACCAAGACGAGTTCAGGTGGGACGGAAGGTGGAGAGAAGAACAGGAACTCCATCAACTATGAACGTCAGCAGGTAAAAGTTCAACCAATGTTGGTGAAAAGTTTGAGACAGGAATCCTCCGCTCACCAAATCCCTGTCTTCCTCAGGCTCGCTCGTCCGCTTCAGACGGAAACATGGTGACTGCCTCCATCCTGATGCCTGCCACCATCCTCAGCACCATCCCTGAATCTCAACACGCCGGTAACAGAGACCAACTTAACCCTTAAACCTCCTTCTGAGGTCTATCTAAATCTTCATCATCATTACCATCAGTGTGTCAGGAACGGTAGTGTGTAACTCTGTGGGGAAAACTGTGATGGATAGTTTCCCCTTTAGGTCAGGGTAACTCAGTTTGGTCCTACGAGGGCAGCAATCCAGCAGGTTTTCCACGTCTCTGTGCTCCAACACAAGTTAAAAAGTCATTGTGCAGAGCTTGATTGGTTATTGGATATGTTTAATTTGAATCAGGTGCGTTAGAGCAGGAAGACATGGAAAACCTGCTGGATTGTGGCCCTTGTAGGACCGAATTGAGTAACCCCGCTTTCGGTGATCTACGGATGTTCTCCATTATAACACCATCATTTATCCCATTTTCACCATAAAACATCACTATCACTGCTATGTTGCTAAGAGACCTCTATTTAGACCTGGATATGATGATGAAGACACTCAAACTTTCCACCAGTCAGGGAGCTTAAATTGCTGGTAATCTCCAATCAGGAACAGCCAAAGATCAAAAAGTGAGCAGAAAGTTCTGTGGAAAATAATGGTCCTCTATGGCTGGAATAAAGCCAAGAAGAGCTTTCTGATGCAGCCGAGCTGGAGTTGGTTTGTGAGGATAGAAGGTAAATAGTAGCAGAAATAACTGGAGATGAGGAAAACGTGCAAATATGGAAATAGTTTCTGTTGTGTGTTTGCAGATGAGAGAAGAGTTGCTCACTGTTGATCTGTGTGTTATTTCTAAAGTTCTGTTAGTGATAAATTCTGGTTCTGGTTGGCATTAATGGTGCCATATCTATTAATGCATTCACTTTACATAATTTTAGACTCATAATCTGACAACTGAGACTGAACTGGAACATGATGTCTGGATGCTGACTGGGATTAAAGGTTATAGATGCTGACTGGGATAAAAGGTTCTGATCCTGACTGGGATTACAGATTCTGGTGCTGACTGGGATTAAAGGTTCTGATCCTGACTGGGATTAAAAGGTTCTGGTGCTGAATGGGATTAAAGGTTCTGATCCTGACTGGGATTAATAGGTTCTGGTGCCGGGATTAAAGGTTCTGGATGCTGACTGGGATTAAAGGTTCTGCATGCTGACTGGGATTAATGGTTCTAGATGCCGACTGGGATTAAAGGTTCTGGATGCTGACTGGGATTAAAGGTTCTTATGCTGACTGGGATTAATGGTTTTAGATGCTGACTGGGATTAAAGGTTCTGGATGCTGACTGGGATTGAAGGTTCTTATGCTGACTGAGATTAATGGTTCTGGATGCTGACTGGGATTAAATGTTCTGCACGCTGACTGAGATTTAAGTTTCTGGATGCCGACTGGGATTAAAGGTTCTGGATGCTGACTGGTATTGAAGGTTCTTATGCTGACTGAGATTAATGGTTCTAGATGCTGACTGGGATCAAAGTTTCTGGATGCCAACGGGGATTAATGGTTCTGGATGCTGACTGGGATTAAAGGTTCTTGACGCTGACTGGGATTGAAGGTTCTTATGCTGACCAGGATTAATGGCTTTAGATGCTGACTGGGATTAAAGGTTCTGGATGCTGACTGGGATTGAAGGTTCTTATGCTGACTGAGATTAATGGTTCTAGATGCTGACTGGGATTAAAGGTTCTTGACGCTGACTGGGATTAAAGGTTCTGCATGCTGACTGGGATTGAAGGTTCTTATGCTGACCAGGATTAATGGCTTTAGATGCTGACTGGGTTTAAAGGTTCTGGATGCTGACTGGGATTGAAGGTTCTTATGCTGACTAGGATTAATGGTTTTAGATGCTGACTGGGATTAAAGGTTCTGATGCTGACTGAGATTAAAGGTACAGTGTGTAAAAAAACAAAGGTCAATGGCAGAAAAATGTGATGTATAATTAAAAAATGTGTCTCTGTTGATGTGTAATCTCTGCATTAGAATAACTGTTATATGTTTATTTTCTTAGAATAAGTCATTTATATCTATTTGCTGCTGGTGCACATACATGGAGGCTGCCATATTTATCCCACCATTTTTACTATGGTGTCCCTGAATGGACAAAATGATGTGAGTGAAGTAAGAACCCTCTGAACTTTAAAAGTGGTGTACCAGCTTTGTTTTATGGGAGAGCACTGTTTGGAATAAGTAATGCTTTATAAGGCATTAAAAGTAGTTACTCATACTATAGTCATAGCTACACCTGAGACCACTGGATCCACTCACAGATGAAAACATCTTTATGTCTGGGAGAATTTTGGCCACGAACGGCCACCATACATTCACAACAGTGCTTGTAATATGAAGTCATTTGAAAAAGAACACCTTTTCTTAAAAATACCCATGTTTACCACTGGATGCCAGTAATTCTTACACACTGTACCTTTAAAGGTGCTAGATGCCAACTGGAATTAAAGGTTCTGATGCTGACTGGGATTAAAGGTTCTGACCTGCGCTGTGATGGTAAACATGTCTCCATCAGTGTAAAATAAGTTGTTTTTTTTTGTGTCGTCAGCAGAAGTCCAGATTTGGAGTAATTAATGTTCACATGTCCAACTGGTCCATCAGGTGAAGGATTCAGTAACTGGCCTATCTGCCCTGCAGGTGGCGCCATGCCCGGTGTTCCCGTCTGTCTCCAGCTGACGGAGGAGGACCTGGAGGCCACCAAGCTGGACCCAAAAGAGGTTTGAGTTTTTCCTTTGGCAGTTTGGTATTCTTGTTTCAGCCATCTCTTCACGTGAACATCTGGTCCTGCAGGTGGACAAGAACCTGAGGAGGACATCCGATGAAAACCTGATGGAGCATTCACAGAAGCAGTTTAGTTCAGAGCCACAACCCAACAACCTGCTGTTCCACCAGCGTTCAGAGGTACTCCTTCTGCCAGACCGACAGCATCGGCTGTCTGGATGCTGTAATATCTCTTCCTGTTTCTCCTCCAGGTAAACGTCATGGCCACAGCTGCTCAGGGTGACCTGGGGGATGAGGGAAGCATCCACCCCCTCCCCAAACAACTGAACCTGCCCCAGAGGCCCACCAGTCTCCACCTGCTCCCTAAAACCAAGGAGACCACCTCAGTCTCTTCCCGACTCAGACTGGGGAAGCTCAAGTTGAACCATCGACAGGTACAACAGGATTTAAACTGGTCAGACTGGTTTTCCACAGTAACATAAGTAGCCTGACCAGTGATAAGTCAGTCTCCATCATTCAGACAGCAGCATGGGTTGACAAGTTCGCCTCAAGACCAGAACCTCATCCACATGTTTTATTCCCAGTAAAACATAAACAACATCTCAGATGATGAAACAGTCAGTCAGTCATTTTCTGTACCGCTTATCCAGTTCAGGGTCGCGGGGGTTGCTGGAGCCTATCCTAGCTATTATCAGAAACATTTGATGGGAAATCTCTGATTGTGAATCTGATGCAGCAACACGTCTGTAAAACGTTGGATCAGGAGCAACAAAAGGCTGGAAAAGTAACAACTGGAGCAGACTGACAACTAACTGGTTTAACTGGGAACCAGTGGCGTAGTCTATGTGATACGCCGCATACTCACTATACTCCATCATTCTGCTGGGGGATCTTCAATGCTCACGTGGGCCACGATAGTGAGACCTCGACAAGCGTGATTGGGAGGAACGGCCCCCCGATCTGAACCCGAGTGGTGTTTTGTTGTTGGACTTCTGTGCTTGTGATGGATTGTCCATAACGAACACCATGTTCAAGCATAAGAATGTCCACATGTCCACCTGGCATCAGGACACCTTAGGCCGCAGCTCAATGATCGACTTCATAGTCGTGTCATTGGACTTGCAGCCCCTTATCCTGGGTGAAGAGAGGGGCGGAGCTGTCCACTGATCACCACCTGGTGGTGAGTGGGCTCAGATGGTGGGGGAAGATGCCGGTCAGACCTGGCAGGCCCAAACGTGTTGTTAAGGTCTGCTGGGAGTCCCCTGTCAGAGAGAGCTTCAACTCCCACCTCCAGGAGAGCTTCAAAAATGTTCAGAGGGAAGCGGGGGACATTAAGTCTGAGTGGGCTGTGTTCTGCGCCTCGATTGCTGAAGCTGCTAGTTGGAGCTGTGGCCTTAAGGTTGTCGGTGCATGTCGTGGTGGCAACCCCTGCACTTGCTGGTGGACACCAGTGGTGAGGGATGCCATCAAGCTGAAGGAGGAGTCCTATTGGGCCTTCCTGGCCTGTGGGACTCCTGAGGCAGCTGACGGGTATCGGCAGGCTAAACTGAGCTCTGGATGCTGTGGGGCTGTCTTGGCTGACACGACTCTGCAGCATCGCGCGGACATCAGGGACAGTGCCTCTGGATTGGCAGACTGGGGTGGTGGTCCCCCTCTTCAAAAAGGGGGACTAGAATAGACCTTGGTCAGGTCTATTCAGGGGTCCGGAAGAGGAGGGTCTGTCGGATAGTCAAACCTCGGATTTAGGAGGAGCAGTGTGGTTTTCGTCCTGGCCGTGGAACACTGGACCAGCTCTACACCCTCTTCCAGGTCCTGGAGGGGGAAAAGGAGTTTGCCGAAAGTCTACATGTGCTTTGTGGACTTGGAGAAGGCATTCGATCATGTCCGCCGAGGACTCCTGTAGAGGGTGCTCCAGGAGAACGGAGTACCGGACCCCCTTGTGCGGGGGGGTCCGGTCCTTATACGACCGGTCCCAGAGCTTGGTCCACATTTCCAGCTGTACAGATGCAGGCATTAAAAAGTTCCAACTTTTTTTGGAAGTGGTGCGGGAATATTGCACTGTTACTGCACTATCACTGGCTGAACGATTTTGCCCACAAATACATCATCATGCACGTTGTCCAAACTTGGCAAGTGGAAACGCCCTTGTTCCGGGCATATATTTAAGCTCTGCAATTGTTCCCCTTGGGAACTTGGGTGTTTCTTTGTGTGATGGAATTAGGAGACAAGTAGTCTTTGGCAGACAGCCGGTTGGCAGTTGGCAGAAAGGGGAACTTTTTCATGCCTGCATCTGTAGGTCAGATCTATTTCCGGTAAGGGTTGGACTCCACCAAGGCTGCCCTTTGTCACGATCCTGTTCATGACCTTCATGGACATGATTTCTATGTGCAGCCGAGGTGTTGAGGGGATGGCCTCAGGATTGGGTCTCTGCTTTTTGCCGATGCTGTGGTTCTGTTGGCTTCATCGGCTGTGATCTCAAGCTTTCATCAGAGCGATTCACAGCCGAGTGTGAAGCAGCTGGGAAGATAATCAGCACTTCCAAATCCGAGACCATGTTCCTTACCTGCAAAAGGGTGGTTTGTCCTCTCTGGGTTGGTTGGTCCTGCCCCAGGTGGAGGAGTTCAAGTATCTCGGGGTCTTGTTCAGGAGTGAGGGAAGAATGGAGAGGGAGATCGACTGACAGATCGGTGCAGGGGCTGCAGTGATGAAGACTCTGCATTGGTTTCGCCTTCTGGCTCAGCTCTCGATTTACCAGTCGATCTACGTTCCTACTCTCACCTATGGTGACTGAACGAGGTACAAGCGGACAAAATGAGTGTCCACCGCAGGGTGGCCAGGCTCTCCCTTAGAGATAGGGTGAGGGAGCTGGGATGTAACAAGGAGCTTGCTCATCTGGGAAGGGCTCAAAGTAGACCCGCTGCTCCTCCACATCCATAGGAGCCAGATAAGGTGGCTTGGGCATTGGAGGGACTACGTCTCTATGGAAATAGTCCTGGGATCAAAATAAAGCTGAGACTTGTGGCAATTCATTGGAGGTGATAGCATCAACACACGTATCAAAGTAATTCATAAAGAATTATATTTTTTATACCATAGCTGTAATAGGCAAAAACCTCCAGAAAACAACAACTCTACATGTGGACATTATCTGTGCAAATTTCTATGGAGCTGAGGTGAAATACAACACTGCAGAGGTTTCAGCATGGAACGAGGTCGTCTTCATCAGGCGAGGAATCTGGGACACGCAGCTCTGTCCTGATTCAGCTTCAAAGACAGTCGTCCAATCACTTTTTGATTTATCATTCAGCACTGCAGTCATTTCCACATATGGTCACTTCTGGATCCAAAGTAGACAAAAATACTGCAGAACAAAAGTTGAACTCAGAAATGTGACGTTATTTAGGCCGCGCCCACCTCTGATCTAGAATCTTCTGTTTTTCAGGTGGAAACGGGGGTTGCCAAGATGAACACGGTGATGGATGCTGCGGCTGCAGAGCCACACCTGGTTACCACGGTTACCAACAACATAAATGTTAGGAGCAGCACTGCAAGTGGGAGAGAAGCCCCACCCATCTCCAGCACCTTCAGTGCCGGGGTTCCCACCCTGGTGACGAATGTGATGGTGGGAGGAGGAAGAACCAACCCTGCTGGACCTCAGGAGGAAAAGGAGGAGGGAGGTGGAGTGGACAGCCGCCTGAATCTGCTCAACTTCAGTCCTGACGAACACGAACCTCTGCTGAGGAGAGAACACCTGCCGGCAGAGACCGACCCTCCTCATCCTCATCATCTCCATCATCCTCATCTCCACAGCCGAGCTGGAAACATCTCCAACAACAACAACAACCGGCTGCCCGTGGGATCAGAGCTGAAGGTCCACCAGATTTCAGAGACCAATCCCAGTGGAGGAGTCAGCAGTTCTGAACCAGAACCAGGCACTGGTCCAGTCTCAGATCTGGAACACAAGATCCTGGTTCCTGTTTCATCCGTGGAAGCCGTCAGGCTGCAGGCTCCTCCTCCTGATGAGAACCGAGGTTCAGGTCCATGTCCAGTAGTTACAGAAGATATTCAGGGTCCAGGACTCATCCAGAATCCAGAAGGTCCCCTGTTCCACTCCTCGGTCACCACTGAGGTGTCAGACTCCAGATTAGAGGCTCCAGGAACCCAGACCCTGCCGCTGGACCTGGAAGCCTTGGGTTCAGATACACAGTCCCGCACTCAGAAACCTTCACCACCAGAAGCTCCAACATCTCCTCCAGAGTCATCTTTTGAGGTTCCAGCCGAAGGTTCGCCTCCAGAACCTGCAGAACCAGAACCCCCAGTTCTGCTGCAGTCCCAAGAGAGACAGACAAAAACCAGGAGACCTGAACGACCTTGCTCCTTGGACCTGTCCTCATCCTGCATGTCCTCTGGTGAGTCATGTCTGTTAGTAAAACCTTTATCCACATCTACGCTGCTGACACTGTCCTGTTTGCCTCTGGTACTTCTCCAGGTCCTGTCTGAATCATAGCAGGACTTTACCAACCTAGATCTGAAGAGACTTGGTTTGGTCACATTGCAGGGTTACCCTGTCCACCATGGACGTCCCTGTCCAACATGGACGTCACTGATCAGGTGACAGTTTACAGAAAGTTGGAAACCTGGGAAAAATTTACCTCACTGGAAATCCCAGATTTCCCTCCTCCTGGCCACATGAGGTAGGGGGGGGGTTGTTCCTGAGGTGTTACCAGGATAGCCGAGGCTGGCTCTGATTGGCCACCATGTTTCTGTCAGTCTGTCCCAGGATAGCCGAGGCTGCACCTGGACTTGTTCTCTGTTTTGTCCAGTAAAATTAAAGGTTCAATAGTGAAGAACATCTCCAGTTAGAACATGTTGAATTATGGGTCCTTCAGAATTGGACTTCAGGTGTTCTGTCAGGTCTTCTTGGCCCATCAGAACATCTGCAGAACTGTCACGCCGGCAGCTTCCCTGATTCCACCTTCTTCTTCTCCTCAGATGTTTCTTTCACAGACGGCGGCAGTCTGAGCGCGACCGGAGAGAAGATCAAACGCCGCGTCAAGACTCCGTACACTCTAAAAAAGTGGCGTCCGGCCTCCTGGGTGGTCTCCACGGACACGGCTCTGGATCCAGACTTTGACTTTGACTCCAACAACGGTCAGATGGACTCCGGTCTCCAGAGACCAGGAAGTTCCAGCATCCCCAAAATCAACCAATCAAAGTCAAGCATGGCTGTGTTTCTGGTTGGAGGGGCTGGAGGCACGACGACCACGACCTCCGAGCCTGATGGGATGACCCACTTCTGAAAAGTCCAAGTCTCTTCATGCAGTTCTTACTTCTTCGTCTTCCCTCTTTTGGATCTAAGACCAGATCTGAGACCAGATGGTCCACCTCCAGGACCAAGCAGCCATCAGGAACCAGAGAAGCTCCAAAACCCCCAGAACATAAACAAAAACAAACAAGACCTCCATCAGACAGCAGGTGGTCCAGCTTCCTCTCAGGAACAGCTGATCATGTGATCGGTCATGTGGGGGACTGACTCCGCCCCCTCATTAGACTGGACTCTGTTAGGAGAGGGAATGTCGTTTTTGTAAAACCTGAAGACGTAAACATGATGTTTACAAACTCAATGACATCTTCAGGAAGACATCAGCATGAGACTTCCTGAAGCTGCTGGTTGGTCCTTCATGTGACCTTTGACCTCAGACTGCTCCTGTCCTCCTGTTCACCCGTCCTTGTGTTCATCTGTCCTCACATTGACCTGTCCACCTGTTCGTTTGTCCACTTGACTTCATATCGACCTGTCCTCCTGTTAACCTGTCTTCCTGTTTGTCTGTCTTCCTGTCCATCTGTCCTCATATTGACCTGTCCTCCTGTCCATGTCCTCTGCTCGGTGATCTGTCCAGGTGTTCTGAAGGGACCTGCAGACATTCTCTCAGTGTCCTGCTCCACAGACTCATCTTCTACCTGAGACACCTGAGACTCACCTGAGACTTCGTCCTGCAGGTGGAAGAAATTCTGCCATAAACCAGATCTGAGACTGATGAGGCCCAACACCTCCAGGACCAGAACTTTTTAGCTCCCGCAGTGATGGTTCTGGTTCTGGTGGGCGTGCGCTTAAATCCCACCTGCGCTGCTGGTTTGTTTCTGGAGACTTCTGGATGAAACTAGATCCAGAACTTGATCCAGGACTTGATCCTCTATCTAAAGCTCCTGCAGTAACCACCTGTCCATGTGGTTCTGAAACACTGAGACCGGATCTCCAGTCCTTGTCAGACTGGTTCCAGATGTTCCTCAGTCTGATTGTGTTAGAACCTGAATGGATCTTTGTGGACCTGAGCACACTCGGGACCGTTTGTACCGGATCTCAAGTTCTGGTTCCATGCGGTTTCATATGAATCGGTCTTTGGAGTCCAGGGTTCTGATGGATCGGGTTCTGATGGGATCAGGTTTTCTATGTTGGGACTCAGATTGTTCTGCGTCGGAGAACTGGACCTAATAAGAGGATCAGAGAGCTGTTTTGTTGGTTTGTGGATCTGGTTCTGATCCAAATGGAGGTTGTTCAGGACTTTAAACAGAACTAATCCAACACCTGGTCCAGGTTTTCAAGGGTTTGGACCTCATTCTGTTTAGGTATGTTTTGTGGTTCTGGTCTAAAACGGTTCTGACTGGTTCTGTTAGACTGCCTGATGGTGCTGAATGGACTGAGAGAAGCAGTGAGAAGTTCTGCCTGGGGTGCCGGTACGAGGACCGGTTCAGCTGATGGGGTGTTTCAGACTGAAGGTGGATTTAAAAAGTCCGGTTCCGACCACATCAGATCCAGAACCTTTTCAGAACCTGATGATACTGATGAGCTTGGACCATTTTCATTTTTTGGATAGGTTCTGAGGTTGACCCGATCCAAAGTCGAGTCCTGAATTCAGTTTTTTAAAGTTTTTTACAGAAAATAAGAAGATGAAAAACTTTTTAAGTTTTTTTATTTTTATAATGAAGTTTTGTTTGTTGTTTATTTTTGTTTGTTTGTATTCCTGCTCCGGTCTGACCCGACAGAACCGCACAGTTCTGATCGCATGTGTTTTCTACGGTTTTTAGATGCTGATTTTGTTTTAACGTCGTGAATCTGAGCCGAACTTTAGACCGAGTTCGGTTCTGGATCAGGACCAACCTGAGACTGGACCAGTCAGTTCTGGTTTCACTGGTTCTGAAGGCACTGGTGACAGTCGGGTCCAGGTTCTGTGTTTGGTGCGGTGCCTATTGTGAGCATGCTCAGTGGCGACCTGACTGGAGGTGGTTGCCTTGATGATGTTTGTGCTGATGATGAGGATGCTGCTCTTCGTCTTATAGCTTTGGGTTTGAGATGGTCGAGTTTGCAGATATCTCCACGTGGTTGCCACGGAAACAACCCACTAGTTTGTAGAGAACATTAAAACCTTCCAGAACCAGGTTGAGACGACTTTTATCATTAAATCGTTTTTAAAAAGAAGACCGGAGGTTTCCAGAAGTTCCTGTTCGGGCTCTGGTTCTGGTTCTGGATCCCTTTAAAGTCGTGACTGTAGCTTTGTTCGTGCTGGATGAGTCGAAGCTCCGTGGAGGATGAAGCATCACGTCTCCGTATCCCGATGTTCTCCAGATTCAGGCCCTGTCCCAACACCCGCACTTCCACACTTGTGCCCCTAAAATGCACCCCCCCCCCCCCCCCCCCTCCCTGAGGGTTCAAGTGCTTAGTATGTCCCAATTCTCCCGTCTGCAGTCCTCTGTCCACACCTCGGTAAATTCTGCATCCACGCAGACTTCACTGAAACATATTGCCCATAATTCATTGCTGCGTGTGACGTTTTCAACCATAAAGGCAGAACATGGCCATGTTTGGTGAAAGAGCTCCTGCCTGTGGTGAAAAAAAAATCCATTTCAGATGTAAATATTGAAAGATTTAAGGCGAGGCACGACAGGCACAACCCCCTTTTTTTTCATCAGCTGGTCAGTTTCGAGATTTTCATTTTTTTTCCTGCTTCAACATGTTTTCTTTCGGACTAGTGTAAAAAAAATGTCCAAAATAAACATTTTAGGGGTTTATTTCATGATACTTTGTCTGATGCACTCAAATCTCCTCAAAATGCAGCTAAAGTTGGCATATTTAAACGGAGCGCAGCACCGTGGTGCTCGTCTGAACCCCGTCATGTCTGGTTTTGTTGGAAACGTCTCTTTTTCTGAACAATGTCATCTCAACCAAACTTGGTTTTCTCAGCTGTGTCAGTTGTTAAACTTGATCGGAAAAGGGAGGGTTTTATGCTAAGCGTTGGCTCTCATTGGCTGATTTGGACAATGTCATTAGATAACTTTGGTCACGTGACACGGTACAGCCACTTCCTGGCCTTTGCTAGAGTTATGAAGTTAAAATAGAGAAAGATACGCGTCCAAAATGTTTTTCAGAGAGAGAAATGGGTGTTTATCCGTAGAAGACAACAGGACGTCACAATTACCGTGTTTTAGAACAAAAATGTGGAGAATTTTACAGTCCAAAACTTTAAAGGCCGTTTTTTCAAAATGAGTTTTTTCTCTTACTCTGGAAAAAAATCTCCTCTTCAGGAGCACTTACAAAAACCAAGCTTTCAAGTTTTGCTCCTGACTATTCTTGAATTTTTTACCGAAGGATTTTTTGATTGATAGAACATTTCAACCCAAAAATATGCCAAAAAAAATGAGTTTTTCTGGTTGTTGACAGTATATTCTAAATTGTGAAATGATATAGAGATATCCAAAATCCCCTCTGTAAAATCATCTGACTTTAATATGTGAACAAAATTCAAAAGAAACTTTGAACCTGGTTTTATCCGGTGTTGAGATTTTTTTCCTCGAAATATATGCAAATTAGCCAATTTTTGGCGTTATAACACCTAATTTTCATATTTAAAAATAAAATTTCAGAAAGCTTCCAACACAAAAAATGAAAGCCCTAATGTGAGGAATAAACCAGGAAAGTTTCATGGTGATACCAGTTAGTTAAAAAAATTTCTTACCCTATTTGCCTGTTGTGTCTCGCCTTAATCTTTTAAAATGATGTGTTGCAAAATGATGAAGGAACCATCACTGTCCCAATTCTGCCGTTTTCCTGCACAAACTTGCACACTCCAACCATTAATGTGCATTTTTACCAGCTGCACACTTTATACAGGACCGTAGGGTTTAGTGCGGGTATTGGGACAGGGCTTTAGACTGAGAACGTTCTTCCTTTTAACCTTGTTATCGTAGCTTAGGGGTCTGCAACCTGCGGCTCCAGAGCCACAAGTGGTTCTTTGGGCCTCTCACAATGGCTCAATAACATTGACGAAAAATGATAAAGAACTGAGTAATATTTAAAAATATAGATGGTAACAAATGTAGGTTTAAGCAGCTTTTCATTGGAATAATTGGCAATAATTATATGCTGATGATTAAACTTTTTCCGACATCTGTTTCTCTTCTCATTAGCTTGGAAATTCTGGTCTTTTTCTGCAACACTCTCAAAAGAGCAAAATCCCATAAAGGAAAATGGTACTTCACCTTTATTTTTGGCTAAGGTTTTATGTTTTGTTTTATATGGAAGTGGATAAGGAACACTGCAGAAAAATCAGTTCTAAGAAGAAAAGTCAGAATTCTGACTTTAATCTTAGATTTCTGACATTTTTCCAGAACATTAAAAGAAAACAAATTGTTCGTTTTTTAAATTTCTAAAAAAAAAAAATCTGAATTCTGACTTCTTTTTTTAGAATTTTAAATACATATATATACATATATATATATATATATATATATATATATATATATATATATATATATATTGTATACAGACATTTAAAAAAATGTTTTGGAAAAAAGCCAGAACTCTGACTTTAGGCAAAACATTTTTTTATTAAATGTATGGGGTTTTTTGTTTTTGTTTTTGTTTTTATTTCTGAAACAACAAAGTCATAATTCTGCCTTAAATCTCAGATTTCTGACTTATTTCCAGAAATATTTTAAAATTTGTGATTGTTTTTTTCTGATAAAAGTCAGAATTCTGAATTTTATCTGGAGCATTTAAAAAAAACTGGAGGATTTTCTTTTTTTTTTTTTCTTCTCAATTTCTGAAATAAGTCATAATTCTGGGAAAAACATCAGAATTCTGACTTTTTCAGAAATAAAAAAAAAAATCTCCCTGATTTTTTTCTTTTTTTAATGTTCTGGGAAAAAAGTCAGAATTTTTACTTTAATCTCAGAATTTTTTTTCTTTAGTGGCCCTAATCCTCTTCTTTAGTTTCGTTTTCGAAAACCTAAAAGTCAAAATAAAATTGTGGTTCTTCAAAAATGGCAACACATTTCATAAAGTAAGTATTTATCAAAAGTAATAAGTTGTCTTTATAAAAATGGCCATAAAATATTCACAGCTCTGGACGACTTATTTAGCTGGGTTGGGGCAAAAATGGCTCTTTGGTACGTAAAGGTCGCAGACCCCTGTCGTAGCCAATCAGCTCCTTCCTTGCTTCTGCACGTCGGTTGTTACCGGCAGATTCCAACAGGGGGTGTTGGATTTTCCATGTGGGGCCAGAGAGCAGCTTTTGTTTGTAGGAGGGAAAGAAAACAATCACCATGGAGACAATAGAGGAGGTCAGTGACTAGTTGAGATCCCAGTATTAGTGTGGTAGAGGGTCCGTAAGGACCCAGAACCAGGACACTGGCCCTGGTCCTCAGAGAAGGGACGGACGCCTTCCGACCCAGATGATGTTGCATCAGCATCTTTCCTGGAAACCAAATGTGAGACATGAATGATAAACGAGTCACATATGCCAGTAGATTAAATAAAAACATCTGAAATAGTCCTGCTTATCCAGCATGACATCATCCCTCATGCGAGCGTCTGATTGGCTGCATGATCACGTGACTCAGAAGCAGGCGGGAACACACCAGCTCTGGTTCATGCAGGCAGGTGGAAACAAATGTCATGTTTTCTATCAGTACCTTAACAATCTCCATATTTAACCCTTTCATGCAGGATCTACGAACACGTTCAGTATTTTACCTCTGCAGATGTTTATTTATTTATCATATTTATCTTGTTTTTCATTTATCTTTATTCAGATATTTATGAGAATATGTTATCATATTTATATAAAATAAATTTTATATAAAATATATCTTTTTTCCTGTTTAGTTTAGAATATACATACTATTACTACTACTACTGTCATCCATATATATGTATATAGTCTACAGAGTCTCAGTGTATCCCATCCTCATCCATGCAGAAAGCAGCTTTAGATGAGAGTCTTCTGGAGCGGCAGCAGTGCATGAAAGGGTTAAAGACGGATTCAGGTCTAACTGGTCCCCACGCCGCCCCCTGCTGGTCTAACTGGTTGTGGGCGGAACAAACAAGGAACAAGCGTGTTTAAAAGGAAGCGTGTTCTCATTCTTCTCTTCTATTCTCAGACATTTGGGCCCTAATAGCCCTCTCTGCTGTGATTGGCCGGTTTCTGGAGGCCTGCGGGGGGGGCGGGGCTTTGCTGTATGCTGATACGGAGCTGATGCAGAGAGAAATGTAGATATTTAACTGTCTTCTGGTTCTGATGATTCTGGGATGTTTGAAGTCCCTGTATGTCGGTGAAAATGTCGCGTATGTGTTTCAGTCTGCTGGGTATTTATGTACTATAGTTTTCCAGTAGTGTAAATACTCTGTGTACATTATTACACGCTGTATACTTTCATATGGACCCTGCTGTATGCGGTTACCCTGGTATTCTGTCAGCTCTGACGTGGCCGTCTGTCCATCAACAAGCTTCCTGTCCTCCTTCGCTGCATGCTGAACAATCCACTGATCTCACGTTAATCATTGTATCCATGTAGAGGAAACGCTAACATGTTACACGCTTCACTTCATGAATAAAGAGCAGACCATCAAACATGTTCATGTGTCTTATTTCCCACGTCTCAGGACTCCTCCTGTATGATGGCGTCTTTATTATTTACTGTCGACCCTTTTCTGCCTAATTTAAAGGAAGCCGAAGTCACGCCGCTTCCGGTGAGCCCTATGGGACCTAAGAGACGAAAAAATATGGGTGGAAGTCAATGGGGAGAAAATAATTATGTTCTGGTTCCATTCGCTCTCTGCCCTGGATTCCAGGTATGTCGGCTGCCGATTTAAATGAAAATGTTTCATGCAAAGAAAAAACAAAATACCCCGAAGATTTCAGAAAACATAAGTCAGGGAATGAGCTTACCATTACGCCGATGGAATGATGGCTGGTCTCGTTCGTGTCAGTCGCTATAGATGCACCGATCCAGTTTTTTCCCGATCCAATTCGAGCGTATCAGCCAATACCGATCTGACAATACTTTTGAATGAATAAACTGCATTCCTGGCCATGTGAGTGAAGGCATAAAGCTTGACATAAACATTTAGCCTTGTTTAAAGAAAGATAACAAATAGGGGTGTCTGTATCATCCGTGTTATATTGTATCAGTATTATAGTTATTATATTGGCATTAAAATGTGATATCGTAAAATATCTGTATTGGTTTTTTGAAAATGAAATCTCACGAGATTTCGATAGTCAAATCAAGATTTGGTTGCTCCTTAATGAAATCGCGTGAAATCTCGTTCCATTAGCAGCGGTCAAGCATGTAGAAAAGTCCCTATTATTGTGGAAGAACTTCATTTCCCAGCATTCCTTTCAGAGTCATGTGACTACGGTGCAGCTGCTGCTGCTACAGACTGACTTGCTTTGAAGCTGCTGATAATATGTCTGGTTTTAAGTTGTTGGTTAAGTTGCCAAGTTGTTAGAAACATTAGAATTAGACACATGTTGGCTAATACCTGTTTTTTGAGTTTTTATTCCTATTTTTATTCCTATTTTTTATTCTTTATTTTTTTTTTTTTGTAATTTTTTATTTCCTGCTATTATCTAATCCTCTAGTATCTGATATATGGTAGTATCTAATACCTGCTAGTATCTGATATATGGTAGTATCTAATACCTGCTAGTATCTGATATATGGTAGTATCTAATACCTGCTAGTATCTGATATATGGTAGTATCTAATACCTGCTAGTATCTGATATATGGTAGTATCTAATACCTGCTAGTATCTGATATCTGGCCAAAATGAATTCCTGTGGCTGAATTAAGGATATTTGGGAACTTTGCTCTCAGACCAGAATGTATTTGTATTTCTCAAAATATGAGAGATCCAACCTCACAGTTCTCTGCATATATCGGTATCGGTTGATATCGGATATTGGAATCTAAGAGTTGGACAATATCGGTATATCAGATATTGGTAAAAAAAAAAAAAAAAAAAAAAAAAGCCTATATTGAACATCCTAATTAACATAGATAGAAATTTAATTAATTTTACCTATTAATTTGAATTTTTTTAATAACTCATCTGTTTAGATGTTATTTAATCTTAGAATTACACATACTTAGGGGCGTGTCCTTTTGATTGCACCATTGT
This sequence comes from Atherinomorus stipes, assembly GCA_023101725.1. NCBI lineage: Eukaryota > Metazoa > Chordata > Actinopteri > Atheriniformes > Atherinidae > Atherinomorus > Atherinomorus stipes. The sequence goes on along the minus strand of JALJCO010007717.1, from coordinate 263,439 downwards.
TGTGTTTATTAAACTTCTATATCTGATATTTTCTGTTCATAAGTTTCAAGAGCAAACAGCACCGAGTTGTTATTGAATTTTAAACACACACACTAAAATTGGCCTTTGTTGTCATGGTAACATTGTTATAACATCTGTGTTATTTTCTAGCTATAAATTTGGTTCTTCCCCCCCACAAACAGGATGTTTTGGAGATTTCCAAGTTTGTGCAACTGGAATTCAAAATGCCTGGTAATGACGTCACAAACTCAGGTCTGCTCGGAACCCCGAGACAACTGGAACGCACCATTACTTCCTCTCCTGCATCACAGACAGTAGACGCTGTTGTTTACAGCTGTTGTTTACAGTCTGAGACTGTTGTCTTCTGCCCTCTGCTGGACACATTTGGGATCACATGACTTTCCACTGACAGGTAACCTAACCTGACCATATATGGTCATTAACAGAACATAGAAGCAAACATATCAACATAGAATATCTTGTGTCACATGCAAAAATGACTTTTTAAAGCTTTTTTATTATTATTATGAAGTCATGTCGTTCTTCCCTAAACACACGCCCTGGGGGGTGGGGGGGGGGGTTGCCCCACCAACTCTGATAAAGATGTGAAGAGAAACTGTTCATCTTACTGAAAATCAGCATCCACCACCTGGAAACCAACGTCCTCTCTGTCTGCTGCTTTCACTCGTTCTCATTTAATTATCAATTATTATTAAAAATAAAACAAGTTATTTTATCTTCCAGTTCTGTTTGATAGGGCCGTGCAATTAATCGAAATTTGATCATGATTTCATTTCTTGGATCAAACAATCTTCAAACTCATAATCGAGTTGAAATGATTTGCCATTTTTCATTACACAATTTCTGAAGGTTTTTCTGAAATCAAAACAAATTTTAGCATCTTCTCACCCATGCAATTTGTTTGGTGTCATTAACAAAAATGTTGCAGCATTGCACTAAAGCTTAAAGTTTATTTTTGGATTTTTTTTTCTATGAATATGTTTATTTCATTCATCAAATCTAGAGAAATTGCAGAACAGCTAGACACAGTTTCTTTTGGATACATTTATATTTCTCTATGCCTTATCTAATGTTCAGAGTATATTAATTTTATTCATTTAATGTTTATACGCTGCAAAACAGCTGTACGGTACACGTTTGTAGCCTATACTAATTTTCAATTTGAACGTTTTTCATAAAATAACAATGAAGTGTTGTTTGAAAGAGAGAAAAAATAATTGTTTGAATAATTGTGATTTCAATATTGACCGAAATAATCATGATAATGATTTTTTTCCATAATCGCCCAGCCTTACTGTTTGGTACATTGAACGTGCATACTGAATAAAATAATCCCATTATTTACATGTAAGCACACGTCTAAGAATAAAGGGAAAGATAAATGGAGAAGCCTTAGTGTGTTTTACATCATCAAGTTTCATTTAAGGAAAGAGAAGGAAAATGTTCCTGGTCATGGAGGTGTGGAGACCAACAGCACCACCCAGCGGTCAAACGGAGGCACTGCAGCTGATGACAGGATTTATTCACTCATCCAGCTTTATTCCAGACACACTGGCACCAGGAGGAAATCCACCGGGCACATTCAGCAGCTGCGACATGAAGACCGGATCAGTAACACCAGAGGAAGCAGCAGCTGCTTTATTCTGCACCTCCAGCTCAGAGAACGATCATACTTCTTCCCTTAAACGTCTCCATCTCATGGAGCTGAACATAAACGCCATGTTTGGCTTTGAGGAACAGAAGCAGAAATCAGTTTATTTAGTTTGAAAAACCGTTCCCAAGACATTAAAGTCGGGTTGTAGACCTCTAAACATTTGTCTGGGATGTTAACAGAGGTGGAAAGTAGATGTGGTAGATTAAGTAGATTAGCAGAAACAGGAAATGAGGCCAATGATGGGGTGAAAATGGGGAAGTCTGCTGGTGAGAACAGTGTAAGGTTTATAAACCTTCCAGCCAGGCCCAGGGGCGCTGCTAGTGATTCTGGGCCCCATGAAAAGAGGTCCAAACGGGCCCTCCCCTGAAAGTCTTCATACTGTTTTACATGAAATGATCCTTTTAATGTTTCTGACCATCATTCTTGTGAAAAGAAAACCGTGGCAGTTACTTGGTGAGGAAGCACTAAAAGTGCAATGAAGTTACTGAGATTCTGTTATTTGCTGCCAGATTGATACATTATATAAAATGGTTCAGTACACTAATATTTAAAGGTTGAATATGGAACACGGACATAACAGCGACATCACGTGTGTCTAGGTTGTAGTTGCAACGGCAGAAAAGCAACTCCAGCCGTTTGGTTCAAGGTTATTATAGTTTTGAAATTTTCATTAGTTTTTATTTTGTTATTTAGTTTTTCAGTTTCCTTTTTTCAAAATGTTCAGTTTAGTTTAGTTTTAGTCTTAGTTTTTCAGGTATTAAGAGAAAGTAAAGTAGATGTTGAAAAGGATGGAAGAATGTGTTTAATTTTTATTCCTGAACCACAATCATTCAAATTATTTCTGAATGTAAATCCAACTTTTGTTTCGTTTAACAGGCCCTTATCCAAACAGGCAACCATAAAATCAGCCCACATACAGCTCTCACCACATATCTTCACTGTAACCGTGAACTTTTCATGAGCGAATCTGAGAGAACTTTGCAAATGAACTTTGACATTTGTTGGATTTTTCCCTTCTAGTTGCATTCCACAGATGTTCCCATCTGTCTTCATCACAATACACTTAATCTTATCGATTAGTGGGTCGTACTCAAAATACTCCGATGGTTTATACTAAATACTATAAATATTTATAAATACTCAAATAGTATATATGAATATTGGAAAATGCTGTAGCATTTTCGACCTGCTGCAACTTTAGCCATTTTTGTCCGCTAAACACCTTCTTCTAGTTCAGGTCCTGCAGATGATAGCTGCTACAGTGGGTACGGAAAGTATTCAGACCCCTTTTAACTTTTCACTCTTTGTTTCATTGCAGCCATTTGCTAAAATCAAAAAAGTTAATTTTATTTCTCATTAATGTCACTCAGCACCCCCATCTTGACAGAAAAAAACTGAAATGTAGAAATTTTAGCAAATTTATTAAAAAGAAAAAACTGAAATATCACATGGTCATAAGTTTTCAGACCCTTTGCAGTGACACTCATATTTAACTCACAGATTGTCCATTTCTTCTGATCCTCCTTGAGATGGTTCTACTCCTTCATTGGAGTCCAGCTGTGTTTAAATAAACTGATTGGACTTGATTTGGAAATGCACACACCTGTCTATATCAGACCTTACAGCTCACAGTGCATGTCAGAGTAGATGAGAATCATGGGGTGGAAGGAACTGTCCAAGGAGCTCAGAGACAGAATTGTGGCGAGACACAGATCTGGACAAGGTTACAAAAGAATTTCTGCAGCATTAAAGGTTCCTAAGAGCACGGTGGCCTCCATAGTCCTTAAATGGAAGAAGTTTGGGACGACCAGAACTCTTCCTAGACCCGGCCGTCCAGCCAAACTGAGCAATGGTGGGAGAAGAGCCTTGGTGAGAGAGTAAAGAAGAAGCCAAAGATCACTGTGGCTGAGCTCCAGAGATGCAGTAGGGAGATGGAGAAAGTTCCACAAAGTCAGCTATCACTGCAGCCTCCACCAGTCGGGGCTTTATGGTAGAGGCCTCAGTGCAAGACACATTAAAGCCTGCATAGAGTTTGCCAAAAAACACATGAAGGACTCCCAGACTATGAGAAATAAGATTCTGGTCTGATGAGACCAAGATTTAACTTTTTGGCGTTAATTCTAAGCGGTATGTGAGGAGAAAACCAGGCACTGCTCATCACCTGCCCAATATGAAATGAAAATGAAATGAAATGAAAAATACTTTATTCATCCCGAAAAATTCAGTTTTGTATATATATGTATATATATGATCCCAACAGTGAAACATGGTGGTGGCAGCATCATGCTATGGGGGTGTTTTTCAGCTGCAGGGGCAGGACGACTGGTTGCAGTTGAAGGAAAGATGAATGCGGCCAAGTACAGAGATCTTCTGGAAGAAAACCTCTTCCAGAGTTCAGGACCTCAGACTGGGCCGAAGGTTCACCTTCCAACAAGACAATGATCTCAGCACACAGCTGAAATAACAAAGGAGTGGATCAGAACAACTCTGGACCATTCTGGACCGGCCCAGCCAGAGCTCTGACTTAAACCCAACTGAGCATCTCTGGAGAGACCTGAAAATGGCTGAACACCACCGTTCACCATCCAACCTGACAGAACTGGAGAGGATCTGCAAGTAAGATTGACAGAAGATCCAAAATCCAGATGTGAAACACTTGTTGCATCATTCCCAAGAAGATTCATGGCTGTAGTCGCTCAAAAGGTGCTTCTACTCAGTACTGAGTGAAGGGTCTGAATACTTATGACCATGTGATATTTCAGTTTTTAATTTTTAATTTAAATTTGCAAAAATTTCTACATTTCTGTTTTTTTCTGTCAAGATGGGGTGCTGATTGTACATTAATGAGAAATAAAATGAACTTTTTTGATTTTAGCAAATGGCTGCAATGAAACAAAGTGTGAAAAGTTTAAAGGGGTCTGAATACTTTCCGTACCCACTGTATACTGCCCCCCTCTGGAGGAAAAGTGGAAGAACAGCAGCTGCTGCTGGACAGACATCTCACGTCTAATCAAAGGAGAAAATGAAACAAGAACTAAGCTGAATTTATCTACAATTCAGTTTAGTTTTAGTTAGTTTTGCATTGTTCTTTGTAGTTTCTATTTCATATTAGTTTTTTTTCTTAATTTTCGTTTTTATTTTTATTTCAGTTAAAGGTGCCATGACATCAAATTTAACTTTTCTGGGGTTTTGGGTGTATAACATGATCTATTGTGCACTGATGAGGCCATGTGAATGTCCAGAGTGAGAATCAAAGTTCCTGTTTATGGTCTGTCAGCTTTGTCTCTCTGCTCAGAAACAGTTGAATCAGACAGCAGCTTATCATTCTACGTAGTTCCATCATTCTACGTAGTTCTATCATTCTACGTAGTTCTATCATTCTACGTAGTTCTATCATTCTACGTAGTTCTATCATTCTACGTAGTACTATCATTCTACGTAATTCAATTGCTCCAATAAGAGCACACTATCAAGTCAGCAGCCCCCTAACAACGGTCTATGCACCGTCCGCTCCCCCCTCCCCTCCCTGTCTGATTCAGCTTCCTGTATGGAGCTAGTAGTAACTTCTGTGCAGTCAGGTCTGGGTTTTCAAACAAATGGATTTAAAAGAAAACTTCTGCAGCAACACTGAGGGAGGGGGCCACAACCTTGTCATTACCTGTAAGTTTATTTATTTTATAAATGCTATCTTGTCTGATAAATGTAGCTCACTGTCTGAAGTGCCCATGTTGCTAGCAGTTAGCCTTTAGCAAACTCCAACCGCAGCTTGACCTAGATTCTCCAAATAAGGTCATAGCCAAATAAGGTGTAGCCAATCAAAATGAAGTCAACGTGGTCTCCGGGTAAAGCTCCATATCATCACCGGACCCAACTGTATTACTGAGGAAGTGAGGTCTGGCGTTTCAAAACAATACTCTGCTGTAAAAAATGCCGTTTTTTTCTTTGGAGTATTTACATATACAGTAATGCCAACAACATAAACTAGTTTTTAACTTCTTTGTCATCACTCCTTTAAGTTGTTTCCAGCTAGTTGCCACCTGCAGGTCCTCCTGTAGGAGATTGCTAGTTTTGTTTTCCAGTAAAGACCATGAAATGTCGTTTATGGGTTTCTGTACAGAAGCATTAGTTAGCTGTTCAAGTGTATCCATGTTTTTTTTTCTCTCGCTTTTCTTCACTCTTTTCCCTTTGTTCAACTTCTTATCATTTATCTCTTAAAGGTTGAATATGGAACACGGACAGAACAGCAACAGTGTGTCTAGGTTGTACTTGCAAAGGCAGAAAAACAACTCCAGCCGCTTGGTTGCCAGGCTCGCTGCTGATACATCAGTGACCAGCAGCCTGCATCATGTCCAACAAGTACTGCAGAGGACTTTATAACTGACAGCTAACATTAGCCACGTTAGCAAATAAGTTAGCTCACCGATCCAGGAGGAATGTTGCCATTTCTGTGTTTTGATGCCATTGAAAATGTTTATGTGGGTACATTTAGTGAAGTCTTCACCTGTATCAGGTTGTGGATGTAAACACAATGCCATTGTCAAACCCGTTAGAATTTATTTTATATTTATTTTCTGGCTAAATATATGTTTTTTATGGAAATGTACTTTCATTCTACACCCCTCCAAACGACTTGTTTTTTTTTTTGTTTTTTTTTTTAAAGTATAGCTTTTAATAAAAATGTTCCATATTCAACCTTTAACTTATTTCATTTCCCTCTTGTCAAGCCTGGCAATATGGTGTAAAATACTTAATTAAAGAAATAAGATGAATAAACTCAGAATATCAAGAGCAGCCTTATAGTTCCCTTTGGCAAAGAAAATCTGTTCAACACAATAAAACAGCCAGATCATCATTCTGCTGCTACCATGCTGGACAGGAGAGAGAGAGAGAGAGAGAGAGAGAGAGAGAGAGAGAGAGAACAGTCAGAAAAGCGCATGCTCTATCAACGTATATGTGATGCCAGCGCGCAAAGCAAAAAAAAAAAAAGAAGGAAAGAAAGTTTGAGTTGCTCAGCTCCTGTAAGACTTTTTCTTTCACCCCTGCTGCTGCACCTCCAGCAGAAATCTGGACGCATTCAGAGCAACTTATTTGCGATAAAAATAGGGTGATGTAATCGCTGATCAGCCTCCGGGAGAGAGCTCCTCCATCCCAAACACCTTCCCCTGCTGGTTCAGATCACGCTGATCAATTACTACATCCGCAAAACAAGGTGGGCACGAGGTAAACCTGATGGACGGTATTTTAAAAATGACGTGAAACAAAACCTCCACACCATAAAACGTGGAAAATAAGAAAACAGCTAATATTGTGAAAGTTGTAATTATATTAGATCTGACGAGGAGTGTTTCCTGTTTTTCTTCTTCTGTTGCTAAATTTCCCGTTTTTTTCACCTTTCCTTCTCATGTTCAAATATATTTCTCTCGCTCATTTGGTACAAGTATTTACTTGTATATTTGTATATACTTTATTTTGTAAGTTAGAGAGAGAGAGAGAAAGAGAGAGAGAGAGAAGTCGTGCAGGGGTAGTTGCCATTATCCTACCATAGAAGAGGAAATGGGAGCACGTGTGATGCTGTGGTTCGTCCACCAGATGGCTACATAGTAACCACAATCAGAACACTGTCATCTGGTCCACAAAGCCGGTTCTGAGAGCTACTGTAAACCAGTACGGAGCCCTCCCTCAGGCCCCCTCCTCCTCCTGCTGGGACCAGCAGAGGAAGAGGAGGAGTCCCGCTGCTGAATGCGCTGATTATTCAGGTGAAGAACAGGAGCAGCTCAGTCTGCGGAGGTTCTGCTCGGATCCACTTCACCAGGTCAGACTTCTTTCTCTTCTCTAAACGTCTCAGGTGGGCGGAGTCAGAGCTTCACGCGCGCTTCTCACCTTCATCCTCCAGCTGGAAGTCAGCTGGTCAGACTTTAACCTGCTGCTGGACGGTTGGAGGCGGACATGAGCTGGAGGGAAGAGATTTACCTGCTGGAGCCTGCAGTTAGTCAGCATTTACTGATGAGTCACCATTTACTGATTAGATTCACTGATAACTCATGATTTACTGATTAATCATGATTTGCTGATGAGTCATGTTTTACTGATTAGTTATCATTTACTAAATTAGTCATGATTTACTGATGAGTAATAATTTTCTGATTAGGTATCTGTTACTGATGAGTCATGATTTACTGATTAATCTGATTTACTGAGAACTCATGATTTACTGATAACTTATGATTTACTGATAACTTAGATTTACTGATTAATCATGATTTACTGATAACTCATGATTTACTGATAATTTATGATTTACTGATTAATCATGAGTTGCTGATGAGTCCATGTTTTACTGATTAGCTGTATCATTTACTAAATTAGTCATGATTTACTGATGAGTCCAGGATTTTCTGATTCAGGTCCACCAGTTACTGATGAGTCATGATTTACTGATTAAGGTCTGATGAGTCAAGGTGTACTGATCCAGGTTATGATTCAGGTCCACTAATCTACGTGCACTGATCAATGTTTAATTGCTCAGGCACCAGTCCAGCTGTACTGGTCCAGGTTTAACGGTCCAGGTCCACCAGTCCAGCTGTACTGGTCCAGGTTTAACGGTTCAGGTCCACCAGTCCAGCTGTACTGGTCCAGGTTTAACGGTTCAGGTCCACCAGTCCAGCTGTACTGGTCCAGGTCTACCACCCTGAAGTGCTGTGTTGACTCTTAAAAGCTGCAGAAACTTTCTTGTTCAGTCTGATTTGAGCTTTCCGTTTGTTTTATTCTCACATGATATTTAACATGATAAATGTTGAATCTCCTGACAGATTTTATGGGATGTAAACGATCAGGGCTGCACGGTGGTGTGGTGGTTAGCACTGCAGCCTCACAGCAAGGCGGTCACTAGTTCGATTCCCGGCTGGGGAGGGGGTTCAAACAATTACAACAGTGGCCTTCTTGTGTGGAGTTTGCATGTTCTCCCCGTGTATGTGTGGGTTCTCTCTGGGTACTCTGGCTTCCTCCCACCGTCCAAAGACATGCATGTTTGGTTAACTGGTTACTCTAAATTGTCCTTAGGTATGAGTGTGAGTGTGAATGGTTGTGTGTCTCTCTGTGTTGGTCCTGTGACAGACTGGCGACCTGTCCAGGTGTACCTGCCTCTCGCCTGATAATAGCTGGATAGACTCCAGCAACCCTGAACTGGATAAGCGGTGCAGAAAATGACTGACTGTTAACGATCAGATTCGATCATGAGGACGTTGCTGGTCCACAGATGGAGGCCAGAGCGTAAACTCTGCTCTCCTCTGGAGACCACACCAGCTGACTGAACGGCGGTCACATGACGGCTTCCTCCACCGTCCCGGAACCTGAGCCCTTCCAGGGTCTGAAGCGGAGCCGGATCCGCCTGCAGGAGGGCGAACAGAAGCTGGGCCTGCAGACGCTCGCGGTGGAGGATGTTTGTGAAACGCTCCAGTGGCATGAAGGAATTCCCTCTGATTAAAAGCTCCAGAAGAACCCTGAGGCATGCTGGGAAGTCTCAGAGCAGGAAATCCACCGTAAAGGTAGTCGGGTCCTCAGATAAGATCTGCCTCCTGCTTCACATTCATTCATGTTCCCACATCAGGCAGGGATGGCGCTAGACCACATCCTGGACCGGGCTGCAGGTTAAATCTGAAACTTTTCCTCCATCGCAGCGTTGCATGAATCTGTTCCTTATGGGGACTGATTATCCAGCCTCACATCAACCTGAAACTGAGACCAGAACCGCTGGAAAACCGCCTCCATCTTCAGACCCTGGACAGGAATCCTGGAGGTCAGCAGCAGGTAACAGCTGATGAGAACCAGATGCTCCAACTGTCCTGATACATGAAACCTTGGAGTCTCAGGATGGACTTCCAGAGGAACTGGTCTCTCTCCTGTCAGCTGAAACCTGCGTGGACATCTGAGGCCGGTCTGTGACGTTAGATCCTGGACCTTCTCTGGTCTTTGATACTGCAGAGAGTGTAAAGTGAGCAGAAACTGGGAGTCATGTTGATGTTTGGTGTGTGAAGCTGCGGGAAAGCGTTTCCTCCTGGTAATGAACTCTGTTAATGAGAAGCACAGATGGGCGAGCGAGCTCTGCTGACCTCAGTCTCTCTCTCATACGGACCGCTGACAGCAACATTCAGATGGGACTGAGTCACGGCTGCGGGTCTTATCAGCGGTCGGGCCGGACCCGTATCTGGCCAGGCAGGCTGGTATTGATCCACCATCAGCTGCCAGCTTCCCTGTTTGTCCACCGTGGCTCGGGTCACATGACCTGCAGCTCAGACGTGACCTCATCATGGCCCACATGCCTGATGTGTTCCAGAGGTTCTGGAACTGGGAGCGGATCAGTTCTGCTCGTTCCCAGATAAACCCACGACTCTCAACACCCATTTTAAAACTGGTCTTAGACAGCCCAGTTCTGCTGGTCTGGACCGGTTTGGTTCTGCTGGTCTCAGACAGCCCAGTTCTGCCGGTCTGGACCGGTTTGGTTCTGCTGGTCTCAGACAGCCCAGTTCTGCCAGTCTGGACCAATTCAGTTTTGCTGGTCTCAGGTCTCAGGACTGGTTTGGTTCTGCTGGTCTCATCCAGTCCAGTCCAGTTCTGCTGGTCTTGACCGGTTCGGTTCTGATGGTCTCAGCCAGCCCAGTTCTGCTGGTCTGAATTAGTTTGGTTCTGCTGGTCTCAGACAGTCCAGTTCTGCCGATCTGGACCGGTTCGGTTCTGCTGGTCTCAGCCAGCCCAGTTCTGCTGGTCCGAATTAGTTCGGTTCTGCTGGTCTAATCCAGTCCAGTTCTGCTGGTCTGAATTAGTTCGGTTCTGTTGGTCTCAGTCAGTCCAGTTCTGCTGGTCTGGACTGGTTTGGTTCTGCTGGTCTCAGCCAGTCCGTTTCTGCTGGTCTGGACCAGTTTGGTTCTTTTGGTCTCAGCCAGCCCAGTTCTGCTGGTCTGAATTAGTTCGGTTCTGCTGGTCTAATCCAGTCCAGTTCTGCTGGTCTAAATTAGTTCGGTTCTGTTGGTCTCAGTCAGTCCAGTTCTGCTGGTCTGGACTGGTTGGTTCTGCTGGTCTCAGACAGTCCAGTTCTGCCGATCTGGACCGTTTCAGTTCTTCTGGTCTCATCCAGTCCAGTTCTGCTGGTCTGGACCAGTTTGGTTCTTTTGGTCTCAGCCAGTCCAGTTTTGCTGGTCTGAATCAGTTCGGTTCTGTTAGTCTCAGTCAGTCTAGTTCTGCTGGTCTAAGCCAGTCTGTTTCTGCTGGTCTGGACCAGCTTGGTTCTGCTTGTCTGGGCCGGCCAGGTTCTCTGTTCTATGTTGGTCCGATTCTCTGGTCTTTGTCGGTTCATTTCTGCTGGCCTGGTTTGGTCCTACTGTTCTTGGTCAGTTCTGTTCTCTGGCCTTATCTGGATGACTTCTGCTGGTCTGGACTGGCTTGGCCCTGTTCACTGGATCTTAGCCAGTCCATTTCTGCTGGTCTGGTTCAGTCCAGATCTGCTGGTCTGGACCGGTTCTGTTGGCCTCAGCCCGTCCTGTTCTGCTGGTCTGGACCAGTTCTGCTGGTCTCAGCCAGTCTGTTTCTGCTGGTCTGGACTGGTTCTGCTGGTCTCAGCAAGTCCAGTTCTGCTGGTCTGGTTCAGTCTGGTTCTGCTGCTTTCAGCTAGTTTGGTTCTGTTGGTCTGGTTTAGCCCAATTCTGCTGGTCTGTTTCAGTCCGGTTGTTTTTGTGCAGCATTCAGAACCTGGAATCATGTAAAGCTTTGGAGCCAGAAAACACATCTGCAGAGTTCCAGGAAGATAAAGTTTTTCCAGACGACTGTAATCCTTATAAAGAAGCAGAGGCACCACGTCAGGAACAGAAAACAGCCGCTGTTGGTTCAGAAAACACTGAAAACATCCAGCCAAGAACCAGCCGACAGCATCCAACAAAGCCTGACATCCAGTATCCAGCCAAGCCCAACATCCAGAATCCAACCAGCATCCAGCCAAGCCCAACATCCAGTATCCAACCAGTATCCAACCAAGCCCAACATCTAGTATCCAACCAGTACCCAAGCCCAACATCCAGTATCCAACCAGCATCCCACCAAGCCCAACATCCAGTATCCAACCAGTATCCAACCAAGCCCAACATCTAGAATCCAACCAGTACCCAAAGCCCAACATCCAGTATCCAACCAGCATCCAACGAACCCCAACATCCAGTATCCAACCAACCCCAACATCCAGTATCCAGTCAGTATCCAACCACACCCAACATACAGTATCCAACCAAGCCCAGCATCTGGTATCCAACCAGTATCCAACCAACCCCAACATCCATTATTGAAACCAGTATCCAACCAACTCCAACATCCAGTATCCAACCAAGCCCAACATCAGTATCCAACCACTATCCAATCAAGCCCAACATCCAGTATCCAACCAAGCTCAACATCCAGTATCCAACCAGCATCCAACCAACCCCAACGTCCAGTATCCAACCACACCCAACATACAGTATCCAACCAAGCCCAGCATTTGGTGTCCAACCAGTATCCAACCAACCCCAACATCCAGTATTGAAACCAGTATCCAACCAACTCCAACATCCAGTATCCAACCAAGCCCAACATCAGTATCCAACCACTATCCAATCAAGCCCAACATCCAGTATCCAACCAGCATCCAACCAACTCCAACATCCAGTGTCCAACCAAGCCCATCATCCAGTATTCAACCAGCATCCAACCAAGCCCAACATCCAGTATCAAACCACTATCCAACAAATCCCAACATCCAGCATCCAACAAGCATCCAACCAAGCCCAACATCCAGTATCCAACCAAGCCCAACATCCAGAATCCAACCAAGCCCAACATCTGGTATCCAACCAGTATCCCAACATCTGGTATCCAACCAGTATCCAACCAAACCCAAAATCCAGTAATCAACCAAGCCCAACATACAGTATTCAACCAGTATCCAACAAAGCCCAACATCCAGTATCCAACCAGTATCTAACCAAGCCCAACATCCAGTATCCAACCAGCATCCAACTAACCCCAACATCCAGTATCAAACCAGTATCCAACCAACCCCAACATCTAGTATCCAACATCATCCAACTAACCCCAACATCCAGTATCCAACCAGTATCCAACAAACATCCAACCAACCCCAACATCCAGTATCCAACCAGTATCTTACCAACATCAACCAACTCCAACATCCATTATCCAACCAACATCCAACCAGTATCCAACCAGTTTCCATCCAACATCCAACCAGTATTCAAAATGTATCCAGCCTGTATCTAACCAAATCCAACCAGTATCAGCCAGTTCAACCAACATCCAGCCAGACCAGCAATTTCCATCCAACATTCAACCAGCATCCAGCCTCCCAACTCCAACCAGTATTCAACCAGTATCCAACCAGATCCAGCCAGATCCAACCAACATCCAACCAGTATCCAACCAACATCCAACCAGTACCCAACCAGTATCTAGCCAAATCTAACTAACATCCATCCAGTATCCAGCCACTTTCAATCCAACATTTAACTACTATCCATCCAACATCCAACCAGTACCCAACCAGTATCTAGCCAATATCCAACAAACATCCAACCAGTATCCAGCCAGTATCTAGCCAGTATCCAACCAACATCCAACCAGTTTCCATCCAATATATTTGTGGATCCTGAGTTTGTCCAAGACTATTGAAGAGCTCAGAAAGGATCAGTTTGGACCAGTATGAACCAGTATGGAATGGCCTTAGTTCTCCATCACACAGACCATTTTTATATCTGTCACTCACTCAGGACAGCTGATGTCTCAGTTGGCCTTCTGGATCCGAATCATGTGATCAGCCAGGACCGGGACGTCTCGGCTGGCCTTCTGGGTCTGGATCACGTGATCAGTCAGGACTGTGGTGTCTCAGCAGGCCTTTGGGATCCAGATCACATGATCAGGACCAGGTCTCTGGTCTGGAAACATGAAGCTGCTGAAGTGAAATAATCTTGTCAGGAGGAATGTGGACTCAGTCACATGTTGATGTTCATCAGCGATCATCTGATCACAGATGTGTGTTTTCATGTCTTTGATGTTTTCACACACAGCTGACTGGACCTCAGTGTTAGTTAGTATTGATCCTCTGGCTCTGCACTCTTATTGGCTGACTTTAATTGATTATTGATCAATCAAATCAGTTCATTGTTTCTGACTGTGTTTTTTTTCTCCGACAGCACGATGAGCGACGTCCGACTGGCCTCAGCCCCCTCCTCCGTCTGCGAGGTGACGGGATGTGGTTCCCATGGCAACGAGCCTCCAGCCTTCATTCTGCCCCCACGAAATATCAGGGTCACTCTGGGTGGAGACGCCCGACTGGAAGGAAAGGTGGGTCTGTGGACCAGAGCCAGATTCAGACCTAGATCCAGATCCAGACTCAGATTCAGAGCCAGATTTAGATCCACAACTAGCTTTCTCGCATTCTGAGTTGGTGATGTCATCAGCAGGTAGTTGCCGTTCCAGTTGCGCCAACTTGGAGAAAGATGCTGTAGCAATGTTGCCATGGCAACAGCAGACAAGTGTTTAAAAAATAGCATATACACACAGCGTTCTCAGGGAAAAGGGACGTGGGGACGTGATCATCTGTTTCCGCTGGACGCTTCACGGACAGAAGATGTTTTATAGAAATGTTTAACAAACGCAACAACAGTTCTGGACGCAGATGTCTTTAAATCCAGAATCTTAAGGTCCTCAAAGCTTGGAAAAACCAGTTCCAAGACAACTGGATCCAAATCCAGATCACAGTTTAATCTGAACCATGAAATTATGTCCAGCTCGTTGATCAGATTTTATGTTTTTAACTTTATTTTCCACTTCCTTTTGTGCACCCCGCTTTTTTAATATGTCAAATGCATCCGGAGATCAGGACAACTTCTTGTTTCCCCCCAATGGAGTTCGCCGGGGTTCGAGCCAAAAAGGTCCATAAAAGTCCACAAAAAATTGTCAATATTCCTCCATGCTGCTCATCCCATGTAGTGCAAGTGTCCAAAGTGGGTAGCGTCCAGAATTTACTCGAAACGACGTCATTTACTATATTTTTAGAGCCTAAAAAGGAGTTTTGTTTACTTCCACGGTCACGAAACTACGGAAGCCTCAGCGTTCAGGCCCTACTCTGCCGATAATGCAAGCGTAGAAGAAGAAATTTACTGTTTACATTTGGTAAGAGCGCGAGAGCTCTAGACAAACCTGGACAAACACAAGAGGGGTTGGATATTGATCTAAAATAAATAAATAAAGAAAAAGAGAACGCGCGATCTCGTCTGCCGTGGCCTCGTAGTTTCGTGAACGTGCATCGGCGTGCTTGCTAGGCATGCGATGTAGTAGGGGGAGGAAAGTTAAAAAAAAGATTATAGATAAAAAAAATATTTATCAATCAATATCGTTATTTATCTAAAAAAAAAAAACACGCTATTATTAATTGCGCTTTTATTTGCAGAGCCCCCATATTATCTCTTTTTATTGAAATCCTACTAATAATAATTTCCCACTACAGATTTTCTTTTCCACTTCTCCCCTTCCGCTTGTGTTGGTAGAAGCGGTATAAAAAGAATCCCAACCGATACCCCCTTCCTTCGAAGTTTTGATAGGGAAGTTTTATTATTTCTCCTTATCCTTCTTTAACCTCATCTTCCGTTATTTTTTTATTGGATGAAAGGACGCCTTATGATCCTACCCCCCCGATTCTCCCTCCACATCCCTTTCTTTCTTTTTCTTTTTTTTTCTCCCCCCCTTTTTTTTTTTTTTTAAACCTCTTTCTATCTTTCTTTTTTTTATTTTATTTTCCTCCCCCCCTACATTATCTTGTTTAGACTCTAAAAATATACTAAATGACATAGTTTCAAGTAAATTCTGGACGCTACCCACTCAGGGCACTTGGAATACATGGGACGAGCAGTATGGAGAAATATTGAAAATTTTTTGTGGACTTTTATGGACCTTTTTGGCTCGGACCCTGGCGAACACCATTTGGGGGAAACAAGAAGTCGTCCTGATCTCCGGCTGCATTTGACATGTTCAAAAAGTGGTCCAGAGTCTTGCTCACCATCAGGATAAGTGGAAAATAAAGTTAAATCATTCTGAGGGTGATCTATTCCTTTAAACCTAGATCTGGATCTGGATCCTGATCCGGGTCTAGTTCCGGGAAGGGAGGGGGGATCCCTGTATCAACCAACAGGGGGCAGCCCTCAGCAGGTCTGTCAATCACATGACTATGTGTTCACGGTTTGTTTTGAAGTTCTGGTCCTGGAGTCGCCTGCTGATGCTGCATTCAATTAGATAAGAACTCTGGATTTACAAATTCTAACATAGAAAAATGGAAACCAGAAGTTGGACTTCCCCTCTGGGTGTAAACGTAAGACCAAGTTCTGCTAGAACCTTATGAGATCGTTTATCCTGAAGTCCAGAAACAAAAACAAGGAGTTCAGACTTTCCGTTTCAGAGGTTCAGTGAATGCAGCACGGCCTGGAAGTGCAGGTGGATGGTCTGAACCTGCAGGTCCAAGCCGGTCTCTGCAGGACCCAGGTTCATAAAATGTCCCTATGTGTCCTTTAATGTCCCCATGAGCAGGATGTCCTTGTCTCTGTTGACCCCTTTACTGACGCGCGGAGAGTTTAGTGTTTAGGAACACGTTAGATATTCTGGTCTAAGTCAGCTGGCACGGGCCGTCCAATCAGAACCTCCCACATGGATGATGGTCTGACATCAGACACGAGAACCAGACTGGAGGTCTGCAGAGAGGACGCTGCTCCCGGATCCTATCAGGACCAGGACCAAGAACAGGACCAGGGTCAAGAACGAAATTGAGACTGGGACTAGGACCGAGACAAGGGTCAGGACCAGGATCAGGACCAGGACTGACACTATGTCCAGGACCAGGACCAGAGTGGGACCAGGATCGAGAATAGGCCCAAGACCAAGACCAGGGTCAGGACCAGGACTGAGGCTATGTCCAGGACCAGGACCAGACTGGGACCAGGATCGAGAATAGGCCCAAGACCAGGGTCAGGACCAGGACTGAGGCTATGTCCAGGACCAGGACCAGACTGGGACCAGGATCGAGAATAGGCCCAAGACTAAGACCAGGGTCAGGACCAGAATCAAGACCAGGATCAGGACCAATATTAGGCCCAAGACCAGGACCAGGTTCAGTACCAGGACCAAGACTGTCCAGGACCAGGACTTTGTCCAGGATCAAGACCAGGACCGAGACTAGGACCAAGACCAGGATCAGGACCAGGACAGTGACTTTGTCTAGGGTCAGGACCAGGACAGAGACTAGGACAAGGACCAAGACCAGGACTGGACCAGGGTCAGGACCAAGACTCAGGTCAGCTTCAGGGCCAAGACCACGACCAGGACTGGGTGTGGATGTGAGTCCTGTAAGGTAGATGAGACAGTCCAGGTCCAAACCTAGCGGGTCCACCGGTCTCTGATCTGTTTTCCAGTCTGCAGACAGGAATGTGGAGTATGAACAGTCCCACGGCGCCTGAATGCAGCACCGGTTCTTAAACATGATGGATGGAGCTGCAAGGCCTCATGGGAGTCTGGAAGTCAACATCTGGCCTCCACATGCGTCTCACTCACACCTCTCTGGGTCCTGGTCTCCGCATGTGGGTGCGAGTTCTGAATGTTCCTGGTTCTGAGAACACAGAGAGGAGGACGGTGTCTCTGAGGACAGTCCAGGACCACGGTGGACATTCAGACCATCATATGGCCTCAGCTGCAATGAGGACCGCACGGCAGGTGACTACAGGCGTACTGTCTTCTTCTGTGGTGCTCTGAAGGCGTCGCTTATCCCAAACGAGCTCTAGATCCTGCCAGACCAGAACTCCTGGAACATGGAGGGGGACACGCTTCAGACGTGTCAGTTAAAAGTTCAAACTCCGACCCAGACTGGTTACAAGTCAAAACCAGGAGGTCCAGTTCAGGAGCCTGAAGGTGAAGGACACCAAGTCCAGATCCTCCATCAGATGAACACACCTGAGTCAGATCCAGAACCTCTACCTGAGAGGTCCGGGGTCAGCTGGTCTGTAGAACCCAAACACCTCCATTTACTTACATTTAGGAACTGGACAAATCCAGTGGAAAATAAGGACAAAATAAACAAGAATCAGAATAGAATAAAATATGATTAAATATTTAAGTAATAAACAATAAAAATAACATTTAATAAAACAGAAATATTTGTAAACAGAAATATATGTGGTCAATAAAAAGAAATAAAATGAGAAAGAGAACAGAAGTGGAGTTTAGAAATTTAACCCTGAGCTGTGTCTTTCAGGTGCGAGGTCATCCTGAGCCTCAGGTCACATGGTACAGGGAGGGGAGGGCTGTGATTGGTGGAGAGCACTGCAGTTTGGCGCGAGGTGGGCGGGGGACCTTCAGCCTGGTGGTGAGCGGAGTCACAGTGGAGGACCTGGGCCGTTACACCTGTCAAGCCACCAATCAGGCGGGAAGCCGGCAGGTTACCGTGGAGATTCTTCTGGAAGGTACAAACACCTGCTGCCAGTTTAACCTGATCCTCCTCAGATTTTCTCCTTCTGGGAAACATCCACCGTCTGCTGTAGAACCTTCCATTCGTTCATTTTCTGTCTCTGTTGTCTCACCTGTGAGGAACAGGGAAGACTCCCGCGTCCCAGCGACCCTGAACTGGACTCAGCGGTATAGAAATGATAAAAAATCGTCTAATGTTCACATTTTTCTGGTTTTGTTTTTGTTTTGTTTTTCCATAAATCACTTCAACAACTGTAGACCTGCTGAAAACTAAAAAACATTTACTTATTTTAAGAAATATAAAAATGGCTCAAAAACAAGTTAATGTAGCAATAAATTCTACAAATGATTATAAAATACATTCTCCATTAATCTATAAAAAACCCCAACTTGAACGATTGTTTCCGATCTAACTTTAAACTGTTTTAATTAAACAAAGAACTATTAAACATTTCAATTTAATTATCAGTTACATTATGTATTATTATTATTTAGATCAGATTATCTTTTTAATTAATTGGTGTTTACTTTATTTCCTCCCTTCTTTGGGGAGTGGCAAGCATAGTGGTAATGTTGCGGGTTTTGACGCGGCAGACCCAGGTTCAAGCCCCTGTGACATGACACTCAGGTGAACCACTGTGGACTCCTTGAGCAAGGTCCTTAACCCCCACCAACTGCTCTCTGGGCACTTTAAGTAGCTGCTCTCAGGTTCAACCTCAGATGGGTTAAATGCAGAGAACAAATTTCCAAATTGGCACACTAATTGGGATTAATAAAGTATATCTTCCTCTTCTTTGTTTTTATCTCTATATTTACGTCTGTATTGGTCTCCGTTGGTGTTTACATTTTCTTTTTCTGTTTGTTCCAAATTACATTTAGTTTTTTAACTTTTCAAATATTTAATTTGTTTGTTTGTTGACTCAGCAAGACTCAGGGTGACTTAGCATGACTCAGCATGTGTCAGCGGGACTTGGTGTGACTCAGCATAACTGTGTGACTCAGCATGACTTAGTATGCCTCAGTGCGACTTAGCATGGCTCAGCATGACTTAGCACATGACTTGGTGGGACTCAGCATGACTCTGTATGACTCAGCATGACTCAGTATGACTCAGCGTGGCTCAGCATGACTTGGTGTTACTCGGCATTACTCAGCGTGACTTGGCGTGACTCAGGATGACTCTGTAACAGCATGACTCAATGTGGCTCAGCATGATTTGGCGTGACTTGCCATGACTCAGCATGACTCTGTGTGACTCAGCACGACTCAATGTGGCTTACCGTGACTCAGCATGGCTCAGTGTGACTCAGCATGGCTCAATGTGGCTTACCGTGACTCAGCATGACTCTGTGTGACTCAGCATGACTCAATGTGGCTTACCGTGACTCAGCATGGCTCAGCGTGACTCAGCATGGCTCAGCAGGAGTCAGTGTGGCTCAGCATGACTTTGTCTGACTCGCCATTACTCCGATTGACTTGGTGTGACTCAGCACAACTCATCATGACTCAGTATGACTCAGTATGACTCAACAGGACTTAGCGTGACTCAGCATGACTTAGTGGGACTTGGTGTGACTTGCTGTGACTCACACTGAGTCATCTGATTATTTGGGAAAAACAAAAACGAGGCTGCACCAGATTTAGCATGATGCTAATCTACTTCACACAAATGGACGAATTCAGGAGCAGATGGAACGTTGTTAGCTGACTTATAATCCAGCAGATCAGAAGCTTGATTAAAGAGCCTTCAGATGATTATTAGGAAGTCTGAACTCCTGATAGGTATCTGATAGCCAGACACCCGTCTGATATCTTTACTGCAGACGTGGCTGGTTGCTGAGTCGCTGATCTCTGATGGAATAACGGGAAACCTGCTTTAATTCCTCCAGGTGTCTGTTGGTAGCTTTGTTGCAGAGAGTGACTGGGAGATAGAGATGGGTGATATTTTATCGTGTGCGATATATCGTCAAAGAAATTCCCCATGATAATAATTTGTCATCTCACAAAAAAAATGATAAATTCATTTAAATTTATCAGCCTGCATTTACAGTTATTTATATGTTTTTTTCTGTTTGCATTGTTTGAATAAATGTCAAATTTGTTCTCATATTTCAGACTTGTTTGGTTGGTATTACTACAGTTTTGCAATACAGGCGTTCTACTGGGACTTAATTGACGTGATTTCGTGGTATCTAGTATCATTTTAGGGCTCTCAAGACAGAATTTAGTGATACATTTATAAAACAAACAATTTTTATTGTTAGTTATCTTTACCGTGATGAGAACCAGAAATATGGTATATTTTTTAGTCCATATCGCCCATCCCTACTGGGAGAAGCCAGACTTCCATCTGTCATGATTTAAACGTCTCATTTTTCATTCTGTCTTTAGTCGTTTTATCCTCCATTTTCTTTGTCAACATGATGAGTAAAAGTAAAGTTTCTTCTTCTGTGGTTTAATTGCTGACTAAACTTATTCTCTGACAACTTTCCTCTGCAGAGAACTCTGGGAAGAAGTACGTCCTGCCGTCATCCATGAAGACTGGGTGAGTTCCAGCAGCTGAAACCTGTCCACACATCATAAACAGCAGAGCTCCTGCTGGTGTTGCAGGAGGAGAAAGTGCTGCTCCTCCTCCTCTTCTTCCTCCTCCAGACTCCTTAAATCTGTCAGTGCTTCTCCTCTGGAGGTTTTAGGCTGTTGTCTGTGATTCTTTAACAGATTATTCCTGCAGCTGTTTTCTCCCTTACTGTTTTATTAGAAAACACCAGAACCCTCCTCTTCATCAGGATCACCTTCTAAAACCAGGTCGGACCCCCGTTTTAGTTCATGGTGACATAGATCCAACCAGATGAGAATCTCCCGTTTCACTGCATGGTGATGCTTTCGTGTGATTGGTTGTTTTTACCGTCACTGACTAGATGCTGCCATTTGATTGACTGGTTAACAGGAAGTGGAACCTGTGGAGCTGGGTGTAGTTTCATTCAGAGAACTGTGTCTTGTCCATCCAGCAGGGGGCGCTGCAGACACATTCCAGGACCGAATGCTACTAACAGGACTCCGTTTCCTGTGATCCCAGGTTTCGCTCTGCAGTCCCGTCGCTGGACAACAGAACCAGCATTTGGGGTGAAAGTCCACCAAAGTTCATCACCAAACCGACCCGAGTCTTCGCCAGACCAGGACAGAGCGGGAAGTTCTCCGTCAAAACCACAGGACGCCCGCAGCCGCAGGTCACATGGTACAAGGTGGGAGGAGCCTAAAACCCTTTGAGCCCGAGAGGAACCTTCTAAGGTCCCTCGTGATTGTTACTCAACAACAATGGTGATAAATGATGCATTAATGACAGAGATTATTGCAATGTGGCACATCAAATTAAACTGCTGAAGCTAGGCTACAAGCTAGCACAAACCCTTTTAAAATGTGCAAAACACAACTACAGTTATATCCAAATTAAATAAAAAATGTAAAACCTAAATACACAACATATTTGCAACCTATGTACAACATTTCTGTCTCCACGGCCACAACCCGCATCAGACCAGCACAAAATACATATCAATTGAAAGCCGAGACTCTGTAGAATCCAAACATGTGCTCCACAGTCCTCTACACCAAAGCATTACAGAGATAGACGCCGATAAGCAGCAACAGCAGAAACCGCTCAGCAAGAGACTAGTTTTAAAGATTTCTTTTACCTTTGCTGTTTCTCCGTGAAAACTATTTTTTATCGGTAAATCCACACCTGGTTCTTTGAAAATAATTATGGGGCAACACAAAAAACACTTTGGGCGTAGCCACAGGACTTTAGGACCCAGAAGAAGGCTTTACAATCCACCGATACAGGTACCAGCCAAGACTGAAGGACCGCCTTCTGCTGGCTCTGATTGGCTGAAAGTACTGTCAGTCTTTCCCAAGGAGGTCTAGATACATTCTACTGGCTCTATCGAATTGATTGATGTCTCACTCACCAAAATCAACCAAACCGTTGTGGAGTCATAAAAGCTGCGGTTTGAGGCTGTTTTTTTTTTTTTTTGTTTTTTTTTTAAATATTTGTTATGGAAGAATAGTAATAATGTGGAATTTGCCAACTGTGCCAAATTGTGCCAAAAAATGACCATTTTGAAAACCTCACCTCAGAACTTTATGCAAAAAAATAAGCTCTGTAATTCTGTACTGCTTTACTTTAGAAGGGGAGATCTTTGCAGAAACAATGTCAACATATTTTACTTTGAATTGATAGAGATTAATAGCTTCGAAAGCATCATTTCAGAGTTGCTGATGCTGAAAGTGTGTTTTTTATAAGATGAGGTTTGAAATTTTGCTGTGCCATCTTCATTTACTCTTCACCAGTAGCAAATAAACTTATATTTACACATTTCCCAAAATCTCACAAGTGTTTTCATTAATTTGACACCAATTTTTCTAATTTTAATTGGAGTATGCAATTTAGAGAAAAATGGGCTTAGGGTTCAAAGGGTACACCATCACAGAATAAGAGCAGATTCTTGGTTAAAAATGTTCTGATGACTTCCGCCATAGGCCAGTTCAGGTTAGATTTACCACCTTTGGTGGATCTACTGGTTCTGTTTGGGTCTGCCAGTTCTAGTTGGATCTCCCCGTTCTTTTTTCGATCTGTTGGTTCTTTGGGGATAAAAGCAGGAAGTTTCTGCATGAATGACGTCAGAATTTTTTGTTTACAATTAGCTGTTTGTTGTTTATGTTTCTTGTTTACATGTTGTGGTCTCTCTCAGGGTGAAGCGGAGCTTCAGTCCTGTGGGCGGGTCAACATGTATGAGCTCTCAGGTCGACACTTTCTGGAGATAAAGTCGGTGTGTGAGGAGGATGCAGGAAGTTACACGTGTTGTGTCACAAACGCAGCCGGAACAGCGGCCGCCAGCGCCGAGCTCATGGTCCACGGTAAGACCACCAGCCAGGCCTGGGACCAGGCCTAGGATCAGTTGAATCAGGTTTAGTATCAGGTCTAGGATCAGGTTTAGTGTCAGGTCTAGGATCAGTTCGATCAGGTCTAGGATCAGTCCTCTGGGGTTCCTCTGAGATTCTGTACCATGGACAGGTTGGAGGGTCTGGGGTTCCTCTGAGATCCTGGATCATGGACAGGTTGGAGGGGCTGAGGTTCCTCTGACAGAAACATTTTCACCTCCAACAGATTTAAGGATTTTCTTTTCTCCTTCTCTCCCAGGTTTTCGTGAGGCCTCGTCCAGGTGAGTTCCTGATCCACTGATTCACTCTCCCCTTAAATACGTGTAAAAACAGATTTGCTGGTTTCAAGTTTGTCATCATGACCGGAATCTGAGCCAGAACTCAGTCACCAGGATCCTCTGAACCCAGGATCATCAGATACCAGAATCATATGAAACCAGGATTGTCTGATCTTCTGAAACCAGAATCGTATGAAACCAGGATCACCTGAAACCAGGATTGTCTGATCTTCTGAAACCAGAATCGTATGAAACCAGGACCGTCTGAAACCAGGATCATCTGATAAAAGGTTTTTAGAAGTTGCAGGTGTTTTCTTGGTGAAGGTCCTTCAAAGTTTAGATGTCAGACCTGGTTCCTTCTGAACGGCTGTTTGGGTTCCTGCCCCTGAGATCCAGAACTAGTCCTGCTGAACATGACCACACAACTAAATCTCTCCTTCCACAGCAGCATCCAGCCACCGGAGGATCGACAGAGCAGAGCCAGGAACCAGACCGTGGACAGAGCTGCTCCCAGTGCTCCCAATGCTCCCAGCTCCCAGTCTGGACAAGCTGCCTCCTGGAGGAGCAGACCTCCTGTACAGCTCCCTCCTTCAGCTGGGAGGAGAGCTGCTGCCCAGGTGAGCTGAGTCTGGCCAGGAGAGGTTAACTGATGTTTATACGGAACCAGTATGTTACCAGTAAATGACCAATAATGACCAGTAGGGTACCAGTAAATGTCCAATAATTGACCAATAGATTACCAGTTAATGACCAGTAGATTACCTGTAAATGCACAAGAAATGACCAGTTAATGACCGGTAAATGACCAGTAGGTTACCTGTACTGTAAATGCCCAATAAATGACCAGTAAATGACCAGAAGTTTACCCGTAAATGACCACTAAATGAGCAGTAGGTCACCAATAAATCACTAGGACACCTGTAAATGACCAATAAATGACCAGTAGGTTACAGGTAAATGACCAGTAGGTTACCTGTGAATGACCACCAAATAAGCAGTAGGTTACAAGTAAATCACCAGGTTACCAGTAAATGACCAGCAGGTTACCTGTAAATGACCACCAAATGAGCTGTAGGTTACAAGTAAATAACAAGGTTACCTGTAAATGACCAGTAGGTTATCAGTAAATAAGCAACAAATGACCAGCAGATTACCAGTAGATGAGCAGTAAGTTGCCAGTAAATGACCAGTAGGGTACCAATAAATGACCAGTAGATTACCAATAAAGGAGCAGTTGGTTACCAATAAATGACCATTAGGTTACAGTAAATGACCGGTAGATTACCAATAAAGGAACAGTTGGTTACCAATAAATGACCAGTAGGTTATCAATAAATAACCATTAGGTTACCATTAAATGGACAGTAGAATACCAATAAGTAACCATTAGGTTACCAGTAAATTACCGGTAGATTACCAATAAAGGAACAGTTGATTACCAATAAATGACCAGTAGATTACCAGTAAATGACTGGTAGATTACCAATAAAGGAACAGTTGGTTACCAATAAATGACCAGTAGGTTATCAATAAATAACCATTAGGATACCATTAAATGGACAGTAGAATACCAATAAGTGACCATTAGATTACCAGTAAATTATTGGAAGATTACCAATAAAGGAACAGTTGATTACCAATAAATGACCAGTAGATTACCAGTAAATGACCCAGTAGGTTACCAATAAATGACCAGCAGGTTACCAATAAATGACCAGTAGGTTACCAATAAATGACCAGCAGGTTACCAATAAATGACCAGTAGGTTACCAGTTAATGGACAGTAGAATACCAATAAGTGACCAGTAGATTACCAGTAAATGACCAGTAGATTATGAGTAGATTACCAGTAAATGAGCATTAGATTACCAATAAAGGAACAGCAGGTTACCAGTAAATGACCCAGTAAATTACAATAGGTTACCAGTAAATGACCAGTAAACCAGCACTGGTACTAGAATAATTTTACTGCTGGTACAGAAGGAGATGTTAAAGTTTATCCTGGTTACTGTTTGTTCTATCCTGGTCTTAGATCAGGACCTGGACTGGGACCAGGGGACATGAACCGGTCTTTTTATTTTGGAAAGTTTGAAACTCTCACATGGGACTGGTCCAAGTCCTGGTCCAACGAGCAGGTTTACCTCTATGATGACTTCAGGAGATGAAGAAACTGGTGTTTGAGCTGAAAGCTGCTGACAAATGAGGGGATATTCCAGAAACGTCTCCAGTCAGTCACCAGCAGCAGCTCCACCATTTCCAGCCTGGATGTTGCAGCAACTTCCTGCCAGATGTTTGCTCCATTGTCTGCAAACCACCACGAAGACCCAACATCTGGATCAGAAGAAAACCAGAAGCTATAACACCGACTTAAAATGATGTGTCTGTCTGCAGGTCCCCTCAACCAGCCCTGATCCACTTCAGACCGACTCAGGTCCAGTTCCAACTGGCTCAGGTCCACTTCAGACTGGCTCAGGTTCAGTTCCGACTGGCTCAGGTCCACTTCAGACCGGCTTGGTGCAGCAGCTGGCAGCTGGATCCGATAGCAGCAGGTCAGAATCAACCTCTGAGCACTAAGATTGTTCTAAGTGGTACAGTTAACTGGTGTGAAGCTGAAGTCCAGCAGGTGTGTGTGTATGTGGGCGCGTTTTTGTGACATTGTGGGGACCATCTTCCGGATTTTTACCATCACCGTGGGGACGTCTTGTCCTCGTGGGGACATTTTCCCAGTCCCCACGGGTACGAACCCCGTTTTCAGGGTCAAGATTACGTTTTAGAGATTAAGTTACAATTAGGTTTTGGTTAGGGTTAGAGCAAGGGTTAGGTTTAGGCAATCAGTTATGGGTGTTCGGTTTAGGGTAAGGGGCTAGGGACTGTATTATGTCAATGGATATACCCCACGGCGATATAAAAACAAACAGCTGTGTGTGTGTGTGTGTGTGGGGGGGTGTGGGGGGGGGGGGGGGGGGTTGTTATTACCTCAGGGTAATAGCCTTAGGTGGTTTTCCTCCATGGTACACAGGGAACTAGAACTTGTCCAACCCTTTCAAGGTGAATTCTCTTGGGAACAGGTATCCAGTTGTGAAATTTCCTTGCTTCTAAATATTCCACAGTCAACTGTCAGCTGTATTATAAGAAAATGGAAGTGTTTGGGAGCGACAGCAACTCAGACACGAAGTGGTCAGCCACGTAAATTGACAGAGTGGGGTCAGCAGATGCTGAAGCGCATAGTGCGAAAAGGTGGCCAACTTTCTGCAGTCAATCACTACAAACCTGCAAACTTCATGTGACCTTCAGATCAGCTGACGGTCCCAGTGGACTCTAGAGCAGTGGAGGCGTTCTCTGGAGTGACGAAATGCGCTTCTCCATCTGGTAATCTGATGGAGGAGTTGGTTTGGCGGTTGCTAGGACAGCGATACTTGTTCGACTGCATAGTGCCAAGTGTAAAGTTTGGTGGAGGGGGGATGATGGTGTGGGGGTGTTTTTCAGGAGCTGGGGTTAGGCCCTTAGTTCCAGCGAAAGGAACTCTGAATGCTTCAGCATACCAAGACCTTTTGGACAATTCCATGCTCCCAACTTTGTGGGAACAGTTTGGAGCTGGCCCCTTCCTCTTCCAACATGGTTATGCACCAGTGTGCAAAGCAGGTCCATAAAGACATGGATGGCAGAGTCTGGTGTGGAGGAACTGGCCTGGCCTGCGCAGTCCTGACCTCAACCTGATAGAACACCTTTGGGATGAATTAGAGCGGAGACTGAGAGCCAGGCCTTCTGGTCCAACATCAGTGTGACCTCACAAATATGCTTCTGGAGGAATGGTCAAAAATTCCCATAAACACTCCTAAACCTTGTGGACAGCCTTCCCAGAAGAGTTAAAGCTGTTCTAGCTGCAAAGGTGAACCAACGTCATATTGAACCCTATGGATCAGGAATGGGATGTTACTGAAGCTCATATGTGAGTCAAGGAAGGTGAGTGAATGCTTTTGGTAACATGTGGGGTTTATTGAAGGTGAGAGAATGTGGATGAAATGATCCTGGGACTGGAGGAGCTTGAATCCAAAAGATATACTTTTTGATCCCAATTAGGAAATTCGTTCTCTGTGTTTAACCCATGTCAGGTTGAACCTTAGAGCAATGGGCTGCTATTTAAAGCAGCCTGGGGAGCAGTTGGTGGGGGTTAAGGACATAGCTCAGGGGTCCACAGTGGTTTTACCTGAGTGTTGTGTCGGGGACTTGAACCCGGGGCTGCCGTGCCCCAGCCCGTGATATTAAACACTACGCTACCCACTCCCCCAATCCAGGTAGAGATCCTAGACTGAAGCGGGAGTAGCTGGCGGTGAGACAAGCCACAGGTGATGGATCTGGGACTGAAGGGACAGTAGTGTAGGTTTCTGGAAGCTAAGGCAGAATTGTGCCATCTGTGGGATTCCAGGGGGTCAGGCTCTGTCCTGGGTCTCCTGGAGTCTGCTCAGCCCAACCAGGAACACATCACGGCAAGCAAGATTGTGACACTGCAGCTACGGAGAAAATATTCTCAATGTATCTTCAGATAAGGACAAATCTGCTGGTAGACTGCTCAGAGGTTGCACATGGATCATCAAACCTGTCATATCAGCAACTTGTCCCTTAAGCTTGCTTCATACCTCCGGATACGGATGAAATTGGCCCATCCGTACCAAATGTTTTCGTTACTGGCCTACATACCTCTGTCCAGTTTCAGTGTTGTTATGAATGTAGCTCCGTACACCCTCTAGGAGGCAGTGTTGCATTGAAATATATCACCATCAACAATAGACCTTTTTCACAAAAACCGGAAGTACTTAATGGTTGAGAATCTTGTCTTCCTGTGAGGGCCAGACTTCAGTCAAATGTCAAAAATGGATCATGTTTCCACTCTGGATGTCACATTTGAGCCGTTTACTCGACTCTGCCTCGATCTTCAGAACCAGAAGTTTTACCTGCATTGTTTCCATCCTGTGACCAACAATGCATTGTTTTTTCATCTGCACATGTTGAGCTGCTCCCGGGATTTTAAAAAGAGAGAGTTTTTAATATACCAAGCTTTAAATGTAATTCAATCACGTCCGAAACTGAATATTTTTAGAGGAAGTTTTGATAGCGATTATTCATCATTTCTGATATCAGAAAGCATCAGATTAGCATGAAATTTGCAGAGCCGCTCTGATAACATTGACAGGAAATAAAACGTGACCATGCAGGTGTTATTAATGCATCCAGTAAGTGCATAATGTCCGCAAATTAACGTATTAATGTCCAAAATTACCGCCTCTCCTGAAATAATGTTTTTTTTTTCTTTTTAAAGATTTCACATAGGTTTGGTCAAACTTCCCTGATCACTTTGATTTCAGAATGATTGCTTTTAAATGATCATGAACAAAATTAGGATCACGCATGGTAGAATATTGTTGTAACATGTTTAACGGTGCAAGAGATCGCAATGTCTCTCCCCCCCCCCCCTTTCTTTTTTTTTCTTACATTTTTTTTTTATTTTTTTTTTTTTTTTTTTCCCCCTTCCTGATATCGTAGTTCATTCTGAGTTTGAAATAAAATTAAATTATATTCTGTATGTTTTGTGGCTTTTATTTAACATGCTTCTGTCGTAGCTGTGAGGAACATACATGTATTATTCTAGTCCAGCAGTGAGTTACCAATGTTTTCACGTATGTTATAATGAATGAATCTTTTTTGTTTTTTTTTTTTTTTTTTTTTTTTTTTTTTTTTTTTTTTTTTGTTTTTGAGTTCTTCCCCCCCTCCCCCTTTTTGTTGTTTTTTTTATTCTTCTCTCCCCGCCTCTTCTTTTTTTCTTCTTTTTTTTCATTCTTTATTATTTTTTTTTTTTTCTTTTTTTTCCCTTTTTCTTTCATTTTTTTCTTATTCCTCCTTCTCTTTTTTCTCTTTTTCTTCTTTTTTTATTTTTTTTTTATTTTTCTTCATTCTTTTCTTTTTCCTATCAATCATATTTTTAATGAGTTGGAATGGGAGAGGAAGGAGAGCTCTTGCCCCTTCCACTCTCGCCCCTCTTGTGGTTGGGTATGTAATGGTGGAGTATTTTTAATCATAAAATAGTTAAAATATAAATAAATAAAAAAAATCTGTCCGTGAGAGAGGTGAAAGAGATGATGCCATCCCCCCCTATTTTATTTAGGGTTAGTTTTTTTTTTTTTGAGGGGAGATACTCTCTTTCTTATGTGAGATATCAATGTTTATTCTTTTATTTGTGTTTTGTTTTTTAGGGGAGTAGAAAGAGGTTTTTTTCCACTTTTTTTTTCTCTTGTTGTTAAGAAGGGTAGAGAGAACATATTTATTTTTAGGAGTTTTTGGAATTTGGATATTCCCCTTTTCCCTGCTTTTTTTTTTTTTTTTTTTTTTTTTTTTTTCCACTTGTTATAAGAAAACAGGCGGGGGGGGGGGGAAAAAGAGGTTCCAGGTTGTCCTGATTGAGGCTGAGACGAGGCAGTTTCTTCCTCTCCTTCTTTTTTTTCCCCTTTTTTTTTCTTTTCCCTTTTTCATTTTGGGTCCAACGATCTTTTACTGGACCCGAACTGCCTCATCTCAGCCTCTCATTATAACATATGTGAGAAAATTAATCCACGGCTACAAAGTAGCATCATGCTGCTGTTCAACACAGTCCACCATGAAGATCCACAGATGACAGCAGCCACGACTTCACACAACACAGTTAAACTGTCTCCATGCATGCACGGACAAAAATATAAAAACTCTTTTCTTCTACTTTAACACTGATGGATGAAAACAGTAACTCAGGACTGAGGCAAGAGTTGAGGACATAATTTTATTTCATTTATTTATTCTATTTTATTTTTGCTCTCTGACCGTATCAAATGTTTACAGCAGGGAATGATGTGGTCACATCCAGTATAAAAGTCTGTGCTCACGGCTGTTGTGTCAAAATGACTCGGCGTTTAATGACGCTTCAGTTTTTCCGTCCCTATTAATTTCTATCATCGATGGATGTTGAAAAGTCCTGGAAATGGGTGTTGGACTGCTTCAGAGCAAAAGAAAAACAGCCTGGTGCGCTGCAATGACTTGACTTTCCAGCTTGAGACACTGTTGTCGGAAGCAAAGATCCTCGACTGTAGCGTGTTTCCGTTGAAAAAACAAGGAAGTGTTAAAAAGGTCTATCGCAAACATGGCGTCGGTAGAGGAGGAAGTTTTGCTGCATCTACTTCAGAAAAGGCGGAAAAAAGATAAGTGTACAGGTGGTGGCATGTCTGACCACTTAAAAATGGTCAAAGTTATTTAAAGTTTTGACATTTTTGAAATGCCTGCTTCCTACTCTTCGATTTTCATGAATGGGTAACCTCTAAACTCTGACTCTATACTGCCACCACGGTTTCTGGTGGTATTGCTCCGTTTCATCCGGAGCACTCCGGATTTGAAAGCTCTCTCACAACGGACATATTGACGGACGAAACAAGCTCCGAATATGGATGAAAGCGTCCGTATCCATATTTACCGTAGGGTATGAATGGGGCTTTATGGGTATCCTTCCACAGGCAGAACATTGTTGAAACGGGTTCTCTGCACACCCCCACTACTAACCCAGCTCCTCTGTTTCCTGTCTTGCATGACTGGACAAACTGATTAATCCAGGGGTGTCTGGCCATTGTCGTCCTGGTTGCTGAGGTCAGACACACCTGGATGGATGGATGGATGGATGGATGGATGGATGGATGGATGGATGGATGGATGGATGGATGGATGGATGGATGGACGGACGGATGGATGGATGGATGCTCAATGGCAGTATTCCTTGGCCTGTCAAAGGCATTGGACTTAGTATATCATGAGATTCTCTTCTTAAAACTGAGATTAATTGGTGTTATGGACGCAACGTTATCACAGTTTAGTTTTTTTTTTTTTTTTTTTTATCTAAGTTTATCTAAAGCAGGGATGGGCAACTCCAGTCCTCGAGGGCAGGCATCTTGCGGGTGTTAGGAGCTTCCTGGCTGCAACACACCTGACTCCAATCAGTGGGCAGTTGAGCTGGCTTGATGTCAAGCTCTATACAAGTCACAAGGTGTGTTGCCACAGGGAAACTAATACTAATAATCTAATAATAATAATCTAATAAAACTAATAATCCTAATACCTGTAGGATGCCGGCCCTGGAGGACCAGAGTTGCCCATCCCTGATCTAGAGGACAGGAAACAATAGGTCATTTATGGGGTCTCCTCAGTTGGATATCAGATGTGGGGTCCCTCAAGGGTCTTTTCTTGGACCTCTTTCATTTCTTATTTTTGTAAATGACCTACAGTACATAAAGTTTCCAATATTCTTTCAACATTCTATTTGCAGATGACCCATGTCTTATTGACAAGCTAAGCTGGAAATCCTCTTAGATATATATTGACTAAAATAGATTTGTTATTATATGCGCAGGAAACCCAGTCTAATGTTATGTTATTCCTTGATTGATCTTTAAAGGAGTAATGACATAGCAGAAAAACTAGTTCATGTTGTTGGCATTGCTGCATATGTCAAATCTCCAAAGAAAAACACATCACTTTTTACAGAGGGGGATTGTTATGAAACGCCAGACCTCCCTTCCTCAGTAAAAGAGTTGGGTGGGGTAATGACATGCAGCTTTACCCGGAGACCAAGTTGACTTCATTTTGATTTGTTACACCTTATTTGGCTCTAGCCTTATTTAGAGAAAGTAGGTCAAGCTGTCGTAAGGTTGGAGTTTGCTAAAGGCTATCTGTTAGCAACATGGACATTTAAGACAGTGAGCTACGTTTATCAGACAAGACAGCAACTAGAAAATAAACTTACAGGTAATGACAAGGTTGTGGTCGCCTCCCTTAGTGTTGCTGCAGAAGTTTTCTTTTAAATCCATATTTGAAAACCCAGACCTGACTGCTCAACAGTTACTCAGCTCCACTCATGCAGTTGAATCAGACAGGGAGGGGGTATTCCTTAATTGGTTTGATAATAATCTCTTCAGCGTGTAATTACACTCTTCATATATTTTTATTTTTTGAAGAGTTTTTCCTCAACACAAACATCTTGTTTGTGAATGGTTTTCTGATCCAGATTTGGGCACCTTATGAGTCCTTGTGGGGTTTTTCTGTCTCCCTTGCACATGTTGTATCATGTTCACCTTGGATTGTTTCTCGTTATAACCCAGGTCCGTTAGACCCGAGTCCATCACGAGGCTACCATGCCACACATTTCCACCGTTTCCAGGACCAGATCAGCTGTCAGGGGCAGGAACTTCTTCTGAACATCTGAATGGATGAAAGTTTTCATTTTTCTGTGACCTTTCTGTGTTTCAGGCCTTTGAGGAGGACGACATCAGGGTCTGGTCTTCGGTTCGAGGCAGTTCCTCTGGATCAGGAGGCCGTCGAGGGAGCACAGGTTACATTTACCTGCCAAGGTTGTTCACATATCAGTTTAATTCAGAATATTTAACAAGTTACTTCTAGGTTAATCTTTATGTTTATATTTAGATTTTATATTCAAAACACAAAAGAACTGTTTAGATGTGAGGCTGAATTGGACTGAATTGAGCTGAATTGGACTAAACTGGGCTGAACTGGGCTGAGGTGAACCAAATTGGACTAAACTGGACTGAATTGGATTGAATTAAAACTGAATTGGGCTAAATTGGACAGAACTGGATTTAACTGTTCTGAATGGGATTGAATTATATTGAATTAGACTGAAACCAAAGTACCTCAGGTCTGAGTGAGGGAAGAATAGAGCAGGAGATGGACAGATGGCAGTGACGAAGTCTCTGCATCGGTCTGTAGGTGAAGGGAGAGAATTTTACCGGTCAATCTACATTCTTACCCTCACCTATGGTCACCAGTTTTGGGTCGTGACCGAAAGGACGAGATCGCGGGTACAAGTGGTCTAAATGAGTTTCCTCTGCAGGGTGGCTGGCTCTTCCTTAGAGATAGGGTGAGAAGCTCGGTCATCCTGGAGGGGCTCAAAATAGAGCCGCTGTTCCTCCACATCCAGAATAGCTAGATGAGGTGGCTCGAGCATCTGGTCAGGATGCCTCCTGGACTTCCCTGGTGAGGTGTTCTGGGCATGTCCCACTGGGACGAGACCCCGTGGGAGATGCACAACGGGCTGGAGGGGCTACGTCTCCCAGCTGGCCTGGGAATACCTCGGGATCCCCTGGATGAGCTGTTGGATGTGGCCGAGGAGAGGAAGCTGCCCCCGCGACCTAACCCTGAATAAGTGGAAAGAAAATGGATGGATGGATTGAATTGGACTGAACTGGACTGAACTGTATTGAATTGGACTTAATTGTATTGAACTGGCTTGAATTGGACATAATTAAATTGAAATAGAATGAACTGGACTAAATTAAATTAAGTTAAATTGAATTGAAATGACCTGGACTAAATAAGACTGATTGAATTGGACTGAACTGGGTTAAATTGAGATTAATTAAATTTAATTAGATTAAATTGGACAGAATTAAATTGAATTAAATTGAATTGGAATAAACTGGATTGAATAGGACTAAATTAACATGAGTTAGATTGAATTGGATTGAACTGTATTGAATTGGACAGAATTAAATTGAATTAAATTGAATTGGAATAAACTGGATTAATTTGGACTGAATTAACATGAATTAGATTGAATTGGACTAACCTGGATTGAATTGGAATGAATTTAATTTAATTTAATTAGATTGAATAAGACTGAATTGGATTAAACTGGATTGAATTAGACTGAACTGGATTGAATTGACTGAAATGGATTGAATTGGGATGAATTAAATTGAATTAGATTGAATTGGACTTAATTGGATTGAATTTGACTGAACTGGATTGAATGGGTGGATGGACAGAATTAAATTGACTTAGACTAAATTGGATTGAATTGGACTGAATTAAATTAATTCGATTGAATTGGACTGAACTGGATTGAAAAGGACTGAACTTAATTAAATTAGACTGAATTTGACTGAATTGGATTCAACTGGATTGGATTGGACTGAACTGGATTGCATTTGACATAATTAAATTGAATGAGACTGAATTGGATTGAAATGGACTGAATTGGACTGAACTGGATTGAATTGGACAGAATTAAATTGAATTAGACTGAATTGGACTGAATTGGATTGAACTGGATTGAATTGGACTGAACTGGATTGAATTGGACAAAATTAAATTGAATTAGACTGAATTAGATTGAATTGGACTAAATTTAATTGAATTAGACTGAATTAAAACGAGAACAACTGGCTTGAATTGGACTGAATTTAATTGACTTAGACTGAATTGGACTGGATTTGATTGAACTGGATTGAATTGGACTGAACTGGATTAAATCGGACAGAATTGAATTGAATTAGTTTGAATTGGGCTGAATAGGATTGAATTGGACAGAATTAAATTTAATTAGATTGAATTGGAGTGAACTGGGGGCTGCATGGTGGAGTGGTTGTTAGAACTGCAGCCTCACAGTAGGAAGGTCACTAGTTCGATTCCCGGCTGGGGAGGGGTTTTGAACAATTCCAACAGCAGCCTTCCTGTGTGGAGTTTGCAGGTTCTTTACCTGTATGCGTGGGTTCTCTCTGGGTACACCAGGCTTCCTCCCACCGTCCAAAGACATCCATGTTCGTTTGATTGATCACTCTAAATTGTCTCTAGGAGTGAATATGAGTGGTTGTCTGTCTCTCTGTGTTGGTCCTGCGACAGACTGGCAACCTGTCTAGGGTGTACCTGCCTCCACCTGATAATAGCTGGGTTAGGCTCCAGCAACCCTGAACTGGATAAGTGGTTCAGAAAATGATTGAATTGGACTGAATTAAATTGAATTAGACTGAAATGGATTGAATTAAATTGAATTGGACTGAATTGGATTGAACTGGATTGAATTGGGTGGTATTAGATTGAACTTGTGAAGTTTTTATAGGTGATGACCAGAATGAATCGTGGCTGTAAACATGAAATGAATCAGACTGAACCGACGGTGAACAGAGACAATGCAGTTTCTCATGTGTCATCCAACTCGACAGTCTCAGCCGTGGCTGTTTCCATGGTCACCTGGCTGAGAGACGGGGCTCCTGTGAGGACCGGACCAGGTCTGCAGCAGAGAAAGGATGGGACCCGTCTGATTCTCACCATGGACAAAGTGAGACGGACGGACCAGGGGACATACAAGTGTCAGCTGAACACAGCTGATGGACCATCTGTAGAGTCAGCAACATGGACGCTGTGTGTCCACCGTAAGACCTGTCTGTCTTCCTGTCTGTCTGCCTGTTTTATTGTCTTTGAGTAACACCTGTCCCCCCCACCCCACTTGTCTCTCCCAGGTGCATCCAGGCCTCCGGTCTTCGTCAGCCCGCTGCAGGACTGCAGCGTTGCAGAGGGTCAGAGGATCAGCCTGCAGGTCCATGTGGAGGGAAAACCTGCTCCAGACATCAGCTGGAGGTTCAATGGTCAGTCCGCTTCTTTGTTAGTCCTGATTCTGGTCCTGTTAGTCCTGATAATGGTAGCAGCAGCTGGATCCAGCAGTGTGCTGGGCTGAAGTCTCCAGCAGGGGGCGGCACACACCCTGATCACAGCTGACCTGTTTGAACAAAACATGTAAAACTTTATTTAAACCAACACATAAACAACTTTAACAATCTGTTTCCCTCAGATTTCCTCTGTTTGTGTTTGTAAACATCTAAATAAGATTTAAACTCTGATATTATCTTCAGGTATTAATGGTTGAGGTGTTAATGGTGATGTTGTCCTCAACTAACGCAAACATAAACACCAACACTGAGCACGTGGACCGTGCACGGACAAACCAAGCAGAATGAAAGTGGAGAAAAAACGTACAGACAGAAAGAGTTTTACAGTAGAAACAGAGGAAGCACAGAGAGGAGGAAGAGGGGGGGGGGGGCTGCACTGTAAAACATGAACCAGGAATTCAGTCAAATTACTGGAATGTTTGACTCTCTGAAAACTGACGTTTGAACTTATGAAGATGAAATGAGACAGGATGGAAAACAATCTAGAAAATGTTTCATCTGGAAGACGAGGAGAGAAAATCTCATCAGGGTTTCTCTGAAGTCATTTGATTTTTGAACTTTTAACAGAAAATAAACTGTTAGAATGTTTAGTTTCAGTCTGTCCTGTAAATGATGTCAGGATCAGAGCTGGAGTGTTGCTCCCTCACCTGCCACCTGTCCAGGTGGATGATTGGCTCTGCCCCCTCAGGGACCCGTCTTCCGTCTGTCATTAACCTAAAGTTAAAAAACACGACACGTTCATCTGCTGCAGGATCCCAGTCACCAGTAGGGGGCAGCGCAAGGAGAATGTAGACCTGAGAGAAGGTCTGTAGGGAGCATGTAGACCAGATGGAAGGTCACCAGGGAGTGCATAGGAAGGGTGGAAGGTATCCAGGGAACACATAGACTGGATGGAAAGTCTCCAGAGGGTGTTTAGACCAGGTGGAAAGTCTGCAGGGAGTGCGTAGACCAGATGCAAGGTCTGCAGGGAGCGTGCAGACCGGATGGAAGGTCACCGGGGAGTGCATAGGAAGGGTGGAAGGTATCCGGGGAGCACGTAGACTGATGGAAAGCTCCAGAGGGTGTTTAGACTAGGTGGAAGGTCTTCAGGGAGCACGTAGCCCGGAAGGAAGGTATGTAGGGAGCGCGTAGACTGGATGGAAGATCTGCAGGGAGCGTGTAAACCAAATGGAAGGTCTGCCAACATCCAGGTTCTTCTTACGGTCCAACTCAGTTTTTCGGACCAGACCAGCAGATCTGGAGGACTGAAGCTTCTCAGATGGAAGCGGTTGTCAGAGAACATCAGGATGTTTTCATATTGCTCCACCTCTCTATCCAGTCTGGATGCTATGGCAGCCCAGGAAGGCCAAACTCCCCCCAACTGGATCAGAACTGGTTTATCCTGTCTGATCAGGATCATCTCTGCTGGATTTGCAGCACCTTGATGTGTTTGTATGTCACTTCCTGTCAGTCTAAACAAGTTTCAGGCATTCCGGGCTCTAAAACTGCCCACAGCTACTTCTTCTGTCCGACACATCTGGGAGGACCGCCAGTTAATCCAACAGCATGTGTTTTACAGCTCCTCGTCGCTCCGTGGATGAGCAGGTCGGCTCTGACAGCCTGAAGCCTTATAAAGACAAAACACGCTGCTGCAGCCGGCACACACACACACACACACACACGCCGACCGCGAGGCCGACCCAACAAGGGCATGCAGAGGGAGCTGCAGTCCATCACGGTGTGGGAGTCCTCTGCAGCTCCTCCACCTCCTCCACCTCCTCCACGTCCTGAGGGCTGAGACATGCCGCTCTTTGCAGGGTTTACACCATGTTTACAGCTCATCCATCACTGATTCATTTTCCAGCATTAAGGACAAAAACATGATTTGCAGAGAGTTCAGCGTGAAACTGTGGGGTTGCCATGGAAACTTCCATCAAACTTTCTCCTGAAAACCTCGCGTCTGTTGTAGCTACACACAGAAAAATTAAAAAATAATTATTCTAGCTTTGATAATGACAGAACCATCCCCTTCATCAGGACCACCTTCTGGTGTCATAGATCCAACCAGGAAATGGAAACATTACTGGGAGATTTGCTCCATGTTGTCATGATGGCATCACACATCCATGATAAGAATCTCTCGTTCCACCTCATCATGATGAGAATCTCCTGTTCCACCTCATCATGATAAGAATCTCCCGTTCCACCTCATCCGTGATGAAAATCTCCCGTTTCACCACATCCATGATAAGAATCTCGCGTTCAACACATCATGATGAGATCTTCCGTTTCACTTCACCCTTGATGAGAATCTTCTGTGCTGCATCATGATAAAAATCTCCAGTTCCACCAGATCCATGATGAGAATCTCCCGTTTCACCGTCTTCATGCAGAGAATGTCCTGTTCCACCTCATCATGATGAGAATCTACCGTTCCACCACATTCATATTGAGAACATCACGTGGTTGTGTTCACTGTGTCTCTATGACTACATGCTGCTGTGTTGGCTGGTTCGAAATTAGTGTTAAAAGGAAGAAAACAGGTCAAGATGATGAGGAGGACACGAGTTAATCACAGCAACTTTAAAAGAAAATGAGTGAAATTTAGATTTTTATCAAAATGTGGACCAAGGTTTTGAGTGTTGATTACCAGGTTTAAGAGGCAAAATTCTACATAAATGCAAAACTTGGTTTTCGATAGTAGTCCCAGTCTGTTGGATAAAACTACATATTTGGTTATTTTAGGGATTTAAAGTAAATTTTTTCAGAAAGTTGAAAACATGCTGATGTATCTGTCATTTTATGCAGAAGAAGATACTTTATTATCATGTCAAACATTTTCAGGAAAAGTGTGAAAACCTGATTGTGTTTACAAAACGGGTCTATAACCTGCAGCAGAAACAGTGAAAGTTCTGGAGACAGAAACCTTCCTGAATATCCAGGAACAAGATTCTATAAGATTCTGCAACCAGCACTTTAATTGGCGAGGGTGTCAGCATTTGGTGTAAAAGCAGCATCCACCACCAACGTTGGTTTTACCATCCAGAATGGGATGTGGTTCAGGAACTGGTCTTCAGTCGTTCCGCGGCCATGAAAAACAGAATTATAGTTTCAATTTAATTTCACAAAGATCAGTAGAAATGGTAGAGTTGTTGTCCTCATCTACAGAAAACCCATTATGTTGTTTGTTTGTTTGTTTGTTTGTTAGGGTGATTTTCTGCTGAACCCAAAATCTGGTCATGGGTCTGTTCTGGTTCTCCAGTTTGCAGATGACACTGTGCTATTCTCTGCTGCAGGTTCTGTGTGGTGTTAACATGATGATGATGAGGCTGTCCCCTCTTCCTCCTCCAGAACGCCCTGTCCCAGCTGCGGCTCGGTCCTCATATGTTGGGGGCGTGGCCACACTGACCATACAGAAAGCATCGCGGCGTGATGAAGGTGTGTACATGTGCGTGGTGGAGAACGTCCATGGCCGAGCCGAGAGCAGCGCCCAAGTTCACGTCAAAGGTCAGAGGTCACTCAGATGTATGCATACTGGATCTGATCCCCAGGCGCTTTAAATAGCAGCCCACTGCTCTCAAGTTCAACCTGAGATGGGTGAAAGTGCAGAGAATGAATTTCCTAATTGGCTTGCTAATTGGGATTAATAAAGTATAAAAAAACAAAAAAAAACATGCTGACCAACATCTTGTCCAACTAGTTGACCAATGAGTTGACAAACAAGTTGATCAACTTGTTGACCAACATGCTGACCAACTATTCTACCAACGAGTTGACAACTAGTTGACCAACAAGTTGACAAATGAGTGGATCAACTTGTTGGTCAACATAAAAGCAATGTATAAAACATTAATCAATTTAAAACAACAACCTTTCATGAGATGACTGACGCGCAGAGGCCACCATGACCCAACTGGACCATGAGATGCAGTTCTACAAGTACTCAGAGATCAGACCTGGAGATGTTCCCTGTCCTCACTGGTTTCACTGGGAGAGTCTGACCTGATTGGCTGAACTTTTCCCTGACAGTGATTGACAGGTGGCTTGACCAGTCAGCTGGTTCATCTGGAGAGCAGCAGTGGTGAATCTGAGAACATGGGGACACATTTAACCCTTTCATGCTCGTGGGTGGTGGCTATGACCTGCCGTACTGGACATGAGTCACGTGAGCTGTGACCGCCCACTGATCAGTGAACACATATGAACACGTTACATGATAAACAGCTGTGTCTGTAGAGAATAAATATATCAGATAAATAGTTTTATTGTTTTCACAGGTCAAAATAAATAAAATGAGAGTAAAATAAGATCAAAGTAAATAACAGCACGACTGTTCATGTCTGTAGAAATAAAATGTGAGACTGATTTATGCATCAGAGGGTCAGTAAAGTTGTTCACCTCCAGCCTGGAACTGCAGAATCCCGTTTCTCAGAATGGGCAGTAAATGCAGCAGGAGTCAGCCAATCCTGGAGGACAGAAACTGATGTCAGAGCTTTATAAGGACAGTCAGAGAGGAGGAGGAAAATCCTGGAGTAGGAAATCCCCGACGGAAAACAGGGAAATATCACCAGATTCCCACATACTGACCCGGCGGACCCTCGAGCCCACTAGCACATGTCCATGTGTGGAAAACCGCCTCATCCTGCTGCCCTGGGTTCTGTTTCCATGTGTCAGCGAGTCAGAACCACAGCGGTTCTAACTCTGGAATGACGTGCAAAACGTAACTCAGAGAGAATATTGTAATTAGTTAGTTGTGTAAACAGAACCTACAGAGAACACATTAAATGTTGATGGTGTGATTTATCATTTCACCGGAAGCTGCTGTCAGGAACTGGTCTCATGAAGTGGTTCCAGGTCCGGGTTTCACCAAGTACAGTACTGACAGCTTCTGGGAAGTAAGGAGACCAGTTGCTGGAGTTTAGGGTGAGGAATGTGGTCCCATTCTGGTCTGATGAAGGATTCTAGCTGCTCAACAGTCCTGGACCTGGTTGGAATCTGGACTGCAGGCAGACCAGTTCAGCAGCAGGACTCTGGACTGCAGGCAGACCAGTTCAGCAGCCGGAATCTGGACTGCAGGCGGACCAGTTCTGCAGCCGGTCTCTGGACTGCAGGCAGACCAGTTCAGCAGCTGGTATGGTTGGGCATCGAGAATCGAGCATCGATGGGAACCGGGACTCACTCTCCGATTCTCCTGAAATTGTTCAATTTTTTAAATTTTGATTCCTATTTTCGATGCCCAGTCCGCCAAACACCATAGAACCCGCCGGAAGCAGAACGTTTGTTAGTAGCGAGTTTCTGGTACAGCCAATTACGCTGACGCACAACTCAGTGTCTTTGTCGCTATACTTAGCGAGTTTTCAGACCCTCTGTTAACTTTCTTTTCATAAAACCGCTAGCAACAAGTCTAGAGACATTTTTTTCACGTAGTGAAAAAACGTTTAGTATATTCCCTGCTGCCGCGGCCCCTCCCTCTTCTCACAGCACACACTACTAGAGGCTGCAGGAAGCGTCAGACACAGCAGATGTTCACCTCTGCTCCATAAACCAGACTGAAACACTCAAAGCTGCCACTGATTATCAGATATTAATGTTTCTAAGTGAAGAATGTGGACAGAAACATTTAATTTAACTTTTTTTTTATCTTCTTTTTTGGGCCCCCTTTTTTCCTCTTCCCCCCTTTTTGCTTTTCCTTTTTCTCCTTTTTTTGTTTCGTTTTTTTCTTTTTTTTTTTTTTTTGCTTTTTATAACCCTCCTTAGTTTTTTGGTTTAGTAGCCGACTGTAACAAGTAGTAGACTCTTAATTAGAAAACAGCCAGTTTAACAGTTAAAGTTCTTAAAATTGTGAAATAGTGAGGTTCTATTCAAGTTTTGCCAGGGATAATTTTTATTTATTTTTCTACTTTTTTTTTTCTTAGTTGAAATTTAATTAAATGCTTTTGGTAAGAACATAAATAGAGCTGGAGTTTACTACATCAATGTCCTTGTCTGTTATTTGATTTAGTTGCCTACAAAAAAGAAAATGTGAACTTTTTTTTACCCTAACCCTTAAAAGAATCAGAATCAAGAATCAAATCGGAACCGGAATCGTTAAAATTCAAACGATACCCAACCCTAGCAGCCGGACTCTGGACTGCAGGTGGGCCCGGTCCTGGTCCTGGTGTTGGAACTTGACCCTAGTACTGATCCTGGTCCTGGATCTTAATCGTGGTACAGATCCTGGTCAGATTCCTGGTGCCTGTCCTGGTCCCAGTCCTGGCTCTGTTCCTGGTCCTGCTCTTAGTCTCAGATCTTGGTCCTTGTTCTGATCTCGGTCCTGACTCTGGTCCTGGTCCCAGATCTTAGACCTGGCACTGATCCCTGTCCCGGTCCTGGACCTGGCACTGGTCCTGGTTCTACTCCTGGTCCTGGACCTTGAATCTGATACTGATCCTGGTCTTGGCTCTGTTCCTGTTCCTACTCGTAGTCCTGGATCTTGGTTGTGTTACTGATTCTGGTGCCTGTTCTGGTCCTGGATGTTGGTCCTAGCACTGATCCAGGTCTTAGTCCGAGACCTTAGTCCTGGTCCTGATCCTGATCCTGATCCTGATCCTGATCCTGATCCCGATCCCGATCCTGCTCCTGGTCCTGGTTCTTGGTACTGGTCATGCCCCTGGTCCTGGTCCTGTTCCTGGATCTTGGTTCTGGTCCTGATCCCGGTCTTGGTCCTGGTTGAGGTGACAGATGTGGTTCATTTCTGATTTCAGGTTCTGATGGAGTCCAGACCTCGTTATGGGACCAGAACCTGAGTTCAGATTTCATTCCACAGTTTCGGTTCCTTGTATGTTTGTTTGTCTTTTTGTCTTCAGTGTAAACACAATAAATAAACACAAGGGGAGTAAAAGATGTTTCCATGTTGCAGAGGCGTTGCCATGGCGACAGTCCCCCTGTGACGCTTCTTCTTCACGTGTTTGTGCTGCAGGCGGCGCGGCGTCTCGGAGGCCAGAGGCGGCAGGTGAAGCTCCGGCGTTCACCAGGAGGCTGAAGCAGCTGGCGGTGATGGACGGCAGCAGGGTGGCCATGACGGTGGAGCTGAGCGGTGCGTCCCATCCCGGTATTTCCTGTCCCGTCTCCCGGGAGCTGCAGGAGACCAG
This sequence comes from Atherinomorus stipes, assembly GCA_023101725.1. NCBI lineage: Eukaryota > Metazoa > Chordata > Actinopteri > Atheriniformes > Atherinidae > Atherinomorus > Atherinomorus stipes. The sequence goes on along the minus strand of JALJCO010007717.1, from coordinate 220,367 downwards.
CACAGATTTACTCTCATTTCCTCTCTTACGTAACACAGTTCCCGCCGGCTTCTCCACATAAGCTTGAAGGATCAGGTCTAAGTCAAGACCAGCGCTCACGAGACAGTCCACAGGTCCAGTTTCTGAGACATGAAACCAGACCAGTTGCTAAGACATGAAACCAGACCAGTTGCTAAGACATGAAACCAGACCAGTTACACAGACCTGAAACCAGACCAGTTACCAAGACCTGAAAGCAGACCAGTTACTGAGACCCGAAACCAGACCAGTTGCTAAGACATGAAACCAGACCAGTTAGAGAGACCTGAAACCAGACCAGTTACTGAGACCCGAAACCAGACCGGTTACTGAGACCTGAAACCAGACCAGTTACTGAGACCCCGAAACCAGACCAGTTACTGAGACCTGAAACCAGACCAGTTGCTAAGACATGAAACCAGACCAGTTAGAGAGATCTGAAACCAGACCAGTTACTGAGACCCGAAACCAGACCAGTTACTGAGACCTGAAACCAGACCAGTTACAGAGACCTGAAACCAGACCAGTTACTGAGACCTGAAACCAGACCAGTTACTAAGACCTGGAACCAGACCAGTTACAGAGACATGAAACCAGACCAGTTACAGAGACCTGAAACCAGACCAGTTACTAAGACCTGGAACCAGACCAGTTACGGAGACATGAAACCAGACCAGTTACAGAGACCTAAAACCAGAACAGTTACAGAAACGTGAAACCAGACCAGTTACAGAGACCTAAAACCAAACCAGTTACTGAGATCTGAAACCAGACAAGTTACTGAGACCTGAAACCAGACCAGTTACTGAGACCTGAAACCAGACCAGTTACTGAGACCTGAAACCAGACCAGTTACTGAGACCTGAAACCAGACCAGTTACTGAGACCTGAAACCAGACCAGTTACAGAGACCTGAAACCAGACCAGTTACTGAGACCTGAAACCAGACCAGTTACTGAGACCTGAAACCAGACCAGTTACTAAGACCTGGAACCAGACCAGTTACAGAGACCTGAAACCAGACCAGTTACTGAGACCTGAAACCAGACCAGTTACAGAGACCTGAAACCAGACCAGTTACAAAGACCTGAAACCAGACCAGTTACAGAGACCTGAAACCAGACCAGTTACAGAGACCTGAAACCAAACCAGTTACTGAGATCTGAAACCAGACCAGTTACTGAGACCTGAAACCAGAACAGTTACTGAGACCTGAAACCAGACCAGTTCCTGAGACCTGAAACCAAAAGAGTTACTGAGACCTGAAACCAAACCAGTTACTGAGACCTGAAACCAGACCAGTTACTGAGACCTGAAACCAGACCAGTTACAGAGACCTGAAACCAGACCAGTTACTGAGATCTGAAACCAGACCAGTTACAGAGACATGAAACCAAAACAGTTACTGAGACCTGAAACCAGACCAGTTCCTGAGACCTGAAACCAGAACAGTTACTGAGACCTGAAACCAAACCAGTTACTGAGACCTGAAACCAGACCAGTTACTGAGACCTGAAACCAGACCAGTTACTGAGACCTGAAACCAGGCCAGTTACAGAGACCTGAAACCAGACCAGTTACAGAGACCTAAAACCAAACCAGTTACTGAGACCTGAAACCAGACCAGTTACTGAGACCTGAAACCAGACCAGTTACTGAGACCTGAAACCAGACCAGTTACTGAGACCTGAAACCAGGCCAGTTACAGAGACCTGAAACCAGACCAGTTACTGAGACCTGAAACCAGACCAGTTACAGAGACCTGAAACCAGACCAGTTACAGAGACCTGAAACCAGACCAGTTACTGAGACCTGAAACCAAACCAGTTACCGAGACCTAAAACCAGACCAGTTACTGAGACCTGAAACCAGACCAGTTACAGAGACCTGAAACCAGGCCAGTTACAGAGACCTGAAACCAGACCAGTTACAGAGACCTGAAACCAGACCAGTTACTGAGACCTGAAACCAAACCAGTTACTGAGACCTGAAACCAGACCAGTTACTGAGACCTGAAACCAAACCAGTTACAGAGACCTGAAACCAGACCAGTTACAGAGACCTGAAACCAGACCAGTTACAGAGACCTGAAACCAGACCAGTTACAGAGACCTGAAACCAGACCAGTTACAGAGACCTGAAACCAGACCAGTTACTGAGACCTGAAACCAGACCAGTTACTGAGACCTGAAACCAGACCAGTTACAGAGACCTGAAACCAGACCAGTTACTGAGACCTGAAACCAGACCAGTTACAGAGACCTGAAACCAGACCAGTTACAGAGACCTGAAACCAGACCAGTTACAGAGACCTGAAACCAGACCAGTTACTGAGACCTGGAACCAGACCAGTTACAGAGACCTGAAACCAGACCAGTTACAGAGACCTGAAACCAGACCAGTTACTGAGACCTGAAACCAGACCAGTTACAGAGACCTGAAACCAGACCAGTTACAGAGACCTGAAACCAGACCAGTTACTGAGACCTGAAACCAGACCAGTTACAGAGACCTGAAACCAGACCAGTTACAGAGACCTGAAACCAGACCAGTTACAGAGACCTGAAACCAGACCAGTTACAGAGACCTGAAACCAGACCAGTTACAGAGACCTGAAACCAGACCAGTTACAGAGACCTGAAACCAGACCAGTTACAGAGACCTAAAACCAGACCAGTTACAGAGACCTGAAACCAGACCAGTTACTGAGACCTGAAACCAGACCAGTTACAGAGACCTGAAACCAGACCAGTTACAGAGACCTGAAACCAGACCAGTTACAGAGACCTGAAACCAGACCAGTTACAGAGACCTGAAACCAGACCAGTTACTGAGACCTGAAACCAGACCAGTTACAGAGACCTGAAACCAGACCAGTTACAGAGACCTGAAACCAGACCAGTTACAGAGACCTAAAACCAGACCAGTTACTGAGACCTGAAACCAGACCAGTTACAGAGACCTGAAACCAGACCAGTTACAGAGACCTGAAACCAGACCAGTTACAGAGACCTGAAACCAGACCAGTTACTGAGACCTGAAACCAGACCAGTTACAGAGACCTGAAACCAGACCAGTTACTGAGACCTGAAACCAGACCAGTTACAGAGACCTGAAACCAGACCAGTTACAGAGACCTGAAACCAGACCAGTACAGAGACCTGAAACCAGACCAGTACTGAGACCTAAACCAGACCAGTTACAGAGACCTAAACCAAACCAGTTACAGAGACCTAAAACAGACCAGTTACTGAGACCTGAAACCAGACCAGTTACTGAGACCTAAAACCAGACCAGTTACTGAGACCTGAAACCAGACCAGACAGAACCTAAACCAGACCAGTTACAGAGACCTGAAACCAGACCAGTTACTGAGACCTGAAACCAGACCAGTTACTGAGACCTGAAACCAGACCAGTTACAGAGACCTGAAACCAGACCAGTTACAGAGACCTAAAACCAGACCAGTTACTGAGACCTGAAACCAGACCAGTTACAGAGACCTAAAACCAGACCAGTTACAGAGACCTGAAACCAGACCAGTTACAGAGACCTGAAACCAGACCAGTTACTGAGACCTAAAAACCAGACCAGTTACAGAGACCTAAAACCAGACCAGTTACTGAGACCTGAAACCAGACCAGTTACAGAGACCTAAAACCAGACCAGTTACAGAGACCTGAAACCAGACCAGTTACTGAGACCTAAAAACCAGACCAGTTACAGAGACCTGAAACCAGACCAGTTACTGAGACCTAAAACCAGACCAGTTACTGAGACCTGAAACCAAACCAGTTACAGAGACCTAAAACCAGACCAGTTACTGAGATCTGAAACCAGACCAGTTACTGAGACCTGAAACCAGACAAGTTACAGAGACCTAAAACCAGAACAGTTACAGAAACGTGAAACCAGACCAGTTACAGAGACCTGAAACCAGACCAGTTACTGAGACCTAAAAACCAGACCAGTTACAGAGACCTGAAACCAGACCAGTTACTGAGACCTGAAACCAGACCAGTTACAGAGACCTGAAACCAGACCAGTTACAGAGACCTAAAACCAGACCAGTTACTGAGACCTGAAACCAGACCAGTTACAGAGACCTGAAACCAGACCAGTTACTGAGACCTGAAACCAGACCAGTTACTGAGACCTGAAACCAGACCAGTTACTGAGACCTGAAACCAGACCAGTTACAGAGACCTAAAACCAGACCAGTTACTGAGACCTGAAACCAGACCAGTTACTGAGACCTGAAACCAGACCAGTTACTGAGACCTGAAACCAGACCAGTTACAGAGACCTGAAACCAGACCAGTTACTGAGACCTGAAACCAGACCAGTTACAGAGACCTGAAACCAGACCAGTTACTGAGACCTGAAACCAGACCAGTTACTGAGACCTGAAACCAGACCAGTTACAGAGACCTGAAACCAGACCAGTTACAGAGACCTGAAACCAGACCAGTTACAGAGACCTGAAACCAGACCAGTTACAGAGACCTGAAACCAGACCAGTTACTGAGACCTGAAACCAGACCAGTTACAGAGACCTGAAACCAGACCAGTTACAGAGACCTGAAACCAGACCAGTTACTGAGACCTGAAACCAGACCAGTTACTGAGACCTGAAACCAAAACAGTTACAGAGACCTGAAACCAGACCAGTTACTGAGACCTGAAACCAGACCAGTTACTGAGACCTGAAACCAGACCAGTTACAGAGACCTGAAACCAGACCAGTTACAGAGACCTGAAACCAGACCAGTTACAGAGACCTGAAACCAGACCAGTTACTGAGACCTGAAACCAGACCAGTTACAAGACCTGAAACCAGACCAGTTACTGAGACCTAAACCAGACCAGTTACAGAGACCTGAAACCAGACCAGTTACAGAGACCTGAAACCAGACCAGTTACAGAGACCTGAAACCAGACCAGTTACTAAGACCTGGAACCAGACCAGTTACAGAGACCTGAAACCAGACCAGTTACAGAGACCTAAACCAGACCAGTTACAGAGACCTGAAACCAGACCAGTTACAGAGACCTGAAACCAGACCAGTTACAGAGACCTGAAACCAGACCAGTTACTGAGACCTGAAACCAGACCAGTTACAGAGACCTGAAACCAGACCAGTTACAGAGACCTAAAACCAGACCAGTTACTGAGACCTGAAACCAGACAAGTTACAGAGACCTAAAACCAGAACAGTTACAGAAACGTGAAACCAGACCAGTTACAGAGACCTGAAACCAGACCAGTTACTGAGACCTAAAAACCAGACCAGTGACAGAGACCTGAAACCAGACCAGTTACTGAGACCTGAAACCAGACCAGTTACAGAGACCTGAAACCAAACCAGTTACAGAGACCTAAAACCAGACCAGTTACTGAGACCTGAAACCAGGCAAGTTACAGAGACCTGAAACCAGACCAGTTACTGAGACCTGAAACCAGACCAGTTACTAAGACCTGGAACCAGACCAGTAACAGAGACCTGAAACCAGACCAGTTACAGAGACCTAAAACCAGACCAGTTACTGAGACCTGAAACCTGACAAGTTACAGAGACCAGAAACCAGAACAGTTACAGAAACGTGAAACCAGACCAGTTACAGAGACCTGAAACCAGACCAGTTACTGAGACCTAAAAACCAGACCAGTGACAGAGACCTGAAACCAGACCAGTTACTGAGACCTGAAACCAGACCAGTTACAGAGACCTAAAACCAGAACAGTTACAGAAACGTGAAACCAGACCAGTTACTGAGACCTAAAAACCAGACCAGTGACAGAGACCTGAAACCAGACCAGTTACTGAGACCTGAAACCAGACCAGTTACTGAGACCTAAAACCAGAACAGTTACAGAAACGTGAAACCAGACCAGTTACAGAGACCTAAAAACCAGACCAGTTACAGAGACCTGAAACCAGACCAGTTACTGAGACCTGAAACCAGACCAGTTACAGAGACCTGAAACCAAACCAGTTACAGAGACCTAAAACCAGACCAGTTACTGAGATCTGAAACCAGACCACTTACTGAGATCTGAAACCAGACCAGTTACTGAGACCTGAAACCAGGCCAGTTCCAGAGACCTGAAACCAGACCAGTTACTGAGACCTGAAACCAAAACAGTTACTGAGACCTGAAACCAAACATACTAACCTAAAGACCAGTTACTGAGATCTGAAACCAGACCAGTTACTGAGACCTGAAACCAGACCAGTTACTGAGACCTAAAACCAGACCAGTTACTGAGACCTGAAACCAGACCAGTTACTGAGACCTGAAACCAGACCAGTTACAGAGACCTGAAACCAAACCAGTTACTGAGATCTGGAACCAGACCAGTTACTGAGACCTGAAACCAGACCAGTTACTGAGACCTGAAACCAGACCAGTTACTGAGACCTGAAACCAAACTAGTTACTGAGACCTGAAACCAGACCAGTTACAGAGACCTGAAACCAGACCAGTTACTGAGACCTGAAACCAGACCAGTTACTGAGATCTGAAACCAGACCAGTTACTGAGACCTGAAACCAGACCAGTTACTGAGACCTGAAACCAGACCAGTTACTGAGATCTGAAACCAGACCAGTTACTGAGACCTGAAACCAGACCAGTTACTGAGACCTGAAACCAAACTAGTTACTGAGACCTGAAACCAAACCAGTTACTGAGACCTGAAACCAGACCAGTTACAGAGATCTGAAACCAGACCACTTACTGAGACCTGAAACCAGACCACTTACTGAGACCTGAAACCAGACCAGTTACTGAGACCTGAAACCAAAAGAGTTACTGAGACCTGAAACCAGTCCAGTTACAGAGACCTGAAACCAGACCAGTTACAGAGACCTGAAACCAGACCAGTTACTGAGATCTGAAACCAGACCAGTTACTGAGACCTGAAACCAAACTAGTTCCTGAGACCTGAAACCAAACTAGTTACTGAGATCTGGAACCAGACCAGTTACTGAGACCTGAAACCAGACCAGTTACTGAGACCTGAAACCAGACCAGTTACTGAGACCTGAAACCAAACTAGTTACTGAGACCTGAAACCAGACCAGTTACAGAGACCTGAAACCAGAGCAGTTACTGAGACCTGAAACCAGACCAGTTACTGAGATCTGGAACCAGACCACTTACTGAGACCTGAAACCAGACCAGTTACTGAGACCTGAAACCAGACCTGTTACTGAGATCTGGAACCAGACCAGTTACTGAGACCTGAAACCAGACCAGTTACTGAGACCTGAAACCAGACCAGTTACTGAGACCTGAAACCAGACCAGTTACTGAGATCTGAAACCAGACCACTTACTGAGACCTGAAACCAGACCAGTTACTGAGACCTGAAACCAGACCTGTTACTGAGATCTGGAACCAGACCAGTTACTGAGACCTGAAACCAGACCAGTTACTGAGACCTGAAACCAGACCAGTTACTGAGACCTGAAACCAGACCAGTTACTGAGACCTGAAACCAAACTAGTTACTGAGATCTGAAACCAGACCAGTTACTGAGATCTGGAACCAGACCACTTACTGAGACCTGAAACCAGACCAGTTACTGAGACCTGAAACCAGACCTGTTACTGAGATCTGGAACCAGACCAGTTACTGAGACCTGAAACCAGACCAGTCACAGAGATCTGAAACCAGACCAGTTACTGAGACCTGAAACCAAACTCGTTCCTGAGACCTGAAACCAAACTAGTTACTGAGATCTGGAACCAGACCAGTTACTGAGACCTGAAACCAGACCAGTTACTGAGACCTGAAACCAGACCAGTTACTGAGACCTGAAACCAGACCTGTTACTGAGATCTGGAACCAGACCAGTTACTGAGACCTGAAACCAGACCAGTTACTGAGACCTGAAACCAGACCTGTTACTGAGATCTGGAACCAGACCAGTTACTGTGACCTGAAACCAGACCAGTTACTGAGACCTGAAACCAGACCAGTTACAGAGACCTGAAACCAAACTAGTTACTGAGATCTGAAACCAGACCAGTTACTGAGATCTGAAACCAGACCAGTTACTGAGACCTGAAACCAAACTAGTTACTGAGACCTGAAACCAGACCAGTTACTGAGACCTGAAACCAAACTAGTTACTGAGACCTGAAACCAGACCAGTCACAGAGACCTGAAACCAGACCAGTTACAGAGACCTGAAGTCAGACCACTTACTGAGACCTGAAACCAGACCACTTACTGAGACCTGAAACCAGACCAGTTACAGAGACCTGAAACCAGACCAGTTACTGAGACCTGAAACCAGACCAGTTACTGAGACCTGAAACCAGACCAGTTACTGAGACCTGAAACCAGACCAGTTACTGAGACCTGAAACCAAAAGAGTTACTGAGACCTGAAACCAGACCAGTTACAGAGACCTGAAACCAGACCAGTTACTGAGACCTGAAACCAGACCAGTTACAGAGACCTGAAACCAGACCAGTTACTGAGACCTGAAACCAGACCAGTTACTGAGACCTGAAACCAGACCACTTACTGAGACCTGAAACCAGACCAGTTACAGAGACCTGAAACCAGACCAGTTACTGAGACCTGAAACCAGACCAGTTACTGAGACCTGAAACCAAAAGAGTTACTGAGACCTGAAACCAGACCAGTTACAGAGACCTGAAACCAGACCAGTTACAGAGACCTGAAACCAGACCAGTCATAGAGACCTGAAACCAGACCAGTTACTGAGACCTGAAACCAAACTAGTTACTGAGACCTGAAACCAGACCAGTTACTGAGACCTGAAACCAGACCAGTCACAGAGACCTGAAACCAGACCAGTTACTGAGACCTGAAACCAGACCACTTACTGAGACCTGAAACCAGACCAGTTACTGAGCGAGGTCTGGAACATGACTGTTTTAACTGGGAACTGGTCAGTAACATGGCTGGTTTTACTAGGAACAGGCCAGTAACAAGACTGGTTTAACTGGGAATAGGCCAGTTACAAGACTGGTTTAACTGGGAATAGGCCAGTAACAAGACTGGTTTAACTGGGAATAGGCCAGTTACAAGACTGGATTAACTGGGAACAGGTCAGGAACATGACTGGTTTAACTGAGAACAGGGCAGTAACGTGACTGTTTTAACTGGGAACAGAACAACAACTGTATTATCCAGTGGGATCATAGGGAGAACTTAATCTGGAGATTTGGGGTTTCTGGAAACTCTGATATATGGGTCTGAGATCACACACAAAACTGTGTCACGGATTAAAGTATATTGCAATATTTGAACTATGAAAAATATTTAATAGATATTACAATTTGTGAGAATACAAACTGTGATGGATAGTTTCCACTTTACATGATCTACGGAGGTTTTCCAGCATTTCTATCCTGTTGGGGAGGTTTACAATCCAGCCAGTAAATGTTGTGTTTATTCAGACACTATCTGGTTAATCCACATCGATCCATGATAACACCATTATTTCTCCCATTTTCATCATAAAAACATCACTATCACTACTATGTTGCTAAGAGACCTCTATTTAGAGCTGGAAATGATGATGAAGACACTTCCTGTCAAACCTTCCACCAATCAGAGAGCTTAGATTGATGGCAACATCCAATCAGGAGCAGCCAACGACAGATTCAGATCCAGACCCAGAACCAGAATGAAAGCTGGACGTGAGAGGTCCGTTCACACGTGGTTCTGTGGTCTGTGACTGATCAGGGTCTGAACCAGATGGAGTACTGACAGAGCTGATGTGGTCTGCAGGTCATCCTCCCCCCCAGGTAATGTGGCTCCATGATGGGCAGGAAGTGACGGAATCGGAGGACTTCCACCTCCTCCGGGAGGAGAACCGCTGCACTCTGCTGATCCTGGAGGTTTTCCCCGAGGACACTGGGACCTACAGCTGCCGTGCCTGGAACCAGTTCGGAGAGGACCGGACGGAGGCCCAGCTCACTGTTGAGGGTAAATGATGTCAGAGGTTTAAGATCCGGTCACTCTGAACCAGAACCAACAGGAGACAGACACACTCCTCACATGTTCACATGTAGTACACCTGTTCACATGTTCACGTCGTACACCTGTTCACATGTAGTACACCTGTTCACATGTTCACGTACTGACCTGTTGACTTCATGACTGGGCGCGGAGCAATTGTCACATTCCAGAGGGGGCGGGGACTTGTAGTGGCCCCTTATAGGCTATTGGCTATTTCATTAAACAATACACATATCTAGACTGGATCTGGGCTGTAGGTCTATTTGGCCGCTACCAAAAAAAGGGACTGAATGAACGGCTTTAGCTTCAAATATTTAAAAAAAATTCTTAAACTTTGATCCATAAATTAATAAAATATTAAATATAATCATAGATAAACTGAGAGACTCAATTTACTCATTAGACAACAGATAATTTGTAAAACAAAGTAAATGGACATCAGAGACTGCGCAGTGACAGCCTGTAATAACACAGCTGATCAATTAGTAGCTTAAAAGGAGGACAGCTGTCCTACTGTCGGCGGCTGTAGCTCAGGTGGGAGAGCAGTCTCTTTCAACCGGAGGGTTGTGGGATCGATTCCAGGCTTCCCCAGACTACGTGCCGAAGTGTCCTTGGGCAAGACACTGTACCCCAAGTTGCCTCCCGATGTGCCCATCGGGGTATGAATGTGTGTGCGACTGGGTGAATGTGATATGTAGTGTAAAGCGCTTTGAGCGGTTAGTATGACTGGAAAAGCACTATATAAGTACAGTCCATTTACCATTTACTACTACTACTACTAAGTGACCCCTCACCCATCAAGCATTGCGAGAGCCTTAACTGCTGCTAACAGCAGCAGATGAAGCAGAGTTCACTGTTCCCTGACAGACACCTGGACGAACTGGATAACGGTTTTCAGAGTGACTCTTATGGAATAATGAAGCTGCTGCCTACATCAGACGAGTTTTACCAGCTGGACACATTGCACGTGCCGAGCAGGTATTAGTCGGTTCCCATACATTATTGAAGTGTTGCACTCGTTTCCCAACATGAACTGTTTACTGGTATTCTAGTAACTTCGCCTGTTTCCAGTTGCTCTGTGGAGCCTGTTTCCAGTTGTAAACAGGGTTAAATCCACCAGCAGAGCTTCGACGCTCACAGAGAGACTGGACAGCATCTCCTGCTCATCTTTGAAAAAGGGCTCGTGGACAAACTGGACTCTGTTAAAATAATAAATGCTTTTAAGGCTGCGCCACGTCTTGTCCTTTAAACTGAGAGCTGCAGTGCGCACAGCTGCATTATTGTGTCCTTTTCTCTGCTGCTAAGCTCGATGTGATCAGATGGTTAAATAGCTAGTGACCATGCATAATGTGGATACTTCATGGCTCTGAGTGTGTATGAGTACACAAAGGAGTGTTATATTTCACTATGTTCATCTTATTGGCCAGCAATGTTTGTTAGGTCTTTGTTAAAAGAAAGATAATACTTTATTAATCCCAATTAGTGAGCCGATTAGGAGACTTTTCTCTGCATTTTAACCCATATCAGGTTGAACCTGAGAGCAGTGGGCTGCTACCTGAAGCGCCCAGGGAGCAGTTGGTGGGGGTTAAGGATCCACAGTGGTTCACCTGAGTGTTGTGTTGGGGACTCAAACTCGGGTCTGCCGCGCCCCAGCCCGCTACGTTAACCACAACGCTACCCACTCCTCCAAATTTCATGTTCATGGCGCTGAGAGATTGCATGCATGTCTTCAGTGTTTGGAGGCGATCAAAGATTGCTCAAAAAATCAGTAACAGGCACAAACAGCAGCATTTAAAGGAGGATTTAACCTGTTGACTTCATAACCTATTGACTGGATGACCTGTTGACTTGAAGACCTGAAGACTTGATGACCTAATGACTTAGTGACCTTTTGACTGGATAACCTGTTGACTTGATGACCTGATGACATGATGACCTAACGACTTGGTGACCTGTTGACTTGATGATCTCTTGACTTGATGACCTAATGACTTGGTGACCTGTTGACTTGATAACCTGTTGACTGGATGACCTGTTGACTTGATGACCTGAAGACTTGATGACCTAATGACTTGGTGACCTTTTGACTTGATGACCTGTTGACTTGATAACCTGTTGACTTGAAGACCTGAAGACTTGATGACCTAATGACTTAGTGACCTTTTGACTGGATAACCTGTTGACTTGATGACCTAATGACATGATGACCTAACGACTTGGTGACCTGTTGACTTGATGATCTCTTGACTTAATGACTTAATGACTTGGTGACCTGTTGACTTGATAACCTGTTGACTGGATGACCTGTTGACTTGATGACCTGAAGACTTGATGACCTAATGACTTGGTGACCTTTTGACTTGATGATCTCTTGACTTGATGACCTAATGACTTGGTGACCTGTTGACTTGATAACCTGTTGACTTGATAACCTGTTGACTTGAAGACCTGAAGACTTGATGACCTAATGACTTAGTGACCTTTTGACTGGATAATCTGTTGACTTGATGACCTAATGACATGATGACGTAACGACTTGGTGACCTGTTGACTTGATAATCTCTTGACTTGATGACCTAATGACTTGGTGACCTTTTGACTTAATAACCTGTTGACTTGATGACCTGTCCATCTTATGATATGGCATTTGTGACAGAGCCAGCTCTAAGAGTAGAGTGAACGAGTTGCGCTGAACGAGTAGAGTGAGTCTTCAGAAGAGGTGGGACTTTATTCATTATTTAGTTAGTTAGTTAGTTATTCTTTCATTCATTCATTCATTCATTCATTTATTCTGCTTTTGTCTGTAATATAACAGGTGGGGGGTTGACATATACTCAGTATTATAAACATCACTGATTAAAAGGACACGTCAGTAGCAGGACGACAATCACATGACTGTGTAGTCCAGATCATTCAGCATAACGTGTCAGATACGAGGTAATCACCACAGCCCTGTGTTTGGAACAATCCTGCTTTTACAGAGTTTCTACGCAGTCGTACCGTAAAGCTCATCGTCTCCAGGTGGTGATATTTATAATGAACTTCAAGTTCGGAGGTTTTGGTCAGAGTCGGCATCTGGTGACGGCCTTCTTATTTTTATATTTATTTAATGCTCCAGGTTAACATCTAAGGTACAAACAGGTGAAGGAGAACTCTAGCTCAATGTCAAGGGTCTCAGAAGGTCTGGCCTCTTCATAGGAGGTCCCCAACTTTTGCAGGACCAGAAGATATTACCACAGCCTGCAGAACCCCCACCCCTCCAGCACAGGAACCGAGAACTGCCTACTTTTGCTTTCTGTTCTGGAGTAATAAGAACCTAATTAGACTGTTCTGACAGTAATCTCACCGTGATAAATAATTCATAGTGGATGATGCATTTTTCCAGTTGAAGCCAAACTTTTCCCACCGATGCCTTGTGTAATCTGTTGAGTTCATTCTCGTGGATGTGAAACATTTGTAAAGTTTGACAATGATGCCTTTTGTGCTTTTAGCTGAGAAGTTCCAGACCTGTAGGTACCAGGAGAAGTCGTCTCTGCCTCCCTCATAGGTTTGACAGACAGTAGATAATAAATCTTATCAAATCCCCGTTTTTTATCATTTAGTTCCCCGCCTGGCCCCTAATCTGCATTTATGGTCCTGCAGAGCTGGAAGGTAGCACGGGGGCTGCTGGCCAGCTCAGCACTCCCGTATCCTTACAAACCCAAACCTTCTGACTACCTCGGTCCATCTCTTAAAGGAAATCCTACGCAGGTCTTAGGGTGAATTCCAATTCCTGTCTTAACCCTCAATCTCAAAAATGTGCACTCCAGCGAAGTGCAAGTGCTGTCTCGATTCTCAGAACGTTAAGTTGAGGCAAGTTTGAGGGCAGAATATCCGAAATACTGAGATTCTCAGACACCACTCTCGTGAATAAGGGCTACCCAGAATGCAGCAGCACAGAAGGCAAGCTACAAATGTAACAAAATATTTTCTTTGTTAATGGAGATATAAATATTACCAAAACCATTGTATTATCTTAGTTTAGGCCCATGTTATGGATTAGTTACCTCATTGTTGCATAACATTTATTTTTATTTTACGATCTCTCGTCTAAAGCAGCTGGTGCAGTCAAGCCAAGTTGTTATTGTTTAAGTTAATTAACGTTACAAAAATGTTTTCTCGGTTCTAATTTAGTTGTTTCATCAAGATAACAGCCTGTATAACGTGTGTGCCAATAACGGTATAAGACGACCGTGCTAATGTCATCTCCAGTAGCTGCAGAGTTATCTAACGATAGTTATAGCTGGTGTTTACCTTTCAATAAGCTGTGGTGTGCAGTGACAGCTGTGTATGTCCATGCTGGTGTTATTTATACAGACTATTTGTTTGATAACTCTGACAGAAGGAAAAATTGACAGATAGTCCACAAAAATTTCAAAAACATGGGCCTGATGGAGCCGTCAATGATAGCTGTGGTTGTGGCTTATGATTAAACAGACAGGGTAACAGTGCAGATAAATGTAAATAAAGTAGATGCTTCTTCTTCTTCTTCTGAATTGACAGACTGAACGCCGCTTTGGTGTAATGCTGCCCTCCACAGTTTAAAGACATATCTGCATTTAAGGGTGTCCCATTTCTAAGTCACAAAATAGCCATAACAATTGGTTTACCAAGATTGAGGGTTGAGATAGGAATTGGAATTGGCCCTTACAGTCTACAGAGCAGGACACCCACCAGACCTAAGTCCACGCCCTTCCATTTGGCCTCATAATGTGAGCTGCACCGGCGGGGGGGGGTCTTATCTGAGCTGCCAGGTAATAATCTAGAAGGCAAGGCAGCCACATAAAAACCTGCTTACAAATAAAAGTCTTCATAACTACTGAATGAGGCTGAGATAGAGACGGAGTTTACTGACAGAGGAACTGCTGACAGAGTCGACACATTCAGAACGTTCCCCCGTTTCTGCTTGCAGAGCCTCAGGATGGCGTCCAGCCCTGGTTCATCACCAAACCCAAAGCGGTCAGTGCCACCGTGGGCCAGCACGTCCTCCTGTCCTGCGCCGTCGCTGGAGACCCATTCCCTCACTACACCTGGACTAAAGGAGAGCCGGGCCCAGCCCTGAGGTCCGGAGGCGACTATGAGCTGCTGCAGAAGGAGGACGTCATCTCACTGCTCATCAGGTCTGCAACACTCAGGAAGTTCTGCAAACGTCAAATCCCGTCATGTGACTCTTCTTTTTCTTCTTCTTTTCCAGACGGGTTAAAAAACATCACGCAGGAGAATACCTGATCCACCTGAGGTAACCTGAACATCCACACTGCTCATCAATAACAGCTGAGACTGACATAATCCCCATGATCTCCAGCACGGAGATGAGGAGAGGATTAATCTGAACCTCCTCTCCCCTCCCCTCCCCCACCCCTCCATCCCATAATCTACCCTCCACCGCTTATAGACAACGGCCTGATTATTAATCTGAGGTCCATGATGGTGGAGCTCCATGTCTGTCTCAGATCGGAGATGAAAAACAAAAAGAAAAAAAAACGAGATGAAACCAGCAGGTCTTATGTGAGGGCAGAGCCTCTAAGAGGAGGCGGAGTCTCTGTGAAAAGAGGCGGGGTCTTTTGAGGAGGCGGGGTCAGTTAGAAGGGGGCAAGGTTTATGTTGGAAGGAGGCGGGGCCTCTTTGAGAAGGCGGGGTCTCCATGAGAAGGAGGTGGGGTCTCTGTGAGAACGAGGTGGATACTGTGGGAAGGGGGTGGAGTCTCTATGAAAAGGAGATAGGTTCTTTTGAGGAGGCAGGGTTTCTGTGAGCAGGACGTGGGGTATTTTTGAGCAGGAGGCGGGGTCTCTGTTAGAAGGAGGCGGGGTGTCTTTGAGCAGGTGGGGTCTCTGTGAGCATGGGGCGGAGTCTCTGTGAGGAGAAGGCGGGGTTTCCATTAGAAGGGGCAGTCTCTCTTTGAGGAGCCAAAGAACTGCCAATCCAGTTCAACTTTTAAGTGTCCAGCTCAGACAGCCATATTTTGATAAATGTGCACTTGTTGGTGCTCAGACACCCTCTTGATTTTCCAAATCCTGGCTTACAAACCTCCTAAACTGCCAACAGACAGAAATGTTGCTGCCTGATTAGCTAACAACGACCTCGTCAATTGATAGGGGCAGAAATCAAAGATTATAAGTGGTTAGAAGTTTCTGAATCTCTGGTGCAGGATGATATTAGACCTTCAGCTGTGGAAGTATTTCCTCTTCATGTCAGAGATGAAAGCAGCAGATAACGTTAACACCTTTAAAACATCAGAAACCTCCGACTAATGTTTCATAACAAAACATTGGTGAAATGAAGGCGTTTCTGGCAGATAATGCCTTATTTAGAGGCTGCGCGAGGTTGCCATCATTACTTACATTATATTGGACATACTCTCATCTGGAGTGGATCTTAATATCTCCTGAAGGAATTCAAGTTACACCAAAACTCTCTCTGTGTGAGTAAGTGAACGTGTTTCGTGGTAGAAAATAGGTCCAAGTTTAAAAAAAAAAAAGAACTTCCCCTTTAAGACTGAGAGCTGAAAACTCTTGTTGCATGTCGTCTTCTTGCAAACATTTTCCAGGTCTTCCTTTTGTCTTCTTTTCTCTGGATCGCAGACAAACAAAAAAGTGGATGAAAGATACGTTAGGAACAACCCCAGCCAGCATGTCCATGTGGGGCCCATATGGGTTAATTTTTGGCTGCATCTGAGGGACCCAAGTGGGTTTGTCCACGGTTTCCATGGGGGCCCCCACCTGTGCCTATAGACATGGGCCTGAAGTAAGCAAATTTGCAGATCTCATATTTTAAGTTACATGGGCCCCATATGTGGAAACCCACATGGGAAAACATACAAACCCACCTGGGTCCCTCATATGCAGCCAAAATTTAACCCATATGGACCCCACATGCAATTCTGGCAGGGGGGTTGTCTCATTTTTACCTGAGGGACACAGAATAACCTCTGTTAGACATTTGTCTCGTCTACAGCTGCTTGTCATTGATGCCTGGTCTGTAGTTCTACATCATGAGTTTGTTCACACTCAGACCAGCTCACCTCACGTTTACCGGGAAAGCCAGCCGAGCCGGTAGCCATCACTCACGGGCCCCACGTATCCGTTCTGTCGTTAGTGACGACACCTGATAACGGTCGATAGTTCAAACTGTGTTGCCATGACAACCACTGCATCGCCACACTACGGCTTCTGCGTTGACTCAGGAGGAGTCTGGCTGGAGATGGTGGTGGTCTGGGAACCAGTCTGATCCCATCATCAGTGCAGAACCGGGTCTGGACAAAGTCCATCAGTCCGGTCGGGTTCGTTAGAATCCAGAACTGAACTGTGAGACTGCAATATGTGACCAGAACCTGGTCCTGATGGGCTGCTGAAGCTCTGGTGTGTGTGTGTCAGGAACCAGGTGGGGGAGTGCAGCGCTGTGGCTCACCTGTCCGTCACAGGAGGCGATGAAGTCTGGAGAGGAAGAGGAGGACAAGCAGGAGGAGACAGCAGGTGAGGATGAAGACGAGCAGATGTTGAGCTGATTTTAGTCCTGGTCCTGGTTCTGGTCCTAGTTCTGGTTCTAGTCCTAATGTTCATCATTTTCTTAAGCTAGGTTAGCACAACTGCTGTAATGTTGCCTAGCAACGTTGTATCTTACTGCTGTAGTTAGTGAGAAGACAGCAGTGAGGACTGAATGCAGTCAGAGCTCCATCTAGTGGACGAACGGTGCAACCACATCATTCTGAGCCGCCCCCACACCGATCGGAATTTACTGCTTTATGACTAGTTAACAACTAGTTGACAACTAGTTAACTAGTTATTAAGATATTGGAGGATAACCAGGATAAACCCCGGCTGGTTACGGCTGTAATCAGCTGGCTGATCAGTAGGTCGGGCTTCACTGTTTACATTCTGTTGGCTCTTCCTGTTGCCATAGTTACCTTTACATACTACAGACTGTATTTGTTGTCATGGTTACTGCTTCCACACTATTTTTAGGAAACAAGTCTCTGATCTGTTTCTGTATTACATGGGCCCCATATGTGGAAGCCCACATGGGAAAACATACAAACCCACTTGGGTCCCTCATATGCCGCCAAAATTTAACCTATATGAGCCCCACATGCAATACTGGTTCTGAGAACCAGAACCAGCTGGGTCTGATGGTGTCATTGATTAGTTTGTTGAAGAAGGTCTAGAAGAGATGTGTCCTTCACTCCTCCCTCCCCCACATACATACATATCCATCCATACTTCATCATCCATCCATCCATATCCACCATCCATCAGTCCGTGAATTCCACCATCCATCCATCTGTCCATCCATTTAACCATCCATCAGTCCGTCCGGTTATCCGTCTGTCTATCCATCCAATTATCCATTCATCCATCCAATTATCCATCCATCCATCCATCCATCCATCCATCCATCCATCCATCCATCCCTCTATTCATCCATCCGTCCATCCATCCCTCTATTCATCCATCGATCCATCCATCCATCGATCCATCCATCCATACATACATCCATCCCTCTATTCATTCATCCATCCGTCCATCCATCCATCCATCCATCCATACATACATCCATCCCTTTTCATCCATCCGTCCATCCATCCATCCACCATCATCCATCCCCCCCCTTCTATCCTCCATCCATCCACCCCCCCCTATCATCATCCACCACCCCCCCCTACATCCATCCCTCATCATCCATCCCTCCATCCATCCATCCATCCATCTATCCATCCATCCATCCCTCTATCATTCATCCATCCATCCATCCATCCCTCCATCCATCCATCCATCCATCCATCCATCCATCCCTCCTTCCCTCTATTCATCCATCTATCCATCCATCCATCCATCCATCCATCCCTCTATTCATCCATCCATCCATCCATCCATCCATCCATCCATCCATCCATCCATCCATCCCTCTATTCATCCATCTATCCATCCATCCATCCATCCATCTATCCATCATCCCTCTGTTCCACATTCAGAAATTCCCAAAGCTTCCCTAATCCTTGTGTCTCGGGTCAACCAATCAGACGCTGCCTCTCATCTGTTTACTCTGTTTGTTCTCAAACAAAAACAGTCTGCAGCTTTTAAACCAAAACACCAATGAAGAAGAAGTAAAATATGAAGAAGAGCAGGACACTGTCATGTAAAATGGGAAGAAGGGAGGAGGAGGAGGAGGAGGAGGAAGAGGAAGAAGTGGTGGTGGGGGGGTGTCCTCAGACTGGTGTGTTTATATCTGTGTGTGTTTGGTCTCTTCATGCCCATATAAGGGAAGTTGAGTCACTTATGATGTAACATGAACAATTTGAGTTGAGGTCCTTTTCCTCCTCTTCCTCCTCCTCCTCCTTCTCCTCCTCCTCCTCCTCCTCCTCTCCCCAGCTGGAAGTGGGTGGAGCCTGTCGTTCCAGAGGGGCTTTAACCCAACTCTGTTTACTCTCTCTCTTTTCTCTCCATCTGTCCCTGTGCTCGTTCGTCCAGAGGGGCAGCAGCAGGAGGAAGAGGAGGAGGAGGAGCTGGTGGAGCAGCAGATCTGAGAGGAGGTGCCACAGGAGGAGGAGGAGGAGGCAGCAGCAGCGTTGGGGTCAGTCGGCAGGAGGCCATCCAGAAGCAGGAGGAGAACCACCAAGTTCTGCAGCAGGAGGAGAGGAAGAGGAAGGAGGAGGAGAGTGACCAGGACCGCCGTGCCGCCGTTCCCCAAGGCCTCCTGAAGCGCCGAGTGGAAACCAGGGAGCGCGGCGAGGAGGAGCTGCGACAGAGGGAGGCGCAGCAGCTGGACTTCCGCTCGCTGCTGGGACGCCGAGGGCTTCAGGCCGAGGAGGTCAAGGAGGCGAAGGAGGCGAAGGAGGTGAAGGAGGCGAAGGAGCCGAAGGAGACCACCACCCAGCACCTCCACCGCTGCCACATGGATTTTAAATCCAGCCTGCGGGGGGTGAAGCCCAGGCCCGAGGAGAAGGCGAGCTCGCCGCAGCAGGTGGACTTCCGCAGCGTGTTGGGGAAGAAGAGCGGCAACGCCAAAGCGCCGCCGGCGGCCGACACGCCGGCCAAGAACCCCGCCGACTTCCGCTCCGTCCTCGCCAACAAGAAGAAGGAGGCGAGCCCCGAGAAGAACGGGGACGCCCAGAAGGTCAACAACTGCTTGGATGGAGAGGTTCCCGAGAAGAAGAGCGGCGGAGGAGGAAGAGGAGGAGGAGGAAGGGCGCCAGAGTTCGTGGAGAAGCTGAGTGACGTGACAGTGCTGGACGGGCAGCGGCTCCGGCTGCAGTGTCGCCTCGTTGCTGCCGATGATGATGTCACCGTCACCTGGACGCTGGACGGGAAGACCATCAAACCGTCCAAGTTCATCATCCTCGCTAACGAAGGTCAGAGGTCACACATACGCACACACACTCATGCACACACACACTTGTTGATGTGATGAAGAGTCAGCAGCATGAGGAGGAGAAGCAACTGTTGATGGAACTCAGAGGATTCAGACTCTATTAATAGAACGCAGATGTGAAACAATAGAGTGCAGGATGTGATGGTGGAGCGCCGTTTAGCAGGGGGACGGATCGCTTTACAACACGCTGCACCGACATGGAAACAGATCGCTTACAACACGCTGCATTAACTGTCCTCACCGGGACGCGTCCATCACTGCTGACGCTTAAAGGGACAGTACGGCCAATACCGCCCCACAGAGAGGAGGTTCTGCTGCAGGCTCGGTCCAGAACGGGGTTCTGCTGCAGGCTTGGCCCACTTTGTTGGACCTGGAGCGGGTTCTGCTGCAGGCTCGGTCCAGAACGGGGTTCTGCTGCAGGCTCGGTCCAGAACGGGGTTCTGCTGCAGGCTCGGTCCAGAACGGACTTCTGTTGCAGGCTTGGTCCAGAACGGGGTTCTGTTGCAGGCTCGGTCCAGAACGGGGTTCTGCTGCAGGCTCGGCCCACTTTGTTGGACCTGGAGCGGGTTATGCTGCACGCTCGGTCCAGAACGGGGTTCTGTTGCAGGCCCGGTCCAGAATGGGGTTCTGCTGCAGGCTCAGCCCACTTTGTTGGACCTGGAGCGGGTTCTGCTGCAGGCTGGGCCCAGAAAGTGGTTCTGCTGCAGGCTGGGCCCAGAAAGTGGTTCTGCTGCAGGCTTGGTCCACGTGGTTGCACCTAGAACAGGTTCTGCTGCAGGCTCGGCCCAGAACGGGGTTCGGTAGCAGGCTCGGCCCACTTTGTTGGACCTGGAACAGGTTCTGTTGCAGGCTTGGTCCAGAACGGGGTTCTGCTGCAGGCTCGGCCCAGAACAGGGTTCTGTTGCAGGCTTGGTCCAGAACGGGGTTCTGCTGCAGGCTCGGCCCAGAACGGGGTTCTGTTGCAGGCTTGGTCCACAGGGTTGGACCTGGAACAGGGTCCAATGCGGGCTCTGTCCAGACAGAACTGTTTAAGTTCTTGCTGTTGGACTTCGGTTCTGGAATGTTGGACCTCCTCGTAGGTGAGTTCTTATTCAGTGGTTCTTATGATCCACATGTCCGGACCATCAGAACCATCAGAACCTGATGTTGAGATTTAGTCAAGGTGCTGAAAAGACAGAAAAACCTGGTTGTTCCCTTTAGATTAAGTTCTGGTCCTGATTCAGGACCTGATTCTGGTGGAGCAGCACATTACCCCATCAGCCATGTTTACATGCTTGTGTTTACATGTTTACGTGTGAACACGTGTGAACAGAACTCATTCAGACATGCTCAGAACAGTCTGGCATTCCAGCATTTCTGATGTAAACAAGCAACATAAACAAACAAAGCTCTGTTTACTGTTGATTCTCATCCATCACCCCCCCCCCCCCCTTAATCTCAGCGATGTGTCCAGTACTGGCCGGTTCTGGTCCGGGATCGGCCGGTTCTGCTCTGGTCCATCATGTCTCCCGCTGAATGGAACGTTTGTTTCCTACATAAACTTTATTAAAACAAACACAAACTGACGTTCAGGGAAGCTGAGGGACAGCCGATGTAACGGGCATGCTCAGTAAGGACCTGTTCTACTTTCATTCACACCAATCAGAACATCTGTACCCACCCACTGGATCGGGACAAGGTTCTGATCCGGATCAGTCTGACTACTGGGATGTTTACATGAAGCTTGCTGGTGTGTGTCTGAGGGGGGGGGGCTGCAGGGAAGACCTGCTGGTACAGCTGTGCACGTATGGGTGTGCATGTGGCTGTGTGTGTGTGCAGTAATCCTCTGTGTGTTATTCCAGCTCTCAGGAAGCTCCTCAGCTCATGTTAAAGGTCAAAGAGGAAATACTGGACCTAGTCCAGACCTGCAGTCCTGTCCCCGCAGGGACTGACTGGTTCTGCCCCAGACCCTACCCTACATACTGTATATATGTGTATATATATATATATATATATATTTATACAGCATATCTAATCATGTTCTTGTTCAACTCATCACCTTCTAAAAGACGTCTAAATGTAACTTCAGTTTCCGCGTTTCCTCCGCGCATGTTCTTTCCAGCGGGACTGAGACTATCGGAGCCCCCAGAAGACTCAAGGAGATTTTTAGTTTTGTGTTGTTGACAGTAAGGTCTGCAGGCCACGCAGCACAGTCGTTCTAAAGCTAGCTGTAGCTAACGGTGACGAAGGCTGGAGGTTTCACCGCTGCTGTCAGAAGGGCTACGACCCAGTCCTGATCCTGATCCTGATCCTGATCCTGATCCAGATCCTGATCCTGATCATACAGAAGCATTTAATGTGTAGGTACTGGGTGGTTTTTCCTGGTTTTGTGCTCAGGCAGCTCCGGTGGGCTGGAGGCTCGTCATCGTCCATAAACAGCGCTGCTGCGTCTGGATCTGACCCTCATCCAGGAGAAAACGCTGAACCAGAAAACACACACCTGCTTCAGACCCAGAGCTGCTTTGCAAACACTCATGCCCTCTCATGTTGGACGGGAGCTGCGAGACCTGCCTCGGCCAGTTTCAGCAGGGCTGGAAACATCCTGGACGTGGTGGCGTGTTTATAAACCATAGTCGATTTTAGCCCATTTTTGGTGGTGCTGAAGCCCCTCTACATTGAATCCCAGCACCCTTAAAATTTGAGAGATTTTTAAGATCTACATGTATTTTAACTGTATGTGCTTTCTCTTTTTTTTACAAACTTAAAACGTACAGTACAAAAACCATCCTGTACTTTATCGAAATGTAATATTTTCACGACAAAAATCCAGCAACCTCCCATCTAGATTCATGTTTCTAAATATTTACCAGCCGGCCGAATACTGTGCAAACTTTAATGATGATTTTACTGAACTGTGATCTGTGGGGATTTTAACTGCATCATTATTGTTGGTGATTTTAACACCCACGTTGACGACCCTCAGGACAAAGGGACTAAGTACCCGACAACTCTGGACAACTTCAGGTTGACTCAGCATGAGAGTCCACACACAGGACAGGACACACCTTAGATCTACAGATCTGGAAGGGTCTGGGCGTTTCCATGGTTACGGTGTGATGTGGGGCTGTCGGATCACTGCTGTGTTTTCTTTGAAAGTACTATCTCAGTGCTCACAAATGTTTGAATGAAGATGATAACTAAACGATGTATAACTGGAAACTCAAGTGAGATTTTTAACCTGGTCTTCTCTCAGGGGCCAATGAGCTGGTCACGAGCTTTAATGCTAACGTGCTGAGTGTCATGGATTCTATTGCTCCCATTAAGGTGAAGGTTGTCTCTGGAAGGAAAAAGTCTTCATGGAGAAATGCCACTCTGGAGATGGAGAAAAACAAATCTGTAGGTTCATTAAGACATATATAAAGATAAACTTCACTTTTATAAATTACAGCTGAGGAATGACAGGAATTCATATTTTTCTGACATCATCACTGAAAACAATCATAATGCTCGGGCCTTATTTGCTCCAGTTGCCAGGCTAACAAACCCTCCTGTGTCAGCAGCACCTGAACTTTGTTCCACCAAAGCCTGCAATGACTTTGCCAAATTCTTCACAGACAAAATCCAAAATATTAGACAGCAGCAGGTTCAGGTCATGTGCTGTGTCAACAGAGTCTAAACACCATGACACAGTTTGAATACCACCACCAAGGAGGTTCTGATTCTGGTAGCATTTGTTTGTCTGTTTGTCCGTCCGTCAGCAACTTTACGGAAAAAGTTCTGGACGGATTGACCTGAAATTTTCACCAGCCGCTCGTCTCAGCCCAAGGATGAACCCATTAAATATGTTAGATTTTTTAAATATGCAAATTTTGGAACTTTTGCATATAACGCCATACAAATGGCCCGAGTGTTTGGTAAACAATTACAAGAAAGGATCTAAATGAGTTCTATAATGTTTCAAAAGTTGATCCAGATCCAGAGAAAATTTCAGATACTTTGATCCAGAACACACAAAAATAAGGGAGTCATTGGAATTTTCCATGCTGACAGGTAACAAATGAAGACATGCAACTAACACCAGATTGTAGGCAAGACTCTGCTGAATTGGGAGTCAACAGAATAGATGCATCTTCATTTGCAATGGAGCCAGATCCAGAAGAAAACTGCCATTATGGAAATATTGATTTTTGGAAATAACTATTGAAGTAATAGTGATACAAGCATGATTCCAGATGCTACTGGTATGTTTGCATGGTCAAAGAATCCAATGATGTAAAGTAATGAATGCAGGAGTATAAGTTTTTGTTGTAAGTCACAATATGAGGGGGACATTAGCAGCTTTGCAGAGGTCTTCGCTCTCTGAGTGCTTTTCTAGTATTTATAAAGGAAAGATGCGCAGCCACATGTGTGCGCTGGTTTAATACATCTGAATTCTTTTGTGCAGCGCACTTTTCCAAATTTGTCCTTTTGCCAACTTTTAGTGTGAAAGCTGCACTCTTTTATACATGAGGCCTCTGATCTGCACGTCCTTTTTTTGTAAGTGATTTTAAATCAAGCTTTTATTCTTGAACTTCTTTTCCTCTGTTCCCGCTGTTATGCTTTTAATGTTTTATGTAACGCACTTGAATTGTTGTATACATGAAAAGTGTTACACTACTGTTTCTCTAATGGGGGTATGTGTACCCCTGCAGGTACTTGGAGGCATTCCAGGGAGTACATGAAAATTTCTAATATCTGTGTGTTTTAGTGAATGAATAAATATCCTTCACAAAGATTGATCTAATAAAGATTTCAATAAGTGTAAGTATATGGTCATAAACTGAGTTTCAACTGATTCATTCATTTATTTATGTTCCATACCGCTTAGTCCAGTTCAGGGTCGCAGGGGTTGCTGGAGCCTATCTGTCTCATTTCAATTAACTTTTTATGAACATATGGTGTCCTTTTAAAACGGTTGCCGTGGGCAACCTGTCCGCTTGTGTGTTTAAACTGGTTGCCGTGGGTGACCAGTCTGCTTGTGTGTTCCAGGAGGTCTCTGCTCTCTGACCATCGACAAAGCTCTGCCAGAAGATGAAGGACAGTACCGATGTAGAGCCGAGAACTCAACGGGGAGAACCGAATCCTCCTGTATGGTTCTGGTGGACGGTAAGAACCCAGCACCTCCTCGCACCTCCTCACTCCTCCTTGTACTTCCTCACACCTCCCCAGATCTGAGTCAGTGCATCAGATCCTGTCCCCCTGGATGATGTCCTCATGTCCCACACAACCTGACACCAGATCAGTTTTTCAGTCCCCTACAGCACGATGCTGCCACCACCCCCATTCACAGCTGATCCAGACTGACACACAGAGGGGGGATGATGATGATGATGGTGGTGATGGTGATGATGGTGGTGGTGGTGAAGATGATGATGATGAAGATGATGGTGATGATGATGATTATAATGATGCTGATGATGATGTGATGAAGATTATGGTGGGGATGATTATGGTGATGATGATGATGATGGTGGTGATGATTATGGTTGTGATGATGTGGTTTTGATGATGATGGTGATGGTTGTGTTGGTGATGATGATTTTAATGCTGATGATGATTAGGGTGATGATGATGATGGTAGTGGTGAGGATGATGATGTGGAATGATGTCATAGTCTCTGTTGCTTAACAACGTCCCTTTATGACAATATCATGGCTGAAAATTCTCTCCATTGCTTTGAATGGCAAAAAATTCTCAATACAGTGATGAATAACTTGAAATCTTTTACAGATATCGGAAATTTGAATAGAAGCTGTCATCTCTGAGCGAGCTAAATGTTTTGAAGTTTGAACGGGTGAAATTGATTGAAGTATGCTGAAGTTATCACGTATCAAGAAACAGCGGAAGAATAATAATAGACGGGGATAAAAGGAAACAGGAAACATTGTGTGTCAATGAACCCGTTTACATGCGCACAATTTGATTATAATAAGATTTCTTAAGTTATCTGATTATTGGGTTGCATTTAGAGGAAGTCAAGGAAGGATACACACACACAAGAGAAACAAGAGGGTGGGGGGTGGATCGGGTTTAATTTCCAGATGCACATGCACACATGAGAAGCAAGGGGTATCTTGATATCAGTACATCTAAGCCCATTCATAAGATATACAAGGGGGTGTTGGCTAAACACGGGGGGGGGGGGGGGCACAACGTCGTGAGAGTGAAAATTTTAAAGTAAAGTTGTGTGTTGTCACAAAGCATTGGAAGTTAATTCCATGCTTGCTGACGACACAACCAAGGGGAAGCATGTAGATGGTGAAGAGGGTAGGGCCTAGCACAGAGCCCTGGGGGACCCCACAGGGGACAGTAGCTATGTTTACATGGACACAATCATTTGTCTATGCAATTGAAACCTTTCCGATCGGAGCATCCAGCTGACGTGTTTACATGGACAGGGGGGAAAGTGATCCTACCGACAGATATGTTCGTAATGCTTTTGACATGTGCAATGGCTCCTAGTTCGTAAGAAGAGGAGTTTTCTTTTTTAAATGTCTAATCTTTTGACCTTCGAAATGCCTAATAATCATTCACTCTTTCAGTGGGGATTAAAAACACAGCCATATAACGGGTCTGTACTGGACCCGCGACTGAAGCACATGCTCATGAACAGATCCATTTGCTAACTGGGGCTGCCCAGCACAGTCCTGTTCTGTTTTGCTTCCGCCATCTTCCCTGAATCTGCTACGTCACACAACCCCCACGTGGTTCAAGCATGTGCAGAGACAAAATTCCACAGAAATGATCGGAATAAGTGTTACATGGGCATTTTTTTTCTGCTGATTGGATCGTAAAAAGGTTTAAACCCCGCCTCTTGATCGAAATGGAAATTCTTTCCGATCGAGGCCCATCGGATCAGCTTACATGTTTTTATTCTGACTGGTGTTTGATCGGATCAAAATTGCGCCATGTAAACGCAGCTGGTGGAGGAGGATGTGGTGATCTACCATGTTAAATGCAGCAGAGAGGATGAGGAGGGATGTGGAACTGGAATCAGACGCCATCAGCAGGTCGCTGGTGGCTCTGATGAGAGCGGTTTCTGTCCTGCGGGACGGACAGGAACCGGACTGCAATTTTTCATACAGATTGTTGCAACTGAGGTGGTTGTGGAGCTGCGTGGAAGCAACTTTTTCCAGGAGTTTGGGGATGAATGGAAGGTTTGAAATGGATGGATGTCAGCCGCGATTATTGTTTTTGCTTACCGCTCATCATCACCACCCCTTGCTGAGAAATAATTGTCACATTGAAACTGATTTGTAGTCCAGATTTGTATGAAACTCCACTTTTACTCCAGATGGTTGTTGTTTTCTCACTAACTAGTTTTTTATGGACTCTGTTTCTGGAAACATCCGTCTTCATATCTTCAGGCTGAAACCTGAAGGCAGGAATGCCATCTCAGTTCCCCTCCCTGATTCCCAGGATTCCTCAGGAACCCTCTCTGCTCACAGCTTCCTGTAATTAGAACAAATCAACACAAACAAACTTTGTTTACCTCCAACTTTTACTGGAAACCTCCAGACTGACTGGAAATCAGTTGCTGGTTGGTTTTGATCACAGCACAGAGATGCTGATGTTTGGGCTCCTGGAGGCCCATGGAGGTTCCTGGAGGCCCCGACCCTCCTATGGCTCCAGCTCAGTAGGACAAGTTACGTCTTGCTGACGCTGTGAGGCTGGACCTTGCAGCAAATGGTGTATCAGTCCCAATTAAACTCCACCACAGCTATCATCTGGGTCCAGTTTGGTTCTGACTATAAACCCGACCAGCTGGAGGATCAGATAAAAAACCAGCCCGCTTCAGCACCACCTGGAGGAGGGAGACCTCATACTGGTTCTGGGTTAAAGGTCAGCTATGCAGCAGGACTCAGGGGACTAGCATTAGAAAAGTCTCAGGACTTGATGGACTCTATGAATTCAGAGAACTCAGAGGACTGTGTGGGCTTGAAGTACTCGGAATAAGGTGACTTGGAGGACTCAAAAGTGCTAGGCAGACTTGGGGCACTCGGAGGACTTGGCA
Source organism: Atherinomorus stipes (assembly GCA_023101725.1). Taxonomy (NCBI): domain Eukaryota; kingdom Metazoa; phylum Chordata; class Actinopteri; order Atheriniformes; family Atherinidae; genus Atherinomorus; species Atherinomorus stipes. The sequence goes on along the minus strand of JALJCO010007717.1, from coordinate 191,905 downwards.
ATTCAGAGGACTCAGAGTTCTTAGATCTCTGAGATTAAAAAGCCTTTGGCACCCTGGAAAACTGTCAGCACTCAAAAGAACTTTAAGGACTAGGGGGACTCAGAGGACCAGGAGGACAAAGAGGACGCTGGTCGTTTTAATGACTACAGGAGAAAACTACGGAATTCTCGAACACGTCAGATCAGTTTTACTTTTCTTAATGAAAAAGGTATAAATATTTTATTCTAGCATGATGATCAGGGCCCAGTATTTCAAACATAATCCACCAGGATTAATCCAGGTGGATTGGATTTTTTCCAGATCTGATCAGAAATTGGGTATTTCAAACGGGATTTCATCCTAAAGATTTAAATCCAGATCTGTGAATCCAATTCTACCTTTAATCGAGATTTTTCGCTCTTTTGGGTATTTCAAAGGTTTGGGCCCAAATCTGGATCATTTTGAGCCTGAAAATGGGGATTAAAATAATCCCACCTCAGAGGTGGATTTGAGGAGGATCTTGAGGTGGAAAACAATGAGGTTGCAGCTGCAGGCACGAACTACACATCTTTCACTCTGAATCTGCAAAATCAACTGCTTTCATACTGTGCAAATAATTTGATCACGCAATATTTTTAAAAATGAAATGTTTCATACGCATCATGATAGAGCCAAATTTACAACATAGTGCTCTTGTTTCGATTAAGTAAATTATTTTGCTTGAGACCTCTGTTTTTCACTTCTAAGATTTGAAGAGTGTAACCACATTTGAAACTGCACCCATGCACAACATTTCATGTTCCAGCGATGCGCTAAGTTACTCATTTTGTGGACCACTCAAAGCGCTTTAGGCAATAATACAGTTCCAACACTTTCAAACTTGCTCTGGAAAGCGGTCTTTTGTCTCTTATACCAGTTGCATCCAGACAAACGCCTCCATGTCATTAAAGAGGAAATGTTGTGGCACGTTGTTTTGGTTGAACGCACAAGAAAATGTCCCAACACCGCTGTATATTTCAGAACTTTTATTACTCTGCCTGGTGCATTCATTCATTTATTCGTTGCTGCCGCTTTCTGCTATCTACAAAAGCCAAACGTCCTCTTCTTCTTCACTTTCTGACATCACAATAACAATGAATAACCCCCCTTAGTGGCGACCCGCAAACATCATTTCACATCACAATAACAGGAATGAAAGGATGCTTGTGCGACAAACGACACATCTACAACATTTCCCCTCATCTGAACTTAGCTGTGAAACGAAATCTGCACATAGCTCAGAATTTAGTGACAGCTACAGACGAATCCTGCAAAGTTCAATTTCTGTCACAAAGTAAACATGTTGACGGCCCATAAATAAAAATGCTTGTATAAATAACTGATAACCATGTTTCATTTTCACATAAATGTATTACTTTAACTGCTTGTCAAGCATCTTACTCTTTACCTTCACCTCTTCTTGCTGAGCTGAGTGAGTCTGTCCCTTTCAAAGGACATTGTGCTGCTGAGTCACTCTAAAAAGAATATTTGAGCTTAGTTGATATGAAAGAATATGTTTTCATTGATCTAATGAAATTATATTGGTTTGGTGATGGAATCTTATATTTTTTTTAGTCAATCAACCTAAAAAAAACACACTCTAATCTTTTTTGTTTTTACTTTCACTCAAAGTAAATTTATTAAGTTGTTTCAGCTAGTTTGCACAAAGAGCAAAAGGGGTGGGGCTATTTTCAAAATTCAACGCATCTGAACCACAAAGGCTCATGGGAAATGTAGATTCAGCAGGAATTTAATCTTTTATGATTGCTATCCTATAAATTTGAGTCATGTGTTTACTTTGTTATGTTCACATTCAGAGAAAGTTGTTTAGAAATTCTGTTCAGTTTGGACATTAAAGTTGCACCATGAGTGTGAAGAACAGTACAAGGAGATAAACTTGGTTACAGATGATGTTCAACAAGTGCAGTCTGAGGGTGATGTCTGCCAGGCTACAGTAGGAGCTACACGACACATTGCTGGTGGCTTTGGTTGGCCAACCATTGAAAGGCAGTATTGTGGCGCCGAGCCTGCTGGTGAAGAAGAAGAACCAATGATTTACTCTGTTGGATACTTTAACTGAATAAAGTGAACTGAATATAATTTGCTACAACATTCACGTTTCTTAAATTAAGTGAAAAATTTCAGGTGAAATTAAATTAGAATATTGGGAAAAGCAACTTCATTGATTTTATTTCAAACAACTTGAAATAAATGGTTTGCTTCAATGGAAAAAAAAAACAGTTTGCATGAACTTAAAAAAATTAGGTTGAACCAACTTTTTAAAATTGACATTGAATTAATGTAGAAATATGTTTGGCGTGACCGATTACCTTCATTTTTTAGGTTAAGCCATAGTTAAAAAAATTTTCAGTCAATACTCTTAATAGTTTCTTAGTCAAGATTTTCATTTCTCCACTTCTTGCTGCCAAATAACAAAACACTTTTACTATTGAGCTTCCTTGATTTGTGTCCTGGATATTAAAATAATTGATTAAATATCTTAATTGGTATAGAAATGTTAAGGGTAGCCTAATAACAGACCGCTCTGTTTCTTAACTACAGCTTCTCTGTAGCTGAACAAATTTCTGAGTTAAAGAAGAAAAAAGAAATTTGACTGCCAGAGTTGTTTCTGTGTCTGCAGTGATGGTTCCGCGTCAGCGTTGACTTATACATAATAATATTGATCAGACACATGCTCATGACAAGTTCTTTATGTCATCATTTCCTGTTTCCTGTCAATAATCCAGTGGGAGGGACGGATTTGTAAGTCTCCATCTAACAGGATCAGGATTATTTTGATCCAGTCCACCAAAGTTTTGAAATACCCAGATATCAATCTGAGATCCAAGGACCTGAATCCAGGGATTTGGAAATTCAGATCAATTTGATCTGGATTCAAAGTTTTAAAATACTGGGCCCTGATGATTTATCATGTGATTCATCAGGACGATCATATTATTTATCAGCTGATTTATCAGCTGATTTATCAGGGCGATCAGATGATTTAATTCTTGAAACTCTTTACCACCCGACATCCTAATTGACTCTCTTTCCATCTTCAACTCCAGACTAAAGACCAATCTGTTTAAGATTGCCTATCCACCCTAGCTACACTGACCTCCCGTCTTAATTATGCTGATCTTATCTATTGTTGTTTAACTATTTGTTTATTGCCTGTTTTGTTGTTGATTTCTTTTTGTACAGTTTCCATGAATTTTCTGAAAAGCACTTTTAAATAAAATGCATTAATATTATTATTCATTTATTTTGTTCTTTCGACCAAGTGGCTTCTTAGGTTGATGGTGGTTGATTTATCAGGATGATAAGAGGATTTATTTGGACAATCAAGTGATTTATCGGGACGATCAGTTGATTTATCGGGATGATTTATCAGCACAGTCAGGTGATTTATCAGGACAATCATGATTTATCAGGATGATTTATCAGAACAATCAGATGATGTATTGGGACAATCAGGTGATTTATTGGGGTGATTTATCAGGACTATCACATGATTTATCAGGATGATCAGTTGATTTATCTGGATGATCAGGTGATTTGTCAGGACAATCAGGTGATTTATCACGATGATTTATCAGGACAATCAAGCAATTTATCAGGGTGCTCAGTTTATCAGGATTATCAGATGATTTATCAGCACAATCAAATGATTAATCAGGATGATAAGATAATATATCTGCACAACCAGATGATTATTTTTCAGGACAATCAGTTGATTTATCAGGACGATTGGGTGATTTATCAGGATGATTGTGTGATTTATCAGGGCAATCAGATGATTTATCACGATTATTTATCAGGAAAATCAGGTGATTTATCAGGATGATCAGATGATCAATAGGGACGATCAGGTGATTAATTGGGGTGATTTATCGGGTTGATTTATCAAGATGATCAATTGATTTATCATGAGAATCAGATAATTTATCAGGTTGATTTATCAGGATGATTAGTTGATTTATTGGGATGATCAGATGATTTATCAGGACGATCAGGTGATTTATCAGGATGATTGTGTGATTTATCGGGGCAATCAGATGATTTATCACAATTCTTTATCAGGACAATCAGGTGATTTATCAGGATGATCAGATGATTAATAGGGATGATCAGGTGATTAATTGGGGTGATTTATCAGGTTGATTTATCAAGATCATCAGTTGATTTATCATCAGGATCAGATGATTTATCAGGATTATCAGATGATTTATCAGGTTGATTAGTTGATTTATTGGGATGATCAAATGATTTATCTGGATGATCAGTTGATTTATCAGGATGATCAGGTGATTTATTAAAACCACGTTTCCCATCAGCCTCCCCACCACCCAGTCTCAGAAGGTCCTCTTCAGCCTTCATGGCCTAGGTTGATTCATCAAGATGATCAGTTGATTTATCATCAGGATCAGATGATTTATCAGGATTATCAGATGATTTATCAGGTTGATTAGTTGATTTATTGGGATGATCAAATGATTTATCTGGATGATCAGTTGATTTATCAGGATGATCAGGTGATTTATTAAAACCATGTTTCCCATCAGCCTCCCCACCACCCAGTCTCAGAAGGTCCTCTTCAGCCTTAATGGCCTAGGTTGATTCATCAGGATGTTCAGGTGATTTATTGGGATCATCAGATGATTGATCAGGATTATCAGGTGATTTATTGGGACGATCAGATTATTTATCAGGGTGAGCAGATGATTTATTGGGATGACCAGATGATTTATCAGGACGATCAGGTGATTTATCAGGATGATTGTGTGATTTATCGGGGCAATCAGATGATTTATCACGATTTTTTATCAGGACAATCAGGTGATTTATCAGGATGATCAGATGATTAATAGGGACGATCAGGTGATTAATTGGGGTGATTTATCGGGTTGATTTATCAAGATGATCAGTTGATTTATCATCAGGATCAGATGATTTATCAGGATTATCAGATGATTTATCAGGTTGATTAGTTGATTTATTGGGATGATCAAATGATTTATCTGGATGATCAGTTGATTTATCAGGATGATCAGGTGATTTATTAAAACCATGTTTCCCATCAGCCTCCCCACCACCCAGTCTCAGAAGGTCCTCTTCAGCCTTTATGGCCTAGGTTGATTCATCAGGATGATCAGGTGATTTATTGGGATGATCAGATTATTTATCAGGGTGAGCAGATGATTTATTGGGATGACCAGATGATTCATCAGGATTAATCAGGATGATCATGTGATTTATCAGGATGATGAGGTGATTAACCAGAATGATCTACATAGACCGCAGCTTTTCTTTTTTTTCCATTTTTTTCCATTTTTTCTGAGCATAGATCATAAAACATAAAACTTTTTGTGAGTATTTTTCTGTTATTTTTACAAATAGTTTACAATGAAAACAAACTGAAAACACTGGGAATCCTGCTGTAGATGAACTGGTTCCTCACCATCAGTTTTCAGCTGTCAAAGTTGATGATGTTTATCGTTGTTCGGCTGTTTACTGGCTTGGTCTGAAAGTTTTTCAGGCAAAAAGTGGAAATGTAAACACTTTACTAGAGCGAGCTGTTTATTCTGTTTATACACGTTTAAACTCTCTTCTCTCTCTGTCGTCCTCGTGCAGATCCAGCAGAAAACTCTCCAGCAGACAAGAAGTCCAAGAAGGCGACTCCGACCTCAGAGAGTGAGTTTCCAAAATATGCAGCAGCTTCTTCCTTTTTGTCCCAATAAGGAGCTGCAGGCTGGGATGACTGGTTCCCACACACACACTCCCAGAGCTGCTGCTTTCTATTTTAACTGCTCTGTGTATCACTGGAAACATCAGTCTGTACATCACTGTCACATTATTATTACTTCCACTGCCATCCTGCCTCATTAAAACCACGTTTCCCATCAGCCCCCCTCCTCCACACACCCACCACCCAGTCTCAGGAGGTCTTCTTCAGCCTTAATGGCTCCGTCCTCACACATGAAATAGATGACAGGGATTTGAAACCCTGAGCATTGTCTGCAGGTGTTTATGTTGGGGAGGGCAAAGGAAACATCACTGCTGCTGGACAAAGAGTCACTCTGAAACTTCATTAGAAGCTGTCCTCTGATTGGTCGCTGTAGAAGCACATTTACTGATGTTAACCCTGACCAACTTCAGATTTCTCAACCTTAGAACATGAGGCAGGACACAAAAACCCAAGAGGCAAAATTCCATCACAGACCCTGTCCAGGGTCCAGCATGAGAGCCTCCAGACCAGACATCAGCAGACAGCAGGAAGCATCAATGCTAACATGTAGCATCGCAAAATGCAGCAATGCTAGCATGTAGAAATGCTAACATGTAGCATAGTAACATGTAGCAATGCTAGCATATAGCATAGCAACATGAAGGGGAGAAACTCAGCTAAAAGACTCTACCAAGCATCAGAAACCAGCTCTTTACTCACTCCTCGGACTACATTGCTCATTTCTAGGATTACTGTACTCGTTACTGTGCTCCAGTGATGCTCATTGATCTACATCCTGATTGGATATTATTGATCTACATCCTGATTGGATGTTGCTTGACAACTCATCCAGTCTGAGCCATCATTTCCTTCCACTTCCAGGAGTAAAAATGCAATCCAGACTGGGTAACAGCAGAGTTGTGGTGCAGAACAGGGTGTGTTTTGTTCAATACTGAAATATTTAGTTAGATTTATGTTCAGTGTTGATTGTAGGGAGATTTCTTTACATAACTGAACAGATTCAGAGAACAGTTCCATTTCCAGGCTGGTTCTGGTTGCCTCTGACCCACAGCGGAGGAAGGATGAAGGGATGATGGAGGGGGGTTAGCCTCCTCTCCTCTTCCATTTATGGCCTGGTTTCTGACTGCTCCGTCTGTTTTGGTTCACAGCTCTTCTTTTAAGTTGCTTCTATTCTTCCAGCTGTCACTTCTGTTCAGCTGTTTCTTTCTGATGCTGCAGATCATCATCTTCTCATCATCATCTCCAGATCATCTTCTCATCATCTCTAGATCATCATCTTCTCATCATCATCTGTAGATCATCATCATCTCCAGATCATCATCTTCTCATCACCATCTCCAGATCATCTTTTCATCATCTCTAGATCATCATCTTATCATCTCTAGATCATCTTCTCATTATCTCTAGATCATCATCTTCTCATCATCCTCTCCAGATCATCTTCTCATCATCTCTAGATCATCATCTTCTCATCATTTGTAGATCATCTTTTCATCATTTCTAGATCATCATCTTATCATCATCATCCCCAGATTATCTTCTCATCATCTCTAGATCATAATCTTCTCATCATTTCTAGATCATCATCTTTTCATCATTTCTAGATCATCATCTTATCATCATCATTTCTAGATCATCATCTTTTCATCATTTCTAGATCATCTTATCATCATCATCTCCAGATCATCTTCTCATCATCTCTAGATCATCATCTTCTCATCATCATCATCTCCAGATCATCTTTTCATCATCTCTAGATCATCATCTTATCATCTCTAGATCATCATCTTCTCATCATCATCTCTAGATCATCATCTTCTCATCATTTCTGGATCACCATTTTCTCATCATTATCTCTAGATCATCATCTTCTCATCTCTAGATCATCATCTTCTCATCATCATCTCCAGATCATCTCCTCATCATCTCTAGATCATCATCTTCTCATCATTTCTAGATCATCTTTTCATCATTTCTAGATAATCATCTTATCATCATCATCTCCAGATTATCTTCTCATCATCTCTAGATCATCATCTTCTCATCATTTCTAGATCATCATCTTCTCATCATTTCTAGATCATCATCTTTTCATCATTTCTAGATCATCATCTTATCATCATCATCTCTAGATCATCATCTTATCATCTCTAGATCATCATCTTCTCATCAACATCTCTAGATCATCATCTTCTCATCATTTCTAGATCATCTTTTCATCATTTCTAGATCATCATCTTATCATCATCATCTCCAGATTATCTTGTCATCATCTCTAGATCATCATCTTCTCATCATTATCTCTAGATCATCATCTTATCATCTCTAGATCATCATCTTCTCATCATCTCCAGATCATCTTCTCCTCATCTCTAGATCATCTTTTCATCATTTCTAGATCATCTTATCATCATCGTCTCTAGATCATCATCTTCTCATCATCATCTCTAGATCATCATCTTCTCATCATTTCTGGATCACCATTTTCTCATCATTATCTCTAGATCATCATCTTCTCATCTCTAGATCATCATCTTCTCATCATCATCTCCAGATCATCTCCTCATCATCTCTAGATCATCATCTTCTCATCATTTCTAGATCATCTTTTCATCATTTCTAGATAATCATCTTGTCATCATCATCTCCAGATTATCTTCTCATCATCTCTAGATCATCATCTTCTCATCATTTCTAGATCATCATCTTCTCATCATTTCTAGATCATCATCTTTTCATCATTTCTAGATCATCATCTTATCATCTCTAGATCATCATTTTCTCATCATCTCCAGATCATCTCCTCATCATCTCTAGATCATCATCTTCTCATCATTTCTAGATCATCTTTTCATCATTTCTAGATAATCATCTTATCATCATCATCTCCAGATTATCTTGTCATCATCTCTAGATCATCATCTTCTCATCATTATCTCTAGATCATCATCTTATCATCTCTAGATCATCATCTTCTCATCATCATCTCCAGATCATTTTCTCATCATTTCTAGATCATCTTATCATCATCATATCTAGATCATCATCTTCTCATCATCATCTCTAGATCATCATTCCCTCATCATCTCCATATCGTCATCTTGTCATCATTTCCAGATCATCATCTTCTCATCATCTCCAGATCATCTTCTCATCATCTCCAGATCATCTTCTCATCATCTCTAGATCATCATTCCCTCATCATCTCCATATCGTCATCTTGTCATCATTTCCAGATCATCTTCTCATCATCTTCAGATCATCATCTTCTAATCATATCCAGATTACCATACTCGCATCATCTCCAGATTATCAATTTATCATCATCTCCAGATCATCTTCTCACAATCTTCAGGGGTCTCATTTATAAACGTTGCATACGCACAAAACGGGACCAGAAATTGGTGTACGCCAGTTTCCACGCAAAAGTTGTGATTTATAACAAGCAAACTTGATGGGAAAATGTGCGGTCTCTCACGTTTACTCTGACCCATGCGCACGCAGGTTTTGGAGACTGGGGAAACTGGCGACACAGATGGTGAGGTGGGGAACTGAAACCACACGGCATCATGATTCCCCTGCTGGCAGCGCGGGGTCCTGTCACTTCCATCTAAGAGATAGTGTGCCCTGGCTAATTAGATGTCAACTTCTCTATGGCAGACTGGTTAGTGCGCATGACTTTCACACAGGAGACTTCAGATCGAGCCCTGTCCAATCTCCTTTTGTCCTGTCACACTCAAAAATTTATTTCCCCCTTCATATCAAATTTCAATCATACTGGGCTTAGGATTCAAACCTTTATCATGTCTGCATCATGTCCTCATCATGTCTGCATCATGTCCTCATCATGTCTTCATCATGTCTCCATCATGTCCTCATCATGTCCTCATCATTTCTCCATCATTCCCTTATCATGTCCCTGTCATCAAACATGATGGAAACACGCAGTTTGTCCCCTCTGAGCTACCGTATAAACATGGTGGAGCCATATATAGAATGTAGAAGGAACCTCCATCTGTTGTAGATATCAGTTTATAAATCTGGTCCGGTTTCACTGCTGCAGAAATTCTGCTGAGTCGGGAGAACACCTTTTAAGTAACCACAGTAGCATGGGGCTGGCTCGATGTGGTGATGGAGAAACTGATGGAGCAGATCCTGATATGAGCGCATCACCATGCCACTGAGAGCCTTCAAAGATTTATTTCCCTCTACAGGAGTCGTCTGGCACCAGGACAGACCCTCCCCATCCAAAACACTTTAATCTTTCTTTTTATTGCAGCTGCATTCTTCAGGTTTCATCCATCATCCTGGTAAAAAAACAAGAGGTCCAGGGTCAAATTCAGGTCTGGAAATAACTGAAGATCCCGCTGTGAGATAGACTGGCTGCTACATGCGTGACTGAAACAACCTGCTGCATCACTGAGGACACGTCCGCGGAGACGTGTGCGTTCCTTATAAAGGTTTTCTGTGAAGATGAACTCTTTACCAGAAACATTCTTTCAGACAAACCTCTGACAGAACATTGTACACCAGCATGCCTGTAGTACACCAGAAAGTCTGTAGTACACCACCAGGCCTGTAGTACGGGAGCAAGCCTTCAGTACACCAACAGACCTGTAGTACACCAGAAAGCCTGTAGTACACCAGCAGACCTGTATCGCACCAGCAGGACTCTAGTATACAAGCAGGCCTGTATTTCACCAACAGACCTGTATTACACCAAAAGACCTGTATTACACCAACAGACCTGTAGTACACCATTAGGCCTGTGGTACACAAGCAGACCTGTATTACATCAGCAGACCTGTATTACACCAGCAGACCTGTAGTACACAAGCAGACCTGTATTACACCAGCAGGCCTGTAGTACACCAGCAGGCCTGTACTACACCAGCAGGGCTGTAGTATACCAGCAGACATCTATCACACCAGCAGACCTGTAGTATACCAACTGACCTGTATTACACAGGCAGGCCTGTAGTACACCAGCAGACCTGTTGTAGACCAGCAGGCCTGCAGTACACCAGAAGAACTGTAGTATACCAATAGGCCTGTATCATACAAGCAGACCTGTATTACATCAGCAGGCCTGTGGTACACCAGCAGACCTGTATTACACCAGCACGCCTGTAGTACGCCTGCAAGCCTGCTATACACCAGCAGACCTGTAGTACAGCAGCAGACCTGTACTATAACAGCAGACCTGTATTACACCAGCACGACTGCAGTACACCAGCAAGCCTGCTGTACACCAACAGACCTGTAGTACACCGGAAAGTCTGTAGTACACCAACAAGCCTGTAGTACACCAGCAATCCTGCTGTTCACCAGTAGGCCTCTGGTACACCAGCAGACCTGTGTTACACCAAAAGACCTGTAGTACACTAGCAGACCTGCAGTACACCAGTAGGCCTGGAGTACACCAGCAGGCATGTAGGATACCAGCAGACCTGTAGAATACCAGCAGACCTGTATTACACGAGCAGGCCTGTAGTACACCAGCAGGCCTGCAGTATACCAGTAGTACTGTAGGACACCAGCAGGCCTATAGTATACAAGCATGCCTGTATTACATCAGCGGGCCTGTGGTAAACCAGTAGACCTGTATTTAACCAGCATACCTGTATTACACCAACAGACCCGCAGTACACCAGCAGACCTGTAGTGCACCAGCAGGCCTGTAGTACACCAGCAGACCTGTTGTTCACCAGCAGGCCTGTAGTACACCAGTAGAACTGTAGTACGCCAGGAAGCCTGTAGTATACAAGCAGTCCTGTATTACATTAGCAGGCCTGTGGTACTCCAGCATACCTGTATTACACCATCAAGCCTGAAGTACACCAGCAAGCCTGTAGTACACCAACAGACCTGTGGTACACCAGCAGACCTGTGTTACACCAAAAGACCTGTAGTACACTAGCAGACCTGCAGTACACCAGTAGGCCTGGAGTACACCAGCAGGCCTGTAGTACACCAGCAGGCCTGTAGGATACCAGCAGACCTGTAGCATACCGGCAGACCTGTAGAATACCAGCAGACCTGTATTACACTTGCAGGCCTGTAGTACACCAGCAGACCTGTTGTGGACCAGCAGGCCTGCAGTACGCCAGTAGTACTGTAGTACACCAGCAGGCCTATAGTATACAAGCATGCCTGTATTACATCAGCGGGCCTGTGGTAAACCTGTAGACCTGTATTTAACCAGCATATCTGTATTACACCAACAGACCCGCAGTACACCAGCAGACCTGTAGTGCACCAGCAGGCCCGTAGTACACCAGCAGACCTGTTGTACACCAGCAGGCCTGTAGTACACCAGTAGTACTGTAGTACGCCAGGAAGCCTGTAGTATACAAGCAGTCCTGTATTACATTAGCAGGCCTGTGGTACTCCAGCATACCTGTATTAAACCAGCAAGCCTGTAGTACACCAGCAAGCCTGTAGTACAGCAACAGACCTGTGGTACACCAGCAGACCTGCGGTACACCAGTAAGCCTGTATTACACCAGTAGACCTGCGGTACACCAGCAGGCCTATGGTACACCAGCAGGCCTGTAGTACACCAGCAGACCTGTAGTACACCAACAGACCTGTAGTACACCAGCAGGCCTGTAGTACACCAACCGACCTGTCGTTTACCAACAGGCCTGTAATACACCAGCAAGCCTGCAGTACACCAACACCCTGTAGTACACCAGAAGGTCTGTAGTATACCAGCAGGCCTGTACTACACCAGCAGACCTGTTGTAGACCAGCAGGCCTGCAGTACACCAGTAGTACTGGAGTACACCAGCAGGGCTGTAGTATACAAGCGGACCGGTATTAGGTCAGCAGGCCTGTGGTACACCAACAAACCCGCAGTACACCAGCAGACCCATAGTGCACCAGCAGGCCTGCAGTACACCAGTAGTCCTGTGGTACACCAGCAGACCTGTATTACAGCAAAAGACCTGTAGTACACCGGCAAACCTGTGGTACACCAGTAGGCCTGTCGTACACCAGCAGGTCTGTATTTCACCAGCAAGGCTGTAGTACACCAGCAGGCCTGCAGTATATCAGCAGCCCTGTAGTACACAAGCAGTCCTGTAGTACACCAGCAGTCCTCTTATACAGCAGCAGACCTGTATTACACCAACAGACCTGTAGTACACCAGCAGGCCTGTGGTATACCAGTAGTCCTGTCGAACACTAGCAGACCTGCTGTACACCAGCAGACCTGTAGTACACCAGCAATCCTGTAGTACACCAAAATACCTGTGGTACACCTGTAGTACACCAGCAATCCTGTAGTACACCAAAATACCTGTGGTACACCTGCAGTACACCTGCAGACCTGTTGTACTGCAGTAGACCTGCAGTACACCAGCAGACCTGTAGTACACTAGCACGCTTGTAGTACACAGATTACGTCTAGTACACCCCTAGACCTGTAGTACACCAGCAGGCCTTCAGTACACCAGCAGGCCTGTAGTTCACCAGCAGACCTGTAGTATACCACTAGACCTGTATCATACCAGCAGGCCTTCAGTACACCACCAGGCTTGTAGCTCACCAGCAGGCCTGTAGCACACAAGCAGACCTAAAGTACACCAGCAGACCTGTGTTACACCAGCAGGCCTGCAGTACACCAGTAGTACTGTAGTACAACAGCATATCTTTTGAACACCAGCAGGCCTGTAGTACACCAGCAGACCTGAAGTACACCAGCATGCCGGTAGCACACAAGCAGACCTGAAGTACACCAGCAGGCCTTCAGTATACCGGCAGACCTGCAGTACACCGGCAGGACTTCAGTACACCAGCAGACTTGTAGTTCACCAGCAGACCACTAGTACACCACAACACCTGAAGTACACCAGCAGGCCTTCAGTACAGCAGCAGACCTGTAGTACCACAGCAGACCTGAAGTACACTAGCAGACCTTCAGTTCACCAGCAGACTTGTAGTTCACCACCAGGCCTGTAGTACACCAGCAGGCCTGTAGTACACCAGCAGACCTGTATTACACCAGCAGGACTTCAGTACACCAGCAGGCCTGAAGGACACCAGCAGACCTGTTTTAGACCAGCAGGCCTGCAGTACACCAGTAGTACTGTAGTACACCAGCATATCTTTTGAACACCAGCAGGCCTGTAGCACACAAGCAGACCTGAAGTACACCAGCAGGCCTTATTTATACCGGCAGACCTGCAGTACACCAGCAGGACTTCAGCACACCAGCAGGCCTGTAGTACACCAGCAGACATGCAGTATATCAGCAGACCTGTAGTACACCAGCAGACCTGGAGTACACCAGCAGACCTGTAGTATACCAGCAGGCCTGTAGTACACCAGCAGACCTGCAGTACACCAGCAGACCTGTAGTACACCAGCAGACCTGGAGTACACCAGCAGACCTGTAGTATACCAGCAGGCCTGTAGTACACCAGCAGACTTGTAGTTCACCAGCAGGCCTGTAGTACACCAGCAGACATGCAGTATATCAGCAGACCTGTAGTACACCAGCAGACCTGGAGTACACCAGCAGACCTGTAGTATACCAGCAGGCCTGTAGTACACCAGCAGACATGCAGTATATCAGCAGACCTGTAGTACACCAGCAGACCTGGAGTACACCAGCAGGCCTGTAGTACACCAGCAGACTTGTAGTTCACCAGCAGACCTGTAGTATACCAGCAGACCTGGAGTACACCAGCAGACCTGTAGTATACCAGCAGACCTGTAGTACACCAGCAGACCTGGAGTACACCAGCAGACCTTTAGTACATCAGCAGGCCTGTAGCACACCAGCAGACCTTCAGTACACCAGCAGACCTGTAGTATACCAGCCGGCCTGTAGTACACCAGCAGACCTTCAGTACACCAACAGACCTGTAGTATACCAGCAGGCCTGTAGTACACCAGCAGACCCTCAGTACACCAGCAGACCTGTAGTATACCAGCAGGCCTGTAGTACACCAGCAGACCTTCAGTACATCAGCAGACCTGTAGTATACCAGCAGGCCTGTAGTACACCAGCAGACCTTCAGTACATCAGCAGACCTGTAGTATACCAGCAGGCCTGTAGTACACCAGCAGACCTTCAGTACATCAGCAGACCTGTAGTATACCAGCAGGCCTGTAGTACACCAGCAGACCTTCAGTACACCAGCAGACCTGTAGTATACGAGCAGGCCTGTAGTACACCTGCAGACCTGTAGGTAGCGCTAATGCTCACAGAAATACACCAAGCAGTGATGCACACATGGAGCATGCTCAGAAGCTCACATGATGTAAACATGTTCTCCCTGTTATGCTGCTCTCTGAGCCACGTCTGGCTGCTGGTGTCGTACAGGAGCAGAAGACTTAGTGGCTCAGGCTACTGAGGCTACCGAGCATGCTCAGTAGCCCGTAGTAGCTTAGAGAGCTCAACATGTGATTTTTCATGGTTGTGGGTCTGAGGAAACTCCAGGACCGTCTCAGGAGGACGAACTCTAAAGGAAACAGGAGGACAGAAGAGAAGTCCTCCTTCATTTCTTCTCCAGCCATCAGAGCAGAGAACAGACGGCAGCAACTATTTCCTGCTTCAGGGAACTATTTATAGCATGACCATATATGGTCATCAGAGACGCTCCTCGTCTGTCTGCATTCTTCTTCTCCTCTAAAACACTCTGACTCACGAAGAAGTCAAACATCTGCAAGTTCTGACTGTCGCACGTCCAGAGAGCACACCAGAAAGATCTGGTTCTGATGAAACCAGGATGAGAGCCGGCCTGTTTGTCTCACAACCGTGCCGGACACGATGTTTATGTAAACAAACAAACAAGCAACCTCCAGACCTGATTCACACCTGTAACTGTCCAAGTCTCTGTGGTGGGCTGCATGTCTGAATCAGGTCTGGACCTGATTCACACCTGCAACTGTCCAGGTCTCTGTGATGGTTCCAGGTCGTCCATCGCAGAGACATGGACGGCTACAGGTCTGAATCGGGTCTGGAGACCCGTTTAAGACCTGCAGCCACCACAAAGACCTGGTCGGTTCCAGGTCTGAATCAGACCTGGCACCATCACAGAGACCAATGAAAGTATGTAAGGTGGCTCCGGTTTTCCATCTCATCACTGGTGGATTGGATCTTTCCCTGAAGTTCTATAAATATTGTTCCGGTCTTCCAGGTCAGTTGCAGATTTGAAGCAAGTCTCTTAAGGAGGTTTAATGTTGGTGTTGCAGCTTCTGAGGTCCTGAAGAAGCTGAGTCTAGAGCAGGTCAGGGTGTTGTTCTGACCTCCAGGTTCCTGCAGGAACCCTGAAGGTGGTTCCAGGGTTCTATGCAGGTCAGAACCGCATCTGGCCGTAATGATCTGAGAAGGCTGGAGGATCAGTCATCTCCCTGCAGAGGATTATTGATGACTGTAGACTGGTTCTCATCGTTTCTCTCCTCCCCCTGAGTCGACTCCAGGTTTCCAGGACCACCAGGTGGACCAGCTGTCTGACCCGGTCCCCCTGAGTCGACTCCAGGTTTCCAGGACCACCGGGTGGACCAGCTGTCTGACCCGGTCCCCCTGAGTCGACTCCAGGTTTCCAGGACCACCAGGTGGACCAGCTGTCTGACCCGGTCCCCCTGAGTCGACTCCAGGTTTCCAGGACCACCATGTGGACCCGTTCTCTGACCATCATGTCTTTGTTCCTCCAGGTGAAGCCAGGATAAAGAAGCCCACTCCGAAGACTCCCCCGAAACAAGGTGATGTACACCAGACCTGATCCAGGAGCCTGGCTCAGACCGCAGACCTGATCCAGGTGCCTGGCTCAGACCGCAGACCTGATCCAGGTGCCTGGCTCAGACCCCAGACCTGATCCAGGAGCGGGAGCACAGAGTCCTGTATCAGGAAGCTGGGTCATAGCATATTTAATGGTTTTACTGGTTTTGCTGGTTTTACCATCAAAGCTGTGAAGAAGAGACACAAAGATGACGAAGAAATGAAAATCAATAATCAATAAAATTAAGAAAAAAAAAACACAAAAAATTTCCTTCCCCTCAGATCTCCTCTGGTCTCCTAGCAACTGATATCTGTCTGATTATCATTATTGATCACTAATTACTGACAACTGATAATTGAATGCTGATTATTGATAACGGTTATTGAGAACTGATTGACTACTGATTATTGATCACTGATAACTGAAAACTGATTCTTGAATCGTGATTATTGATAATGATTATTGATAACTGATTATTGAGTAATTATTGATAAGTGATTATTGAATACTGATTACTGATAACTGATTTTGAACACTGAGTTTTGAACACTAATCATTGGATACTGATTATTGATAATTATTGAATAGTGATTATTGATAACTGATAATTGATAATGATCATTAATAACTGATTATTGACTACTGATCATTGATGACAATTATTGAATACTGATGATTGATAACTGATTATTGATTATCATGTGTGCAGCTCTGCCTCCTCAGATCCTGCAGTTTCCAGAGGACATGAAGATCCTGGCGGGAGAGAAGGTGGAGATCCTGTGCAGGTTCTCCGGAGCTCCACCCATCACCTGCACCTGGCTGAAGTTCAGGAAACCTGTGAGACATCAACACACATTGATTGGTTTGGTTAAACGGTGGAAGCTGTTGGTGGTGACGCGATGAGGTTTGGTCATGTGACCTGCAGTGATGGTGTTAAACTTGAAGCAGTTGTCAGGTTTACCTCTGAGGAAGATGATGTAAATATGATCAGGACAGAACCATGACGGGAACAGCTGGTTTCATGTGTTCTGGTCTCGGTCTCCGTGTGTCAGATCCAGGACGGCACGGCGGACATCTCCATCCAGGGCGGCGACGGCAACAGCAAGCTGACCATCAGCAGCGGCCAGCAGGAACACTGCGGCTGCTACACCATCGAGCTGAGGAACGCCTACGGCCTCCGGCAGGCCGCCCTCAACCTCACCATCGTCGGTAAGGAACCAGCTCCACTCATCACACACACCTGCGCCGGTCCAGTCTGACGGGTCACCGTGAAACCGGTCCGTCCTGAGCCGGACTCTGTGGTGGAAACATGCTGACATGAAGACGTGACAGACGCTGACAGCTCTGAAACCCTCCCAGCGTTTGTCGGACGACCTTTACGTCCCGGCCCAGCTCTGCGGGTTGGGACGTGACAGCTACAGCAGCAACGCTGCAACGCTCTGCACATGTCTGCAGGTGGAAGCTGCCGCTGTCCGGTGTTGTGCTGAACCCCTCCCTGCTGTGAAAAGCACCCATTATCAAAAAGTAATTTAGAATCAAAAATAGAGGGGGGGCATATTCAGGCACACCTCGTTGCCAGAATATGCCCCCCTTCCAGGAAATCTGCCCCCGTTTGTCCTGGCATGTAAATTTTTTTACAGGATGCTAAGACCATTGTTGTCAAAAAATGTATTGATTTTTGTGGTTGTCAGTCATTTGGGATCAGGAATGCATGGGGGGGGGCGGCATGACTTATTCAGGCAGTGGGGTTGTTCATAATATGCACTCTCCTCTTCTAATATTTTTTTTTTTTCAATGTAGGTCTAAAGAACATTTAAATTTTGCTGTTGGACTTTCCCCCCTTTATTTATTTATTTATTTATTTGTTCATTTATTTGTTTGTTTGTTTGTGTTTGTTTTTTAATTAACAGGTTGGTGCATGTTATTGAAAGGTTCTTCAGAAAAACATGCATGAATATGCACCATCTACTGGTGATTGGCTGTCACTGCACTTCTGGAGAGGGGGTGCTTTTCACGGCGGCGGGGGGGGGTTCGGCACAACACCATGCTGGTTCTGATCCAGGACCGTTTCCTCTCCGAGGTGAATCAGACTTCATCATGTACAAAGTTAAGATAAAAAAATGATTAATTACTAATGAACCAATGTAAACACGGTAACAACGTAAACATTTAAAGTCTAATGCTGCCTTCACGTGCTGTGGGAGAGATGACCTTTCCACTTATGTGGAAATTACCAGTGTGCTGTGTTCAGGTGATTCTGGGCTGTCCTCCCAGTTCTGATGAGGGTTGTGGAGTTTTGGGTCGGAGGAAATGAAACAGCCGGAGGAGGTCTGGTTGGTGAAAGTGTCAGTGATGGTACTTTGCTCATTATTTGTACTTCAGAGGAGCAGAAAAGGGAAGTACTTCAGCAGGAACATGTCTCGGGGGGGGGGGGGGGGGGGGGGGTGGTATGACAGCGGCTTCTACAAGTTATACAAGGAAAGTTCTGATAGTATCAGATTGTATGCAGTGCATAAAGGGATGGATGGGAATGAGCTGGAGGAAAAGTACACACAGAGGGGCGCACGTGGACATGATTAAACACAGCAAAGCACAAGTAATGAGGGGGAGAGGGATGAGGGGGTGAGGGGATAAGGGGGCAAGCTGATGACGGTGTGGGTGGATAAGGGGGTGAGGGGGGTGAGGGGATGGGGATTCTAAGTAGGACGGGTCTAAGTAACAGGATCAGGTCATCAAGGAGAGTGCAGACTTACCGGGGGGGGGGGGGGCAGACTCGACTTCAGGAGGTGGCGGTAATGCACCAACCGCCAGAAAACATCAGAAGAAGTTAGCATGCGTTTAAACGTGTCAGGTTCGGCTTTAACTACACTACTCACAAAAAGTTAGGGATATTCAACTTTTGGTTATAATTTAGGGAAAATGTAAAATGTTCACACCTTATTGATATTATCTCATGAATGTTGGACATTTAACTGGAACTATGATGTGGTAATTCCTCCATCAAAAACAATTTATTGTTAGGTTTATTCTGACATCATACAAAAACCCAAATATCCCTAACTTTCTGTTAGTAGTGTACTTTGGTGTCCTCCTGTCCTGCCACCTATGATTCTAGATCAGGTCCGGTCCTGCAGGTTTTCTAAGCATCCTCGCTTTAACACACCTGACTCCAGTTAATGAGAACTTCATCGGCTGTTGGATCCATTTATCAGTCAGGTGTGTTGGAGCAGAGAAACAGTGAAGACCTGCAGGACAGCAGCCCTCAAGGACCAAGTCTGATGGGGGTATTGTTCTTATTAATAACCGAGATTAACTGAAACATTCAGGAATAATTTAATGATGAAATTAATAACAGTGATGATGTCATACATCACTGATGGTACAGCTACACCTCTGCAGCTTCTGCAGATGTTTGGGCCTTCCATATGGCTCTCAGCAACTTACAGCAATATCTGCAATATCTGTAAATGCCGGTATATACATGACATCTTAAATAATAACAGGTCTCAGGTTTTTCCCTGGAATAATTGTTAAATTTCCACTAGGAAAATAAAATTAGCAGAAATATATGTTTTAAATTTATTTCTCTTGTCATTAGCATGGAAATCAGGGGTTTCACACATTGTTTCCTGCAAATATCTACATTTTTATTTATTTAACCGTTTTTATGAAGTTGAGTCCTACAGAAGAAACTCGTTTGTCCTCTTTCTGCTCTTTTTCATTTCAAATCCTAAATGCAGAAACGAAAATGCATTTTTCAAGATGAAAGCTTAAAATATCATCTGATAAAAAAGATGCAGATATTTTCCGATATCACATTTTAATGCCGATATCGACCGATGATATCAGACATGTCTAATAATTTGGATAGCACATGAAGGCAGCATGAAAGCAAGCTGATATTACGATCTATGAAAGTGACAGGAGGAGGATGTTTGTCCGGCAGCGCCTCCTGCAGGAGTCAATGCCAGGCGTAGGGGTCAGCGTCATGCTCCTCCCGCAGGAGTCAGTGTTGTTCCTCCCGCAGGAGTCAGTGTTGTTCCTCCCGCAGGAGTCAGTGTTGTTCCTCCCGCAGGAGTCAGTGTTGTTCCTCCCGCAGGAGTCAGCGTTGTTCCTCCCGCAGGAGTCAGCGTTGTTCCTCCCGCAGGAGTCAGTGTTGTTCCTCCCGCAGGAGTCAGTGTTGTTCCTCCCGCAGGAGTCAGCGTTGTTCCTCCTGCAGGAGTCGGCATTGCTCCTCCCGCAGGAGTCGGCGTTGTTCCTCCCGCAGGAGTCAGTGTTGTTCCTCCTGCAGGAGTCAGTGTTGTTCCTCCCGCAGGAGTCAGTGTTGTTCCTCCCGCAGGAGTCACCGTTGTTCCTCCCGCAGGAGTCAGTGTTGTTCCTCCTGCAGGAGTCAGTGTTGTTCCTCCCGCAGGAGTCAGTGTTGTTCCTCCCGCAGGAGTCAGCGTTGTTCCTCCTGCAGGAGTCGGCATTGCTCCTCCCGCAGGAGTCGGCGTTGTTCCTCCCGCAGGAGTCAGTGTTGTTCCTCCTGCAGGAGTCAGTGTTGTTCCTCCCGCAGGAGTCAGCGTTGTTCCTCCTGCAGGAGTCGGCATTGCTCCTCCCGCAGGAGTCGGCGTTGTTCCTCCCGCAGGAGTCAGCGTTGTTCCTCCCGCAGGAGTCGGCGTTGTTCCTCCCGCAGGAGTCAGCGTTGTTCCTCCCGCAGGAGTCAGCGTTGTTCCTCCCGCAGGAGTCAGTGTTGTTCCTCCCGCAGGAGTCAGTGTTGTTCCTCCCGCAGGAGTCAGTGTTGTTCCTCCCGCAGGAGTCAGTGTTGTTCCTCCCGCAGGAGTCAGCGTTGTTCCTCCCGCAGGAGTCACCGTTGTTCCTCCCGCAGGAGTCAGTGTTGTTCCTCCCGCAGGAGTCAGTGTTGTTCCTCCCGCAGGAGTCAGCGTTGTTCCTCCTGCAGGAGTCGGCATTGCTCCTCCCGCAGGAGTCGGCGTTGTTCCTCCCGCAGGAGTCAGTGTTGTTCCTCCTGCAGGAGTCAGTGTTGTTCCTCCCGCAGGAGTCAGTGTTGTTCCTCCCGCAGGAGTCAGTGTTGTTCCTCCTGCAGGAGTCAGTGTTGTTCCTCCCGCAGGAGTCAGCGTTGTTTCTCCCGCAGGAGTCAGCGTTGTTTCTCCTGCAGGAGTCAGCATTGTTCCTCCCGCAGGAGTCAGCGTTGTTCCTCCCGCAGGAGTCAGCGTTGTTCCTCCCGCAGGAGTCAGCGTTGTTTCTCCCGCAGGAGTCAGCATTGTTCCTCCCGCAGGAGTCAGCGTTGTTCCTCCCGCAGGAGTCAGTGTTGTTCCTCCCGCAGGAGTCAGCGTTGTTCCTCCTGCAGGAGTCGGCATTGCTCCTCCCGCAGGAGTCGGCGTTGTTCCTCCCGCAGGAGTCAGTGTTGTTCCTCCTGCAGGAGTCAGTGTTGTTCCTCCCGCAGGAGTCAGCGTTGTTCCTCCTGCAGGAGTCGGCATTGCTCCTCCCGCAGGAGTCGGCGTTGTTCCTCCCGCAGGAGTCAGCGTTGTTCCTCCCGCAGGAGTCAGCGTTGTTCCTCCCGCAGGAGTCAGCGTTGTTCCTCCCGCAGGAGTCAGCGTTGTTCCTCCCGCAGGAGTCAGCGTTGTTCCTCCCGCAGGAGTCAGTGTTGTTCCTCCCGCAGGAGTCAGTGTTGTTCCTCCCGCAGGAGTCAGTGTTGTTCCTCCCGCAGGAGTCAGCGTTGTTCCTCCCGCAGGAGTCAGCGTTGTTCCTCCCGCAGGAGTCAGCGTTGTTCCTCCCGCAGGAGTCAGTGTTGTTCCTCCCGCAGGAGTCAGTGTTGTTCCTCCCGCAGGAGTCAGCGTTGTTCCTCCTGCAGGAGTCGGCATTGCTCCCTCCCGCAGGAGTCGGCGTTGTTCCTCCCGCAGGAGTCAGTGTTGTTCCTCCTGCAGGAGTCAGTGTTGTTCCTCCCGCAGGAGTCAGTGTTGTTCCTCCCGCAGGAGTCAGTGTTGTTCCTCCTGCAGGAGTCAGTGTTGTTCCTCCCGCAGGAGTCAGTGTTGTTCCTCCCGCAGGAGTCAGCGTTGTTCCTCCTGCAGGAGTCGGCATTGCTCCTCCCGCAGGAGTCGGCGTTGTTCCTCCCGCAGGAGTCAGTGTTGTTCCTCCTGCAGGAGTCAGTGTTGTTCCTCCCGCAGGAGTCAGCGTTGTTCCTCCTGCAGGAGTCGGCATTGCTCCTCCCGCAGGAGTCGGCGTTGTTCCTCCCGCAGGAGTCAGCGTTGTTCCTCCCGCAGGAGTCAGCGTTGTTCCTCCCGCAGGAGTCAGCGTTGTTCCTCCCGCAGGAGTCAGCGTTGTTCCTCCCGCAGGAGTCAGCGTTGTTCCTCCCGCAGGAGTCGGCGTTGTTCCTCCCGCAGGAGTCAGGGTTGTTCCTCCCGCAGGAGTCGGCGTTGTTCCTCCCGCAGGAGTCGGCGTTGTTCCTCCCGCAGGAGTCGGCGTTGTTCCTCCCGCAGGAGTCAGCGTTGTTCCTCCCGCAGGAGTCAGCGTTGTTTCTCCCGCAGGAGTCAGCGTTGTTCCTCCCGCAGGAGTCAGCGTTGTTCCTCCCGCAGGAGTCAGCGTTGTTTCTCCCGCAGGAGTCAGCGTTGTTCCTCCCGCAGGAGTCAGCGTTGTTCCTCCCGCAGGAGTCAGCGTTGTTCCTCCCGCAGGAGTCAGCGTTGTTCCTCCCGCAGGAGTCAGCGTTGTTCCTCCCGCAGGAGTCAGCGTTGTTTCTCCCGCAGGAGTCAGCGTTGTTTCTCCTGCAGGAGTCAGCATTGTTCCTCCCGCAGGAGTCAGCGTTGTTCCTCCCGCAGGAGTCAGCGTTGTTCCTCCCGCAGGAGTCAGCGTTGTTTCTCCCGCAGGAGTCAGCGTTGTTTCTCCCGCAGGAGTCAGCATTGTTCCTCCTGCAGGAGTCAGCGTTGTTTCTCCCGCAGGAGTCAGCGTTGTTTCTCCCGCAGGAGTCAGCGTTGTTCATCCTGCAGGAATCAGCGTTGTTCCTCCCGCAGGAGTCAGCGTTGTTCCTCCCGCAGGAGTCAGCGTTGTTCCTCCCGCAGGAGTCAGCGTTGTTCATCCTGCAGGAGTCAGCGTTGTTTCTCCCGCAGGAGTCAGCGTTGTTCCTCACGCAGGAGTCAGAGTTGTTCCTCCCGCAGGAGTCAGCGTTGTTTCTCCCGCAGGAGTCAGCGTTGTTCATCCTGCAGGAATCAGTGCTGTGCTCCTGCTGCCCTCAGTACCTCCCCCTCCCTCCCCAGATAAACCCGACCCCCCAGCGAAGGTGCCCGCTGCCTCGGACATCCGGCGCTCCAGCCTGACGCTGTCCTGGTACGGACCGACCTACGATGGAGGCAGCGCCGTGCAGTCCTACAACCTGGAGGTCTGGGACTCTGTGGAGAAGGAGTGGAAGCACCTGGTGTCCTGCAACAGCACCTCCTACAACGTGCAGGTGCGTCCGTCCCCCCGCGTGTCCCTGTCCCCCCATCCTCTCATGCGCTAACACACCGTCTCTTCCTCCAGAACCTCCTTCCAGAGCGGCAGTACAAGTTCCGCGTGCGGGCGCAGAACATCTACGGAGTCGGAGAACCGAGTGCCGAGTCGGAGCCGGTGACCATGGGCCTAGTGGACGACGGTGAGGGACCAGGACCTGGTCCAGATAAAAACTGGTCCTGATCCACGTCAGTCCCATTATTGTTTAGATAAAAATGGTCCTGATCCACATCAGTCCAGTTATAGACCAGATAAGAACTGGTAGGAAGATGATGATGCTGGATTAGAATGAAGACGATGCTGGATTAGGATGAAGACGATGCTGGATTAGAATGAGGACCAATGCCAATAGACAAATAAAACATAGTTAGTCAGACCTGATGGGGCAGTGATACAGTTTCATCCAGTACTGGAAGAATGATTGACAGAAACTTCTACACCATTGTTTCACCAAATGGGGGTACGTGTACCCCTTGGGGTACTTTGAGTCATTGCAGGGGGTATGTGAAATACTTTAAAGGAGCTGTATCATGCTTTTCAAATGTTCCAAAAGTCAAATATAGGCATTTATAAGCTAGATATGTTCCCATCGTTACTATAAAAACTAATTTGGTGTTAAATATTAGTTTTTCGATGCATCTAATTTCCAACACGGAAGTAAGATGGCTGACTGTCCTGAACCGCGGAGCTCTCGACCAATTGCAGCATGTTTTACGCCCATTTCATGACGTCGCCCCGGAAGAGACACTTATTCTGAAGGGTCACAGAATTGTCTGTAGCACTGGCACCGGCAGCTCTCATGTGGATGTTAGTAGTAAACATTGATGGATAATTCCTCCGATCGACGGGATAAAACAGACCAGCCTGTTATGGAGCTGTATGCGCTCGACCCAGAGTCTGATATGGAGTTTGAAGTACACGCAGTACCACAGAAGTACCACAGAGACCCCTGACAAGTAAGTAAATTAGCGAACAAATCATAGCCTAACAGTTAGCATTGAGCTGAGAGATGTGTTGACTCACCAGTGTTGTTGTCTGTCCATGCGCGTTTTTATAGTAGGAACTGTGTCAGGTTTCAGAAGTAATCCCAGAGAAAAAAACACTTTACTGCCCGAGATTCATGAAGTTGTCAGGAGTGAAGTTCACACACAAAGTTGAGTTTTTTTTCTTTGCTCCTGAAGCTAAAACCACCCCCTCCGATCCCCAAAAAACCCCCCCCACCACCCCCCCACACCCTTCCCCCCCCCTCCCCCAAAAAAAAAAAAAAAAAAAGAAAATTCCCCCACCCCCAACCCCTTCCTTGCTTTTCCCCTAATCCTCCCCTTTATTCCTCCCCATTTGATTTTTCCCCTCTCAAGGGCCAACCCCCTCACTCCTCCAAATTAACCCCCCCCCCTACATCTCCCCCCATCATTTCCCTTTCCCCACCTCTCCCCTTAACCTAAAAAAAAAGAAAAAAAAAAGAAAAAAATTCCCCCACCCCTGAACCAACCTCCTTTTACCTATTGCTTTTTTTCCCCTAAGAAATCCTCCCTCAAGTTTTTATTTCCTCCCCAAAAAGTGTGTATATATTTCTCTCTGTTTCTCTTTAAAACAGAGGGCGTCTTGCTACGATACTGAGCGTGCGCATTTGGACTTTCGTGATTGGTGCCACGTTCATACGTAACGCGGTGGGTAGTCAGCCGTTTGCAGGTAGAGTGCCTTGAGAGAGAGAGTGGCGTCAACGGAAGTTCAAAAATCCGGCCGCATGTAGCCTCAAACAGTTCCCGGAAGTGCTCGGCGGGCCATTCTAAACATTAGGAAAACCACAACAATCGCTAAATAATGTCAATAAATGCTAACGTTATGTGGTAGAAGCTAATATATTTACAGTAAAATATAGCTTTATTTTACTATATTGACATTCGTAATGTTTAAGCACAGACAGAAAATATGATCAATATCCATTTACGATCTTGTAGTAATCCAACATAGTTAATGAGTGACGGAGTCTCGGTGTTTCCATCAGCCTTGGAGAGTCCGCCACTTAACACTTAAAATTTCATTTCAATTCATTGCAAATAAATCGAATTCTACAACTATTTATTACCTATTCTTTTCTTGTAAATATGCTTATATTAATGGTGTTTAAACTGTTACTAAACCACTCGTTGACAGCAATAAACCACAATATTTTCTCTTTTTACTGTCAGACTTGAGTGAAGCAGACAGGTGACTAAATGATTTTGTCAACGTACTATGCATTATGTCTGATCTTGCAACATCATGATTACTGTTTAAATCTGGAAACCAAATTAAATTTTCATTACAAATAAATATAGTTATACAACTATTTGTTACCCATTCTTCCTAGTAAATATCTATGCAATATGAATGGCTTTGAACTCGTTAAATCATCCCATCACAGCAATAAAACCCACAATATTTTCTTTTTCTAACTTTCAGATGTGAGTGATGGGGGCTAACGGGTGACTAAAATTATTTGTAAATTCTCTACAAGTCTGGACTTGCAACAGCATATTTTAATGGATTGCAAATAAATTGAGTTCTGTCCTTGCTTATCACAAACTTACTCTACTGACTGATGCATAGTAAATCAGTCCTCCCCCCAACACACTGAAGACAATGCATTCCTGAAAGACTTCATCTACAGATGTGAAACAGTTTGGCATGTAAAGCTGTTTGTGTCATTCCCAATGTTGTCCTTGATAGTCCCCATCATGGTGGGGATGCTCCAACCGCTCAGAGAAAGGTGTCCGAATGTATGTCTTCCCCAAAGACAGGGACAGAAGACAGACCTGGGTGGCTAAAGTCATAAGGAGCAATTTATCTATCACAAACAAAGATTGCAACAACAACAAAAAATGAGGTAATCATATTTAAACAGTTGCACTTTTGCATACTTTAAAATACCACACCACGAAGAAATTTTTAGATTCTTTTAATTAAATGAACAAAGAACAGGGAAAAAAAAGAGCAAAAACCAAGTACAGTTGTAAAACAACATTGGCAACCTCAGAACAGCTGAAGAGGCTTCAGGACATTCTTGGACAAGTGCAGAGAGATAAGCAGAAGTCCCACATGAAGCATCTCCCTGCACCCTGGCAATGCAGGAAATACAAGGCAGAGAAAAAAGTGTCATGGTCACTGAAGTACAGCATAATCAGCCACTGATGTGTAGCACATTTGTCAAGTTGCCTCAGGTTCTTAATGGTTGTGTTTTATATTAAAGGATTAAACAACGAGCAATGCATTACAACAAAATAACAACAGTAGACACACCTGTTGATTTGGTTGTTTGCCCAGTTATAATCGTATAATCAGCCTTTGAAAAATAAAATAGTTGCCCATAGTATTTATGCATTTTAGAAACACCATAGTATTTATAGTAGCAGTATTTATATTAAAAAGAACCATCCTCTATTATTATTTGCAAGACAGTTTATCAGTGGCATCAGATATTACAAAACCGCAGTTATAATCGATATCAGTGATTTATCATATGTTTTACCAGTCATTTTAGCAGCCTCAGTGATATTACATCTTTTTATAAATGCAATCACTTCCCTATATGTTATCCTTGCCACTTCTAATCGGCAGAGTTGGATTAAGTTATATTGAGCGAGCAGAAACTACATTTATCAGCATGTTGCACACAATGCTATCCTTATTCTAAACTTTTAGCTGTTAATATTTTCTAAATCCTATAATATAGACGGGTAAAATCTGCTAACGTACTTAATAACTTGTTTCGATTTAATTCAGATGCCCCACTGATATGAAATTTAATTCTTTAAATGTTTTTACCTCGGACAAGTGCTGCTTCGACCAGCTGCTCCGTTGGAATATATAGAGCGGCAGTTAGCTAGCGCTAACTTCCGGGAACTTTTTTCGAACTCCGCGGTCCGCCATTGCTGTGAAAAAAATTACCATTGCGGTGAATGGAGTTGACGCCACTCTCTCTCTCTAGGCACTCTATTTGCAGGGAGGTAGCGCTTGGTTTAAATATTCATGTAGATTACTCAAATATGCATGAATGAAGAAAAATAACGATTTAAATCATTTCTTGATAAGGAAATAACACACTGACATGCTGAAAAGCCTTAACAGTCCATTTTTCATTATAGGCTCCTTTATTTTCCTTGTTTTTTTTTTTTTTTTTTTTTTTTTTTTTTTGAATCATCCAACATAATTATATTAAAAATTATTTCAATTATTTTATTTTTTATTCTCATCATCTTTTTTAAATCTTTTTTCCCCCCCTTCTCAATCATAAAAACCCCCCACAATTTGCCCCCAAAAAACTGGATCATTGCATCTCTAAAAAATACTTTTCGGTACATGGGGGGGGGGTACTTGGCTGAAAATATATTTCACAGGGGAACTTTGTTGAAACAAGATGAGAACCACTGTTCTACAGCACCTTTATTATAGAATGCTGTAGAATGCTTCATTGACTTGAATGGGTTTTCCCAACGTTCCAGCGGTCATTATTTCCGCATAATGACCGCTGTCAATGGCAACAGATCTTTTTTTCTTTTTTTTTTTTAACCTATGGTCTTTCGGTGATCCTAATATCCCTCTGCATTGCAAGTAGTCCAGTCACTGAAGGGCGAAAAAAAACCCAAAAAAAACAGTAGGTGAGCACTTAGCGACACCTCGTGACCAAAAATGGATGACTTCCAATGGGCTCTATGCACAGCCCACTACTTTCTGAACTTAAGGTAGCCCCTTTGTTTCCTGTCTTTCATTACTGGATGAATTAATTAACCCAGGTGTGTCTGATCTCAGTAACTGGCCAGACACACCTGGATTATTCAGTTTGTCCAGTAATGAGAGACAGGAAACAAAGGAGCTACCTTAAGTTCAGGAAGTAGTTGAGTCGTGCATAGAGCCTATTAATCTGACATCTTCGGCGAGTGTGGAGATTTTGAGCGCTGGGTCCAAGCCGAGTTAAAGGATTCCCTCTCCAAAAATGAAAAAGACAAAAAGAAGACCAATGGTAAGTCGCATACAGCTAACAGCAGAGGAGGAAATGTCCAGTTCAACTTACAGATATAGCCGGTGCTGGCCCACATTACCCCCGCCATGACTCAACTAACAAACGTTGCTAAGCAACAGGTGCCCCGACTGTGGGGAACTATTTTATTCTTAATAATAATAATAATAATAACAATGATAATAATAATGGATTAGATTTATATCGCACTTTTTTTTCCTATCCAGGAACTCAATGTGCTCACAGTAGGTCCATTATTCATTCACTCCTCATTCACACGAGCTGATGGTAAGCTATGTATGTAGCCACAGCTGCCTTGGGGCAGACTGACGGAAGCGTGGCTGCCATTTCGCGCCTACGGCCCCTCCCACCATCACCAGAACAGCTTAGCGTAAAACATCAGAACAGCAGAGGAGGAAATGTCCAGTTCAACATACAGGAATAGCCAGTGCTAGCCAAAGGTGCTAGCACAAATTCCAGCCGCCGTGACTCAACTAACAAACGTTGCTAAGCAACAAGTTCCCCGACCTGGCCTCGACTGTGGGGAACTATTTTAATCTGAGCGTAAAACATCAAAAAATTATTCGCAAAAATAGAAGACTCTTATTTGAATTTTTTTTTTTGCAAGTAGCCGTATAATAAGCGGGATAATGTCTGGAACGCAGGTCATCATTCGCCCTGTCGGTCAGTATTTCCCGATAATGACCTGCATTCCAGACATCATCCTTACTTAATCGATGTCGTATCATTCTGCTGTGGTTTGATGCACTGCAAAAACTCAAATCTTACCAAGTATATTTTTCTAGTTTCTCATCAAATATCTGTCATCATGTCACCATGGCAACGCACCAACCAGCCGCCAGCATGACTACTTCCTGTACTTTAACACGTTCAGCATGTTTACTAGAACGAGTGAACGTTTGTCTTCTCCTCTGTGGGACGGCGGTTCCTCCTCGTTGCTGAACTAACGCCACTAACCTGACTAACAGCTGCTGTTTGTTGGTCTGACAGAAAACCCGGAGGAGGCCGAGGCAGAGGAGGAGGATGAAGGTACGAGTCTCTGACTTGTGTTTCCGTCTGCCGACTAGCCTTTAGACAGTCAAGCAAACCTGACAGACCAGGTCAAGAGTCTAACGCTGAAGTCTCGTTCCAGACTCGGAGAAGGAGCCGGAGTACAGGGACGTGACCATCCGGACCGACACGAAGGTCAAGGACCTGTACGACGTGGAGGAGAGGCTGGGAACGTAAGGCCCTGCCTATCCTCGGCCAGCCGGCAGGCGGGCCAGGGACGGTCAGTAACCATGTCTGGTGTCTGTGCTGCAGAGGGAAGTTCGGGCAGGTCTTCAAGCTGGTGGAGAAAGCTACCAAGAAGGTGTGGGCCGGCAAGTTCATCAAGGCGTACTCCGCCAAGGAGAAGGAGAACGTCCGGCAGGAGATCGGCATCATGAACAGCCTCCACCACCCCAAACTGGTCCAGTGCATCGACGCCTTTGAGGGCAAGTCCGACATCGTCATGGTCCTGGAGATGTAAGTCTTCCTCCTCCATCATCATCATGTCTCAGCAGCCGTAGTGTGTGACTCTGTGATGGATGGTAGGGCTGTAACTCTGGTTTGATCCGGATACAATATTACAGACGTGCAGTGGACAGCGAGTCAGTGTTTGTCCATATCTTAAATTCAGTCACGACATGATTTTGATTCAACTGATTTAAGATCCACTGATCAACATGAAACAATCAGGGGCACCTGATTAGGGGTGGCCAGAGAAAATAGCAGGGGGGCCAAGGGTTAAGGATAACTTGTTTCTTTCAACCTTTCTGGACCTTATTTCCAGGAATTTCTATGTGCATCTAAGCACCAGTAACATTTCTGTATCACTCATGAGTCATAGATCTGCGTACATCCATATAATGGACATGAAGGGGTCAGAATGAACGGGCCTCTATAAGATATTATCTGAAGCAACTCCTTCAGCATGAATGAACAAACGAATGATTTCTAGTTCAGATTTGGCTTGCGGTAGTTGGGGGTGTTCTCCACATGTCTACCAGCTGTGCGGCCACAACACTGTGATTAGCGGTGTTGACAAAACGAACAGCACAAGCTCGACCTCCTCCATTGTTCAGTGTGTGTGTGTCTCAAACAAATGACTTCACAAAACTTTGGTTTTGTGAACGCTTCGGTTGTCCTCAATGGACCCATTTTGTAATTTATGCATACAGTACATCATTTGCGCATGCTCACAACTGCCGCCAAAGGTCAGAAAGCTTAGGAAGTCCGTTGGAATAGAATAGAGACGGGTCTTTACGAGGTTAATCTGACTGCTTTAATGGACGAGGGGACAACTCTCCTACACGGGGAATACGTTTTACTGGTTTCCCGTGAAGAAACACCAGCGATCGGCCTGGATTTGTCAAGAGTACCCAACTGCAGTTAACAATGACCAACAAGGACGCCGCCATATTTCCAGTCCATACAGGAAGTCTCATGCAGAAGTTAGTTAAATACCGCCAAGAGTAACGATCTGCAGCTTGCAAACAGATGCATTTATTGTAGTTGGGTGGTTAGGTTAGGAGAAGGGTCAGGGGTAGGGTTAGATTTTAGTAAGTTACAAGAAAAAGAAACTTCCGATTGGGACTGCCGGCGTGGATTGGATATATGACGACGTACTGTGACTGCAGTTGGGTCCGTCTCGGATTTGTGCATCACTGTGTAAAACTGAACACCTTCGCAGCAACACCCGCTCTGCAGCCTTCTGCTGGCATGCAGTAGGACGATACAGTGGGACGACGAGAGACAACGGCTTCAGTAGCAGGCAGAACCAAGTTGATCGCCAGGAAATCGTGAAGGTAAGCAGGGGTGTTGTTCTGCCAGTTTAAATATATTGTCAGGTCGGCATATGTAGCTCTTGTTTAACTGCGGCGAGCTAGCGCTACCATCTGGGTTGCTACGGTTCCTAAGTATTAGAAAGGAAAAGAAAAAAAAAGATGTCCACCAGACTGTGCTAACAGGGAACTTTTAGCTAGCGGCAGACATTTCCCTGTTTTTTGAAGAAATGGGTCAGTTACGTTTTCAAACACAGTAAACACGGTTCGCCGTGCCGCTTCCCCCCCCCTCGATTCCCCTCTCTCCCCCCCCTCCTCGTTCTGTTGTCTCTCATCCTCCCTCAGTGTTTCCACAGAAAGATTGTTTACCGTCTTTGGCTGCAGAGTGGTTGTTGCTGAGAGGATGTCCAGTTTTAACAGGGTGACACAAATCCAGGCTGATCGCTGGTGTTTCTTTACCAGTACAAACTTATTCCCCATCTAGGAGAGTTCTCCCCTCATCGATTAAAGCAGTCAGAAATGCAAAAAGTGTCCGGCATCGTTGTAATTAACCCCGTAAAGACCAGTCTCTGTTCTATTCCAATGGACTTCCAAAGCTTTTTGACCGACATGGGCAGTTGTGAGCATGCGCAGCTGACATATGCATAAATTATGAAAATTGTCCATTGCCCTCAAATGTAATGTGAACAAACCAAATGGGGGCAGTTTGGTGTCAGCTGGGATTGGTAGGTGCTAATGTGAAAGAGGCATTAGAAACTGGTTGGGGCAGTTCTGGGTGGAGCCGTCCTGGATTCATTTATATAAGAAAGACCGAGTTGATTAGGAGGGACAGACCTGCAGGGGACTACGGCAAAAGAGCAATGGCAGAAAATGGAAGGTCTGGTGTAATATTTTTATTTATTTTATTTTTATTAGCTTATTTTGACATTCAGATATAAACAAAGCATGCTGCACCATGTTAATAGAACGGTAAATACAGTCGGTTTCATCGGACCAAATATCCATTAAAGCTTTTACTTCCTTGTCACGCCACGTCTGACCACGAGCCATTTTTAGAAGTACTGTAGTCCCACACGTGTGTTTGTTCTGTTTGGTTTCTAACATAACTTGTAAGCTCCTACTTAGTTGAAAGTACATGCAGTAGCATCTCCCTGAGTAACATCTGTCCACTGCACAACTAGAAACATGGATTTGTTGTGAAACTGTGTCAGTGGAACTTTGCAACGAAGCCGTTTTCACGATAAACGGGAGTGATATTGATTTTTGGCTGATTTTGGAATTTTGGATCGATTTACGATCGATTCATCGTTCTATATCAGTGTATCGAAGATAGCTCGTTTATTGCTACACTTCTAATGGGTACTTTACCTTTTAGGTGGAGGTTTTCTACCATTTCTATCCCGTCCAGGAGGTTTACAATCCAGCCACTAAATGTCGTGTTTATTCAGAGACTCTATCTGGTAAATCCACAATGATCCATAATAACACCATTATTTATCCCATTTTCATCATCATCTATGTTGCTAAGAGACCTCTATGTAGACCTGGAAATGATGATGAAGACACTTCCTGTCATACTTTCCACCAATCAGAGAGCTTAAATTGACGGTAACGTCCAATCAGGATCAGCTAAAGATCAACAAGTGAGCAGAAAGTCCTGTGGAAAATAATGTTCCTCTATGGCTGGAATTAAGAAAGAAGAGCTTTGTGATGCAGCTGAGTTGGAGTTGGTTTGTGAGGGTGGAAGGTTTAGTAGCAGAAATAACTGGAAATGAGGAAAAAGCGTAAATATGGAAATAGTTTCTGTTGTGTCTGTTTCAGTGCCTGAAAGCTAAGACTGACGAGATGACATGCAGATGAGGAAAGGCTTGGTTACGGCTGATCCGTGTGTTGTTTCTGCTGTTGGTGATAAATGCTGTCATATCTGGGAGTTTTAGGCTGAAGGAGAACATCCTGCTGATCTCTGACCGTGTTGCCTTTAACAACAAACTAAATGCTGGAAGACGTTTTCAGCTCTGAGAGGAATTCACGAGCAGTTTTACCCTCTCGGCTAATTTTAGAGCCGAGGCTGCGAGCAGAGAGAAAACATGGATTTATCCTCCTCCTCCTCCTCTTCTTCTGTCCCGCTGCATCATTTCTCGTCAGGGAGGAGCTTCCCGTGTTTGTCTAAATGTTTACTGATAAACAAGCTGGATGAATTCATCAGCTGGGATGATAGAAAGTGGCCGTAGAAGAGGAAGACAGGAGTTTCCAGCCGGTTAATCTGCAGCGTCGTTAAAGAAGACGAACCAGGGGGGTGGAAGAGAATATCCATACACTCAAATATCACAATATTTATATTTATTTACAATATTGTATCAATAATAAAGTGCTGTATCGATATTTTACTACTGAAATCTCTAAGATCTCATTCTCTTATGTTGCCAAATAAACAATGTAGTAATTGAATGTGTGCACGCTAACAAATTTCTAGGAATCATTGCTAATGAAAAACTTAGTTAGAAGCCACATATTAATGTTCTTAAATGTAAGTTGGCAAAAATATTGGTATTTTAGGTCATGATTCACTTAGTTTACTTTATAATTCCCTCGTTTTTCCATATTTGAGTTATGGTGTGGAGATATGGGGAAATAATTATTAGGCGAATGTTGACCCCATCTTATTGCTTTAAAAGAAGGCCATTAGAATAGTAAATCGTGCGGACTTCTCTGCACCAAATACTCCTTTATCTCCTTAAGCACCCTGAAATTCCATGATATTGTTGATTTATATCAACAATGTTGATGTATTCACCTTGTATACAGAACAAGTCTGAATATAGAGTCCCCAATAATTAATTAATTAATGTATCTATCTATCTATCTATCTATCTATCTATCTATCTATCTATCTATCTATCTATCTATCTATCTATCTATCTATCTATCTATCTATCTATCTATCTATCTATCTATCTATCTATCTATCTATCTATCTATCTATCTATCTATCTATCTATCTATCTATCTATCTATCTATCTATCTATCTATCTTGTACAGAGTCACTACAGCCTCAGGGGAACAGGGATCTAAGAATAAGGCTAGAACGAATGAAAAACTAGGTGTGTCTCCGTTAGTGGGGTGATATTATGGAATAACCTGGACGTACAATTTAAAGGAAATATTGCATATAATCAAAAGGCAGATTAAATCTGAAATTTTCAGATGTTATCAAGCTCTGGAATGAATTTGCAAGTTAATACATTATCCCTGCGAGATGGCTAGCCCAAACTACTAGTCTCTTCTATTATCATAATGTGATTTACAAAACTGATCTCAGTTTTTTGTCTTACTTCAAAATTTTTCTTCTTCTTTGTTATTATAACCATTATTATTATTGTGATTATTAATCAGTCTAATTCAGAAGCTCTGTGTTGGTTAACTTTGTATTAGGTTAGGCAAAATAAGTTTAACTTCAGCCTTCACACTTGCGGTCATGAATTGTAAGGATTGATGTTGTTAAATGGACACAATAAGGTTGATTGTAAGTTATTTCCTTATGTACTTGACCGAATAAATTATGTGTACTACTACTACTACTACTACTACTACTACATTTTCGTGATATTACCGTGATACTGTCATATCATGATATTATCTTGATATCATAATATTTTTGTGACATTGTGATGTTACTGTGATATTGCGATATTATGTTGTCATATTTGTGTTAGTATCGGGATATTGTTGTAATATTACGATTTCATTCATATTATTGTGATATTGAGATATTATTGTGATATTATTGTGATATCATAGTATTATCATGATATAATGATATTGTGATATCATGATATTGTTTTGATATCGGGATATTATTGTGATATTGCAATATTATAGTTGTATTATCGAGATATTGGGATATTATCATGGTATTATTATGATATTGTGATATTGTAACATCATGAGATTGTCATAATATTGTGATAGTATCATGATTCTGTGATAGAATCATGATATTATTGTGACATTGTGATATAATCATGATATTATTGTGATTTCATTGTGATACCTTGATATTATTGTGATATCATGATATTGTGATAGTATCATTATATTATTTTGATAACAGGATATTATTGTGATGGTGCAATGTTATGGTGGTGTTATTGCAAAATTGTGATATTATCTTGGTATTATTGTGACATTGTGATGTTACATAATATTGTGATAGTATCATGATATTGTGATAGAATCGTGATATCATTGCCATATCATGGTGTTATTGCGATATCATGATATGATCACAATATTATTTTGATATTGGGATGTTATTGTTATATTGCAATATTATAGTGATATTATGACGATATAGAGATATTATGATATTGTGATATTAGTGTAACATCATGACATCATCATATTGTGATAGTATCATGAAATTGTGATATTAAGATATTGTGATATCATTTTAACATCATGATATTATTATGATATTGTGATAGAATCGTGATATTATTGTGGTATTATCATATCACGTAGCAGATCAGCTCCTCTTGATTGTTCCTAAATCTAGGTTTGTGTCCAGAGAAGATCGAGCTTTTGTGGTAGCCCCTAAACTCTGGGATAGCTAAAACAAAAATTAAAACTTTATTATTAGCTTCGGCTTTCAAATCAATGTAAGCCTGTAGTGACATGTTCTTTGTGTGTTTGATGTGTTTTATTTCAAAATTCTAAATTTTAAGACATTTTTATCTAATTTTTTTGTTTGTTTTCATGCATTCCTGGTACAGCACTTTGGTCAACAAAGGTTGTTGTCAAATCTGCTTCATGAATGAACCTTGATTTGATCATGATATTGTAATATTATTGTGATATTGTGATATAAGTGTAATATCATGATATTGTGATAGTATTGTAATATTATCGTGATATCATCGTCATCGCAGCAGATTATGTAGACGGTATGGTATGGCAAGATAACTGGTGATAGCCCTACGTTCCAATGGAGGGAGACAGCTGGAACTTCTGTCAAGATAAAATCCTTCCAGAGGTCCAGAGTCCGGCCGGTCCTCAGAACTTGAATCATGTCTGGTCTCTGCAGGATCTCGGGCGGCGAGCTATTCGAGCGCATCATCGATGAAGACTTCGAGCTGACAGAGAGGGAGGTGATCAAGTACATGCTGCAGATCATCGACGGCGTCAACTTCATCCACCAGCAGGGCATCGTGCACCTGGACCTCAAGCCGGAGAACATCATGTGCATCAACAAGACCGGCAGCAAGATCAAGCTCATCGACTTCGGCCTCGCCAGGCGACTGGGTAACTAACCGGCTGCTTGTACTAACTACCGCTAACTCAGTAACGAGCTGCTCGCTGGCTGACTGGAGGTAACTACTAACCGGTTACCTTGGTAACCTGTTCCTCACACTGATGGTTTAACAAGCTAACAGTCACTTCAAACGTTTGTCTTTGTCCTCCAACAGAAAACGCAGGAACGCTGAAGGTCTTGTTTGGGACTCCAGAGTTCGTGGCTCCAGAAGTCATCAACTATGAAGCCATCAGTTACCCCACCGACATGTGGAGCATCGGAGTCATCTGCTATATCCTGTGAGTCTTCTTCTCTGTAGCTACGCAGGGTTAGTAACGCAGCATTAGCGACGTTTTAAACTGTGAACTTGTGGGATTCAGCTGGACTGGAACAAACTCTACCTTATTAGTCCGGCAGGGGGACTGAGGTTGGATTTTAGTTGCAGTCCAGTTAGCTGTAGCCTGGTCTGGTCCAGGTTCTGGTGGCTTAGCCAGGTGTTTTGTCCTCCAGGCTGAGTGGTCTTTCTCCCTTCATGGGGGACAACGACAACGAGACCTTGTCCAACGTGACCTCGGCTACGTGGGACTTTGAGGACGAGGCCTTCGATGAGATCTCTGATAACGCCAAAGACTTCATCACCAACCTCCTTAAGAAGGACATGAAGTAAGCAAGTCACCATGAA
This sequence comes from Atherinomorus stipes, assembly GCA_023101725.1. Classification (NCBI taxonomy): domain Eukaryota; kingdom Metazoa; phylum Chordata; class Actinopteri; order Atheriniformes; family Atherinidae; genus Atherinomorus; species Atherinomorus stipes. Next base: position 154,129 of record JALJCO010007717.1, on the reverse strand, counting down.
ACAGGTTTTACCATGAAAACCAGCTGTTCTGGGATCTGGTTCTCTGTAGCAGGACTGTGAAGACTCGTCTGTATTAAACAAGCGTGAGGGTTGTGATGGTTTAACGTGTCTCTGCTGGACCACCAGAGCCCGGCTGACCTGCGCCCAGTGCTTCCAGCACCCCTGGCTGAAGCAGGACACCAACACCATGAAGGCCAAGAAGTTGTCCAAGGAGAGGATGAAGAAGTACATCCTGAGGAGGAAGTGGCAGGTCAGTGCATGCCCCGCCCCCTGCCCCCTCTTCCGGACCGGGCTTCAGCAGAACCGTGTTACCATGTAACTTGTAAATGTCTGTAAGTTTTCTGAAATGTTCAGAAACGTCTTGGTTCTTCTTCTCTGGCAGAAAACAGGCCACGCCGTCCGGGCCATCGGCAGACTGTCGTCCATGGCGATGATGGCCGGAGTCAGCGCCAAGAAAGGCTCGCCCACCGAAGGTAGGGTGGTCCTGCTCACTGGCTGCGGCTCAGACCAGATCCAGAATCTGGTTTAGACCTCAGAGACACACAATAACCACGACAAGCAAGGCTGGAGTGAAAGAGCTCAGAGACCCAGTAGGTCTACAGGGATGCTGAAAACCCACGAGACCCTAAATGCCCCTAACCTCCCAAAACCCCTCAACAAAACCACAGACCAAAGTAGGACATAGATGGAGGAAACAGCTGGTGACACATGAGACCCTAAACCTTAAGACCCTAAACCACAAGACCCATAACCTGGAGATCCTAAACATTAAGACCCTAAACCCACAAGACCCTAAACCACGAGACCCTAAACCACAAGACCCATAACCTGGAGACCCTAAACCTTAAGACCCTAAACCCACAAGACCCTAAACCACGAGACCCTAAACCACAAGACCCATAACCAGGAGACCCTAAACCTTAAGACCCTAAACCCACAAGACCCTAAACCACAAGACCCATAACCAGGAGACCCTAAACCTTAAGACCCTAAACCCACAAGACCCTAAACAACAAGACCTATAACCAAGAGAGCCTAAACCTATAAGACCCTAAACTCAAAGACCCTAAACCAGAAAACACCTAAACCCACAAGACCCTAAACCAGGAGACCCTAAACCCACAAGACCCTAAACCCAGAGAGCCTAAACCCATGAGACCCTAAACTCAAAGACCCTAAACCAGAAAACCCTGAACCCACGAGACCCTAAACCAGGAGAGCCTAAACCCATGAGACCCTAAACTCAAAGACCCTAAACCAGAAAACCCTAAACCCACGAGACCCTAAACCAGAAGACCCTAAACTAGAGACCCTTAACTCACAAGACCCTAAACCAGGAGACCTTAAACCAGGAGACCCTTAACCCACGAGACCCTAAACCAGGAGACCTTAAAGACCCACAATGTAACTTTTAGATCTTAAAAATCTGTGTTTCTGACTCGTTTTGATGTCACACCAACATTCATTATGCGTATTTTTGAGCAGCCACTGCCCAGAGGCTCCCGGGGCTCAGAAACTTCAGTATGAAAGTTTACCATCCGGGACGCGACTGTGGCGTTGCAGCTGACTGTTGGTTGCAGCACCACGTCACTCACTAGCAACCGGATATGAACCAGATATGAACACAACGTGCATCATGTCGGATTCAGTAAAGAAATGCAAGGAAACATTAGTGGAGGAAGAGAGGGAAAAAAAGAGAGGAAGGGACAGAACAAGAGTCAAAATAAGACTGTCTGTTACTGGCTGGAGGGAATCACAGTACAGGTAACATGAACATGGATGCGTCACTAAAAAAAACAGCTAAAATTTCCGTTGTGTGTCTTTAAACCCATGAGACCCTAAACCCGGGGTGGGCAACTCTGGTGTTTGAGGGGTGGCAGGTATCTGCCGGATGCCGGCCCCCCAGGACTGGAGTTTCCACTCCTGCCCTAAAAGATTTAAACCACTACCAGCAAACGAGGAACTCAAGTAGAACAAAAGCAACTCTGATTATTATCCGACTTACATACAAATCATTTAGTCCGCCACGACCCCCTAAGATTAAACATATAGATATAAGAATAAACAACAGATGTTTATAAGAAGGACATAAACAATGCAGACAGAGAGGGAGACTAAATGTGTCCCCGCTGTCTGTCCCGTCTCATTCCAGAGGACAACCAGTTCCTGGAGTGTCTGGAGTATGAGCAGAAGACGGAGAGCAAGCCGAGTTTCAGCGTCGTCATCAGAGACGTGGAGGTGGTGGAGGGCAGCGCCGCGCGTTTCGACTGCAAGATAGAAGGTGATCCGTCAGCTGATCGCTGCTCGTGTGCAGCTGCACGCATGTTAGACTGCTTTCACACACGCATCAGCTGCAGCTGCTGACTCGTTCCACATTTCATCTGTTAAACTGCTTCAGTACAGAAGCTGACTGGTGTTTAAACGTGATGCGTTTTCTGTGGCTGAGGACGCCCCCTGCTGGCCGGCTGCCTGCAGGTGTTTCAGGGACATTTGCTGAGGACAAACGAGGCATTTGTGTGAAAACGTGAACATCTGACACGTTGCTGCTGCAGGTTATCCGGACCCGGAGGTGGTTTGGTACAAGGACGAGCAGCCCATCAAGGAGACCCGTCACTTCCAGATCGACTACGACGAGGAAGGGAACTGCAGTCTGGTCATTTCTGAGGTCAGAGGTCAACTCATCATTCTACTGCAGACTTTCCTCAGCAGCAGCATCCAGCAGCTGCTCTCGTCTCCTCATCACTGTAGCTGCATGTAACTGCCCGATACCCGATATGATACCTGGGCTGAGCGTGTCAGCCAATACCCGATACCTGGGCTGAGCGTGTCAGCTGATACCGATACAGATACCCGATATGATACCTGGGCTGAGCGTGTCAGCTGATACCGATACAGATACCCGATATGATACCTGGGCTGAGCGTGTCAGCCGATACCGATACCCGATATGATACCTGGGCCTGAGTGTGTCAGCCGATACCCGATATGATACCTGGGCTGAGCGTGTCAGCCAATACCCGATACCTGGGCTGAGCGTGTCAGCTGATACCGATACAGATACCCGATATGATACCTGGGCTGAGCGTGTCAGCCGATACCAATACCGTCCCGATATGATCCTGGGCCTGGTGTGCCCGACCATATTCCTGGCTGAGCGTGTCAGCTGTACCGTACAACCCATATGATACCTGGCTGAGCGTGTCAGCCACCAATACCACCCATATAACCTGGCCTGAGTGTGTCAGCCAATACCCTATAACCGGCTGACGTCTACCCATACCTGGGCTGAGCGTGTCAGCGACCGCAGACCCATATGAACCTGGCTGAGCGTGTCAGCGACCGACACCCGATGAACCTGGGCGAGCGTGTCAGCGAACCGAACAGATACCCGATATGATACCTGGGCTGAGCGTGTCAGCCGATACCGATACCGATACCCGATATGATACCTGGGCCTGAGTGTGTCAGCCGATACCCGATACCCGATATGATACCTGGGCCTGAGTGTGTCAGCCGATACCCGATACGCAATACCGATACCTGGGCTGAGCGTGTCAGCCGATATCTGATACGCGATACCGATACCTGGGCTGAGCGTGTCAGCCGTCCAGCTGGAACGAGTTGCGTCTGTCTGGTTGACCAGACGACCGTCATACATGCAGCTGCTGAGGAACGATACTCAGGTCCAGTTTGTGTCAGCATGTCATACACAGATCAGGACTCGCCTGACTGGACCAGACCGGACTGGACCCGTCTGGACCGGATCCGTCTGGACCGGACCGGGTCAACGGAGAAAACTGATTTATGTGATGTTGTGATGAAACTTTCAGGTGTCGGGAGACGACGACGCCAAGTACACGGTGAAGGCCGTCAACAGCCTGGGGGAGGCCACCTGCACCGCCGAGCTGCTGGTGGAGGTGATGGCCGCGGAGGAAGAGGAGGAGGAGGAGGAGGAGGAGGAAGAGTAAACGACAGACTGGCTGGACTCCCACAGGAGGAGGAGGAAGAGGAGGTGGAGGAGGAGGAGCTTGCTCCCTCTCAGGCTGTCAGACCTGAGCAGAGAACATGAGCCCTCGGGTGATGGAGGAGCAGGGGGCGGAGTTTCACACACACCTGTAGCTTGTGATGAAGGTGATTCAGGAGCGGCACACTGAGCATGTGCAGAACGAAGCGCTGAAAAAATGAGTCAGAAAAAATCAGCAAATCGACGCAAATTAAACATGAATGAGATTTATTTGTTCATTTATTGATGTTTGTTTTATTTTATTTATTTTTATTCTGTTTTAAGATTTCATCTTTTAATTCATGAAAGTTAAAACTGAAGGATTTAAACAAAACCAACAAAGCTAAAAAAGTATTCAGTGAAAAAGAAGAAAAACAGAAAGTTCCTGAATAAATACGTCTTCACATGAATAAATGAACAAATTTATGTGAATACAGATTCACTTTTTTAAAATGTGCTTTATTTTTTACGTAAAATAGGAGCCTGAAGATCTGACCTACGCTGTTAAACTCCGCCCCCAGGCAAGCACAAACCCCTCGACTCCGATAACATTGCTGTTAAACTCCACCCACTTATGTGTGATAAGTGTAAGCCCCGCCCCCTGAGATCAGATCTGTGATTAACTCCGCCTTCTGGTAAGCACAAGCCCCTCCCCCTCAGGTGTTCATGCTTTTTTACAATGAGTAAAATCTGTTCCTGAGACCACTTAGTGGATCCAAAACAGATCACACACCTGCTCCCTGTGGGAGTTTGGTGAGGAAGAGGGGGTATGATGAAGGCAGAGCAGAGTCACATGACCGTGATGGACTGACTTCCTGTGAAGGAAAGTTCCTCCAACAGCGATGAAGAGTAAACTCCTCAGCTGCTGATGTGAAGATCCGAGTGTTAAAAGGGACTTTCCTTGCTCATTACATCATCATCATTACGTCATCATCACATTATCATTATTACATCATCATTACAATATCATCATAACATTATCATTACATCATCAACATAGTTACATCATCATCACATCATCATTACGTCATCATCACATTATCATTATTACATCATCATTACAATATCATCATTACATTATCATTACATCATCAACATAGTTACATCATCATCACATCATCATTACGTCATCATCACATTATCATTATTACATCATCATTACAATATCATCATTACATTATCATAACTTTATCATCATTACACCATCATTTCATCATCATTGCATCATCATCACATTATCATTATTACATCATCACTATAATATCATTACATTATCATAACTTTATCATCATTACACCATCATTTCATCATCATTACATCATCATCACATTATCATTATTACATCATCAATACATTATCATCATTACATCATAACTTTATCATCATTACATCATCATTTCATCATCATTACATCATCAACACATCATTATTAAATCATCATCATTACATCATCACATTATCATTACATCATCATTGCATCATCATCATCATCATCATTGCATCATCATCATTATTACATCATCTCATCATTACATCATCATCAGGGGCGGGGCTTTTTATGATAGGCACGCCATGCAGCCAATCACAGACCAGGGGAAGATTTAAATACAGTTGCAGCAATAAAAAAAAAGATTTGTTTTCATATGAACCAAAAATCTACAAAGTAGAACTTTTATAAAAACAGGATCAAACCTTTTAGAAGACTAAATCGAGTTTTTCTGTCATCATTAAGCTTTGATGAACAAACCTCCCATCACCTCTGGCCCCGCCTCCTTCCTACAGCGTCCTCTCACCTGAATGGCCAGCCTCTGGAAAGCCGTTGTGGTCCACGTTCAGCGTGGTCATGTGACCCTGAAACGGTTTACATGATCAGGAAGAGCAGAGAAGTTCCCTTTGATCTGGTCTTCATCCTGATACAGAGAACCGCTGACAGCACAGAGGGATTCTGGGTAACACAGACTCACCAGACGCCTTAACGCCACCCGACCCCACCGTGAGGCTCCTGGTTCTCAGCCTTACACGAGCTTCGATTCCTCCGCTGCTTCAGGTCCGGCCTCGGCTGGGCGTCCAGCGTCTCCATGGCAGCAGACACGTCTCTATAACCTCTGTAACCAGATCACATCTCACAGTTTAACCTGAGACAGTTCACTAGTTTCACACCCAAGAGACCGGGTCTCTGGAGTCCTGCAGAGACCCGGAGCCCTGCAGACCCGGGTCTCTGGAGTCCTGCAGAGACCCGGAGCCCTGCAGACCCGGGTCTCTGGAGTCCTGCAGGGACCTGGAGCCCTGCAGACCCGGGTCTCTGGAGTCCTGCAGAGACCTGGAGCCCTGCAGACCCGGGTCTCTGGAGTCCTGCAGAGACCCGGAGCCCTGCAGACCCGGGTCTCTGGAGTCCTGCAGAGAGCCGGAGCCCTGCAGAGACCTGGAGCCTTGCAGAGACCTGGAGCCCTGCAGACCCGGGTCTCTGGAGTCCTGCAGAGACCTGCTGTTGCCACATTCCAGCTGTTTTGATTCAGTTTTCAGCAGAAACCAAAGATGTTAGTTTTCCAGCACACAGGTGTGTGTGTGTTTGTGTGTGTGTGTGTTTCTTCTTGTTCCGACCGTCCGCGTTTGTTTGTTTCAGATTGTTTTATTTTTAGACTTATTTAATGCACAGATTTATAATTCTAGTATCATCCAGCATCGTTTTCTGCCGGTGTTGCAGCACGTGTCCAGTTAACCCCTCGTATGCCAGCAGCCGTGACTCACTGACGTCTCCTTTTATAGCTTCTACCAGACACCACTGTAGTCACACTTAACAATAAATTTGATCACAAAACCAAGTCTTGCTCTGGTCTTTCACAGTTTTTCCCTCGTTTCCCGTCCAGTACCAGACCAGTTCCATTTCTGGTTCTAGTCCCAGTACCAGACCAGTACCGGACCAGTTCCAAACTGACCTGTGAGTCCTTCAGGATAAAAGTCTTCCTCTTGAAGGATGAAGCAGAGTCGTGTCGACACAGAACAGACGACGTAGCAAAGAACCGGTTTAAACTGGATCTTCAGGATCTTTGTTCCCGTTTCTTTAGCTTCATGTGTGAAAACCACCAAAGACCTGAACCAGGACCTGAGAGACGCACCTAGACCTCCTTCTACTGGTGGATGAAGCCTCATCAGAAACGGTCTCCATGGAAACGTGGCTGTAAGGAACTGCTGAGGCAGGTCACATGACCCAAGAACTGGACTGGAAACCAGTGGAGACAGGTCTGATGGATCCTTCCCAGAACCCGGACCTCAAAGGGTCTGATGGAGGGATGGATCCACCCCAGAACCCGGACCTCGACCTGTCTGATGGAGGGATGGATCCACCCCAGAACCTGGACCTGTCTGATGGAGGGACGGATCCACCCCAGAACCTTGACCTGTCTGATGGAGGGATGGATCCACCCCAGAACCTTGACCTGTCTGATGGAGGGATGGATCCACCCCAGAACCCGGACCTGGACCTGTCTGATGGAGGGACGGATCCACCCCAGAACCTTGACCTGTCTGATGGAGGGACGGATCCACCCCAGAACCTGGACTTGTCTAATGGAGGGATGGATCCTCCCCAGAACCCGGACCTGGACCTGTCTGATGGAGGGACGGATCCACCCAAGAACCCGGACTTCAGCGTGACTGAAGTAGTCTGGGATCATCTGGACAGAGAATGGAAAAGGCAGAAACATCTGATGAAGAACTTTGGAAAGTCCTTCAAGGATCCTGGAAAACTGGTCCTGGAGAACTGGCCCTGCATAGGAATGTGCAATACTGCAAGATTCAGTATCGATCTGATATCAGTACCAATACTTTTTCATAGGGCAGTTAAATTACCAGATTTATTTTAAGGAATAGTTCCCCCACAGAATGATGTAACTTTATGTTCCACTTCCCCTCATGGTGAGCAAGACTCTGCAGCACTTTTTTAATATCTCAAATGCAGCCGGCGATCAGGAAGGCTTCTCTTTTCCCCCCAACTTTCATATAATGGAGTTTGCCAGGGTCCGAGCCAAAAAGGTCCATAAAAGTCCACAAAAACTTGTCAATAGGGGATTATCACGCTTACCGGAAGTTGCCGGCTTTTGACACTTCCTCTTCCGGGCCATGTTAACGACAGCCGTTCCTGCTCTGTTATACTGTTTAAATCGGATAAACTCCAAACATACTTAAGTTTTCATTCTAGACTGAAGTGATACTGGATCAAAAGCTGGATCAAAGCGATCGATTCGCCGCGGTGAAGGGCCGAACTTTATAATAAAACACACGTTTGTTTGTCCCCGGTGGGGCACAACACCGGCACTTCACAGCATGCTAGCATTAGCCAGCTAACGTTTACTGACGTGCTTAACATTGTGCGTCTTAAAACACACAAACATCTGAAAATCGGGTCTGTACCTCCCCGTTTCCAGTGGAACAACTGGGGACTGCCAAGAAAGGAGACGCTTTCAGATGCTTGTGTGTTTTCAGCCGCACAAAGTTAGGCACGTCATCGAGCTGGCTAATGCTAACCTGCTAACACGACTGCGCAGTCTGCCAGCCACAAACAAACGTGTGTCGTTTTATTATAAAGTTCGGTCCTTCACCGCGGCGTATCGGTCGTTTTAATCCACTTCTTCCTAAGCATCACTTCAGTCTGGAATGAAAACTTGGCATTGGCGTTTATCCGATTTACAAAGTTTAACAGAGTAGTAGCTGGCGAACTATTGTTAGCAGGTTAGCATTAGCCAGCTTGATGACGTGCCTAACTTTGTGCGGCTGAAAACACACAATCATCTGAAAGCGTCTCCTTTCTTGGCAGTCCCCAGTTGTTCCACTGGAAACGGGGAGGTACAGACCCGATTTTCAGATGTTTGTGTGTTTTAAGACGCACAATGTTAAGCACGTCAGTAAACGTTAGCTGGCTAATGCTAGCATGCTGTGAAGTGCCGGTGTTGTGCCCCACCGGGGACAAACAAACGTGTGTTTTATTATAAAGTTCGTCCCTTCACCGCGGCAAATCGATCGCTTTGATCCAGCTTTTGATCCAGTATCACTTCAGTCTAGAATGAAAACTTAAATATGTTTGGAGTTTATACGATTTAAACAGTATAACAGAGCAGGAACGGCTGTCGTTAACATGGCCCGGAAGAGGAAGTGCCAAATGTTTCAACTTCCGGAAACCGGAACGCGGAAGCGTGATAATCCCCTATATTCTTCCATACTGCTCATCCAATGTAATCCATGTGTCCTGAGTGGGTAGCGTCCACAATTTACTTGAAACGACATCATTTGGTATATTTTTAGAGCCTAAACAGTACGACATCTTACTTTCACGAAATGCGCATATGCGCGTTCACGAAACTACGAAAGCCTCGGCGTTCAGAGCCTACTCTGCCGATAATGCAAGCGTAGAAGAAGAAATTTGCTGTTTACATTGTGCCAAGAGGGACGGAGCTGCAGACAAACCGGGACAAACACAAGAGGGTCCAAGAGGGGTTGGATATTGATTTAAAACAAAGAAAGAAAGAAAAAGAGAACACGCGATCTCGTCTGCCATGGCTTCCGTAGTTTCGTGAACGTGCATCAGCGTGCTTGCTAGAGATGTGATGTAGTATTGTTTAGGCTCTAAAAATCTACTAAATTATGTTGTTTCAAGTCAATTGTGGACGCTACCCACTCAGGACACTTGGATTACATTGGACGAGCAGTATGGAGGAATATTGACAAGTTTTTGTGGACTTTTATGGACCTTTTTGGCTCGGACCCCAGCAAACTCCATTATATGAAAGTTGGGTGGAAATGAGAAGCCTTCCTGATCGCCGGCTGCATTTGAAATATTTAAAAAAGTGCTCCAGAGTCTTGCTCACCATGAGGGGAAGTGGAAAATAAAGTTACATCATTCTGTGAGTGAACTATTCCTTTAGATTTCACAGAATAATCTCTTTAGACACTATTTTTTAAGTCATTAATGCATAAACAAGTAGATTATCATCCATCCCATGATAACCTGAATTTGTCATTATCTAGACGAGAGAAGCTGATATTTGCCATGTAGATACCTTGTCACCAAGGTAAACTGGAGCCATCGACAACCACTTTATCCTCCACATTTATTAAGAGACTGATCATTTCAAGACTTACATTGAAGTATCTATATAATCGCACGAGTATCGATCGATATATTACAAATGTTGGTATCGATGTTATCGATTTTTGTATCTACCCACCCACCACTAGTCCTGCAGACTAGGTCCTGGTTTCAGGACATTTTCATGGAAAATGCAAACATGAGGAGAAACCACGTAGAGCACGTGAGGTCTCTACACTCTGAGAAAAAGTAGTGCTTCCTATAACCATATATGGTTCTTCAGCTTGTCCTCATAGGAGCACCCTTATAGGGGATTATCACGCTCACCGGAACTTCCCGGTATTTGGACACTTCCTCTTCCGGGCCATGTTAACATCAGCCGTTTCTGCTCTGTTATACTGTTTAAATCGTATAAACTCTAAACATACTTAAGTTTTCATTCCAGACTGAAGTGAAACTGGATCAAAGCGATCGATTCGCCGCGGTGAAGGGCCGAACTTTATAATAAAACACACGTTTGTTTGTCCCCGGTGGGGCACAACACCGGCACTTCACAGCATGCTAGCATTAGCCAGCTAACGTTTACTGACGTGCTTAACATTGTGCGTCTTAAAACACACAAACATCTGAAAATCGGGTCTGTACCTCCCGTTTCCAGTGGAACAACTGGGGACTGCCAAGAAAGGAGACGCTTTCAGATGCTTGTGTGTTTTCAGCCGCACAAAGTTAGGCACGTCATCGAGCTGGCTAATGCTAGCCTGCCAACACGACTGCGCAGTCTGCCGGCTACAAACAAACGTGTGTCGTTTTATTATAAAGTTCGGTCCTTCACTGCGGAGAATCGGTCGTTTTGATCCACTTCTTCCTCAGCATCACTTCAGTCTGGAATGAAAACTTGGCATTGGCGTTTATCCGATTTACAAAGTTTAACAGAGTAGTAGCTGGCGGACTATTGTTAGCAGGTTAGCATTAGCCAGCTTGATGACGTGCCTAACTTTGTGCGGCTGAAAACACACAAGCATCTGAAAGCGTCTCCTTTCATGGCAGTCCCCAGTTGTTCCACTGGAAACGGGGAGGTACAGACCCGATTTTCAGATGTTTGTGTGTTTTAAGACGCACACAATGTTAAGCACGTCAGTAAACGCTAGCTGGCTAATGCTAGCATGCTGTGAAGTGCCGGTGTCATGCGGTGTTGTGCCCCACCGGCGACAAACAAACGTGTGTTTTATTATAAAGTTCGGCCCTTCACCGCGGCGAATCAATCGCTTTGATCCAGCTTTTGATCCAGTATCACTTCAGTCTGGAATGAAAACTTGAATATGTTTGTAGTTTATCCGATTTAAACAGTATAACAGAGCAGGAACGGCTGTTGTTAACATGGCCCGGAAGAGGAAGTGCCCAAATACCGGGAAGTTCCGGTAAGCGTGATAATCCCCTATTGGTCCCTGTTGGAACCCTTTGTAATGGGTTATAAGTTAAACTTTTTCAAAGGGTTCTGACAGGAACCTTTCATGAAGGGTTACACTCAGAACCATCAGTACAAGGTTCTACCTAGAACCCCAATGAAAGGTTCAACACAGAACCCTGCAATGATGAAGTGGTTCCACCAGTAACCCTTACAGGTGTTATAGCTAGCACCCTTTTATATCTCAAGGGTTTTATCTAGAACCCACATAGACTTCCTTTATTAGGAGTTCAACAATGCCGCATTAAGTGACATGTTGTATATGGTCTTCACCAAACCTGTCCATCAGTCTGCAGTCCAAGATCCTTCTGCCACAACTTCTTCATATGTTAGGTCGACTGATCTTTATGTATGGAATAAGTCTAGAGGGCAGTGATTGAGTTTAAATCTTTTCCAGGAAAGCAGTGTTCAGGCTTTTAACAGTTTAAGACAGGGGTCTCCGACTCCAGTCCTCGAGAGCTACTATCCTGCACATTTTGGTTGCAACCCTTCTTTAAAGGAGTGATGACATAGCAGTTAAAAACTCGTTTATGTTGTTGGCATTACTGCATATGTAAATACTCCAAAGAAAAAAACGGCATTTTTTACAACGGAGTATTGTTTTGAAACGCCAGACCTCACTTCCTCAGTAATACAGTTGGGTCCGGTGATGATATGAAGCTTTACCCGGAGACCACGTTGACTTCATTTTGATTGGCTACACCTTATTTCGCTATGACCTTATTTGGAGAATCTAGGTCAAGTTGCGGTCGGAGTTTGCTAAAGGCTAACTGCTAGCAACATGGGCAGTTCAGACAGTTTGAGCTACGTTATCAGACAAGACAGCATTTAGAAAATAAATAAACTTACAGGTAATGACAAGGTTGTGGCCCCCTCCCTCAGTGTTGCTGCAGAAGTTTGCTTTTAAATCCATTTGTTTGAAAATCCAGACCTGACTGCAGAGAAGTTACTACTAGCTCCATACACGAAGCTGAATCAGACAGGGAGGGGAGGGGGGAGCGGACGGTTCATAAACCGTTAGGAGAGAGGGGGGGGGGGGGGGGCGCTGTTTACTTGATAGTGTGCTCTTATTGGAGCAATTAAATTACGTAGAATGATAGAACTACGTAGAATGATAGCCTGCTGTCTGATTCAACTGTTTCTGAGCAGAGAGACAAAGCTGACAGACCATAAACAGGAACTTTGATTCTCACTCTGGACATTCACATGGCCTCATCAGTGCACAACAGATCATATTATACACCCAAAACCCCAGAAAAGTGAAATTTGATGTCATGGCACCTTTAACGCACCTGAATCAAACAAATAGTTCGTTACCAGACCTCTGCAAAGCTGAATGACGTGCACGGGGGAATTAGCCATTAGATTCAGGTGTGTTGAAGAGAGTATGTTCCAAGAATTACAGGATAGTAGCTCTCGAGGACCGGACTTGGAAACCCTGGTTGAAGGGATAAAATGTCTTATTTGGAGATATCTGGAAAAAGTGTGAATGTTGTAGGTTGTAGGTTTCTCTTAGTTCCTCAAATGGTTGCTCTGTTTCACCACCAAAGAGCCGGTCTGATCCACTCTACTGCATATTACAAACACTGGGTCCTGACATGAAGGTAAAAAAATGTGGGTTGCAACCGGGGCCAGCAGTGAAACGCGGTTGTTTAGTTTGAAGTATTTCTTTATCCTGCTCCATGTTTCTGAAGTATTTAAAACAATAAAGTTGTTTTGGGCCTCTGAATTTGCCTTCTTGTCTGCAACAAACATCCTTAATTTATCTTTTATATACATTCATACATACACACATATACGTATATACAATGTACACCATGTACTATATATATGTATATATATATATAGTATGTATATATACACAGTATATATATGCATGTATATAAAAGATTTATCCACATGTTTTCTGGATCTAGGTTCACCCATTCAATGATAGAAACTGATATTTGGGACCCCTGCTCCCCTGGACGCTTCAACCTGCTAATCTTTATTCTGACCTTTCTTCCTTGCCACAAAAAAAAAAAAAAAAGTAAAAGTTTTGTCCACATAACTGTAGGAGGAGTTAAAAGATGTTTGGTATCATTTGTGGTGCATACAATAATCTGGGGAGAATGTTCATCTTAAGAATACAAACTCCCATCCATGTTGCGGGAGGCTGGACCATCTCTGTAGATCTTCTGAAATGCTTGTTTTGATTGGATTTATATTGAGCTTCACCAATTCTTTCAAACATGGACCCATTTTTATTCCAAGGTAAGTAATCTGCTTTGATGACCACTGGTAAGGAAAATCTTCAAGTGGCGCAGCACCAGCCAACTGCCCTATTGGCATGACCTCTGTTCTTGACAAATTTACCCTGAACCCTGATATGCTTCCTAACTGCCTCAGGTTCTCCGATATATTTGATATTCTAGTGTGTAAATCAGTGAGATAAAGCAGGATATCATCTGCATTCAATTAATTTTTTGTTGCTTATCTTCAATGTTGCAACCCTTCATTTTAAATAAATTGAAATCCATTATATGAACTCGGGTCTGTGACTAATCTGAATACAGTAGCGCCCAAAGGAGTCGGACTGATGCAGAACTGTTACTGGTGAGTAAAAACACGTATAAATTCCTGGAAATAAGGTCAAAGTTGAAAGAAACAAAAGTTATCCTTTAATACCCCTTGGCTACCCTGCTGTTTTCTCTGGCCACCATGTGGCCACTCGTAAAATAAATTTCTGCAGGCGCCCATGAACCTTAGACAGCTCATTCATGACAGCACTTAGCACAAGGTTATGCTAGCTAAACCGTTAGCTAAACCGTTAGCCAAGTCCTGTTCTGTTATACACATCTGCATTAAATCCAGTTGTGTAGTCGACAAGGTCCCAAATTTCCTTAAGAACAAGGAGGTGCTATACTTTCGTGTCTGTGTGTGCATGTGCGTGCGTGCTGTAGTAGTTTTTACACTTTTCCAGTCCAAACTGGTCTGGGACCCAGTCACGTAGGAACACCGTTCTGGTTTAAATAATCTCTTAATTTAATTTGTATTCAGCAACTAAACCAAATCCACCTGGAGACATGATGGTGATGACGCCATGATATCATCCCACATGATTGAAAAAATTATTTAAAAATGTGAAATGATATGAGATTGTCACAAAGACATTAATACATGTATGATTAAGTGGACATGCAACAACAGTTTGATAACTGATTAAGTAAATTCAGGCTTTTATAGCTACCTAAATATTAGATTTTACTACAGAAAAATGAAGCATTTGGAAAAAATGGAAGTAGTTAAAATATGACATTTTTATGAGCAATAATACACAAAGAGTGCCGTGCCAGGCGGGCAAATGCCCAAAAAAATGCCATTGATTTTAGAGGGTTAAGAAATATAAATCTGATCAATAAAATGTTTCACTGATAAAATAAATAAAAAATAAATGGCTCCGAGTAAATAAACTATAAATACATATATCTTTGAGATATTTATTTAGATATTCAAATAGAGAACATTTAATTCTCTGGACATTTTCTGCATCTGTGGCTCATTTTCTTACTTTTTTTGTTTGCTTGTTAAAAATTTCCTCTGGCTTTCTGATTAGTGTTGGATGTTTTGTTTCTAGATGCTGCTTTAGTTCAAATATAGATACAAACAGCTTTATTATATTTATTGATGGTTTTGTTCACCTCCAGGTCGTGGCTGTTCAGTTGTTGCTTAAAGTCCAGTTGTTAATGACTATTTTACATCTTGTGTTGCTAAAATACATTAAAATTAGGATTATCCAAAACCAGTGGAAGGGGTGAACAGAAGATGGAGAGAAAAGAGTGCTTGTGTTTGTGCTTGTCAGGGAAAGAAAAATGGAGAAAGAAAAAAAATAAGTTGCCTATTGACTAAATTTGTCATCCTGTCTTAAATTCTGATTTTAGAGATCTGTGTTTACATCGTCACGTTTCACTTTGAAATTGGATACATTTTGCAGGACATATTGCAGTATTTGGCTACAATATGTATTTGGTTTAGGTTCCCCCAGAGTCCTCGGATGCGCGATGACAGTTTTTTTTTTTTAACCGATGCAATAACCGATACATTTCAGCTCCCAAAGGCCAATACAGATAACGATCACACACATACATACGTTACTATACCGAATCAAAAATTCCAGTTGTAGGGGGTAGCTCGTGTCTAAAATAAGAAGGGAAAGTGCTGTGGAAGCAGCTTGGGGTCTCCCCCAGTGAAGCAGCTGCTTTCTTTCAGGGTTTAAGCCCAAATTACTCAAAAAATAACGTACTAAGTTGTACCCTCCCCCCGTCCCAGTTTACAAATCCTATCTGCTCCCCTTCATATATATATATATATATATATATATATATACACGATAATTATCAGATTTTACCTCCTCAATCAGCCGTTTATTAAAACTATGCGGAGGTGATATCTCTGCTTCAAGCGTCTCCCAGGGGCGCCTCCAGGAATTTAGGGCCCCATGAAAGACACTCATATTGGGCCCTCCTCCCTCAAAAAAATGATGCAAGATTTCAAACTGTTATAAAAAGAGTATTATTTACAGTTACAATGTATTTTTTGTAGGGCTGTCAAAAAATTCATCCTGATTAATCGCGTTTATCACTTCTAGAACACATTTAGGATTAAAGGCGTCTCAGCAGGAATTCTGCATTTATCTTTAGTAGACTAGACTACTGAAACGCTGTCCTTACATGTCTCCCTAAAGTCCTTCAGATGGCGGCAGTTTAGTCCAGAATGCTGCTGATCCTCACAGGCTGACTTAACTGTACTAATGTGAAGCTGAAATTCAGGTCTGAGTCCTGGACTATTCACAGATTTCTGGCTTGGTTTTAGCCTTTAAGTTATAAAACAAAAGTTAATGTGTTTTCTACATATAGCAGTACTAATTAATAAAAAAATCTCTTGTTTGACAACAGGATTAATTTAGGATTAATTTTTTGACAGCCCTAATTTTTTGTTGTTCCTCCATTTCTATACTTCTTTCTGGCCAAACCTGAGAAATGTAAGCCAAGACTGTTATTTATATACTGTACCAACAAATTATATCTTCTAATGACATAAATTATCAGCAGCTCAGTGTGACCTCACAGCTAGATTGCAAACAGGTATTTATGGTGCAGCTCAAGCTGCTCAAATAAATTAACCGTCTTGAGAATGATGAAGATTTATAGATGTCTTTTGATGGCTGCAATTCAATCTGAATGTAAAAATCTAACTGAACTATTTAAATCGTGACTTTGATTTTACTACAGGCTGCTGGTGGCTGCTCAGTGTTTTCATTTAACTGTCCAGTATTCTGTACAAACAACTACAACTACAGGGATTTTTATTTTATAGAGATCATTATGTTGTTTTTTGTTTGTTTGTTTGTTTTAAGTGTTTCAATTTTTATTTAAAAAATGCTTCATTCTTATTTTTGGAATGGTAAAATGAGACAAATTCCCACAGCAGACTGTAATGATGCTAACTGGTCCCAGTGTTGCTTACCTTCTTCACTGGGAATGGAAAGGGGGGTGGGGGGTGAAGAGATGGGGCAGCTGCTGGCAGATCATCTGTTTACATATGATTACGGAGGGACAAGGACAGTTATTTAATATAAGTATCTTGCTAAACAATTAATAGCACTCAGTGATGTTCTGAGAACCATGTTTTGCCTGGTCTGGTTATGTAAATGTAAATTCTCAGCTCTGTGAGTTTTCTGGCTTATTTGCTTCTGTGTTAGTTACAGACACACGATAAGCTCATTACAAATGCTGCAGAGTCCTGCTTTAATTTTTCTTACAAAGAAAAAAAGAGGGAAAATCACTTTCAGTTTAAGACACACAGCACTACCCGACATCATCAATCATGTGATCCCACTTCCACCTTAAAGGGATATTGTGTAAGTTCTCCTGTTATTTATTCACAAAAACTGATTATTTGGTTCAAAAGTGTTTTTTCATTAATCACTAATCTCTCCCATCAACAAACTGAAGTGCTCCTCTAAGTTCTAAATTTGCCGTTCGTATCATTCATTTACACATCAAGCGGGGCGGCTCGGTGGAGGCTGCCATGTCGTATCGCCATGTTTTTGCGTTCGGGAGAAGCGTGACAGCAGGAAAACACAGAAACTCACCGGACACACCGGAGTTTTCAGCTCAGTTCGAGGTAATGCCTTTGAAAAGTCACCGCGCTGCAGTGGGAGAAACCAGCGTCTCACTGATGCTGGGTTCACGTGCAGTCGGGCAGACGGCCGTTGGTAACAAACCAGATGTCATTTTAATCAATGAAGCCGAGCAAAAGACGGTAAAACATGGGTCAGGGAAAACAATACGACATCGCCATGACAACAAATCAGATGTGGACTGATGTCACTGTAACTGACGGACCGCGTCTTCACATAGAGGCCGGTGATAACTTTACATGCAGCGGATGTCGTCGGTCTGCCCGGTTTCACGCGAATGCAGCATGAAAAGTACGAGGGAGCTGCTCGCGATTACACAGTGTCCCTTTAAGGAGGATTAACTAAGTTATAATAGTCTGCAGATAACTAGATTATTTCACTCAACAGGTTCATTTGAACAACTCAGGCAACAAACCTTTATTTAAAAACTGGCTCACGCTTCGTTCGTCTCTTCTCTTTCTCCTTTCTTTCTGTTCTCATTTGAAAATCATACTTTGATTTCTTGGGGCGCTGCATTCTTCGCCCGCGGATGGATTTTTTTTTCACATTGCTGCTTATTTACACATTTTCTTGATCAGTCGTTTCATTCGCTGTCACTCTGTCAACTTCTTCTTCTTCTCTGGGGTTTATTGGCAGTTTGCTACCCACTTCAGGGAGCATTACCGCCACCTCCTGTGCCGAATCCGGGACGAGAGATTAGGCAGTTACAGGCTATATTTCCATACAGAAAAAATAATGATAATAATAATAATAATAATAACAAAAAAAGAAGAAATAAGTAAAATAAATGAAATAAAATAAAAAAATACCATCTATTATGTTGCATATCCCTATACTTATACATCTACATCTTACCTATATATACCTATTTGTGCTAACACCTACCTATACATGCGTAAACCAATCTATATGCATATATACATTATACACACTCAACTAACTCAAATCCTTCCCATCAAACCTGTGTTCTGAAGGAACACAAATAAATTCCGCAGGATCCCCCCCTCCTCCCCTCTTAAGAGATTCCCCAATGTAAATACAACTTTATCCCTTTCCACCGCCGCTTTCAGCACTCTTCTCTCCTCCTCATATCTCCCACACTCCATAATCACATGCTGCACCGATTCGGTTACCCCACACTGTTCACATTTCCCATCTGCGTGCTTGCCAATTTTGTGTAATGTCCCATTCAATCCTGTATGTCCAATCCTCAACCGCGTCCACACCACCTCCCCCCTCCGGTTTCTCCCAAGCCTCCTTCCCTCCCCAACCTGTCTTTGTACTGCATACAGGTATCTACCTGTATCTTGGAGCTCCCAATACTCCTGCCACCACCGGTGTATATGTGTTTTAATGAGTGCTTTCCCTTCAGCCTTGCCTAATTGGACTTCCACATCCACCACCTGAGACCGTAAAGATTGTTTTGCCAATATGTCAACATCCTCATTCCCTTCCATTCCAACATGCGCGGGGACCCAGACAAAACTCACATCCCACCCATTCCTCCGAATGTCATACAGGATATAATGAATCTCAAAAATCAGCTCCTGCTTGCAAGACTTCAATGTTTGAATGCTTGTGAGGGCCGCCCAGCTATCAGACGCAATCACTGCTTTATCCATCCCATTTCCTACTATCCACTGCAGAGCTACTCGTATCGCTATTAACTCCACAGCATACACTGATAAGTGATCAGTACATCTTTTCTTTACATTAATCTTATCCGAAGGGATATACACAGCTGCCCCAGTCCGACCTGTTTTCGGATCTTTTGATCCATCTGTAAAAACTATCTTAGTATTTGGATAATTATCTTCAAGATACCTCATGGCTGCACTTCCTGCTGCACCATGCTCCTTTATTTTCTTAATCAGACTTTTTATTCCAAAACTTATTACAGGTGCTGCAAAAAACCAGGGAGGAATATTTGACACTGGAACTGTTCGGCTAAACACTATTCGATCCAAACGTCACTCTGTCAAATGAAGTTCATGCAGCAATAAAGGCCCGATACCAGCAAACCGCTGCTGACAGGCAGGAACTGATGCGCTGAGGGAGTTCCTGAGGACCAAACCATTTCTTACACTTTCACAGGGGTGGTTTGGTCAATATATTCAAGTTCAATTTATTTTCAAGTTCAATTTATTTATAGAGCACTCTAACAACATCCTTTTGGAGCCCGAGGTGCTGTACAACTCAACTTAATGGCAGGTTACTTAAAATAAGTCATAAAAATAATATAAAAAAAAACTAACACAAATCGCCACCCAAAGAATCTAAATCGATTTGGACCGTGAGGTTCTTATAGACCTTTTTCACAAAAACCGTAAGTAGCCTACTAATGGTTGAGAATCTTGTCTTCCTGTGAGGGCCAGACTTCAGTCAAACGTCAAAATGGATCATGTTTCCACTCTGGATGTCACATTTGAGCCGTTTACTCGACTCTGCCTCGATCTTCAGAACCAGAAGTTTTGCCTGCATTGTTTCGATCATGTGACCAACGATGCATCGTTTTGTCATTTGTATGTGTTGAGCTGCTCCCGGGATGTTAAAGAGACGGAGTTTGTTAATATACCAAGCTTTAAATGTAATTCAATCACGTCCGAAACTGAATGTTTTTAGAGGAAGTTTTGATAGCGATTATTCATCATTTCTGATATCAGAAAGCATCAGATTAGCATGAAATTTGCAGAGCTGCTCTGATAACATTGACAGGAAATAAAACGTGACCATGCAGGTGTTATTAATGCATCCAGTAAGTGCATTATGTCCGCAAATTAACGTATTAATGTCCAAAATTACCGCCTCTCCTGAAATAATGTTTTTTTTTTCGTTTTAAAGATTTCACATAGGTTTGGTCAAACTTCTCTGATCAGTTTGATTTCAGAATGATTGCTTTTAAATGATCGTGAACAAAATAATGATCACAGATGGTAGAATATTGTTGTAACGTGTTTAACTGCAAGATATCATAGTTCATTCTGAGATTGAAATAAAATAAAATTATATTCTGTATGTTTCGTGGCTTTTATTTAACATGCTTCTGTCGTAGCTGTGAGTAACATACATATATTATTCTAGTACAGCTGTGGGTTACCAATGTTTTCACGTATGTTATAATGAGAGGCTGAGACGAGGCAGTTTGGGTCCAACGATCTTTTACTGGACCCGAGCTGCCTCGTCTCAGCCTCTCATAATAACATATGTGAGAAAATTACAACACAGTTAAACTGTCTCCATGCATGCAAGGATAAAATACAAAACTCTTTTCTTCTACTTTAACACTGATGGATGAAAACAGGAACTCAGGACTGAGGCAAGAGTTGAGGACATAATTTTATTTTATTTATTTATTCTATTTTACTTTTGCTCTCTGACCGCATCAAATGTTTACAGCAGGGATCCATGTGGTCACATCCAGTATAAAAGTCTGTGCTCACGGCTGTGTGACAAAATGACTCGGTGCTTAAAGACGCTTCGGTTTTTCCGTCCTATCATCGATGGATGTTGAAAACTCCTGGAAATGGATGTTGAACTGCTTCAGAGCAGAGGAGAAACAGCCTGGTGACTGCAGTGACTTGACTTTCCAGCTTGAGACACTGTTGTCGGATGCAAAGATCCTCGACTGTAGCGTGTTTCCGGTCAAAAAACAAGGAAGTGTGAAAAAGGTCCCATACCCAGCTCTGCTGGACCTGCTGTGTCGCTGCTTTGCGAGTGTAAGATGTAAAAATGAATACATTTACAAAGGTGGTGTTTTCAATCAGCACCTGAAGCTGCTTTTTTTTTTTTTTTTTTTTTTTTTTTTTTTTTTTTTTTTTTAACTTTATTGAAACATAAGAGAACAAGGTATACAACAAGTTGGAATACAAAAAGACAAAGAAGGAAGAAAACAAACAAACATAACTAGTACAACTTGAGTATACCACAACCAAAATGCCAGGGGTTTTAAAAGCATTACAGGGTAAAGCAGGCCTCAGACAAATACGTTAAACTGCCTGAAAAGGCTACAAGTTTTTAATGCTTTTTTGTTAGTACCATCTCTTATTGTAGTAGTATATTGTTTTATATATAAAATTAACTCCGTAAAGTTTGGCCTGTGATTGGAAAACTTAGATCTGTGTATGTAATATTTTGAAAGAATGAGGAGCAGGTTAATTATGAAAAAGTTTGATTTAAGTCTGTTGTCATAATTGGTATAACCAAATAATACATTTTCCCAGCATAAAGAAAAGTGAGGGTAGATATGATCAACAATAAAACGTGCAAGTTTACTCCATAGACGTTTTGTATAAGAGCATTGCCAGAACAGATGAATCATTGTTTCTCTTTGGACGCCACAGAAAGTGCAGTTAACATTAATGTCATTTTTAAGTCTTTGAAGATAGTGATTAGTAGGATAAAACCTGTGCAACATTTTAAAAGAAATTTCCTTAACCTTGTTGGTCAAGAGGAACTTGTGTGGTAACAGCCAGACTTTGTTCCAGCATATGTTGTCAACAAAACTAGACCAAAAAGACTGAGAGGAGGGTGAGCAGGTGACGTCTTGGAGGAAGAGGTCCCGAATTGTCCGGTTCTTCTGTTTGGGGGATGATGACGAAAAACAAATCTTTCCAATGTTTGTTTCAGTGACCTTAGGAAGAGACGGTTGAGTACAACACCCTACTACACCTCTGATCAGCACCTGAAGCTGCAGCAGCAGGCTGCCATATGAGTGACGTCATTCTAGCTCATCGTTGGTTTTTCTTTTGAAAAATCTGATTGGAGTCTAGGTGAGCAGATGACGTCATCTCCATAAAACTAAAGAAAGAAAGAAAGAAAGAACTAACAGATACAAGCAGCACGTGCTCTGCAGGTGAGACCACAAGTGTATCTATCTGCGGCTTGCAACCCAGTGGGCGTGTCGTAGTGTGGGCATGCGTAGTGTGGGTGGGTCTGGTTAGGTTTAGGGGAAGGGTCAGGGGTAGGGCTAGATTTTACCATGCTCTCATTGGCCTGGTGGGCGTGTCGTCGAGTAACGTCACACTGCGACACGCCCACACTACGACACGCCCCTGTCTTGCGAGCCGCAGATAAGACCCTTCTCGGTGAGACAGCAGGGGGCGCTACCTTCCACGGTCACACCGGAAACGTCCTCTGCGCATGCGCAATAGGACCAGCTGAGTGTCTGTTGTGGCTGTTGGAAGTGTGTTGCGGAGCTATTTTTTGTTTTCTTGTTTTTGTTTTTTTGCTCTCCTGTGAAAGGATGGCTGGAACCGCGCTGAAGAGGCTGATGGCGGAATACAAACGTGAGTTACGTCACTGTTCCTTAGCCAATCATAAAACGTGAAGTGTTAGCAAACAAGCTAAAGTGACGTCTGCGCTGCTACTGCTGCTGTACAGAACTCCGTTGATTCTGTCATGTAAACATTGGACCGGTCCTGAGTCTGAAGCATAAACACAGAAGATGTTTCCTCTCAGCCGATTTAAACATTAGGCATCAGAAAAATGTCAGAAGTTGTAGAAACAGCCAGAGACGGAGCTGAGTGGATGTTCGCTGCCGAAGCGTTAAAGGTTGATGCTTTCACATCGGAGTTCGTTGCAGGAGCCAGGGGATTAGCCTGAGCTAGCCGGTGTTAACTGGTTAGTTCGTCCGGTTTAAATTGGTTGGCTTATCCATCTTAAGCTGGTTAATTTATCCGGTTTAAACTGGTTTGTTCATTGAGTTTAAACTAGTTAGTTCATCTGGTTTAAACTGGTTAGCTCAGCCATCTTAAACTGGTTAGGTAGTTCAGTTTAAACTGGTTAGTTTATCCGGCTTAAACTGGTTTGTTCATTCAGTTTAAACTAGTTAGTTCATCTGGTTTAAACTGGCTAGTTCAACCATTTTAAACTGGTTAGTTAATTCTGTTTAAATGGGTTAGTTTATATGGTTTAAACTGGTTAGTTAATCCAGTTAAAACTGGTTAGTTCGTCTGGTTTAACCTGGTTAGATAATCCATTTTAAACTGGCTAGTTTATCCGGCTCAAAATGTTTAGTTCATCCGATTTAAACAGATTAGTTCGTCTGGTATAGTTAGCTCATCCATAGTTTATACAGTTTCAACTGGTTAGTTCGTCCAATGTAAACCGGTTAGTTAATTCAGTTTAAACCGGTTCGTGCATCTGCTTTAAACTGGGTAGTTCAACCATTTTAAACTGGTTATTTAATTCTGTTTAAATGGGTTAGTTTATCTGGTATAAACTGGTTAGTTAATCCAGTTTAAACAGGTTAGTTCAACCATCTTAAACTGGTTAGTTCGTCCGGTTTAACCTGGTTAGATAATCAATCTTAAACTGGTTAGTTCGTCTGGTTATACCTGGTTAGATTATCCCTCTTAAACTGGTTAGTTCATCCGGTTTAAACTGCTTAGTTCATCTGGTTTAATTAGCTCATCCATAGTTTATACAGTTCAAACTGGTTAGTTCGTCCTGGTAACTGGTTATTTTTTAATATTCCATGTTTACTTAAACTTATGTGACTATGTTGTTTGTTTCTGTAGTTTTACTGCCTTTATCATGTTAATCCAGCATCAACCCAGCGTTATTCCTGCATTAGCCCAGCATTAGTCCAGCTTTATCCCAGCATTAAGTCGGATTTATACTCTCGCGCCGTCCGCATCCAGTTGGGTCTGCGTAGCTGACGCAGAGGCCGTGTGTGCTTTTACTTGAGCGTAGAGTTACGGCATCATGCTGCAGTTTCTTTTCCAGATCTGCAGGTGACAGTAGGGCTTTTATCGACCGGGAAAATCTACAGTGAAGCATTTTTTCCACCCCGATGGTTTGCTTCAGCTCCGGCAAGTATTTCCTCTTTTAGAGCAATAGTAACTGCTGACATACACGCATTCATTCATTCATTCATCTGCTAACCCATCTGCATAGCCGGGATGCTCGTCGGGAACCTCCATGGACCTGCGCAGAGCCTACAGCTGTTACGCAGATGACGCCTAGTATAATTCCAGTTTAAGTTAACCA
The DNA here is from genome assembly GCA_023101725.1 of Atherinomorus stipes. Classification (NCBI taxonomy): domain Eukaryota; kingdom Metazoa; phylum Chordata; class Actinopteri; order Atheriniformes; family Atherinidae; genus Atherinomorus; species Atherinomorus stipes. The sequence goes on along the minus strand of JALJCO010007717.1, from coordinate 129,408 downwards.
CTCGGCCAGTTTTAGTCCAGTGTTAGCCCAGCATCTGTTCCATTCCAGGCCAGTTCCAGTCCGTGTTCTGGTTCTCTCGGAGCTGTCTGAGTTTAAATGGGGCGTGTGTTGAACGTTTGCAGGTGTGTCTCTGAGCCAATGAACAGCTGGTGTTGTGTTTGTGTTCCAGAGCTGACCCTGAACCCACCTGAGGGCATCGTGGCAGGTAAGAGACCGCACCAAACCCACCTGCATCCCGGTTCAACCCGGTTTTCCATCAGTTCTTCCTCCATTATAAACCAGCTGAAATGAGTCTGGTTTCATCCAGATTTCTCCAATCAGTTCTGCTGATCAGTGTGATTGGTTCTGGATCGATAAGTTCCACCATAAAAGACACCTTGTTGCTCTGAAGATCTTTATTATCCGTCCAGCTCAGAGGGAATAATCTGTGTTGCGTTGGACTCCGCCCCCTGTTGTCAGATCCCGACCGATCACATCCAATCAGGAAGTCATCAGATCTGTTTGTTCTGCAGGTCCGGCCAATGAGGAGAACTTCTTCGAGTGGGAGGCGCTCATCATGTGAGTACAGCCGCCCCTAATGACACCTCATCTCCATGGAAACGGACCCAGTTCATGTTGATTAAACATTTAAAATCAACCAGGCTGTGAACAAAAACTAACTTACGAAAAAACGACCATAAATACAGGTTGTGGATTTCCACATCAGAATTAACATGGTCCAGAACCAGTCACCAGTCTGGACTCAGAAACCCAGTGGTTCTACTCTGGTTCTGGTTCTCTGTGGATGGTTTCATGGACCCACCCGGCTTTCATTGGATGAGCAGGGTACTGGTCCAGTTTTAATGCAGTCCTGGTCCAGTTTTACTGCAGTCCTGGTCCAGTTTTAATGCAGTCCTGGTCCAGTTTTAATGCAATCCTGGTCCAGTTTTACTGCAGTCCTGGTCCAGTTTTACTCCAGTCCTGGTCCAGTTTTACTTTCAGTCCTGGTCCAGTTTTACTACAGTCCTGGTCCAGTTTTTCTGCAGTCCTGGTCCAGTTTTTCTCCGGTCCTGGTCCAGTTTTACTTCAATCCTGATCCAGTTTCACCTCAGCCCGGGTCCAGTTTCACTGCAGTCCTAGTCCAGCTTTACTGCAGTCCTGGTCCCGTTTTACTGTAGTCTTGGTCCAGTTTCACTTCAGTCCTTGTCCAGTTTTACCACAGTCCTGGTCCAGTTTTTCTGCAGTCCTGGTCCAGTTTTTCTGCAGTCCTGGTCCAGTTTTACTCCGATCCTGGTCCAGTTTTACTTCAGTCCTGGTCCAGTTTCACCTCAGTCCTGGTCCAGTTTCACTGCAGTCCTGGTCCAGTTTCACTGCAGTCCTAGTCCAGCTTTACTGCAGTCCTGGTCCAGCTTTACTTTAGTCTTGGACCAGTTTTACTTCAGTCCTGGTCCAGTTTCACTGCAGTCCTGGTCCAGTTTCACTGCAGTCCTGGTCCAGTTTTACTTCAGTCCTAGTCCAGTTTTACTTCAATCCCGGTCCAGTTTTACCTCAGTCCTGGTCCAGTTTCACTTTCAGTCCTGGTCCAGTTTTACTGCAGTCCTGATCCAGTTTTTCTGCAGTCCTGGTCCAGTTTTACTTCAATCCTGGTCCAGATTCACCTTAGTCCTGGTCCAGTTTTACTGCAGTCCTGGTCCAGTTTTACTTTCAGTCCTGGTCCAGTTTTATTTCAGTCCTGGTCCAGTTTTATTTTAGTCCTGGTCCAGTTTTACTGCAGTTCTGGTCCAGTTTTACTACAGTCCTGGTCCAGTTTTACTTCAGTCCTGGTCCAGTTTTACTTCAGTCCTGGTCCAGTTTTATTTCAGTCCTGGTCCAGTTTTATTTTAGTCCTGGTCCAGTTTTACTGCAGTCCTGGTCCAGTTTTACTACAGTCCTGGTCCAGTTTTACTTCAGTCCTGGTCCAGTTTTGCTTTCAGTCCTGGTCCAGTTTCACTTCAGTCCTGGTCCAGTTTCACTGCAGTCCTGGTCCAGTTTTATTTCAGTCCTGGTCCAGTTTTACTGCAGTCCTGGTCCAGTTTTACTGCAGTCCTGGTCCAGTTTTACTACAGTCCTGGTCCAGTTTTACTTCAGTCCTGGTCCAGTTTTACTTCAGTCCCGGTCCGGTTTTACATTCAGTCCTTGTCTAGTTTTACTACAGTCCTGGTCCAGTTTTACTTTCAGTCCTGGTCCAGTTTTACTTTCAGTCCTGGTCCAGTTTTACTTCAGTCCCGGTCCAGTTTTACTTTCAGTCCCGGTCCAGTTTCACTTCAGTCCTGGTCCAGTTTCACTTCAGTCCCGGTCCAGTTTTACTTTAATCCTGGTCCAGTTTCACCTCAGTCCTGGTCCAGTTTCACTGCAGTCCTGGTCCAGTTTTACTGCAGTCCTGGTCCAGTTTTACTTCAGTCCTGGTCCAGTTTTACCTCAGTCCTGGTCCAGTTTTACTTTCAGTCCTGGTCCAGTTTTACTTCAGTCCTGGTCCAGTTTTACTTCAGTCCTGGTCCAGTTTTACTTTCAGTCCTGGTCCAGTTTTACTTTCAGTCCTGGTCCAGTTTCACTGTAGTCCTGGTCCAGTTTTACTTTCAGTCCTGGTCCAGTTTTACTACAGTCCTGGTCCAGTTTTACTACAGTCCTGGTCCAGCTTTACTTCAGTCCTGGTCCAGTTTCACTTTAGTCCTGGTTCAGTTTCACTGCAGTCCTGATCCAGTTTCACTGCAGTCCTAGTCCAGTTTTACTTCAATACTGGTCCAGATTCACCTCAGTCCTGGTCCAGTTTTACTTTAGTCCTGGTCCAGTTTCACTTTAGTCCTGGTCCAGTTTTACTTCAGCCCTGATCCAGTTTCACTGTAGTCCTGGTCCCGTTTTACTTTCAGTCCCGGTCCAGTTTTACTTTCAGTCCTGGTCAAGTTTCACTTTAGTCCTGGTCCAGTTTCACTGCAGTCCTGGTCCAGTTTCACTGCAGTCCTGGTCCAGTTTTATTTCAGTCCTGGTCCAGTTTTACTTCAGTCCTGGTCCAGTTTTATTTTAGTCCTGGTCCAGTTTTACTGCAGTTCTGGTCCAGTTTTACTACAATCCTGGTCCAGTTTTACTTCAGTCCTGGTCCAGTTTCACTTCAGTCCTGGTCCAGTTTCACTTCAGTCCTGGTCAAGTTTTACTTCAGTCCCGGTCCAGTTGTACTTCAGTCCCGGTCCAGTTCTACATTCAGTCCTGGTCCAGTTTCACCTCAGTCCTGGTCTAGTTTCACTGCTGTCCTGGTCAAGTTTCACTTTAGTCCTGGTCCAGTTTCACTGCAGTCCTGGTCCAGTTTTATCTCAGTCCTGGTCCAGTTTTATTTTAGTCCTGGTCCAGTTTTACTGCAGTCCTGGTCCAGTTTTACTGCAGTTCTGGTCCAGTTTTACAACAGTCCTGGTCCAGTTTTACTTCAGTCCTGGTCCAGTTTTACTTCAGTCCTGGTCCAGTTTTGCTTTCAGTCCTGGTCCAGTTTCACTTCAGTCCTGGTCCAGTTTCACTGCAGTCCTGGTCCAGTTGTACTTCAGTCCTGGTCCAGTTCTACATTCAGTCCTGGTCCAGTTTCAGCTCAGTCCTGGTCTAGTTTCACTGCTGTCCTTGTCCAGTTTCACTTTAGTCCTGGTCCAGTTTCACTGCAGTCCTGATCCAGTTTTACTGCAGTCCTAGTCCAGTTTTACTTCAATACCGGTCCAGATTCACCTCAGTCCTGGTCCAGTTTCACTTTAGTCCTGGTCCATTTTTACTGCAGTCCTGGTCCAGTTTCACTTTAGTCCTGGTCCAGTTTCACTGCAGTCCTGGTCCAGTTTTATTTCAGTCCTGGTCCAGTTTTATTTTAGTCCTGGTCCAGTTTTACTGCAGTCCTGGTCCAGTTTCACTTCAGTCCTGGTCCAGTTTTACTTCAGTCCTGGTCCAGTTGTACTTCAGTCCTGGTCCAGTTCTACATTCAGTCCTGGTCCAGTTTTACTACAGTCCTGGTCCAGTTTTATTTCAGTCCTGGTCCAGTTTTATTTCAGTCCTGGTCCAGTTTTACTACAGTGCTGGTCCAGCTTTATTTCAGTCCTGGTCCAGTTTCACTGCAGTCCTGGTCCACTTTCACTTTCAGTCCTGGTCCAGTTTCACTTCAGTCCTGGTCCAGTTTTACTATAGTCCAGGTCCAGTTTTACTGCAGTCCTGGTCCAGTTTTACACTCGTCCAGATCCAGTTTTTCTCCAGTCCTGGTCCAGTTTTACTGCAGTCCTGGCCCAGTTCTGAAGCCTGGTTACCCAGTCAGAACTGCTTGCTCCTGTAAAGCGGCATCATCCTCATGAAGGCGCTGCCGTGAACATGATGTCAGCCAAGGCAGCAGCAGTGTGAGCGTGACAGCTGCCCTTCAATTTAACCTGCGGCTCTTTACTGTCACATACCTGATGACATCATCATGACCACACCTGTGATTACCCCCAGCTTCCCATATGGTCTTTCTCTGCTGGTTCTGTCACCTGCAGGAACACAGCGAAGAATTTGGATCAATAACCGACCAGCTGATCGAACAGATTCATATCAGACTCTGCTCTGATAAGACCCCCATCTCCCGACCTATCAGCTGATTGGCTGTGCAGATACCCAATCAGGGTGTACGTTCAGTGAATCAGAACGCAGTCAGAAATAACGTGCAGACCACACCAGACCAGACCAGACCAGCCTAGACCACATCAGATCTGACCAGACCAGACCAGCCTAGACCACATCAGACCAGACCAGCCTAGACCACACCAGATCTGACCAGACCAGATCAGCCTAGACCACATCAAAAAAAAAAAAAAAAAAAAAAAGTGAGCTTTTACAATACTGAATTTCCCTTCGGGGATGAATAAAGTATTTTTCATTTCATTTCATTTCATCAGACCAGACCAGCCTAGACCACATCAGACCAGACCAGCCTAGACCACATCAGATCTGACCAGACCAGCCTAGACCAAATCAGACCAGACCAGCCCAGCCTAGACCATACCAGACCAGACCAGCCTAGACCACACCAGACCAGCCTAGACCACACCAGATCTGACCAGACCAGACCAGCCTAGACCACACCAGATCTGACCAGACCAGACCAGCCTAGACCACACCAGATCTGACCAGACCAGATCAGCCTAGACCAGCCTAGACCACACCAGACCAGACCAGCCTAGACCACATCAGATCTAACCAGACCAGCCTAGACCACATCAGACCAGACCAGACCGGCCTAGACCACACCAGATCTGACCAGACCAGCCCAGACCAGACCAGCCTAGACCACATCGGATCTGACCAGATCAGACCAGCCTAGACCACACCAGATCATCCCAGACCAGACCAGCCTAGACCACACCAGATCAGACCAGACCAGACCAGCTTAGACCACACCAGATCTGACCAGACCAGATCAGCCTAGACCAGCCTAGACAACACCAGACCAGACCAGCCTAGACCACATCAGATCTGACCAGACCAGCCAAGACCACATCAGACCAGACCAGACCGGCCTAGACCACATCAGATCTGACCAGACCAGCCTAGACCAAATCAGACCAGACCAGCCCAGCCTAGACCATACCAGACCAGACCAGCCTAGACCACACCAGACCAGCCTAGACCACACCAGATCTGACCAGACCAGACCAGCCTAGACCACACCAGATCTGACCAGACCACATCAGATCTGACCAGACCAGACCAGCCTAGACCACATCAGACCAGCCTAGACCACACCAGATCTGACCAGACCAGATCAGCCTAGACCAGCCTAGACCACACCAGACCAGACCAGCCTAGACCACATCAGATCTAACCAGACCAGCCAAGACCACATCAGACCAGACCAGACCGGCCTAGACCACACCAGATCTGACCAGACCAGCCCAGACCAGACCAGCCTAGACCACATCGGATCTGACCAGATCAGACCAGCCTAGACCACACCAGATCATCCCAGACCAGACCAGCCTAGACCACACCAGATCAGACCAGACCAGACCAGCTTAGACCACACCAGATCTGACCAGACCAGATCAGCCTAGACCAGCCTAGACAACACCAGACCAGACCAGCCTAGACCACATCAGATCTGACCAGACCAGCCAAGACCACATCAGACCAGACCAGACCGGCCTAGACCACACCAGATCTGACCAGACCAGCCTAGACCAGACCAGACCAGACCAGCCTAGACCACATCGGATCTGACCAGATCAGACCAGCCTAGACCACACCAGATCATACCAGACCAGACCAGCCTAGACCCACACCAGATCAGACCAGACCAGACCAGCTTAGACCACATCAGATCTGACCAGACCAGCTTAGACCACATCAGATCTGAACAGACCAGACCAGCCTAGACCACATCAGATCTGAACAGACCAGACCAGCCTAGACCACATCAGATCTGACCAGACCAGACAAGCCTAGACCACATCAGATCTGACCAGACCAGACAAGCCTAGACCACATCAGACCAGACCAGCCTAGACCACATCAGATCTGATCAGACCAGACCAGGAAAGAAAGCCAGACTGACCGGATCCAAACCAGCTCGTACTGCCGGTTCCTCCGGGCTTGTCCCTGAGTCTGGATCAGATCCGGCTGATATGAGCGGTTCCTGTGGACCACAGACAGATGTGGACCGGGTCAGGTGTTTTAAGAACGGGATCTTGGTGTGTTTCAGGGGTCCAGAGGACACGTGTTTCGAGGGCGGCGTGTTCCCGGCCGTGCTCAGCTTCCCGGCAGATTATCCTCTCAGTCCTCCCAAGATGAGGTTCACCTGCGACATGTTCCACCCCAACAGTAAGTTCCTCTGCTCACAGGCTCCGCCCACTCACACACCACCTGTCAGGTGACACAGAGACCTGCTGACACGGCTGTCCCACTTCCACCCCGTCTATGGACGAGCCAGAACACGCCGCTAGCGTGCTATTAGCGTGTTGTTAGCATGTTGTCATTAGAGCTGTGATTAGTGGGCTGATGCCATGATGTCATAGCAGGGACAGTCTGAGCACGCTCAGTGCTGATTAGAGGACAGAGCACTGTGACGTTCCCCTTCATCTTCACCACCACCATCATCCTCCTCGTTTCCACCAGCATGGCCCTGAGCTGAACTTCCTGCTGAAACCGGATCAGCTGATCCTGCATCAACAACCTGAAAGCCAGCAGACCAAAAGCCGCCTCAGGTCTCACAGGAATGTGGTCTGAGGTCTGTCTCTAGATCCACCGAACCTCCTGGAGCACCACAGGCTGATACCTGGTGCAGGTGTGGACGTTCAGGTCTGGACGGTCGGGTCCAGGTGAGGACATTCAGGTCCAGGTGCGGACGTTCAGGTCCAGGTGAGGACGTTCAGGTCCAGATGTGGACGGTCGGGTCCAGGTGAGGACATTCAGGTCCAGGTGCGGACGTTCAGGTCCAGGTGAGGACGTTCAGATCCTGGTGTGGACGTTTAGATCCAGGTGTGGATGTTCAGATCCAGGTGTGGACGATCAGGTCCAGGTGTGGACGATCAGGTCCAGATGAGGATGTTCAGGTGTGGACGATCAGGTCCAGGTGAGGACGGTCAGGTCTGGACGATCAAGTCCAGGTGAGGACGTTCAGGTCCAGGTGTGGACGTTCAGGTCCAGGTCCAGGTGTGAAAGATCAGGTGTGGACATTCAGGTCAAGGTCCAGGTGTGGACGTTAAGGTCCAGGTAAAGACGTTCGGGTCCAGGTGTGGACGATCAGGGGAGGACGTTCAGGTCCAGGTGTGGATGTTTAGGTCCAAGTGTGGACAATCAGGTCCAGGTGAGGACGTTCAGGTCCAGGTCCAGGTGTGGAAGATCAGGTGTGGACGTTAAGGTCTGGACATTCAGGTCCAGGTGTGGAAGATCAGGTGTGGACGATCAGGTCTGGACATTCAGGTCAAGGTCCAGGTGTGGACGTTCAGGTCCAAGTAAAGACGTTCAGGTCAAGGTGTGGACGTTCAGGTCCAGGTGTGGATGATCAGGTGAGGACGTTCATGTCCAGGTGAGGACGTTCATGTCCAGGTGTGGATGTTCAGGTCCAGGTGTGGACGATCAGGTGTGGTGTGGACGTTCGGGCGTGGGCATTCAGGCGTGGACGTTCAGGTGTGGACGTTCAGGTGTGGGCGTTCAGGTGTGGGCGTTCAGGTGTGGGCGTTCTGGTGTGGGCGCGTTCTGGTGTGGACGTTAAGGTGTGGACGATCAGGTGTGGACGATCAGGTGTGGACGTCCAGGTGTGGACGATCAGGTGTGGACGTCCAGGTGTGGTGTGGACGTTCAGGCGTGGGCGTCCTGGTGTGTGCGTTCTGGTATGGACGATCAGGTGTGGACGTTCAGGTGTGGTGTGGACGTTCAGGCGTGGGCGTACTGGTATGGACAATCAGGTGTGGACATTCAGGTATGGTGTGGACGTTCAGGCGTGGGCGTTCTGGTATGGACAATCAGGTGTGGACATTCAGGTATGGTGTGGACGTTCAGGCGTGGGCGTTCTGGTGTGGGCGTTCTGGTGTGGGCGTTCAGGTGTGGACGTTCTGGTGTGGTATTTGTGTTTGCATCTGAGCGCCACCGTACTGACATGATCTTCTCCCCCTTCTCCTCCTGCTCCTCCTCCTCCTGCTCCTCCTCCTCAGTCTATCCAGACGGACGGGTCTGCATCTCCATCCTTCACGCTCCGGGTGACGACCCGATGGGCTACGAGAGCAGCGCAGAGCGGTGGAGTCCGGTGCAGAGCGTGGAGAAGATCCTGCTGTCCGTGGTCAGCATGCTGGCAGGTGAGCAGCTGAAGCCAAGTGTATCTATCTGCGGCTTGCAACCCAGTGGGCGTGTCCTATAGTGGGCGTGTCCTATAGTGGGCGTGTCCTATAGTGGGTGTGTCGCATTGTGGGTGGGTCTGGTTAGGTTTAGGGGAAGGGTCAGGGGTAGGGCTACATTTTACCGTGCTCTCATTGGCCTGGTGGGCGTGTTGTCGAGTAACGTCACACTACGACACGCCCACTCGACGACACGCCCCTGTCTTGCGAGCCGCAGATAGACCCTTCTCGCTGAAGCGCCTGTACACGCAGCTATCAATCACACAGCTAAACTCCTCCTCTTCCTCAGAGCCCAACGATGAGAGCGGCGCCAACGTGGACGCGTCTAAAATGTGGCGCGAGGACAGAGAGCAGTTCTACAGGCTGGCCCAGAAGATCGTTCGTAAGTCTCTGGGCCTGTAGAGATGATGTCATCAGAGCGCACCCGCTGCTTTGTGTGTATGTGCGTGTCTGCCTCGTCACCATGGAAACCAGCAGCACACACACACTCAAAGCTGCAGATGGACAGGTGAATAAACTGATAGATGGACGACTGGAAGCTGATGTCACGCATCACACAATGACATCATCACGGAGAGCACACCTTCATCACCTCATCTCCCATCGTCTTGGAAACGGCTCATGTTGCCAGCTGGCTGAGTCCTCTCTGCAAACCTGATGCACTTTATCTCCTCCTGATCTGGACCATGTCGGACCCGTCAGGAGGTCCAGGTCCAGGTCCGCCGGGCCGAGCTGACGGGTCAGCGAGTCCTGCAGAGTTTCTCTGAAATGTGATGTCACAGGAATTCATTAAAAACCCCGAACAGCTGATTGTTGGTCTCTTCTTTCACGCCTTCATAAACCAAGACCAGTTCTTTACTCCAGCTGGTCCAGGATCAGTTCTCTAATCCAGCTGGTCCAGGATCAGTTCTCACTGCTCCAGCTGGTCCAGGACCAGTTTTCTAATCCAGCTGGTCCAGGATCAGTTCTCTCTACTCCAGCTGGTCCAGGATCAGTTCTCTCTAATTACAGCTGGTCCAGCATCAGTTTGTCTCTAATTACAGCTGGTCCAGGATCAGTTCTCACTACTCCAGCTGGTCCAGGACCAGTTTTCTAATCCAGCTGGTCCAGCATCAGTTCTCTCTACTCAAGCTGGTCCAGGATCAGTTCTCTCTAATTCCAGCTGGTCCAGGACCAGTTCCCTTTAACTCCAGCTGGTCCAGCATCAGTTTTTCTCTAATTACAGCTGGGCCAGGACCAGTTCTCTACTCCAGATGGTCCAGAACCAGTTCTCTTTAACTCCAGCTGGGCCAGGACCAGTTCTCTACTCCAGCTGGTCCAGTACCAGTTCTCTCTAACTCCAGCTGGTCCAGCACAAGTTCTCTCTAACTCCAGCTGGTCCTGGACCAGTTCTCTACTCCAGATGGTCCATGACCAGTTCTCTCTAATTCCAGCTGGTCCAGCATCAGTTCTCTCTACTCCAGCTGGTCCAGGACCAGTTCTCTCTACTCCAGCTGGTCCAGGACCAGTTCTCTCTAACACCAGCTGATCCTGGACCAGTTCTCTCTACTTCAGCTGGTCCAGGACCGGTTCTCTCTACTTCAGCTGGTCCAGGACCAGTTTTTCTCTAATTCCAGCTGATCCAGGATCTGTTCTCTCTTACTCCAGCTGGTCCAGGACCAGTTCTCTCTAACACCAGCTGATCCTGGACCAGTTCTCTCTACTTCAGCTGGTCCAGGACCGGTTCTCTCACTTCAGCTGGTCCAGGACCAGTTTTTCTCTAATTCCAGCTGATCCAGGATCTGTTCTCTCTACTCCAGCTGATCCTGGACCAGTTCTCTCTAACACCAGCTGATCCAGGATCAGCTCTCTTACTCCAGCTGATCCTGGACCAGTTCTCTCTAACACCAGCTGATCCTGGACCAGTTCTCTCTAACACCAGCTATCCTGGACCAGTTCTCTAACACCAGCTGATCCAGGATCAGTTCTCTCTCCTTCAGCTGGTCCAGGACCAGTTTTCTACTCCAGCCGGTCTAGGATCAGTTCTCTCTAACTCCAGCTGATCCAGGACCAGTTCTCTCTAACTCCAGCTGATCCAGGACCAGTTCTCTCTAACTCCAGCTATCCTGGACCAGTTCTCTCTAACACCAGCTGTCCAGGACCAGTTTTCTACTTCAGCTGGTCCAGGACCAGTTTTCTACTCCAGCTGGTCCAGCATCAGTTCTCTCTACTCAAGCTGGTCCAGGATCAGTTCTCTCTAATTCCAGCTGGTCCAGGACCAGTTCCCTTAACTCCAGCTGGTCCAGCATCAGTTTTTCTCTAATTACAGCTGGCCAGGACCAGTTCTCTACTCCAGATGGTCCAGAACCAGTTCTCTTTAACTCCAGCTGGCCAGGACCAGTTCTCTACCCAGCTGTCCAGTACCAGTTCTCTCTACTCCACTGTCCAGCACAAGTTCTCTCTAACTCCAGCTGGTCCTGGACCAGTTCTCTACTCCAGATGGTCCATGACCAGTTCTCTCTAATTCCAGCTGGTCCAGCATCAGTTCTCTCTACTCCAGCTGGTCCAGGACCAGTTCTCTCTACTCCAGCTGGTCCAGGACCAGTTCTCTCTAACACCAGCTGATCCTGGACCAGTTCTCTCTACTTCAGCTGGTCCAGGACCGGTTCTCTCTACTTCAGCTGGTCCAGGACCAGTTTTTCTCTAATTCCAGCTGATCCAGGATCTGTTCTCTCTTACTCCAGCTGATCCTGGACCAGTTCTCTCTAACACCAGCTGATCCAGGATCAGTTCTCTCTTACTCCAGCTGATCCTGGACCAGTTCTCTCTAACACCAGCTGATCCTGGACCAGTTCTCTCTAACACCAGCTGATCCTGGACCAGTTCTCTCTAACACCAGCTGATCCAGGATCAGTTCTCTCTACTTCAGCTGGTCCAGGACCAGTTTTCTACTCCAGCCGGTCTAGGATCAGTTCTCTCTAACTCCAGCTGATCCAGGACCAGTTCTCTCTAACTCCAGCTGATCCAGGACCAGTTCTCTCTAACTCCAGCTGATCCTGGACCAGTTCTCTCTAACACCAGCTGGTCCAGGACCAGTTTTCTACTTCAGCTGGTCCAGGACCAGTTTTCTACTCCAGCTGGTCCAGGACCAGTTCTTTGTCTGAAGTCTGGGTCTCATGTGGGCCGTGTGAAGTCGGAGATGAAAGGAAGCTGAGATGAGAGGACCACCTGAGGGAGGTGATGCAGGATCTTCCTGTCTGGACTTGCCTGACACGCTCACCTGCTGCCTCACAGCAGCTCTGGTTCAGGTCCAGGTTTAAGTCCAGGACCAGGTCTAAGTTCAGGTTCAACATGTATGAAAATAAACCTTCATCTTTCCAAAAACTGAATCGGTGAGAAGCTGTTTGGTTTTGTGGTTGGTTCTTCGTTTTGGCTGATGAGTAAAACATGTTCGGGCTTGTTTACTTTTGTTGTTTTGCTTTTGTTTACCTTCTTGTTTTCAATAAAGGATCAATAATCGTGTTCAATGACATACTTTCATTTTTACAGCAAGAGGCTGGAAATGGTTCTGAATCCCAAATTTTTATTTTATCCAAAGGTTTTCAAACTGACTGGTCCAGAACCAGCAGACTGGTCCAGAACCAGCGGATCTGTGACCATTTGTTGATGGAATGTTTGTGTTTACAGCTGTTCTCGGGTCACATGAACTCGATGAGCTGCAGTCATGTGACTAAAGGGAGTTCTGTGGAACTGGATCCAGCTCTGGGTTTAAACTGGGATTAGTGGGATTATTTAACCGCTTGAAATCACAGAAGGAAGTTCAGAGAACAAACATGACAGACTAGTTCCTGAAACAGAGCCAGTTCTGATCTGTTTAGTCTGCAACCAGAACCAGAATCTGCCCTGCCAGACATGAAAACATGACCCACTGATTAACCTCAGCAACATGAAGTGGTGCTGATGGTTCTGCTGTGGTTTCCATGGTGATGATGTCATGATTACATCACCTCCAGTGGATCAGACATGGAGAACAAATCTGAACCGGATCAGAACCTGAACAAGACCTGTTTCAGTCTCGTTAGTTCAACACAAAGTTTTCATGTTGTTGTTCAGGTGAAGAGGAGGAACCCCCCCTCTCTCTCTCTCTCTCTCTCTCTCTCTCTCCCTCCAGCTCCTCCCTCTCTTTCATGTGTAGCTGGGCGAGCGAGCTTGGCTCCCTGCAGGTAAACTCTCACCTGCAGCTGCCAGCTGATGGTCGGGGTGGAACCGTCCTGACAGGTAGACAAGAGGAGACCAGGAGGAGACCGTCACTGGTGTTTCAGTCAATTAAAAACGTTTGGGAATGAGTTGTGAACATGGACGGAGTGTTGTCCTGTTTGTCTTCAGGGACATGAAGATTAAAAAGTGTGCGGTCGTTTAAAGGACGCAGAGATTTGTCCCAAAACAGAAGAACTACAAACAGGTTTGATCTTTGGATCATTTATTTGTTTTTTAATGACCAACAATATTCCTGATGTACAAGAGTCCTGATTGACGATAGTCCTGATGGACAACAGTCTTGACTGTGTTCCCGATGGACTATATTCCTGATGCACAATATTCCTGATTAGCAACAGTCCTGATGGACTATATTCGTGATGTACAAGAGTCCTGATGGTCTATATTCCTGAAGGACAATATTCCTGATGGACTATATTCCTGAAGGACAATATTCCTGATGGACTACATTCCTGATTGGCAACAGTCCTGATGGACTATATTCGTGATGTACAAGAGTACTGATGGTCTATTTTCCTGAAGGACAATATTTGTGATGTACAAGAGTCCCGATGGACTATATTCCTGATTAGCAACAGTCCTGATGGACTATTTTCCTGAAGGACAATATTCCTAATGGACTATATTCCTGATTGGCAACAGTCCTGATGGACTATATTCCTGATGACAATATTCCTGGGCAACAGTCCTGATGGACTATATTCGTGATGTACAAGAGTCCTGATGGTCTTTTTCCTGAAGGACAATATTGCTAATGGACTATATTCCTGATTGGCAACAGTCCTGATGGACTATATTCCTGATTGGCAACAGTCCTGATGGACTATTTTCCTGATGGACAAGAGTCCTGATGGACTATTTTCCCGATGGACAAGAGTCCCGATGAACTGTATTCCTGGTTAGCAACAGTCCTGATGGACTATTTTCCTGAAGGACAATATTCCTAATGGACTATATTCCTGATTGGCAACAGTCCTGATGGACTATATTCCTGATTGGCAACAGTCCTGATGGACTATATTCGTGATGTACAAGAGTCCTGATGGTCTTTTTTCCTGAAGGACAATATTCCTGATGTACAAGAGTCCTGATGGACTATATTCGTGATGGACAGTATTTCTGATGGACCATTTTCCTGATTGACAATGTGGAGCTGGTAAAACTTTGGATACTGAATCCTTTCATCCCACAGGACGGTCTTTCAAAACAAAAAGATTCCTGAAAGTCCAAAGAAATGGCCTAAAAACCAGGACCCAGGACTAGAACTGAACTAAACTAAACCAGAGCCTCGGTTTAAGGGCAGGACTCGTGCTGTCAGGAAGGAGTGTTGCGGAGAGAAACGAAGCTGGTGTCAGTTCCAGAACACCATCATAGAAGCAAAAAGAGAACATTTGAAAATATCATCTCATCTAATCGACATAATTCTCGTGTGTTATTCAGCACAGTTAACTCGGTTCTTAATCCTACACAGAATGTCTGCTTAGAAGCATCTCCTGAAATGCGCAGTAATTTCCCAGTGTTTTTTTAGGGGTTGCCACTTTTGAGCGCTCATAAAATTCCCTGGCCCTGACCTTTTATTCTAGCACCTCGTTCTGATATCTTAATCATTTTGAACTGGTCTCTCTCTCTCTCTGTTAGAGGATACAGTGTGTCATCTTAAGCCCTCGGGCTCCCCCTGCGATCCTACAGTCTACCTCCTTGGTTTTTTAAAGAGATTTTCAGTGTGTTCTTGCTATTATCAACAATAGTTTGTCCTTTGCTTAAAGTTCTACCGTGTAACTCTTGGCCACTAGGAGCGCTAAACCTGTTACGGCGCCAACGTCTCACAGGCCTCACGGCAATGACGCAAATTTAAATCTCCTCTCCCGTGTTTGGATATAGAAATAAATGAATCTATCAAGATTAAAGAATTTTCTAAAGGATTTTTCACCATTGGAGGATCTGCCCCTGGAGGAGGTATGCGCCTCTAACTGTTTCCAATGTCCACTCCTGTTTTTGATCTGCAGTGATACCTTTGCCTCTTTCTTTTTCTGGTCTCCTCAGACATCACTTGCACCTTCTTACTTTGTTCTGCCATGACAAAGCTTCGAGTAATGAGAGAAAGCAGCACAAGTAGAGGTTTCTGTGTTTACAGAAGAGGAGCCGTAAAGCAACTTGCTTTATGACACTTTCATCAACGGCCCGCCTCTCCACAGTTACGATGTCTGGTTTCTGCAGAGGACAGCCCGCTTAGAGGGCTCAGAGGGCACATTGGCCCCAAAGAATCATATAATACTACTCATTTTTGGCTTAATATTAGAGTCAAAAGTTACACGGTTTAACTTTAAAAAGCCTGGTCTTGACCACTTTGTGTTGGCTAATAGGCCAATTTCAAAGCTTCCCTTTGCTTCCAAATTCTCAGAGAAGATTGTATCTTGCCAACTACAGTTGTTTTTGGATGAAAACAACACATTGGACACTTTTAAAACTGGCTTTAAAACTTTTCACAGTACTGAATCTAGACTATTAAAGGTTGAATATGGAACACGGACAGAACAGCGACATCACGTGTGTCTAGGTTGTAGTTGCAACGGCAGAAAAACAACTCCAGCCGCTGGGATGCCAGGCTCACTGCTGATACGCAAGTGACCAACAGTCTGCATCATGTCCAACAAGTAACACAGAGGAGTTTATAACTGACAGCTAGCGTTAGCCATGTTAGCAAACAAGCTAGCTTACCGATCCAGGAGAAAAGTCGCCATTTCCGTGTTTTGATGCCGTGGAAAACGTTTATGTGGGTCCATTTAGTGAAGTCTTCACATAAATTTACTCCAGTTTTTGCTCTTCTCAGGTCACTCCTCCTCAGAAACAGATAACATCTCCAGGACACTGAAGCAGCTGCTTCACTCGCCGTCTCCACTGTTTCCCTGTACCAGCCGCACTGTGCCCAACTTATTGTTACCACACAGAGATCGTATTTGGCAACCCGCAATGGCGGCGTGTATTGGCTTGTAGAAGTAAACGTAATGTTATTGTTAAACCCGGAAAAAATTATTTTATAATTATTTTCAAGCTATATATATATATATTTTAGGAAATGTTGTGCTTTTATTCTGCAACCCTCCAAACGACCTGTGGAGGGTTTGTTTTGTTTTGTTTGTTTTTTTTTTTTTTTTAAATATAGCTTTTGATAAAAATGTTCCATATTCAACCTTTAACACTTCTGTGTCATGTGGAGTCCCACAAGGCTCAGTTTTAGGGCCACTGCTATTTTGTTCAAATTTATTACCCCTGGGTTCCTTCAGAAGCATGAAATTGGACTGGTCTTCGACTGTTTAGAGCAGGGGTGCCCAAGTCCAGTCCTCGAGAGCTACTGTCCTACAATTTTTAGAATATATCCTCCCCAACACACCTGAATCAAATGATTAATTCCCTCAGGCGCATGTCATTCAGCTATGCATAGGCCTGGTAACGAGCCATTGATTCAGATGTGTTGGACAAGGGATGCAACCAAAATGTGCAGGATGGTAGCTCTCGAGGACTGGACTTGGGGACTCCTGGTTTAGAGGAAATCAAAGCTTGGTTGGCCCTAAACTTTTTAAATTTCAGTGAAAAGAAAAGAGGTGATGGTGTTTGGACCAAGTGGTCCCTGTCAATCCACCTGGGACCCCTGACGGTGTAGTCTGGACACACCATTACCAATCTGGGTTTAATCTGGATTTTAAATTGGGCAGCCAAGTCAGAGATGCCGTTAAGTCCTGTTTTTATCACTTAAGGTGGTTGGCAAGGTTTAAAGTTTTTCTCTCAGGCAGCAATTTGAAACATGATACATGATTTTATTTAATCCCATTTAGATTATTGTAATGGTCTTTATGGTCTTTATGTTGGAGTGAACCGGTCTATTGTCATGTCTCGTCCAGAAAACTGCTGCAAGACTTTTAACAGGTACTTCTAAAAGAGAACATGTCACACTTGTCCTGGCTTCACTCCACCAGCTGCCTTTTAAAATCAACTTAAAGCTTCTTATGTTTGTCTAAGTGTTTAAATGAATGAAACTCTGAGTATTGAACCTTTTCCTGAACCAAAGGGCTGGAAAGCCTCAGTTGTTCATTTGGCTTCATTTGGCCATCACTACTCGTCCTGTCTCGTCTTGTCTTGTCCCAGCTGGTCTCATCTCGTCTCGTCTCGTCTCATTTCGTCTCATCTCGTCTCATTTTGTCTCATCTCATCTCATCTCATCTCGTCCCATCCTGTCTTGTCCTGTCTTTAGTGAAGAGCATAAATGGGCCTTGACTCCATTGAGCTGAGAGAGTTTTGATGTGGTTTTGAAATTATAAAAAACGAAAGCCGGTTCATCTACTTAAAAACGAGGTCATCAGAATAAAACTGGGCAGGACCCGTTATTGATCCCTGTGGGACTCCATCGTACAGCTATCTGTAAAATCAGAACCAGCTCACAGATTTTCATCAGAACTATAAACAAAAACAGAACTGTCAACATCAGATCTTTTATTTTCTGTTACTCCTGTTCATCATGTCTGGTGTCCATGTCCTCAGAACAACCAGTGTGTGTGTGTGTGTGTGTGTGTGTGTGTAGGGACCAGTTGGACCAGATGGAAGGTGGGATGGTGGTTAAATGATGGCAAGGTTCTGGTTTAGGGTCTTTACATCCCATCTACTACCCCGCTGCTGATTGGCTACGAGAACATCAGCTTAAAAATGAAGTCTGATGAAACAGCAGCAAATTTACACAGAGGACAGAGTTCAGATGTCCACCAGGAACAGGACAAGACAGGACTAAACAAACTGGTTTATCTGGTTTTTCTACTGCTACTAAACTGGGAAGTTAGAGGCCGACAACGCCGGACTCACGTGATGTTTTAACACACTAATGAAGGAAACACAGATGGAAGATGAAAACATCACGATGTGTTCACGGTTCTTTGTTTCATTGGAATTTTGTGTTTCAGACAGTTTATGTTCCGTCATACTGATTTATGAGGCTTTCGAACAACGTTGAGTTCAACAGACTAGTACAGCTGTTAAGATGAGGGTGATGATGATGAAGATGTGAGGTGTTTCATTCCTGCAGGATGTGGAACAGCTTTCTCTGGGAATTATAATCCCATAGTTCCCAGTAGTTCTCGTACTGTATTTGGACCCGGACCCGGCTGTGAATATCCAGGACTTTGCGTCAGCTGAGTCAGCAGGAGACGGTTCCTGGTTTGCTGTGAGGTCAGTCTGGATCTGCTGAAGTCCTGTTCTCCTGCGTCTATTCCCATTACAGAACAGAGGCCCCTGCTGAGGAGGAGGAAGATCATATGCTGTCATCATCAATATTTTGCTCCTCAGACCATCAGGAAGACAATGCCGTGTGAATAAAGCAGGAATCAAACCTGCAACATTGGTGGGATGTCGGCGTGGCACCCCCTGCTGCTCACCTGGGCGCTGCTTGCCGCCGCGGTCCGAAGCCACACCTGGAGACCCTGCACAGGTAGGCCTGCTTCATTTCCTCAGCGCGTCCTCCATCACATGTAGCGTGCAGTAAACCGCTGCTGCAGCAGCTTCATCTCCAGAGGACGGCCAGGAAAGTCCATCAGGTGTAGACGTGTCCTGGTCAGCTGGATGGTTCAGATCTGTTCACAACACAGGCATGTCCAGGAAGTCTTCCTGGGCGGTCCGAGGTATCCTTCATGGCTAATCCTATCCCAAGATGCATTGCGGATAAAGCAGGAAATGGAGCGAGCGAGGAATTTACATTTAAATGCAAATATTTTAAATAAATCAGGTGGTCCAAAAATTGAAAGCTTCAAGTGGTTATGTTGTTAGGCTTTGCAAAGACATTTTTTAAATGTTGCTTTTGTCAGAAATCATACAAAAAATCCTAAATAAGGTTGTATGGTGGGTCCTATATTATATTGTCACTTTGCGATGATAAAGCTGCTGGACCTCCTCTAAAATCAGCAAAACAAGGAGAAAACTCAGTATGATGAAGCTCCATTCTTGCTTTGATTTAGTGCGTCATAACTGGTAGGTAACAACAGATATGCAGAGGAGACCATCCGAAATCACAGCTTCTCACTTACACCTTATGTGGTCTAAGAAGGACCAAGCCTATGTAGACCGGGTAGGACATGTCCTTCGAAGAACGCAGCCCCTGAATTTGGACATAGCCTATAAATACATCCAGGAAGTCTTTGAATACATTCAGAAAGTCTTTGAACACTTCCAGAACGAAAGTCTTTGAACACTTCCAGGAAGTCTTTGAACACTCCCAGAAAGTCTTTGAACACTTCCAGAAAGTCTTTGAACACTTCCAGGAAGTCTTTGAACACTTCCAGAAAGTCTTTGAACACTTCCAGAAAGTCTTTGAACACTTCCAGAAAGTCTTTGAACACTTCCAGGAAGTCTTTGAACACTTCCAGAAAGTCTTTGAACACTCCCAGAAAGTCTTTGAACACTTCCAGAAAGTCTTTGAGCACTCCAGAAAGCTTTAACACTTCCAGAAGTCTTTAACACATCCAGAAAGTCTTTGAACAATTCCAGAAAGTCTTTGAACACTTCCAGAAAGTCTTTAACACATCCAAAGTCTTTAATTAGGAACTTAACACCAAACTTTGAACACCCAGAAAGTCTTTAACACTTCCAGAAAGTCTTTGAACACTTCCAGAAGTCTTTGAACACTTCCAGAAAGCTTTGAACACATCCTCCCCATCCAGGAAGTCTTTGAACACTTCCAGAAAGTCTTTGAACACTTCCAGGAAGCTTTACACCCGAGCTTTGACAGTCTTTGAACACTTCCAGAAAGTCTTTGAACACTTCCAGAAAGTCTTTGAACACTTCCAGGAAGTCTTTGAACACTTCCAGAAAGTCTTTGAACACTTCCAGAAAGTCTTTGAACACTTCCAGGTAGGGCTGGGCGATATGGACCAAAAGTCATATCTCGATATATTTAGGCTGAATATCGATATAGGATATATATCTCTATATTTTTATCGCAAAATGAGAGCAAATGTTTTGTTCCAGTCAGAGCCAAATATGACATTACAAGTAGTTTAATTTAAACAGACCGGATGAAATAACGCTCAGCTGTTCAAAGAATGATAAAATGTAAACAGAAATACTGTAAAATACTGTATGTAATAATACTCGCACATGCAAGTAAGGAACATTACACAGAATTAAATGTAACAAACCCTAGTAAGGTTAACATTTATATACAAAGACAAAACAAACACACATTGAACTCCAAATCTTGATATGGGCGATATGGTCCAATTCCATATCTCATTTGAAAATATATCGATATATTTTTCATATCGATATATCGCCCAGCCCTACTTCCAGGATATCTTTGAACATTCCAGGAATTCTTTGAACACACCCAGGAAGTCTTTGAATACATCCAGGAAGTCTTAAAACATTTCCAGGAAGTCTTTAAACATTTCCAGGAAGTCTTTGAACACTTCCAGAGAGTCTTTGAGCACTTCAAGGAAGTCTTTGAACACATCCAGAAAGTCTTTGAACAATTTCAGGAAGTCTTTAAATACACCCAGGAAGTTTTTTTTTTTCTTTTTTCTTTACATTAAACACAAATACGTGTATACCACAACGCCATCATCTTCTTGCTTCAGAGAGCCCACTCTCATCTGGACCAGTCAGGCAGCACTTTGAGGGTCATGTTCTTTGATTTTTCAAGTGCCTTTAATACTATTCAGCTGCTTTGCTATGTGAGAAGCTCCATAACTTCCAGGTGGATCCTCCACAACCACCTGGATTTTCGACTACCTAACAAACAGACCACAGTTTGTGAGACTGAAAGGTTGTGTGTCTGAGATGGTGGTCAGCAGCACTGGAGCACCACAAGGAACTGTACTCTCACCATTCCTCTTTACACTGTACACCTCAGACTTCCAGTACAACTCTGAGTCCTGTCATCTGCAGAAATACTCTGATGACTCTGCAGTTGTGGGGTGTATCAGTGATGAACAAGAAGCCGAGTACAGGGAACTGGTCAGTCAGTTGGTGAAACGGTAACAATCAGCTCATCTTAAAAACCAACAAGACTAAAGAGATGATTGTTGACTTCAGGAGGAGCAAGAATAAGCAGCATAGTCCTGTCATCCTGGAAGAGGAGGTGGAGGTGGTGGAGAACTACAAATACCTGGAGTTCAGCTGGATCATCTTTCAAATTCCCTTAAAAAAATCAGATTGTCCTTTACTTGCAGAATAACTGCTTGTCTTGTTATTGTCTTTATATACCGCTGGACTTGAGTCCAGAATGCTTTAGAAAACACACACTGATAAATCAAATGACGAATTCTCCTCTTCATTCTCACAGAATTTACATAAATCATCATCATTGTTTGATCTTGCCAGTATCTTTTGTGTTGGATAAATTTTATGTAATATCTTAAATGAAACTTCTTTAACTTTATTCACACAGAACTTTTCACCAACCAACCACGCTTTCTACCAGTTAATTTCTCCATAAACACAATTCCAGATAGGTTGACCTAAGGGTAAGGTCATAGTTTGAAAACACTTTTTAATCATTTTATTTGAGCACCTGTTCTTCATTATGTCAACTTCTCCAACAAACATCTGAGTACTGAAAGATTCGCCTGCAGGGAAACTAAATTGACAGTCCCCCGAGCTTCTAGAAGCTGCAGTACACCGTCGGGAATGGCATCAAACACAACAGCATACTCTTTAGGTGGAACTGGGAACTGATATTTGCTAATGAAATCCTGGTAAGACAGTAACTGTCCACCATTTACAAGTTGTTTACCGTATATAATCCCATAATCAAACCACTTCCCGTAAAATAAAGGTCCAGGAAGTCCCCCTGCACTTCCAGGAAGTGTTAACATAGCTTAGCAGCAGGATGTAAATCACTGGTTTGATCAGGATATGGTATCGTATTGATACAGTGGATAGCAGTTTGATGTTGGTCGATATCTCAAACCCAGTCATGATTTGATTTTGACTCGGTTGGATTGAGGATCCACCGACTGATATGAAACAGTGTTACAGATAATAAACAAGGTTCTTATTTTTTAACATAACTCCTTCTTACTGACAGTACATACTGTATGTACCCTCAGATACTTTCAGTATCGCCTCAGGTCGTTAGCTAACAAGCTAACAGGTGAAAGCGGTGAGCAGTGACGATTTCCAACTGAAGACGGTTCATTACTGTCAGAGCAGTAACCAGATCCAAGCTGCAAGGCACCAGTCAGCATCCTGAACCAGCAGTTCCAGACCCGATCCTGTCCACGGAGGACTGCTGACTGCTGAGCGCACCAGGATGTCCTCCTGACTCACCGTTAGAGACGGACCCTGACCATGAAACACTGTCCACCTGGAGCTGGGAGGCAGCGAGGACGTTCACCGTCCTCAGAACAACCAGTAGAGGGGTGTAGGGACCAGTTGGACCAGCTGGAAGATCGGATGGTGGTTAAATGATGGAAAGGTTCCGGTTTAGGGTCTTTACATCCCGTCTACCACGCTGCAGCTGATTGGCTACGAGGACATCAGCCTCTTCCTCGTCCTCCGGCTGTGATCTGTCCCATCTGTCTGTCCCTGACGTCTCCGTCACGGCTCGGTGTGTTTTATGTACCTCAGACGTGTCTTTGTGCTTTAATGACTGGAGTCTTTGAAATGTGAGACTTGTTTCTGAACATGTGGTCCCCTCCCTCCATTCATCCTCCATTCATCCTCCATTCATCCTCCATTCATCCTCCGCTGATCTGCTGCTGCAACAAAACACACAGACGGCCTCAGAGGAGCTTAGAGGGGAATTCCAGCCAGAGCTCACGTGGAGCTGATCCTGATCCCGATCCTGATCCCGATCCTGAGGTTTAACCAGCCTCAGCCTCAAACTTTCAGTAAAACACGAACTTCAGATCCAGAAACACCTTTTATGTGGTTTACAGTCTCATCATCAGGATCACCCTCCTCCACCCTCCTGGATCCAGAGTCCACCTGCTGATGGCATGGAATGAGTTACCACATGGAAACACTTGTTTTCTTGGATCTGTGGATGGATTCATGCTTTCATGATGTTTTTCCATCTGGTCCAGACAGCTGCTGCTCTCTGAAGTTCTCTCTTCCTCATACCATTCCCTGGAGATGGATCTGCTGTTCCTGGGACCCTCAGACCACCGACCGTACTGAGGATCAGCTTCGGGATGCACAATTTAATCAGCCCCCTATCGGTATCGGCCTATATCAGCCTTAAAACTGAGACATCGGCCACCCCACCGATATTTAACCAATATTTAACCAATCAGCCCACTGTTTCTAAAGTAAAAAAAAAAAGCTTCTTCTTCAAAAACTTCTTTTTTACAGACTTAAAAGCTTCTAAAGAGGTGGTAAAAAATATTGGTACACTGAAATATCACAATATTTTCATACGCTGATATCATATTGACATTTAAAAATGCAGTATCGGTCTATTTTACGAATCAAATCTCCTGATATTTCATCTTTTCGTTATGAAATCTTGTGAGAATTCACCAACATTTTGCAATATTTTCATATGCTGATATCATATTGACATTTTAAAAAGAGGCATCAATCTAGGTATTTTACTAACAAAATTTTGCGATATTTCATCGTTCTTTTACAAAATCTTGTGGGAATTCATGAAATACTGTGAGATTTTGTAACAGAACAATGAAATCTAGCGAGAATTTGTGGGTAAAATAGATCAATATCACATTTTCAAATATTGATTTGATATCGCCATATGAAAATATTGCGATATATCAGTGTATCGATATTTTTCCCACCCCTGTTTATCAAAGTGTCGGAAATGCATAATAAAACTGCTATTCAAAATGACTGCCTTTTTTTTCAGCTTTAATATCGGTATTGATATCGATTATTGGCCACATGAGTTTTAAAATATCGGCATATTGGATATAATGCACCCCTAGATCAGCTGTTTCTGGGACCGTCAGACCACCGACCGTACTGGGGCTCAGCTTAGGGATGCACGATATAATCGGCCTCCTATTGGTATCGACCTATATCAGCCTTCAAACTGAGTATACAACATCGACCACCCCACCGATATTTAACCAATATTTAATCGATCAGCCCGCTGTTTCTAAAGTCTTAAAAAAATCTTCTTCTTCTTCAAAAGCTTCTTTTCTACAGCCTTTAAAACTTTTAAAGACTAGAGATGGGAAAAATATCGATACACTAAAATATCGCAATATTTTCATATGCTGATATCATATTGACATTTAAAAACGCACTAATCAAATCTCCTGATATTTCATCGTTCCGTTACAAAATCTTGTGAGAATTCACAATATTTTCATATGCTGATATCATATCGACATTTAAAAACTAGGTATCGATCTATTTTACTGACAAAATTTCACGATATTTCATCGTTCTGTCATAAAATGTCATGAGAATTCATAAAACTCTGTGAGATTTTGTAACAGAACAATGAAATCTTGTGAGAATTTGTAAGTAAAATAGATCGATACCACATTTTCAAATATCGAGTTGATATTGCCATATGAAAATATTGCGATATGTCAGTGTGTCGATATTTTTTCCCACCCCTGTTTATCAAAGTGTCGGAAATGGATAACATAACTGCTTTTCAAAATGACTGCTTATTTTTTCAGCTTTAATATGTATTAATATGGTTATTGGCCACATGAGTTTTTATATATATCGGCATTTGGATATTGGCCAAAATTCAGATATCGTGCGTCCCTAGATCAGCTGTTTCTGGGACCCTCAGACCGGTCCGACAGACATCAGGACAGAGATCCGGGGCAGGTCAGTGTTGTCAGAGCTGCAGATAACTCCAGGAGAAATCTCCGCTCCGTTTAATCTGACACGTCTGTGATGACAGGAAGATGAATCTCCGTCCATCTCCGGGTTTATTTTTAGATAATGAGGGAACTTATCAGGCTGGGAGGCAGATCGAGATCACACGGCAGATATCTGACTCTCTTATCGAGCACAGGAGAAGGAAGAGACAGCTGCTGGTTTCACTTCACATCAGCTTTCAGGGATCTGATGTTGGGAGATAAACCATCGCTGCCCTCATCTAATCAGTCTTTATTTTTAGCCACCTGTCACAGCTACACTGCAGTTTCCATCACGAGTCTGAACACCAGGAAGCAGCTGGGAGATGCTTCAGATTGATGATTGATCAGAAGATGGTACGATGCTGCGCATGCATATTTGTCGCTTCATGATTGATGCCGCCTTGTTACGTACACCAGTGGTCAGTCAGTCATGTCAAGGAAGCTACAGCTTGGCCTGAATATTCATATATATTACTCAAATATGCACAAATGAATGAAAAAACGACTTAAATGAAGTTTTTATGAGGAAATAACACAGCAACATGCTAAAAAGCTCCTAAAAGTCCATATTTTATGCTCCGGCTCCTTTAAAAGCAGACGTGATTCTCGATTCGAAACCACTGATGGACTCGGGAAGACTTCCAGAAATCTCTGTCTGTGAACACAGTTCACCCTGAAATCCACAACTGCAGGTTTAAGCTCTACCATGCAGAGAAGAAGCCACATGAGACCAGGATCCAGAAAAACCACCATCCATCTTCTCTGGATCTCCTGATGATGTTCTACTCTGTAGATGAAGGATCTTCAACGTCTCAGGAACATTTTTTCTGAACTTGTTCCACAACTTTTAGAGCCAGTTTGTCTCAGATTGGTGAACCTCTGTCCATCTTTCCATCTGACACACTCTGAAATGCTCCTTTTCTACCCAGTCATGTTACTGGTCTGTTCCCTGTTAAACCAGTTAGATATTAAAGTCTCCTCCTATCATTATTTTCCAGCTTTTGTTGCTCCTGTTCCAGCTTTTTACAGACGTGTTGCTGCATCAGATTCACAATCAGGGATTTTCCATCAAATGTTTCATCATCTGAGATGCTGTTTATGTTCTACCACGAATAAAATATGTCGTTTATCTTCTACTGGGAGTAAAATATGTTGTTCACCTTCTACTGGGAGTAATATAGGTTGTTTATGTTCTACTAGGAACAAAATATGTTGTTTATCTTCTCTTGGGAATGAGAGATGTTGATAAGATTGTGGATTAATCTCCATTTTAAACAGAGAACCAACTATTTTAGATTTGAGGTTGTAAATATTCATACAGCAAATATATAAACACACTGCATCTTTTATGTTATCTAAAAGTCGGCACAGACAGTCGTCCTCAAAATGATTAATACCCTCAAATTAAAAAAGGAAAAAAATCAGCTTTCTGTGAAATAAGATGAAATTGACAAAAGTAATAGATAAAATTTGCATGAAAATCATGACATTGATTTTGAATTGTGTTTTGAGAAAATGTTAAAAAACAAATAAAATAAGTAAACAAGCATGATGGGGCTCCAAAACTAAAAATTTTGTTGAGCAACGCTTTGAGACAGTTACTGCAACCAGGTGTTTTCTGTGACGTCCAATCAGATGTCTGCACCCATTGACAGGTATTTTGGTCCACTGTTAATTGGAAAGGTGCTCTAATGTGTCAGAGACAGTTTTGTTTGTTTGTTTTTTCTAATTATTATTTTATACTAGAATTTGAAAGCAATATTTTACTTCACTAAATTATAATTTTGTAAATTTTTATTTATTATTAGTTTCTTTTGTTTCTTGTTATTTGAATTACTACAGTGAATTTAGCCTTTTCTTTAATTGGAGGGTATGAATAATTTCGAGGGCGACTGTACAGTATATGGAACAACGTTGAACCGGACCACCAGAACCGGCGGACTGGTTTCAGCTGTGTTTCCTCCCCAGACCTGCTGCCCCTGGACCTGCTGTCCAGATCCCTGCCACGCCCAGGAGAAGCCCCGCCCACACAGGTAGGACAGGATGGAGGTATAACCAGGCCAGGTGTCCATAGACTCCCCGGTAACCAGAACTATTCTCTGCCAGGTCCAGATGGTCCAGTCCAGAGGGTCCAGAGGTCTCAGACTGACCAATGCCATAGCAACAGCTTTGAGCTTTCCTGCCTCCCAAATCTTCACCAACTGTGACCATTTTCCTGCAGAGTTCTCGCTGGTTGCCACGGTGAAGATACCGAGGCTGAGACAAAAGGTGACCTAGCCGAACCCAGTGGAACCTGGCCTGGTCCAATCTGGTCTGACCTTCTTGTCTTTGGTTCCAGGCAAATGAATACATCCTCTCTGTGGTGAAGGATGGATCCGGTTTGCTGTTGCTGGGGTTCCGAGTCTCAGAAGGCCGCCTCCATCTGGTGACCACGCCCACCGGGTCTGGTGGGCGGAGTCGGATCATTTTTAAAGACGTTGGATTGGACGATAACCGATGGCACACCGTGGTTCTGGCTGTCACTGGACAGTATGCCACGCTTACAGTCGACTGCGGACTGTCGCTGGAACTGTAAGAATCAAACCAGATCAGTCCTCTACAAACTGGTTCAAACTGGACCAGACCACTCCAGACTGGCTCAGATCCACTCCGCCCACTTAAGAATGGTTCAGACTAGGTCAGACCACTTCAGACCGGTTAAAACTGGATCAGACCACTTCAGACTGGTTCAGACCACTTCAGTTCAGACCCGGTCAGACCATTTCAGACTGCTTCAGACCATATCAGACCACTTCAGGCTGGTTCAGACCAGATCAGACCACTTCAGACTGGATCAGACCTGTTGGATTATGTTCTGTAGCCTGTTTCAATCTGGTTCACTTTGGTTGAGCCCAGTAGGCCTGGTTTATGTTGAATAATTTAGCCGGGTTTGGTTTGAGTTAGTCCAGCTTAGATCAGCCTGGTTCTGATCATACTGGATCTGATCATTCTGGTTCTAGTCATGCTGGTTCTGGTTATACTGGTTCTGAATGTGGTGGTTCTGGTCATACTTGTCCTGGTCATGCTGGTTCTGATTGTGGTGGTTCTGATCATACTTGTTCTAGTCATACTGGTTCTGGTCATACCAGATCTGATCATGTTGGTTCTGGTCATACTGGACCTGATTGTGGTGGTTCTGGTCACGCTGGTTCTGATCATGGTGGTTCTGATCATACTTGTTCTAGTCATACTGGTTTTGGTCATACTCGATCTGATCATGTTGGTTCTGGTCATACTGGACCTGATTGTGGTGGTTCTGGTCATCCTGGTTCTGATCACGTTGGTTTTGGTCATTCTGGTTCTGATTGTGGTGGTTCTGATCATACTGGTTCTGGTCATGCTGGTTCTGATTGTGGTGGTTCTGATCATAGTTGTTCTGGTCATGCTGGTTCTGATTGTGGTGGTTCTGATCATACTTGTTCTGGTCATACTGGACCTGATTGTGGTGGTTCTGGTCATATTGGTTCTGACCATGTTGGTTCTAGTCATACTGGTTCTGATTGTGGTGGTTCTGATCATACTTGTTCTGGTCATACTGGACCTGATTGTGGTGGTTCTGGTCATACTGGTTCTGACCATGTTGGTTCTAGTCATACTGGTTCTGATTGTGGTGGTTCTGATCATACTTGTTCTGGTCATACTGGTTGTGATCGTGGTGGTTCTGGTCATGCTGGTTGTGATCGTGGTGGTTCTGGTCCAGACTCTTGTAAATTGCTTATAAACAAATGAAAACACAAATGGAAATTATTTCTGGACCCGTTAAGACCAGCAGGACTGGTTGGACTTGGTCTTTGGTGGTCCAGGATCAGGAGATCAGTCTGTTCTGTTAACTGGTTTTCTTTGTCTCAGTAAACAGGTCCAGTCCTTCCCCAGCACCCTGAACACCAGAGGGTCCAGGTTCTTCATCGGCAGCAGGGGTCGGTGGAGGGGACGCTTCTCTGTGAGTCTCTCACCAGAACCAGAACCAGGACCACGCTTCCTGCCATCTCACGCTGGTCTTTCTGTGTTCAGGGTCTACTCCGCCAACTGGTCCTGCTTCCAGGCTCCGACGCCACTCCCAGACTCTGTCCCAACTCTGAACCCGGTCTGGCCGAGCTCGCCGTCCCACGGGTCCTGAAATCCACCCCCGTCCAGCCAGAACAGCGGGAACCGGTTTATCCGTACGGTGAGAAAACCCACCAGGTTCAGGGTTCTGGGTCAGTGGTTCAGGAGGACTCTCAGATCTGGTCTGTGTGTTTAGACTGTAAACCAGGTTCTGTGATGGTATCAGAGATCCGGTAACCTGAGCTGAGGACTAGCAGCATGAAACGATGTTTACTGATGACAGACGGGGGGACGGGGGGACACTGCAGAGACCTGTTCTCTTCTCCTTGTTGGATCAGGGTTCTGAAACCTCTATGGGACTTTTTGGGTCAGAAACTCTGGTCTGATGTGAACCAGCAAGTCCGCAGAGGACCTGTTTGCAGTGAGGCTGGTCGACTCTTCTGGACTCCTGCTTCAGCCAGGTCTCAGTTCTGGTTCTCCTGGTTCTAGTGTAGCCTGGTCCTGGTTCTATCTGGTTCTGGTTAGGCCTGGTTCTAGTTTTGCCTGGTCCTGGTTTTACCTGGTTCTGGTTCGGCCTGATCTTGGCTCATGTTGGTTCTGGGTGAACTGGTTCTTAGAAGAATAAACGGAGAGTGTAAACAGCACAGCCTGGTCTTTGATGTGTGTTTCCATGACAACAGTGTGAGGCCAGGCAGGTGTTTGCTTGTACAGGTGAGTAACTGAAGACGTCTGCTGAGCTGAAAGTAGCAGTGAGAGCTGTTATGACAGCAGAATAAATGTGTTTACATCAGAAATAAATATGTTTACAGCAGAATAAACATGTTTCCAGCAGAATAAACATGTTTCCAGCAGAAATGAATATGTTTACAGCAGAATAAACGTGTTAACAGCAGAACTAAATATGTTTGCAGCAGAATAAACATGTTTCCAGCAGAATAAACACGTTTACAGCAGAAATAAATGTGTTTCCAGCAGAATAAACATGTTTTCAGCAGAATAAACGTGTTTACAGCAGAATAAACATGTTTACATCAGAAATAAACATGTTTACAGCAGAATAAATGTGTTTACATCAGAAATAAATATGTTTCCAGCAGAAATAAACACGTTTACAGCAGAATAAACATGTTTACAGCAGAATAAACATGTTTACAGCAGAATAAACATGTTTACATCAGAAATAAATGTGTTTACATCAGAAATAAATATGTTTACAGCAGAAATAAATATGTTTACAGCAGAATAAACATGTTTACAGCAGAATAAACGTGTTAACAGCAGAACTAAATATGTTTGCAGCATAATAAACATGTTTACATCAGAAATAAATGTGTTTAAAGCAGAAATAATCACGTTTACTGCAGAAAAATAAAAACGTTTACAGCAGAATAAACGTTTTGTGCAGGAATAAACACATTTTCAACTTACAGCAGAAATAAACAGGTTTTTACAGCAGAATTGAGAGGCGGCAGACTGCCAGATGGATCGATCAGGGTTCTAATAAAACTAGGTTTGACCGGGGTTCTTGGATGTTATGGAGTTAGATCAGGGTTCCGGGATGGTACGGGGTTGGACTGGGGTTCTGGGGATGGTACAGGGTTTGATCAGGGTTCTGGGATGATACAGGGTTTGATCGGGGTTCTAATAGTACTGGGTCGGGTCGGAGTTCTGGGATGGTACGGGGTTGGATCGGGGTTCTGGGATTGTCCAGGGTTGGATTGGGGTTCTGGGATGGTACAGGGTTTGATCAGGGTTCTTTCAGGGTTGGATCAGGTTCTGGGATGGTACAGGGTATGATCAAGATTCTAATAGTACTGGGTTGGATTGGGGTTCTGGGATGGTACGGGTATGGATCAGGGTTCTGGGATGGTATGGAGATGAGTCAGGTTTCTGGGATGGTACAGGGTTTGATCAGGATTCTAATAGTACTGGGTTTGATTGGGGTTCTGGGATGGTACAGAGTCAGATCGGGGTTCTGGGATGGTATGGGTATGGATCTGGGATGGTACAGGGTTGGATCTGGGTTCTGGGATGTGACAGGTTTGGATCGGGGTTCTGGGATGGTACTTTTGTTTGGGTTCTGGGCGGTTGGATCGTTCTATTCTGTTTTTGGTCGGAGATGGATCAGGGTTCCGGGTTCTGGAATGGTACAGGGTTTGATCATGGTTCTAATAGGACAGGGTTGGATCAGGGTTCTGATAGTGCGGAGTTGGATCAGGGTTCTGATGGTATGGGGTTTGGATCAAGATCCAAACCGGACCCTCAGGAAACTGCTGTGGTTTTTGTTCCCATCATCTGGTTGTTAAAGATGTTGCTCAAGTCTGTTTTCAGCCTCTTCTGGAAAACAGACTGTAGGCCGGAGACCTGCAGACCAGGTTAAGACCGGACTCAGACTGGGCTCAGACTAAACTCAGACCGGACTTTGACTTGGTTCAGACTGGGTTCAGACTAAACTCAGGTTCAGACTGGACTCTGCTCAGACTCAGACCAGGTTTAGACTGGACTCTGCTCGGACTCAGACCAGGTTCGGACTGGACTCAGACCGGGTTCAGTCTGGACTCAGACTGGATTCAGACAGGACTCTGACCAGGTTCAGACGGGGTTCAGACTGGACTCAAAACGGGTTCAGAATGGACTCAGACCAGGTTCAGACCAGAATCAGACTGGGTTCAGACAGGACTTAGACCAGGTTCAGATCAGGTTCAGACCGGGTTTAGACTGGACTCAGACAGGGTTTAGACCGGACTCAGACCGGGTTTAGACCAGGTTCAGACCGGACTCAGTCCAGGTTCAGACCGGGTTCAGACTGGACTCAGCCCAGGTTCAGACCGGGTTCAGACTGGACTCAGCCCAGGTTCAGTCCGGGTTCAGACCGGGTTCAGACCGAACTCAGTCCAGGTTCAGACCAGGAGCAGATAGACTCTCATCCTTCACCTGGCTGTCTTCCTGTTTCAGAGGCTGAGGCCAGGGTGACTGCTGGAACCCGACCTCCGTGTTCTGGACCAGAACAGGGCCAGCTGTGGTTCAACGCTCAGAGGAGAAGCCTGTTGATCTGTGACGGGCTGACCTGGAGGACGCTGCTGCAGAGTGAGTCACCTGACAGGAAGTCTGTCAGGCTGGGGGGGTGGCAGACATGTTTATCCTTCTTGATGATGATGATATTTATGATCATTTACAAGCATTAACTTTGGAATCAGAGTGATTGGAGACGTTTACAGTCACATACAGGCTGTTGTGAAACACCCCATAATAACCTTATCTCAGTGAGAGTAGTTCATGTTGGACAACATGTGGAGCTGCTGGAAGTTCATCTGTTAGTAACGACTGGACACCAGCTACTGATGTTGTTTCCACACATTTGTACCGCACAACCTCAAATCGGTTATCTGGTGTCCATGATGTAAGGACGCGTGGCCGCAGGATAACATCTGGCGGTCATGCTTCAGTGACGCGGGATAACATCTGGTGGTCACGGTTCAGTGACGCGGGATAACACCTGGTGGTCACGCTTCAGTGACGCGGGATAACACCTGGTGGTCACGCTTCAGTGACGCGGGATAACACCTGGTGGTCACGCTTCAGTGACGCGGGATAACACCTGCTGGTCACGCTTCAGTGACGCGGGATAACATCTGGTGGTCACGCTTCAGTGACGCGGGATAACATCTGGTGGTCACGCTTCAGTGACGCGGGATAACATCTGGCGGTCACGCTTCAGTGACGCGGGATAACATCTGGTGGTCACGGTTCAGTGACGCGGGATAACACCTGGCGGTCATGCTTCAGTGACGCGGGATTACATCTGGTGGTCACGGTTCAGTGACGCGGGATAACACCTGGTGGTCATGCTTCAGTGACGCGGGATAACACCTGGTGGTCACGCTTCAGTGACGCGGGATAACATCTGGTGGTCACGCTTCAGTGACGCGGGATAACATCTGGTGGTCACGCTTCAGTGACCAGGATTACATCTGGTGGTCACGCTTCAGTGACGCATGATAACATCTGGTGGTCATGCTTCAGTGACGCGGGATTACATTACATCTGGTGGTCACGCTTCAGTGACGCGGGATAACATCTGGTGGTCACGCTTCAGTGACCAGGATTACATCTGGTGGTCACGCTTCAGTGACGCATGATAACATCTGGCGGTCATGCTTCAGTGACGCGGGATAACATCTGGTGGTCACGGTTCAGTGACGCGGGATAACATCTGGTGGTCACGCTTCAGTGACGCGGGATAACATCTGGTGGTCACGCTCCAGTGAAGCGGGATAACATCTGGTGGTCACGCTCCAGTGAAGCGGGATAACATCTGGTGGTCACGCTCCAGTGACGCGGGATAACATCTGGTGGTCACGCTTCAGTGACGCGGGATAACACCTGGTGGTCATGCTTCAGTGACGCGGGATTACATTACATCTGGTGGTCACGCTTCAGTGATGCGTGGCCGGTTATTTTTATTCTTACTGATGTTAGAATTGCAATGTTTTATTGTGATAAACTATAATGGAACCACAGCTGGTTTCCATTTGTCCTGCTGCGAGATATAAAACATTGTAACAATTTTTAATCCCAGCATAAAGCTGCTGCCTGTGGTTACCAGTGAGATTACGTCCCGTATTAAACCCTGAACATAAATTATACCTGCTCTGTCCAAACGTTTGATCAGCTGTTTATCCTCAATCCAAAACATCCCTCAGCTCCTGAAACGTCTGCACGTCTCTATTGCCTCAACACCGTCCTCTAGAGGACGCTCCTGCCCACTAGGATTCCTCTGGAGGTGTCTGAGACATCTGGAGGAGGAGGAGGGATTCTCAGACTGGAGGGAGGTGATAAAGCTTTTATTCGGAAGTTTGAGAGGAGGAGGAAATTCTCCACGTTCTCAGCACTCGGGACTAAAACGGCTCCAAGACTCTAACGCAGTGTTTCTTAGTCCTGGTCCTCAGGGACCCCTGCCCTGTTGGTTTTCAAGATATTGCTACTTCAACACACCTGACTCAGATGAATGGCTCATTAGCAGGCTTGCAAAGAACTTGATGAGCAGTTGAGTTGATCTGAGTCAGGTGTGGTGGAGTTGGAAACCTGGAATACATGCAGGGCAGCGTTCCCCTGAGGACCAGGATTGAGAAACCCTGATCTAACGGGTCCTGGTCTATAAAAGTTCTGGAAAACATCTGAATGAAGTCAGAGCGGGAACGATGTGGAGGTCAGAGAGCCGGAGGATGAAGGTAAGATCTGACCCTGCTCAGAGGAGCACCAGCCAGCTTCACCTTCATCATGTCTCTGCCTCTTCCTCAGAGGATGTGCTGCATTCAATGACCCTCAGAATTCAGGCTTTTCTGATGGATTAACATCTCTGTTGCTAAACTTTATTGGACGTCCTGGTCAAGATATCTGACTTCTGGAGGTGTTTGGTTCATTTCAGCTGCTGTTAGGGCCAGTCGTATGTCCAGGTCTCCATCTGGTCTGTGATGTCACCAGAATCCATCACCTCAGATCTCAGCACGGACTCACCTGTAAATATTCAGATCCACAATCCTTCAGAAGAAGAGACCACAGAATGATGAACCTTCCTGGACTTCACCAGAACATCACATGTCTCTATAGAGCCTCGTGTCTTCATCTCTCCTCCTCTTCCTCTGACGTTGCAGATAAGGAACGTCTGGACTACGTGGAGGACTACCAGGACCTGTACACCCACTCCCAAACTTTTGACATCGAGGTCTTCTCCATCCCGTCTGAAGGCCTCTTCATGGCTGCAGCCAACACTGATCCTACGTCTCCATGGTAACCTTCCTGTCTCCTCCTCTGTCTCCATCATGACCCTCCTGTCTCCTCTTCTGTATCCATGGTAACCTTCCTGTCTCCTCCTTTGTCTCCATGCTAACTATTCTGTGACCTCCTCTGTCTCCATGGTAACCTTTTGTCTCCTCCATCAGGAAGTCTCGGCTGGGTTCGGGTATCTACAGGTGGAGAGAGGGTTCCTTCCAGCTGTACCAGAACATCAGCACCCAGGAGGCCCGATCCTGGAAACACTTCAGCATCAGCGGCCAGGTGACCCACTGCATCTATAGAACAGGCTAGAGAACAATAACCAGTCAGACCCATCAGAACCAGTTTAAATGTCTTGCCTAGCTGATGTTCCACCTGAAGATCCACTACAGCTGAGTTCTCCAACTCTGGATGAAGTTTCAGGAAACCAACAATCCTGTAATCAACTTTGTTTCTACAAAACTTTAATGACCCAGATAGCAGACTGTTCAAGCCGAACGCGGCGCACATCTGGCTCAGTTACCGCACAGACCAGTGTGGTTTGGACTAGACGTGGACCACACATGGACCAGGTGTGGACCAGAACTGGACTAGATGTAGGCCAGATGTGGGCCAGATGTAGACCAAATGTGGGCCAGACATGGACCAGATGTAGGCCAGATGTGGGCCGGATGAAGACCAGATGTGGGCCAGATATGGACCAGATGTGGACCAAAACTGGACCAGATTTGGGCCAGATGTGGACCAGATGTGGGCCAGACATGGACCAGATGTGGGCCAGAACTGGACAAGATTTGGGCCAGATGTGGACCAGACTTAACCAGAACCGGACCAGACGTGGACTAGACATGGGCCAGATGTGGACCAGAGCTGGGCCAGATGTGGACTAGATGTGGGCCAGATGTAGTCTAGATGTGGGCCATATGTGGACCAGACATGGACCAGGTGTGGACCAGAAGTAGACCAGATGTGCACCACATGTGGACCAGGTGTGAACCAGATGTGGACTAGATGTGGACCAGGAATGAACCAGATGTGGGCCAGACATGGATCAGATGTGCACCAGGTGTGAGCCAGATGTGGACCAGAAATGGACCAGATGTGCACCAGACCTAAACTACATGGAACAGATGTGAACCAGATGTGAGCCATATGTGGACCAGATATGCACCAGGTTTGGGCCAGATCTGGACCAGAACAGGACCAGATGTGCACTAGGACTGGGCTAGATGTGGACCAGATATGAACCAGATGTGGACCAGATGCGGATCAGTTGTGGGCCAGATGTGGACCAGACATGGAGCAGATATGGACCAGATGTGGGCCAGATGTGGACCAGATGTGGGCCAGACATGGACCAGATGTAGGCCAGATGTGGGCCGGATGAAGACCAGATGTGGGCCAGACATGGACCAGATGTGGACCAAAACTGGACCAGATTTGGGCCAGATGTGGACCAGATGTGGGCCAGACATGGACCAGATGTGGGCCAGAACTGGACAAGATTTGGGCCAGATGTGGACCAGACTTAACCAGAACCGGACCAGACGTGGACTAGACATGGGCCAGATGTGGACCAGAGCTGGGCCAGATGTGGACTAGATGTGGGCCAGATGTAGTCTAGATGTGGGCCATATGTGGACCAGACATGGACCAGGTGTGGACCAGAAGTAGACCAGATGTGCACCACATGTGGACCAGGTGTGAACCAGATGTGGACTAGATGTGGACCAGGAATGAACCAGATGTGGGCCAGACATGGATCAGATGTGCACCAGGTGTGAGCCAGATGTGGACCAGAAATGGACCAGATGTGCACCAGACCTAAACTACATGGAACAGATGTGAACCAGATGTGAGCCATATGTGGACCAGATATGCACCAGGTTTGGGCCAGATCTGGACCAGAACAGGACCAGATGTGCACTAGGACTGGGCTAGATGTGGACCAGATATGAACCAGATGTGGACCAGATGCGGATCAGTTGTGGGCCAGATGTGGACCAGACATGGAGCAGATATGGACCAGATGTGGGACAGATGTGGACCAGATGTGGGACAGATGTGGACCAGATGTGGGCCAGGTGTCAGTTGCTGGTCTGGACTTGGATTACAGAGGGGATTTTGTGGTCCAGAAGAGGTCCTGATGCGGGCAGCCTTTCCTTCGAGAAACCATCCCACCCAATCAGAGTTAAGCAGAAACACTCGTCCCTGCCAGGTTTCATGTTTGGGGAACGATTTCTTCCTCACAGCTCCAGCTTTCCTCAGCTTCTCTGGGTGGATCAGGTCTATGTGATACTGAAACCTGAACCGGAACCCTGTCCCGTCTTCCTGTCTCTCAGATTTTTCTGGTGGTGGCGAACGTCGTGGAGGCGGAGCCTGAGCTGTCCGTCATCTATCGGTGGAGTCGGCGGCGGCGGCGTTTCCTCCGGTACCAGACTCTGGAGACCCACGCTGCTCAGGACTGGGAGGCCTTCCAGATCCACAACCACACCTTCCTGGTTGTGGCCAATCACAGACGAGGTAAACAGGAACAGAAACAGACATGTTTTAGAGTAAACAGAAAACCCGGTTTCCCAGCAGAGAAGGTAGTCTCCAGAACCTGGATCTGGTGAACAGACATCAGACATGAAGGAGGAGGAGGCAGCGAGTGATGCGGTTCATTTTTCCACACCAGAACTAGAACCAGATCTGGATCTGGATCGAGTGTGTGTGCCTCTACCTGCCTCCAGCTGGTCTCAGATTACATATGATCTGAGGGCGGAGCTTCAGGTACACGGTGATGGATCACGTTCACCGAGTCTGATGCAGTTTGTCTCAGCTCGCTTTAAACCTGCGGCTCTGTCCAGAAGACCAGATCCACGCTGTTAGAGGTTTTGGTGGAGTCTTCAGAGAGGGACGTCCCTGTAGTGATGCGTTTCGTAGCTCTTTGGATCCTCCATGGAACCACTACTGAGAACGCTGGGACTAAACCAGACTAAGTTCCTGAAGAGACCCCAGCGGTCCAGAAGGACCAGAACCAGCGTGACTGGGTTTGAAAAGCTGCTGCAGAACCAGCACTCTGGTTGTGAGCTGCGTCCAGGGTGGATTGTGTCCGTTTGGTTTCATGCTGGATGTGATTTCATGTTTCAACCCTGTCACAGGATACCAGACCTGTTGGGGGCCGTCTGTCAGTCGTCACATTATACATAACAAGCCAATCAGAACCCAGGACAGAACTCATTAGTGTGTAGAGGACGGGCCTATGCGGGAGGTGCCAGCATTTGCATGTGGGACCCATTTGGGTTCAATTTTGGCTGCATATGAGGAACCCAAGTGGGTTTATCCACGGTTTCCACGGTGGCCCCACCTGTGTTTTGCCCATGTGGGTTTCCATGGGGCCCATGTAACTTAAACTATGAGATCTGCAAATTTGCCCCGTTCAACCCCATGCCTATAGGCTATATGGGAAAACACAGGTGGGGCCCCCATGGAAACCGTGGACAAACCCACTTGGGTCCCTCATATGCAGCCAAAATTTAACCTATATGGGCCCCACATGGACATGTTGGCTGGGGGCGGGGCTTATGTCGTATCAGCTGGGATCCTGTTCAGATGTCTCTGTGTCCTCAGGTTCAGACCACAACATCCACAGTGTGATCTACAGATGGAACCCAGACACGAAGGTACTGTCCTACTGTCCCTCACTGTCCTACGTCCTGGTGTCCAATGTCATAATGTCCTATGTCCTGATGTCTTACATTCTGGTGTCCAATGTCCCACTGTCCTACATCCCAATGTCCTTTGTCCTGATCTCCAATATCCCAATGTCCTATGTACCGATGTATTACATCCTGGTGTCCAATATCCCACATTGTGGTGTCCAATGTTCTATGTCCTCCATCCCGATGTCCTACGTCCTAGTGTCCAATGTCCCAATGTCCTACATCCCGATGTCCTACATCCTGGTATCCAATGCCCAACTGTCTTAGATCCCAGTGTCTTACATCCCGTCACCTATGTTCAGGGGCCTCATTTATAAAACTGTGCGTAGGATCTTTACTAAAAGTGTACTTACGCCCAAAGCCAAAAGTTTGTACGCCAAAAAATATTCAGATTTATCAAACTGTGCGTACGCACAGATTCAAGCAATTTCCCCTTTATAAATCACACTCTTCCTGGAAATTTGCGCGGGTAACTGTGGCTTATATCCCGCCCCCTACACGCCCACTTTCTTCCATAAATGGTCAATGCAAAGCACCTCATGGATGTTTCTGCATATAAATGAGCAGCTGATCTGAGGCATTTAAAGCTGAATCGTGGCGACCGAAAAGACAGTAAAATGTAATTTCGTGGAGACTGAAGTGGAGGTGCTTGTTGGTGAGTTGGAGCCTCACAAAATCATTTTATTTGGGCGTCACAGGAATCACAGATGAAGGAAAGTCTGCTGAGTGGCAGCAGGTTGTTGTGGTGGTGATGATGTAACAGAGGTCTGTTCCAGAAGTCGCTGTAGAGGAAACGCTGTGTCAGTGCGTCTGTGTGCAGAACACAGCACACCTGTTTGTGTTGTGTGGTGCAGCGATGTCCCCCCTCCCCTCCTGCATCTAAACCACCTTCGCTGGTCTTTGATGAGGCCAATGGCTCCACAACTGTGGTCAGCAGCTGCTGTTGCGTCGGGGTGGGCACGGTTTCTGTGGGGTGGTCAATCTGGGTCCAGTTCATAGACAACAGCGCTGCAAAAGTAAATCTGTTTATTAGCCAGTCATCATCATCATCATCATCATCATCATTACTGGGTCAGGAAATTCTGGTGAATCCCTGAAAATCTGTAGGTCCTCCAGCAGCACCGATGCATCCATGTGCAGCATTACGCACGAGTGTCCTCGGTATTAATATGCTTAGATCAGTCTGATTAATCTAATTAATGCGCACCTTTCAGAATCTATGTTAATGCGGTAAATATATCACCCTGATGATCACTAGTAGAGGAAGATGATCGTGAGGAAAAACTTTGATGAAATGTTGATTTAACATATAAGTTTGCTTACGGACTTTATTTATTTGAAAGGTTCTTATAGTTTCAGCTCA
The DNA here is from genome assembly GCA_023101725.1 of Atherinomorus stipes. NCBI lineage: Eukaryota > Metazoa > Chordata > Actinopteri > Atheriniformes > Atherinidae > Atherinomorus > Atherinomorus stipes. Next base: position 89,567 of record JALJCO010007717.1, on the reverse strand, counting down.
CCTGCAGCATAAATAAAGCTGTTAGTTTGAATCCTATCAAGTCAGTCTATGATAATAATTTGATATGAAGGAGGAATTAAATGTTTGTGAGTGATTGGACATATGGAGAGCCTGCACGGGCTCGATCCCCACCCAGAGGAAATTTTCACTTCTCAAAGCTTCTCTTTTGCATCTCAGGAGAGAAAAAGCAGATCTCATCTCAGCCTCATTCAGGTTTCAAATCGTTCTCATGAATTTCTCTTTTGTTTCTACCAAAATTCACTCGTAGAAATAGTCTTATTTGAGACTTAATGCAGACATCCTGAGAATTATTTGAGAAATGATTGAGATCTCCTTTGGAACTGGAAGTGAGACAAGGTTGAGAGTTTGTGCAACTTTTCCATCTGGAGACGAGGTTGAGAAACGAGTCGTTGTCTCATTCGGCTCTCACGTGGATCTCACATTTGTCTAGAAGTAAATGAGACCTTTATGAGATCTCCTTTCCAAAATTATTTTCCTCTGGGCGTCTCCAAAATGTGCGTAAGCAGGTCTGTAGTTTGCTTAAAGTTACGCACATTCCTAAGCTAGTTTTTTTTTCTTCTATAAATTCTAACTCTTGCGTAAGAAGTTGCTTACCCACTTCCTAGCTCGGTTTTTTGCGTAAGCAAGCTTCATAAATGAGGCCCCTGGTGTCCGTGCCTTGTTTTCTACTTTTCAAGTCCCACTTTGTGTCATTGTAACCTCTTATAATTATTTGTCCTCCTGTTCTGAGATTTTGTTTCTTCTCCAATCTGTCTTCAACTGTCCTCTTTGGTGTCAACTTCCTCAGTCCTGGTCTTCATTGTCCTTTGAGTCCTGCTTCATATTGTGTTGTTGTACTTTGGGCTGTTGTCTCTCCTGTCTATCATGTCTCTGACATCTTTCTTTGCCTCTCTGTCCTTTCCTTCCTTATCTTCTTCGTCTTATAGTGTCATGTCTCATCTCTGTCCCTCCCTGCCCCCTCCTGTCTCCCACTGCCCTGTCTGGTCCCAGTTATTCGAGGTGAACCAGACCCTGTCCACGTCTGGAGCGTACGACTGGGAGTCCTTCTCGGTGGGACCATACCACTTCCTGGTGGTGGCCAACACATTTGACAACCAGACCACCACCATCAGCTCCACCGTCTACATCTGGCTGGACGGATGCTTCCGGACCTTCCAGAACATCACGGTCAGTGTCACCACTTCAACCAGTATCACCAGTTTAACCAGTGTCACCAGTTCAACCAGAGTCACAAGTTTAACCAGTATCACCAATTCAACCAGTGTCACCAGTTCAACCAGAATCACCACTTCAACCAGTGTCACCACTTCAACTAGTGTCACAAGTTTAACCAGCATCACTAGTTCAACCAGAATCACCACTTCAACCAGTGTCACCACTTCAACTAGTGTCACAAGTTTAACCAGAATCACCACTTCAACCAGTGTCACCAGTTTAACCAGTGACACCAGTTCAACCAGTGTCACAAGTTTAACCGGTATCACCAATTCAACCAGTGTCACCAGTTCAACCAGTGTCACAAGTTTAACCGGTATCACCAATTCAACCAGTGTCACCAGTTCAACCAGAATCACCACTTCAACCAGTGTCACCACTTCAACCAGTGTCACAAGTTTAACCAGCATCACCAGTTCAACCAGTGTCACCACTTCAACCAGTATCACCAATTCAACCAGTGTCACCAGTTCAACCAGTGTCACAAGTTTAACCAGTGTCACCTGTTCAACCAGTATCATCAACCAGTTTAACCAGTATTACCAATTTTACCAGTTCAACCGGTGTCACCAGTTCAACCAGTATCACCAACCAGTTTAACCAGTTCAACCAGTGTCACCAGTTCAACCAGTATCACCAACCAGTATCACCAGTTCAACCAGTATTACCAGTTTAACCCATATCAGCAGTTCAACCAGTGTCACCAGTTTAACCAGGCTCACCAGTTCAACCAGTTAATGACTATGTTAATATTTAGATGTAAGTCCAGGCCTATTGCATGAAACTAGGATCAGGGATTAAGCCGGGATTTGTTGGTTATCCTGGATCAACTTATCTGTGATCTGGTTGCACTAAAGTGGGATAGGGACTAGTGGTATATGTTATGGTGTTCGTTACCATGGAGATTTATTCTGTGGAGCTAGCCTGGTCTGGGGCAGGCTAAGTCCCAGGATTTATTTAATCTCATCCTCCATCACAGTCAGAAGTTACGACAAATGGAAACATACTGATTCCTCTGTCCACTACACGTGACCACATTCACCTGGACCCACTGGTGGAATTCAAACACTGTTTGTCAATTGCAGTCATTAGAAAGTGAAGTTTTACATAGACTGCATATAAAATACACATCCAATAAAGACAGAACATGTTCTTTTATTAAATTAATAGATGAAAAGCCATCAAACCACGAGCTGTCTTCAAAACTGAACAGTGTGCTACAAGATAAAAAGCTCAGAAACAAAAGCAGATAATACAACAAGAATGTATCATTTAACCCCTTAGGGGGCATAGGCAGGCTGGGGAAACTAAAATATACGATCTAAAACCTAAAAAAAAACAAATTTCATGCCAGGGGCACTTTAACTGACTAAATGGATGCAGCAGCTTCCAGGCCTGAACACACATAACAGGCTAAATCTATTTTAATGAACACAAATTCCTCTGCCAGTGCAGGTGATGTAGAATTTCAGACAATTCAGTCAGGAACTTCGTACAACGGCTGCCAAGCCAGGACATTTAAGATAGAGAAATTCCTTCTTTTATTACAGAACTTCAAAAGGTAAAGGTTGATATGGAGGAGAGTAACGAGCGCCGGTCAGTGCCTGGCTCTCCATTCAACTGCCCAGTCCACAGACGAGGCGGGGGGAGCCATTGAGTCTATCTACACTACTCACAAAGAGTTAGGGATAAATGGCTTATAGCAGTGGTGGCTATGGGCTCTGTGTGTGTGTTGGGGGGTGTGATGGGGGGGTTGCTTACATCAGTGAGGTTAGATCGTTTTTCATTTCCTATAAATTTTAACCTAAGCTTGAATATACCTAACTTTTTGTGAGTAGTAATATATACATATATATATATTAGAGATGCACCGATCCGATACCTGGATCGGATATCGGCTCCGATACTTACAAATTAGCTGGATCAGATATTGGATAAATGTGGCCGATCCAGCAATCCGATCCAGTTATTTCTGTTTTTATTATTTTCATAATAAATGTACACTTTATTTGTTAACAGATAAAATTAAGTATATTTGTATCTATTTTAATTTGTTACCTTTCTTTAAACAACACTAAATGTTGATGTCAAGCCTGATGCCTTCACTCACGTGGCAGCGTATACAGTTCACTGATTCAAAAGTAGTATCGGATCGGTATCAGGTATCGGCCGATACACTCAGCCCAGGTATCGTATCGGACTGGATCAGAAAAAACTGAATCGCTGCATCCCTAGTATATATATATATATATATATATATATATGTGCATACTGTACATAGCCTACATAGACAGGTCTATGTACACAAACTTCCATAGCTACATATGATGGCACAAAGGAGCAAACGTGGGGAAACAGTTTCACATGCAGTTTCAACAATTTCATTCCTAATTGGTGGCAAAGTCTTTATTTGTTTCTTCAGCAAAATGTAGAAAATAAACAAAAACAATTCAGACACATTTACTGTTCATCACCATGTGATACGTCAGAATTGTCTAGAGCCAAAGGTGCTCACCAGGGGGCAGAAGACCAGACTGTCTAAACGGGAGATTTTTACCATAAATGGATAAAATATGTCGCACAAGTATTTCTTGTTTTCATCTAAACAAGAAATACTTAAAAGATATACAAAATCTACAAATATTTACATCTGGTTACCATGCCAACGTCAGGATTCTTCGCCATTAGCATTGTTAGCATTAGCTTCGTAGTCGCTCTTTTCTTTTCTCCAGAGGTTCTGTTACGTTTCTATGGTTACACATCCGGTGGCACCTCCTCCTCCTGCATCCTCCTCCTCCCCTCCAGGTCTTCCCCCAGTCCTGCAGACAGTACCCTGGACTGATCCAGACCTGGTTTGGACTCAGAGATGGACCAGGTCCTGACCTGGGAGGAACATGAGTCATCTCCGGAGGAGGATCAGGTCCAGGACCGGATCCATGGTCCTAGACCTGGTCCTGGTTGAACCGGACTGATTAGCCGCAGCTCTTAAAGTTTGATGAAACAGAATCAAACATCAAACATGAGCTGCAGATTTCTGGAAAAGACTTTTCACTGATGATGAAAAGAAAGTTGGAGGAAGGAGGAGGCTGTAATTAAGGGGCTTTCCAGACTCTTAAAACCACCTTAGACCTGTATGAAAAGCCTTTAATTCACCTGCTCAAACATCAACTCCTCACTGATCTCCACACACCTGTCCAGGTAGACCCGCCTCTCCCCCGCCAGCAGCACTGATCTCCTACTGATCCACAGACCGGATCACAGCAGAGACAGAATCCTGCTGGGACCTCCAGAGTCCTGAATGAGCAGAGAGCTGGTGGGTCCTTCTGAGACCATGAGGGACAGAACCACTGAAGTCCAGGTCAGCCTGGCAGAGACTGGTGAGAGGCCGATGGAAAACCAGTGGAAACTGGTGGAGACTGGTGGAGACTGGTGAGAGACCGATGGAAAACCAGTGGAAACTGGTGGAGACTGGTGGAGACTGGTGAGAGACCGATGGAAAACCAGTGGAAACTGGTGGAGACTGGTGGAGACTGGCAGAGACTGGTGAGAGGCCGATGGAAAACCAGTGGAAACTGGTGGAGACTGGTGAGAGACCGATGGAAAACCAGTGGAAACTGGTGGAGACTGGTGGAGACTGGCAGAGACTGGTGAGAGGCCGATGGAAAACCAGTGGAAACTGGTGGAGACTGGTGGAGACTGGTGAGAGACCGATGGAAAACCAGTGGAAACTGGTGGAGACTGGTGAGAGACCGATGGAAAACCAGTGGAAACTGGTGGAGACTGGTGGAGACTGGCAGAGACTGGTGAGAGGCCGATGGAAAACCAGTGGAAACTGGTGGAGACTGGTGGAGACTGGTGAGAGACCGATGGAAAACCAGTGGAAACTGGTGGAGACTGGTGGAGAGGCCGATGGAAAACCAGTGGAAACTGGTGGAGACTGGTGAGAGACCGATGGAAAACCAGAGGAAACTGGTGGAGACTGGTGAGAGACCGATGGAAAACCAGTGGAAACTGGTGGAGACTGGTGGAGACTGGCAGAGACTGGTGAGAGGCCGATGGAAAACCAGTGGAAACTGGTGGAGACTGGTGGAGACTGGTGAGAGACCGATGGAAAACCAGTGGAAACTGGTGGAGACTGGTCAAAACTCTGCTGACAAACATGACTTTAAATACGGCGGATGGTCTGAACCACAATCTCTGATTATTATGATTATAGATTATCATTGAATAATAAAACCATGATAAAAAATCCTTTATCCTTCTACAGATGAAAAGTTTCTCTATTTCTAACGTTTTTCTACTGTTTCAAATTTTTCTAATGTTTCTGTCGTTTCTATTGTTTTTGTTGTTACTATTGTTCTTAATGTTTTTATAGTTTTTTAATGTTTCTGTCGTTTCTAATGTTTCTATTGTTCCTAATGTTTCTATTATTATTGTTTCTAATGTTTTTGTTGTTTCTAATGTTTCTATTGTCTGTAATGTTTCTATTGTGACTATCATGTCTAATGTTTCTATTCTTTCTAATGTTTCAAGTTTTTCTATTGTTTCTAATGCTTTTTTTTGTTGTTATTGTTTTTAATGTTTCTATTGTTTGTACTGTTGCTATTGTTTCTAATATTTCAACTGTTTTTATCATTTCTAATGTTTTGATCATTTTCTACTGTTACTATTGTTTCTAATGTTTCTAATGTGTCCATTGTTATTATTGTTTCTGATGTTTGTACTCTTCCTACAGTTTCTAATGTTTCCATCATTTCTGCTGTTACTTTGGTTCTAATATTTCTAAATATTCTATTGTTTCTACTTTGTCTATCATTTCTATTGTTTCTATTGTTTGTTTCCGCTGTGGTCAGTCGTGTTCCACTATGGTCCACCGTGGTCCGTCATGTGTGTCTGCAGACGGTGGGAGCGACGGACTGGGAGGCGTTCCAGATTGATGGCCGGTTCTTCCTCGCCGTCGCCAACAGCCAGAACGTTTCCAGCCACGGTCCGAGTCTCTACAGCATTAACTCCACCGTTTACGAGCTCAACACGCTCACCCAGAACTTCATCCGCTTCCAGGACATCCCCACCCACAGGTAAGCTGTCCAATCAGAGCTCCAGGAGCTGGACTGGCTGAAGGAGATCAGACCTGACCCTGAAGGTTTCCCTCCAAACAGCATCAGCTTCAGTCTTTCTGTTCCTTCATGTTTCAGATATTTTACTGATAGTTTAATTTAGTTTTTGATCATTTGTTTGTTTTTCTTTGCATTTGTGGGTTTATCAGTTCATCTCTTCATTAGTTGTTGTTGATTGATTGATCATCAGCGATCAGGTTTCAGGATCACTGACTGGAAAGTTTCCGCTCTGACAGAAATCAATGAGGAAGCAAAGTTTTATCATCAGCTGATCTGCTGATGTTTGTTTACATTGATGTTGTTTGTTTATGTTGTGGTGCCGCTCAGCGCTCTGGACTGGGAGTTCTTCAGCGTCGGAGACGAGAGCTTCCTGGTGGTGGCGAACTCTTTCGACGGCGTCTCCTACTCTCTGAACAGCGTAGTCTACAGGTACGTCCTGCTCACCTGCACAGGTCCTGCTTCCTGGTCATGTGACCAGCGATCATGTGACCGGTGATCATGTGACTGACGATCATGTGACCGGCGACCATGTGACCGGCGATCATGTGACTGACGATCATGTGACCGGAGATCATGTGACTGACGATCATGTGACCGGCGATCATGTGACTGACGATCATGTGACCGGAGATCATGTGACCGGAGATCATGTGACTGACGATCATGTGACCGGCGATCATGTGACGAAAGATCATGTGACCGTGATCATGTGACTGGCGATCATGTGACCGGCGATCATGTGACCAGCGATCATGTGACCGACGATCATGTGACCGGTGATCATGTGACTAAAGATCATGTGACCGGTGATCATGTGACTGACGATCATGTGACCGACGATCATGTGACTGGCGATCATGTGACCCGAGATCATGTGACTGACGATCATGTGACCGGAGATCATGTGACTGGCGATCATGTGACCGGCGATCATGTGACCGGCGATCATGTGACCGGTGATCATGTGACTGACGATCATGTGACCGGCGATCATGTGACTGACGATCATGTGACTGGCGATCATGTGACCAGCGATCATGTGACTGACGATCATGTGACCGGAGATCATGTGACTGACGATCATGTGACCGGCGATCATGTGACTAAAGATCATGTGACCGGTGATCATGTGACTGACGATCATGTGACTGACGATCATGTGACCGGCGATCATGTGACTGACGATCATGTGACCGGCGATCATGTGACGAAAGATCATGTGACCGGAGATCATGTGACTGGCGATCATGTGACCAGCGATCATGTGACTGGCGATCATGTGACCGGTGATCATGTGACCAGTGATCATGTGACTGGCGATCATGTGACTGACGATCATGTGACCGGCGATCATGTGACCAGCGATCATGTGACTGACGATCATGTGACCGGTGATCATGTGACGAAAGATCATGTGACCGGAGATCATGTGACTGGCGATCATGTGACCAGCGATCATGTGACTGGCGATCATGTGACCCAGTGATCATGTGACCAGTGATCAATTGACTGGCGATCATGTGACTGACGATCATGTGACCGGCGATCATGTGACCAGCGATCATGTGACCGACGATCATGTGACCGGTGATCATGCGACTAAAGATCATGTGACCGTGATCATGTGACTGGCGATCATGTGACCGGCGATCATGTGACCAGCGATCATGTGACCGACGATCATGTGACCGGTGATCATGTGACTAAAGATCATGTGACCGTGATCATGTGACTGGCGATCATGTGACTGGCGATCATGTGACTGGCGATCATGTGACTGGCGATCATGTGACCGGCGATCATGTGACCGGCGATCATGTGACTGACGATCATGTGACCGGCGATCATGTGACTGACGATCATGTGACTGGCGATCATGTGACCAGCGATCATGTGACTGACGATCATGTGACCGGAGATCATGTGACTGACGATCATGTGACCGGCGATCATGTGACTGACGATCATGTGACCGGTGATCATGTGACTGACGATCATGTGACTGACGATCATGTGACCGGCGATCATGTGACCAGCGATCATGTGACTGACGATCATGTGACCGGCGATCATGTGACTGACGATCATGTGACCGGCGATCATGTGACCGGCGATCATGTGACCAGCGATCATGTGACCGGCGATCATGTGACCGGCGATCATGTGACCAGTGATCATGTGACTGGCGATCATGTGACTGACGATCATGTGACCGGCGATCATGTGACCAGCGATCATGTGACTGACGATCATGTGACCGGTGATCATGTGACGAAAGATCATGTGACCGGAGATCATGTGACTGGCGATCATGTGACCAGCGATCATGTGACTGGCGATCATGTGACCCAGTGATCATGTGACCAGTGATCAATTGACTGGCGATCATGTGACTGACGATCATGTGACCGGCGATCATGTGACCAGCGATCATGTGACCGACGATCATGTGACCGGTGATCATGCGACTAAAGATCATGTCACCGTGATCATGTGACTGGCGATCATGTGACCGGCGATCATGTGACCAGCGATCATGTGACCGACGATCATGTGACCGGTGATCATGTGACTAAAGATCATGTGATCGGTGATCATGTGACTGACGATCATGTGACCGGCGATCATGTGACTAAAGATCATGTGACCGTGATCATGTGACTGGCGATCATGTGACCGGCGATCATGTGACCAGCGATCATGTGACCGGTGATCATGTGACTAAAGATCATGTGACCGTGATCATGTGACTGGCGATCATGTGACTGGTGATCATGTGACCCAGTGATCATGTGACTGGCGATCATGTGACTGGCGATCATGTGACCCAGTGATCATGTGACAAGTGATTATGTGACCAGCAGAGGTGTCAAAAACAGGCTAGAAGTAGAAAGTAGAAATCCTGTCTGGCAGTTTTTCCAACCAATCACTGAACCAGCTGGGATTAATCAGCTCCTCTGCAGGTAGATGAGCTCGTTAGTGAAAACAGCTGTTCTAAATGCAAATCCAAAATATGGGAGGATTTCTACTGAAAAACTACTACTACTTCTATTTTTGACACCTCTGGTGACCAGCGATCATGTGACCAGCAATCATGTGACCAGTGATCATGTGTCTCCAGGTGGCAGGGCCACGAGGGCTTCGTCCCGGTCCACAGTCTGCCCACGGTTGGCTGCAGGGACTGGGAACACTTCAGCACTGATGAAGGCTCCTTCCTGGTCTACTCCAGCGCCACCTCCAGGCTCAGCAAAGTCTTCAGACTCAGGACGTACTGACACCAGACCAGACTAGATATGGAACTCAGGGTCTACCGGTCTACCAGGTGGACCTGCTGAGCCTTGTCCCCTTCAACCTCAGACATTCAGAGGAGGAAACTTTATTCACTTATGAAGCACTTTTATTACAGAATCGGAGACGTCAGCCGGACGCGGTCCGATGTCTTCAGGACCGCATGTTTGTCAGAAAATCACAAAAGAGATTTTATATGGATTCTATATTTCATAATATTTTATGTACACAGATATTATTTAATTTGTCTCATGAACTTTAGCTGCTTGTGAAAAGGGAACTTTGCTGTGGACCAGAGTCCACTCGGAGACTAGTCAGGAACTCTGAGTTGGTTCCATCGATTCTTGAGTATCTTTACCCAGAGTTGGAACAACAACAAAACCATCACCATGGAGCCCTGATACCTGGATTCACCATGGCAACCACTGGCATAATGCTGGTTATTTCACTTGATTGGAGGAAGAAGTTTTTTTTTTCAAGGAAAGAAAGAAAGACTTGGTGACTCGGAGTTTACCACATGACCCGCTTCCTGGAATTCCTGCAATTTCAACATTTTTAAGCCATGTTAATATAGTTTGTAAGAAACCAAACTGTAAATTCGTCAAGATTTCAGTGAAATGATTATTTGCATTTGCGGAGATCATTCTCCTTCATTCAGAACCCACAGGGCCAGAGAGAGAGCTGACTGTGGTAAGATGGCCGCCGGTGATGCCGTTCAGCAAGCCACCATAAAGAGATCTAGCAATTATGAGGATACGAATATGTCCAAGTCAAAATACAGGAAAAAGTAACATGTCATTAATGTGTGTACAAAAATAAATAGATAAATAAATAAATAAATCCGTCCATTTTCTTCCGCTTATCCGGGGTCGGGTTGTGGGGGCAGCTGCCTAAGCAGGGAAGCCCAGACTTCCCTCTTCTTGGCCACAGCCGCCAGCTCTTCCGGGGAGATCCCATGGCGCTCCCAGGCCAGCCGGGAGACGTGGTCCCTCCAGCGTGTCCTGGGTCTCCCCCGGGGTCTGGTCCCGGTGGGACGTGCCTGGAACACCTCACCAGGGAGGCGTCCAGGAGGCATCCTGACCAGATGCCCGAGCCTCCTCATCTGGCTCCTCTCTATACAGAGGAGCAGCAGCTCTACTTTGAGCCCCTCCCGGATGACCAAGCTCCTCCCCCCATCTCTAAGGGAGAGCCCGGCCCCCCTGCAGAGGAAACTCATTTCGGCCACTTGTACCCGCGATCTCGTTCTTTCGGTCATGACCCACAGCTCATGGCCATAGGTGAGGGTAGGAACGTAGATGGACCGGTAAATCGAGAGCTTCGCCTTCTAGCTCAGCTCCTTCTTCACCACGACGGACCGATGCAGAGTCTTCATCACTGCAGACGCCGCACCGATCCGTCAGTCCATCACTCCTGAACAAGACCAGAGATACTTGAACTCCTCCACCAGGGGCAGGACCACAAAGAAACATTATTTATTTATTAATAAATAAATAAATACTAATTTTTAGTGGAGCATTAAAATATTTTCTTCAGAAAATAAAAAGCCAAAATGTTGAGTTGCCGTGGCAACCTCTATAAACCTCTGGTCTGATCTGGTCCCTCTCCGTGTGATGTGTGAATGCTGAAGCCCAGTTTCCTCCTCCGGTCAGGGAGAAAGGACTGGAAGGCTTCCCAACCTGAACAATCCCGTCCTAAAATATTCATTTTCTTTGAGATTTTATCTGAAATGATCATGTTCTGTTTCTTTAGTTTGAGCCACTTCATTATTTATCATAAATAAATGGAGTCGGATGAAGGTAACTTTATTTGATTTGGTTTATTGTCTTTCACTGAGACATGTCAGTGAAAGACTATAACGATCTGTGTATTTGATATAAACAAATAAATATATTTACAGATATTTTTCATGTTTGTTCGTCCAGCATTCATTCATTTAAAGATGCACTGAGTGTTTCAAAAAAATCCTCTCAGATATTTTTGGTCCATGTCGCATTTGATCTTTTTGGTTTGAATCTGATTCTCTAACAATGAGAAGGTCAGTTAAACTTGTCTGTTTAAAACAGGGTAAAATAAATAAATAAAATAAAATAAAACAGGGTCAAATCAGCTTCCTGTAGGACCTGTAATTCCGTCTGTGAACAGCAGGGGGCTCTACGTTTACCATCTTCATGTTTTAATCTTAATAGGACTTTCCTGGTTAAATAAAGGTTAGATGAAAAAAGATTTAAAAAACAAAACAAACAAACAAAAAAGTACTACCAAAAACCACAGAGCGGGATGAGTTTTGAGAGGATTTAGCAGCACAGAGATCAGAATTTTTTGTCACAGCATTTGTTAAACCTTCTTTCACACCCCCATTTGTTTTCTGTAACGTCCAATCAGATGTCTGCACCTGTTGACAGATATGTTGCTCCACTGTTTATGAGCTAGGTGCCCTGATTTGTCAGGGACAGTTTTCTTTTCAACTACAATTCAAAAGCAAAATAATTATCACTAAAAAATAATTAGATTTTTTTTATGTACTTTTTTAGTTTCTTATTTGAATGACTGTGTGAGGGACCGAGCCGAGAAATCAGAGAAGCACATGAAAATTAGGGAAAAAGTAACAAATTTATTTCCAAAAATTAAATGTTAAATCAGGGCCCATAAAAGAGGTCAACAGAACCAAACCAAACACAGGAAACTAAAGTACTAACTGACCTAACAAACTTGACACACAAGGGGAATATATATACACTGGCTGATCAGACCATTTTGACACAAAAGGGAGACATGACATAACTTAAAACTACAACAAAAGACTAAACTAATCTGTACAATACTAAACAGTGACCTGTGAAAGAAAACTGAAGTAATTAAACTATCCAAATATATAACTAAACTAAATAGAAACTAAAGCAAAATAGAAAAATCTAAACCCTTCCTACACCTCTTCTTCAAATAAGTGGAAGAGTCCAATTAGGCCTCAGTGCCATTCAGAAGATCAACTGCAGCTGGGACTCCTTTCCTTTGGTGGCCTGGCCACGCCTATGCAGCAGCCCCACAGGAACTGGCAACTCAAATGAAAAATGCATTAGTTTAAAGTAAAACAAGAAGTGACAAAAATGAGTCAACTAAATGTGTGCACCCAATCAGTTAACCCCCCTGCCAAATCTTATAAACAAAAGAATGAAACATGAAAAATGGTGGTCTATTTAAAGTGTTATGTCCTTAAATAAAAAGAAAGAATTACCAGACCATCATTGTGTGGCTCCACATGTGGCCATCACACTCCCCCTCCCTTCAGAGTCCTCGCCACCCCAGCGAGAGAGGTAGTCCGCCGTCATGTTAAGTTTACCCGGGATGTGCTCCACAGTGAAGCGGAAGGGTTGCATCGCCAGGTACCAGCGTGTGATACGGCCGTTTGTATCCCTCATCCGCTGCAACCACTGGAGGGCTTTATGATCAGTCTGCAGAGTGAACTTCCTTCCCAGAAGGTAGTACTTCAAAGAGTCAAGGGCCCACTTAATCGCCAGGGCCTCCTTCTCCACTGTGGAATAACGCATCTCCCGTGGAAAGAGTTTACGGCTGATGAACGCCACAGGATGTTGATCTTCTCCTGGACCCTGGAGGAGGACAGCTCCTAAGCCCCTCTCTGAGGCATCTGTTTGCAGAGTGAAAGGTTTTTCAAAGTCCAGACAAAGAAGAACTGGGTTCTTACCCAAAGACTGCTGAATGTCCTTAAAAGCTGCCTCAGCCATCTTCGTCCACTGGACCTCCATAGGACATTTGGATCCAATCATGTCGGTGAGTGGAGCAGCCCTGGCAGAGAAGTTGGGAATGAACCGCTGATAGAATCCAGCCATCCCCAGGAAAGACCTCAGCTGCTTCCTGGTTCGAGGCAGAGGGCAGGACGCGATAGCATGCACTTTACGGACCTGCGGCTTGATGGCGCCATTTCCAATAATGAATCCCAGATATTCAGTTTCAGACTGTGCCAGAACACACTTTCCTGGGTTGACGGTCAAGCCTGCAGATTGGAGACGCCCCGGCACTTCCTCCAAATGCTTGAGATGCTCCTCCCATGAACCACTATAGATCACAATATCATCAAGGTAAGCACATGCATAGTTGTCACATCCATTTAATACCTGATCCATGAGCCTTTGGAAAGTTGCTGGGGCACCATGCAGTCCAAATGGCAGAACGGTGAACTGGAAAAGTCCCCAAGGAGTCCGAAAGGCTGTCAACTCCCTGGACTGTTTTGACAGGGGGACTTGCCAGTAACCCTTACACAGGTCGATGGTGGTCAGGTATTTTGCTTTCCCCAGACGTTCAATCATGTCATCAATGCGTGGGGTAGGGTAGGAGTCAAACTTGGAAACAGAGTTCAGGTATCTGAAATCAATACAAAACCGGATTGTGCTGTCTTTCTTTGGGACCAAAACGACAGGATTACACCACTCACTCTTTGAGCACTCAATAATCCCCAGAGCAAGCATCAGGTCCACTTCCTTCTTCAAGGACACTAGAAGGCGCTCTGGAATCCTATAACTCATGCGTTTTATTTGTGCATCCTCCTTCAACATTATGTTATGTTCAGTCATATTCGTCCGACCTGGATACTCCTGGAATATTTGTGGATGACATAAAGCTCTGACCTGACTCTGTTGATCAGCTGACAGATGTCCCAAATCCAAATCCATGGGTGCTGGTGAGGGCAGATACTGATCATCCACCAGCTCTTCCTCCTCCACCGGTCGAATCAGCAACACATCCGCTTTCTGCTGGGGCCTTTCCTCCCATTCCTTGAGGAGATTCACATGCAGCACTTTGTTGGAACGCATTTTACCTGGGATGGCAACCTGGTACGTGGTGTTTCCAAGCTGTTTCACCACTTCGAATGGTCCTTGCCACTTAGCCAGAAGTTTGCTGTCACTAGATGGCAGCATAACTAAGACCTTTTGACCAGGGATGAAAGCTCGGTGTCGTGCAGACTTATCATACCAAGTCTTCTGGTACTTCTGGGCCTCCGACATGTGCTGCTGGGCAAGTGTTGTCATCTTTTGTAGTTTCTCTCTCATCTGCACAACATAAGAGACAACATCAGCTTCCCCTCCCCCTTGCTCCTCAGTCCAGGTCTCCCTCAGCAGGGCCAGAGGCCCCTCACCTCATGACCATATAATAGTTCGAATGGTGAGAACCCTGTAGAAGCCTGGGGAACTTCCCTGTAGGCAAAGAGCAGGTAGGGAAGCCATTGGTCCCAATCAGAACCAGCATCATTCACAAACTTACGGAGCATTTGCTTGAGTGTTTGGTTGAACCGCTCTGTTAAACCGTCAGTTTGTGGATGGTAAGGAGTAGTTCGCACACCTCTGATTCCCAACAGCTGGTACACCTGTTTCAGAAGTGTGGACATGAAGTTAGTGCCCTGGGGTCTCATTTATAAAACTTTGCGTAGGATCTTTACTAAAAGTGTACTTACGCCCAAAACCAAAAGTTTGCGTACGCCAAAAAATATTCAGATTTATAAAACCGTGCGTACGCACAGATTCAAGCAGTTTCCCCTTTATAAATCACACTCTACATGGAAGTTTGCGCAGGTGAATTTGGCTCATATTCCGCCTCCTACACGCCCACATTCTACCATAAATGGTCAATGCAAAGCACCTCATGGATGTTTCTGCATATAAATGAGCCAGCTGATCTGAGGCATTTAAAACTGAATTGTGGCGATCGAAAAGAAATTTAAACGTAATTTCGCGGAGACGGAAGTGGAGGTGCTTGTTGGTGAAGTGGAGCCTCACAAAATCATTTTATTTGGGCGTCACAGGAAACAGATTAACGTAAGTCTGCTGATGCAGCAGGTTGTTGTGGCGGTGATGATGTGACGGAGGTCTGTTCCAGAAGTCGCTGTGGAGGAAACGCTGTCAGAGCGACTGTATTCAGAACACAGAACACCTGTTTGCTGTGGTGCAGCGCGATTCCCTTCTCACGTGCCCCCCCCCTCGCCTGTAAACACCTCCGCCGGTCTTTGCTGAGGTTGATGGCTCCCCAACGGAGCGCGCTGTGGTCAGCAGCTGCTGATGCGTCGGGGTGGGCACGGTTTTGGTGGTCGGGGTATCTGGGTCCAGTTCATAGACAAAAGCGCTGCAAAAGTAAATGTGATTATTAGCCGGTCATCATCATCATCATCATCATCATCATTGGCCAGAAAATCCTCGTGGTCTCTAAAGACTCTCTCCATCCTGATCCTGCCATTGGCATAGTCTTCAAGCAATGCCAGCGCATCCATTGTAAAGCATTACGCAACAGTGTCACTGCAGTATTTATGTTTACTCAGTAATTACAGTAATTGCTATAAAGCTTGTCACAATTAATGGAACAATAATCTTTTATTCTTTTACGTTTTGATGTTTTCTCTTCTGCACCCCTGCTGCAATGCTTTTTATGTAAAGCATTTTGAATGATCCTGTACATTAATTTGCTTTATAGATAAACTTGTCATTGCTACATAATTTGAAGATGAACATACACTTCGAACACACTGTGCTGTAAGTCCTGAATAGGTGCTTATGGGTTGTATGGCTTATTTGAGGACAATACGAGGGTTTACGAGGGTCTACAGTCTGATATTAATGGTTAAATGCATGAACGTGGCTTAAGTTCATCATCTCACCAGCGGTGCCGCCAGTTTCCCCGTCTCCAAAATGTTCGTGCGCAAAGTTCAGAATGTGCGCACCGGTGCGCACATTCTCCCGTCAGGTTTGTTTTTATAAATCAGAAACTTTGCGTGGAAAATCACTTACGCCACTTTCAAGCCCTGTTTTGTGCGTAAGCAAGCTTTATAAATGAGACCCCTGATCTGTTACAATCTCACAGGGAATTCCAACTCTGGAAAAAAGTTGCACCAAAGAAAGAGCCACAGCTTTTGAAGTTGCTATGAACTGCTATGAAGTTATCTTTTTCTTTAATAGGAGGGGATAAATCATTCTGAGGACGGCTGTAACTAACTAACGAACTACAGTCCTCCTCAAAATTATTACGCTCCAATTAAAGAAGGTAAAAAATCAGCTGCAAGTAAGATAAGTTTAAATTGACAAAAGTGATAATAAATGAAAAAATTTTAATTTTGAATTGTGGTTTGAAAGAAATATTAAAACAAACACACAGAAAATAAAACAAGTAAACAAGCATGATGGGACTCCAAAGCTAAAATTTTTATTGAGCAATACTTTGAGACAATCACTGCAAACAGGTGTTTTCTGTAACGTTCAAAAAGATTTCTACACCTGTGGACAGTTGGTCCATTATTCATGGCAAAGAAGCTCTAATACGTCTGGGACAGTTTTGTTTGTTTGATTTTTTTTTAAATTATTCTTTCTACCACGATTCAAAAGCAAAATTTTGTTTATTTAAATGAGAATTTTGTAAATTTTAATTTATTATTAGTTTCTTTAGTTTCTTGATATTTGAATTACTATTGTGATTTTAGCATTTTCTTTAATTGGAGGGTGTGAATAATGTAATTTCAAGGACGACTGGTATGGAGAGAAAATAGTCTCAATATTATTGTGTGTGTGTATTACAGAAGTTGTAAACTGTGTCAAATAATTTGTGTGTAGTCGTGTGTAACTTTGAGTAGTTGTATGTGTAACTCATGATTTGTAAACCACGTAAACCATTTTGTGTGTAACTTTGGGTACTTGCAAATATGTGTTTTTAATGCACACACAAATACTTAAAAGTTGTACACACAAAATAAATCTACACATTCACAAATTACAAAAATACACAAATATTAATATTTTACACACAAATTTTTTATCTTCAACCTCTCAAACTCAATAGTTGTGTGTTCAAAAAGGCTCCTGTCCATACAAATCTGAAATACGTGTGCACGCATCCCCTGATATGCACACACAACACTGCTTTTACACACAAATCCGTTTACGCGCGCTCGAGGGGTTTTGAGGCTTTCTTCACGCTTCCGGGAGCCTGACAGATTCGTGCGTACATGGTGCGTTTAAGTGACGGTGGAAAGCTGGGTCATCTGGATTTTCATTGGATTTTCTTCAGTTATTTCAAAATGGGGAAAGATGCTTTTTTAAAAATAAAAGAATAGTTCGATCTTCATTTTATTTATTTAGTCCATTTAATTCATATAAACAAACTTGTCTTGCTTCAAAGATGGACAAACAGATAAAGAGAGATAGAAAGACTGTATAACTGCTGAGACCGATGCAGCTTAGATAGCTTAGCTAGGCTAGCAGCAGACACGCCCTCGGACACCTGGCTGCACTACGGATGTAAACAACACTGAACTGGAGGATTCATTAGTTGGAAGTGAGTTTTTACACAGTTTTAAACTGTACTCAGTTGCCAGTCTGGAGAAGAAATGAGGGATGAGATGATACCGTGCAGGGACAAACTTATCAGAGAAGCCAGGGGTCGGTATTTGGCTAAATGGTCGACATGGAGCTCCGACGCCGCATGACTGCCTGCAGCTGCATCGCTGGACAGACCAAACTACCTGGTTTATGGTATCAGCGCTTAAACAAATGAACATTTCAGAAACTATAAATCTGTGGAAGCTCATGGACTCTCGATGGATGGCTGGATGCAGATCTGTTCACGTCTCCACCGCAGGACCGGGACAACGCGGTGGTCGCTGTAAAGGTAAGCTAACCTGGCTGTAATCAAGTGAAGCCATGATGGCATTTAAGTGTTAGTTTGCTTGTTTTGCTCCGTTCATATAAACTGTGTATGGAGGATTTGTGTATTATAGTTTTGTGGGGTGGGGGGAGCTAATATTTATATTACAGGAGCCTCAAAGAAATGAAAACGATCTAATTATTCTACCTCTTTCGTTTATGACATAGTTACTTAAATATCAAGCAGTTATTAAGCATATGGTTTAAGGTGTATTCAGCTCCTCTGACCACGGAAATAAACTCATCAGTCTGTCATCAGCCTGGAAACCAGAGTCTGGAATAACAGATATCCTTCCATTAAGCTAAATATAGAAAACAAGTAAACACTGTTGTAAACTGCTGTCTGTCTGTGATGTCTGCAGGTCTGACTGACGCACCACACAAGCCCTGGACCATCATCCAGCCATCAGGAGCCGCATCATCACGTCACTGCACATGTATGACCAGGATGGTGGAGAGATGCAGACATGCTGCAGCCATGCTGTTAAAGCTGGAAGTGGTTGTCAGATGCAGAAACAACAACAGTAACTGGACCGTCTGCATTCTGGATGATGGGTCACACATCAGTGAGGTGGGGGCAGAAGCAGGACATAACATAGACTTTAGCACCTCAAAAGCTGAAGAGAAGAACTTGACGAACTTCTGGATGGCAGAAACACGCCTGCTCTAAGAACTGATGATGAACAGATGTGCATTCTGGACTTCCACTCAGGATCAGTGGACTTCACTGACAGAACTGCAGAAAGTTTCCCGAAAAGCTGCAAGTCTGTCCAGTCTTCTTGTTGCACAATATCTTGTTACAGTGTTGAAATGACCAAGCAGAGATTTGCACTTCTCTCCCTGCAGGACTTGCCATGTCAAGTGGGGCATGTTTATTTGAACATATTTTACCACAAGTTCAGTGTTTTCATTTATAATACACGGCATGCACATATTTACTCTATAAGCACTTTGTGTTGCATTTTAATGGTATGAAAAGTGCTTTATAAATAAAGCTTGATTTGATTTGATTTAATCACTATTTTATTGCTTTGCTATTTTAGCTGTCCACCACTGTGCTGCCACTGGTTTCATGGTGAATTTAAATTTTTAGAAAAATGACATTCCATAGAATAGTCGGAACTGCCAAGATTTTAATTTGGTGAACAGATATAATTCCTGTTCAACGTTCAAGTCTTTTTTTATCACCACCGTAAACTAACACTAGTTATTTATGTGCTTAAGGGAGGCAAAGAAGAGCCAAGAGGAATTCAAAAATGTATTTGGTATACTTTATTCATTTTTAAGTCATTCTACAAAAACAGACTAAACTTACACATTTACTGCAGACATAGTATGAAAAGAAAACTTACAGGTGTCTAACTGTGCACATACATCAGCATCATCATGTCTTTGTTCATTATCTATGTTTCTAAACTACTGTTTACAGTAGTTTGTCAGGGCATAGTGACAACCTGACTGGTGTTGGTGTCTCATACTCTGTAACCAGCTGACCACCTTCTCCTGCATCAGATGCCCCCTCGTTGATCTGTGGCTCTCTGATATCTGCATCCTGATGGACCACCATCTCTGCTACTTTCACTGTCTCTTTCCGTAGCTGCTCCCATCTACTGTACATGGTCTTCCAGAGCACACTGCTTGTGGGTTTAACAAGTGTGTGTCCCAGATGTAGCGATGGTACCCAATCTTGGTCAGCCTCCATCATTTCATAAGCTGGTTGATCTGCAATTAAATGTTTTTATTCAGAAAGCTAGTTAACATTTGATGCTCACATTACATTTCACAATCTTAACCACTTAATCAAACATGTTACTGTACCTGAAACCTGAAACCATCTCATCAAATCTTTTTGATCACAATGGAAAATCTCACGCTTTGATAAGTATTCACGTACAGGGGTTAGACAATGAAACTGAAACACTTGGTTTTAGACCACAATAATTTATTAGTATGGTGTGGGGCCTCCTTTTGTGGCCAATACAGCGACAATTCGTCTTGGAAATGACATATACAAGTCCTGAACAGTGGTCAGAGGGATTTTAAGCCATACTTCTTGCAGGATAGTGGCCAGGTCACTACGTGATGCTGGTGGAGGAAAACGTTTCCTGACTCGCTCCTCCAAAACTCCCCAAAGTGGCTCAATAATATTTAGAACTGGTGACTGTGCAGGCCATGGGAGATGTTCAACTTCACTTTCATGTTCATCAAACCAATCTTTCATCAGTCTTGCTGTGTGTATTTGTGCATTGTCATCCTGATACACTGCACCGCCTTCAGGATACAATGTTTGAACCTTTGGATGCACATGGTCCTCCAGAATGGTTCAGTAGTCCTTGGCCCATCTAGCACAAGTCCTGGGCCAAGCGAATGCCGTGATTTGGGCCGCTGTGGTTTTACGTTGTTTGGATACAATCCGGGTTAGCACCCGAACATCCCGTTCAGACAGCTTCCTCTTGCATCCACAGTTAATCCTGTTGGATGTGGTTCGTCCTTCTTGGTGGTATGCTGACATTACCCTGGATACTGTGGTTCTTGATACATCACAAAGACTTGTCTTGGTCACAGATGCGCCAGCAAGACGTGCACCAACAATTTGTCCTCTTTTGAACTCTGATACAATGTTGTATGCATTGCAATGTTTTTAGCAAAACTGTGCTTTTTACCTGCTAATTGAACCTTCACACTCTGCTCTTACTGGTGCAATGTGCAATTAATGAATATTTGCCACCAGGCTGGTCTAATTTAGCTATGAAACCTCCCACACTAAAATGACAGGTTTCAGTTTCATTGTCTAACCCCTGTATGTATGCATTAGGGATGGAACAGTAATCGATAAAAAGATCAATCGGGATACAATTCCCTGACGATTAGTATTACCGTTTCAGATTTTAGTTATTGCAAAACCATGATTATCGCACTTTGAAAAACTCAGTGATGTTGCTTGTTGCCAGGAAAAGCAGCAGCAGTCCCTCAGATACAGTTTACAATGTTTGGCTTCTGAAAACACGGAGGAAGGCACAGAAAGCACCTGCATAGAAGCTCTGGAAAATCTGAAGTCTGTATGTATTTTGGATTCTTTTTTTAAGGATGCTCGGAGGAATTTTTTTTTTTATCATTATTTCAATGTTTCTGCTACAATACCTTATATGGTAGTGTTGCTTTGATATGAACATTTGATTTCGGTACATGAAGCATTGAAAGTTTCCTTTCTGTACCAATTCTTCTGAAAGCTGAAGAATGAAGTCAGACTAGATAAAGTCTCGAGCTCTGAATGTGAAGAAAAGTATTCTTGGTTCTTGTGTACAATTTGAATAAAGCAATAAACCATCTTATGGTCATAAGATGCATCTTAAATGCACTTTATATGTTTGATGTTTACATGTTACTTATTGTTTCTGCCAACAGAAAGTCCATTGTGCTTGTTACCATTGTTTGTTTTTAATTGAAATTTGGTGAAATGATTTCAGTGTGTGAAAACTATTTATTTTGATATAAGATAATGTAAAATAATAAACAGTGATCTAACATGAACAGATTAATCCATTTCTATTACCCTCCTTCTTTGCTTGCAGTTTACAAGTGAAAATTTAGAAAGCAAAATACAGTATATTCAGTAACATTTTTTATACAAAACAAAACTCTCTTACTTGTCTTTATGAAAATGCCAAGAGCAAACAATGTATCAAGGAAGCTATGGTGTCGTACATAATGCCTTTCCATCTCACCACTGGGATCCAGACCACCAGTGCAGACAGTTGCTCATAAACACAAGCAGAAAAGCTCACAACAGTAACAGAAAGACAGAATTGCTCACAAATAGTTTAACTAGATTTATTTTTAAAAAAAGAAAAAGGGAAATAAATTTCACCCAAATAGAGAAATATTCTCACTGTGAACTAAAATAAAAATTTTTAAATAAGTGTCTGTAATAGTTAGGTTGAGGGTTATGACCCATCAACTTCAATTTTGGTTGACATTAAAAATACATTTATTCTCATTTGATAATTTCTTCAAATAAATGTTTTATGCAGCAGCAAGACCAATTTAAATAACGTTAAAATCAGCTCAAACTAATTTCCTTAAGGGGATCAAAACATTGTGGTGTTAATGTAATTTGTTTAATGTGATTTCAGATGGTTGCTAAATGTTTCAGGTCATGTTTTCAATGTACGGCCTCGACCCATTACTATGGGATCGATTATTTTGTCCACAGAGATCCTCACAGAGGATTCATGGTGGTTTCCCCGTTGATGGTGATTAAAATGGTATTACACAATAATAAAAATAAAAAACTTTATTAAAGTAATTCATTTTTAAAACATTAATAATGAACCAAAAGACAAAGACATCTTAAAGCAACCCTTACCGATGTTGCATTCTTACACTATTTTTCTAACAGGGTAAAATGCTATGAACGAGGTAATGGAACTCTGAAATACAAGACAGACCCACCATTAATCAAAATAAAATATTATTCCAATCTCTAAATATTCAATGAAAACTCCAACCAATCCTTGAAGTGGGGTGCACCTCTAGGATTGTCCAACGGACCTGCCTGTCAGACCTTTGATTCTGCATTGGGAGGTGGAGGGAATGAAGGGGTGTGTCTTAGGAGTGAGGCGGGACTGTTTATATTCAAATAATCTTGCTGTGCTTTCTGAAATGCAAGATCGGTAAGGGTTGCTTTAAAAGAAAAGAAAATATGCAGGAGGAGTACAGAGATTTCATATAAATTCTTTAAAGGTATTAAAATTAATCTGAGTCTTTATGGCTTTCAAATTTGTTAAACCTTTTAGGGTTCCAAGGTAGGTTTTAAAGAGTTTTATTTGGTCAAGCAATGATGTCCTGTAACCTTATTTCTAGTAAAATTTCCCACGATGAAAGAAAGAAGATCGGTGGCGGTAAAGCAGCTGTTGCGTTTTTGCCAACCGCTCTAAAAATATAAAGACAAAGCAGAAGAAGAAGAAGAAGAAAAATATTTCTTTGTCAGGTACGCAACTTTTGAAATACTTTTGAAACTGTCACAGTGATTAGCCTGTTTTAAAGTTGCAAGTGTTTCAGTGCCGAAATTACATTGTATTGTTATTAGGGAGAAAGTGGAAGTGTATTTCTCCGGTCAAGGGGTGTATGCCTGTTGCTTCAGGTCAGGGTTACGTGACTGGCAGAGACCGATTCGTCACGTGACATTTGTTGCTAAGACGCCATTTCAGGCGTATAAAAGTCAGCGGTCCCGTTTATCAAACAAGCGTGGAAATGAGCGCACATCTGATCATATAAATGATCTTATCATTGTATATAATTATAGTATTAATATATTGGAATATTGTATATTCCTGTCTGAACAAACAATAGAATCTCCGTCAGAAATCCCTCCTCATCCAGCTGCTTCTACCCTGAAGCAGCAGCGCAGACAGGCGGAGGCTGGTCCAAGCCTGACCCGGACTGTCGGATCCGAGCCTGACCCACACAGGGACAGAATAAAAAATAACTTTCATTAGCTAAGCTAAGAAACAGTCTGCTGACTGAGCACTTATAGACTATAACTGCTTGTAAGAAGACGGACAGTCGGGCTGCAGAAAGGCGCAGGTGCATCGGACCAGCGGGAAACGCTGCTTTAGACTCAGAGAAAGTTTGCAACACAACCCTGACCTGTGTGGAGCTGTACGATGCTGTAACTTGTCAAGACTTTATTGATAAGTTAAATAACAGAAGTACTAGTTTATAAACATTATGCGCAGCCAGAAGGGCAGACGCGCTGGTACAGTGGTTGCAAAAGTATTCATACCCATGACCAAAACTCAATTGCTCAGAACAGAACAAAGCAAAAGTGAGTTTCACCTTTTTATATGAAAGGAAATGGCACAAACACAACAATCCATCACTGTTTTTGTTCGTAAGCGCTCTTTACTATGAATAGGTTGTATAAGTCTGTATTTCATTGTTGCAAAAGTATTCACACCCTTGCACCAAAGATGTTATTTTGAGTCGAAAATGATTGCACACTATAAACTATTGCCTCACACTGTCACAGGGCAGTATTCAGTCCCAGGTGATTTGTATATCCTTGATTGCTCCCTATAATTAGTGCGCAATAGTCACCTGTCCACAGTCATCCCATGCTTGTCAGCAGACAACAGTCATGAAGTCCAAGGAGCTCTCAGAAGACCTCAGAAAGAAAGTTGTAGAGAAGCATAGAGATGGGCAAAGCTATGTAGCCATCGCAAGTTCACTCAATGTGCCAAAAAGTACTGTTGCATCACTGGTCCAGAAGTGGAAGCGCCACAGTACCACTGTGAACCTCCAAAGAACAGGGCGCCCCTCCAAGATCACGGCAAAAGGCAAAAGGAAATTGCTCAGGGAAGCCAGAGCAAACCCCTCCGTCACTCTTGAAGACCTGAAGAAGTCTCTCCAGGGTGCTGGGACTAACGTACACAAGTCCACAATATCCCGCACTTTACACAAGGAAGGTCTCTATGGGCGTGTTGCAAAGAAGAAGCCATATCTGAAGAAACAACATCTCAAGGCTCGTTTGCAGTATGACACCACACACGTAGGAACGTGTGATCTGGTCAGATGAAACGAAAATAGAACTTTTTGGCCTGAACGCCAAGAAGTATGTTTGGCGCAAAGCCAACACAGCTGATGATCCAGCTCATACCATCCCTACCGTGAAACATGGAGGTGGGAATATAATGCTATGGGGCTGTTTCTCTTCCTCTGGTCCTGGTGAGCTTGTCCGTGTGCAAGGGATTATGAATAGTGCAAAATACATCAACATCCTGGAGGAAAACGTCTTCAAATCTGCAAAAAGCCTGAAGCTTGGGAGGAAGTTCACCTTTCAACAGGATAATGATCCAAAATATACGGCTCGAGTGACACAAGAATGGTTCAGGAAGAAGAAAGTGAAGGTTCTAGACTGGCCCAGTCAAAACCCAGATCTCAACCCAATAGAAAACCTGTGGAGGGATCTGAAGATTGCTGTCCACCGAAGGTCACCAAGTAACCTGACTCAGCTGGAGCAGTATTGCAAAGAGGAGTGGGCGAAACTGTCCAAGGACCACTGCACAAAACTCATTGCTGGCTATCCAAAGTGATTGGTAGCTGTTATTGCTGCCAAAGGAGCTGCAACCAAGTACTGATTGTGACTTAAAGGCCTCCTTCCACTGAAAACCCGTTTAACTTGCTCCTTCTGAAATACGGAGGGTTTCCCCTTGTTTACTTACACATGCTGACTTGCTAGCGTTGCGTTCCCCCCCCCCAGTCGGCTGTGCTTTCTCATCAGAGAAACAATACGAAGAAAAGAGCAAATCGGGAACAGCCTCGCACTTCTACGTCACATTGCAAATAGTGTATCCCACGTGGGGTTTCTATCTGTCCATTGGAAGGCAGGTAACCCTCCACTACACACTAGAAGTAAAGACGGCACGACTGTAGCTTCAGAGTTGAGAAGCTAATTAGCTAACTGTTTGTTAGCATGGCGGAACAAACTTGTTTGTCGGCTCTATTTCCTGTCTGTAACAAAATAAGAGCGGAGGGCGGAGCTTCCTTCATACACTGATGGGAGGCAGCCAATCAGACGGAAATTCATGAGAAGGACCCGGAAAAGCTGCCGTTGGACCACAAGCCTCTCTTCTAGTATACAAATACAGCTGGATACAAAGATACCAGAAGGTTTTTTTCAACAGAAACGATGCAGAATTCATTCAATAATAATGGAGAACACAGAAATATTAATGAAATGACCATGGAAGTACAACTTTAATGACTTAGTGTGAATACTTTTGCAACAATGACATACAAACTTATGCAACCTATTCATAGTAAAGAGCGCTTACGAACAAGAACAGTGATGGATTGTTGTGTTTGTGCCATTTCCTTTCATATAAAAAGGTGAAACTCACTTTTGCTTTGTTCTTTTCTGAGCAATTTAGTTTTGGTCATGGGTATGAATACTTTTGCAAGCCACTGTAACTGCAGCTCCCAGGAGACACGGAGTTGAGTGGAGGAGATCCGTTTCTATAAACTAATCTATACATGAACATTGTACAAGTGTTCATTCAGTAGACTGTTTCTTAGTTTAACTAATGAAAGTTATCGTTTCTTATGTTCCTGTCTGGGTCAGGCTCAGATCCGACCAGCCTCCATCTATCAGCGCTGCTGCTGCTTCAGGAGAAACAGCTGGATGACGGTGCATTTTTGACCAATATTCTGTTGTTTGGTCAGACACGAACATTTTATAAATCACACATGGATTCAGTCATAAGATCATTTTTATGATCAGATGTGCGCTCATTTCCACGCCGGTTTGACCACTGACAGTTTTACACCTAAAATGGCGTCAAGCGCTGGTTACTGCTGGTTAAACAACAAATGTTACGTCACTCGGCAGAGAACGAGGGCCGCATTTTCTATTTCCTCTCTCTGCTCTAACACCTTAGCCAAACAAGCCCTGCACAATGACTCGTTAACTTGTTTCACGGAGAAAAGACCAAATCGGGAAACCCTGCTTTAGATGTACAAGTTGAATAATTATAATGCATACATGATGCCCACGGAGAATACCAAGCACTCACGTGGGTTTGATGGCAAAGTCAAAGCGTTCACTGTTCCTGGTGAACAACCTTTGATGTACAATAAAGTTTAATCACTGCAAACACTGATGTTCATTGTTAGTATTTGCACTAGATATTGAAAATTTGAATCTTGTTATGAACAACAAGACCCACCTAGAACTTATGGCTTTCTATTTAAATTTTTTTAATGTATTTGTTTTATTTTTCTACGATACATTTTGCACAATTAGTATTCTTTAAATGGCTTTCTATAGTTCTATAGTTTAAGTGTTTGTTCTGTTGTAATGTATCTATTATGCAAGTATATTCTGAAACAGTCAGTCTGACATTATATATATATATATATATATATATATATATATATATATATATATATATATATATATGAGCTGATTTTAACTGTGTGTGTATATATATATATATATATATATATATACACACAGAAGAAAATAATATATTGCAACATGTATTCTTATTATATTTTTTCCACACATACTTAAGACTATACCACAATATGGATTTGAGGCTATATCACCAAGTCCTAACTCTAATGTATCTTGCAATAATCATTTTTTACTTTTATTGGTCCCCTTGGTACATCGTACCTATTTCTTAATGTACAACACATTTTGTAGTACAAAACAAGTGGGCCAGGCTTTGGTGCCTGGAGAGCAGTTGTGGGAAGTGAAGTGCCTTGTGTAGTGTATTGAGAGTTGGCAGTGTATTGCTTCAATTTAACTAACCTTTAACTTTAATATTTTTCAGGTTTTGGTTATTAAAGGATTTAATGAGACTGATCATTTCAAATGGAGAGAAGCCAACAAGAAACATGAGTATGTAGTTAAACAGTATAAAAATATTGCTAGCAGTCGCCAATTCATTTGATAATGTAATCCCTGAATTAGCAAGTTGCATTGGATAGATCAAATGAGAAATATATGCAGTAACATCATGTATAAAACAATGGAACTATGAATTTAATACATACACTACTTATGTACTATTTATGAAAGCTCAATTTAAAAAAAAGAATGTTGTTGTGTCTGTATTTGAATTGAACTTGTCCCTTTCTTCATAGGATTTATTGAAACAACATATCCTGGAGAGACGACATCAGCGTGTCACACATGCACTGCAACATTTGCCACTGGACATCAATTACCTGGAGTTTGTTTGCAATCAGCACATGGTTTTCATTGAGGCTCTGTCGCAACATATTCAACTTTCACCGGACATCATGGAGAGATTGACTGATTTGCACAATGCAATTCAAAACCACAGACAGAGTCAAGGAACTCTACCTGCTGTTACATTTGAGAGCCAAGCTTCCAGTGGCCGTCCAAGGATAATTGTTTCTATTCACAATCTTGTTCATTTGCTTGAGATTGGCTTCCCAGTCAACACCATTGCCAAGCTATGGGGACTGTCACGTGCAACATTATTTAGGAGGATGGCAGAGAACAATTTGTCTGTCCGGAATTTGTACAGTACATGCACAGATGCAGAACTTGATCAGCTTGTAAGAGAAATCAAAGACAGAATGCCACATGCTGGTTATAGATTAGTAAAGGGGGCCTTGAAGGCGCAAGGACATCATGTGGGATGGGACAGAGTTAAAGCATCAATGCACCGAGTAGACAGCATTGGAATCTTGGCTAGAATGACTCAGCTAGGATGTGTTATACGGCAAACTTACTCAGTCCCCTGCCCAAAGTACTTGGTACACATAGGTACCAACCATAAGCTCATCGGGTAAGGTTTGTTTTTGGCAGCAGAATTTTATTTTTTTTTCTTCCTAATAATCTTATTAAATTTGATCTTAAGTTGTACCCTGAAAACCCTTTGTTAGATTCATAAATGTGTTTGTGGACTGCAGAATTTTTAGTATCTTCCCTCTGAGATTGTTGAATAACAAAGATGTGTAGCTACATCAAAAGGATTAACCAGTTGGTTCTAGTTATCTGGAAAATACCCATAGAAGATCATGAAATTTATGCCAGTGACGGCAGTGAGACGAGGAGAAATAAGTATGGTGACAAAAAATTAGTTTAAAAACAAAGTGCACCTAAGACTTCTGATCTTCATTTTTAGTGTTTGTTGCTTACAAATCACAAGATGACTTAATAAAAACACCTTTTTGTAAAACGGGCCTACTTCAGAAAGACGGTTCAACTAACTCTGAATTTGAAAATAAAAAAAGGCTAAATACCCTGAACTGGTCAGATTTTTCAGTTCTAGAACAGCTGTTGAGTTGGTTCAGTCACCTCCAGTTGAGAACCACAAGAAAAAGCCATCACCAATGAAGCCCTGATAACTAGATTCACCATGGCAACTGATGACAAAAAGCTAGTTATGTCACCTGGTTCAAAGAAGAAGTTTTGATTCAAGCACAGTGTTTTTGTTATTTTGTTTTACAAGAATAAACGGGAGCAGTGATGCTGCTGCTACGCAAGTATAGAGAAGCATCATTGAAGAGAACTGTTCCATGAGTCAATTTTAATCCACTGGTCTTTGGTGTCACTTGTCACTGTTATTTGTTTTTATTTATTTATTTGTCAAAACGGGTCTCTGGTAAATGAGATTTTGGATCTCAAAGAGACAACCTGTATAAATAAAAGTGAAATGAAATGGTCCACATTAGTTAACTGTATTAAAACATGTGGGTTCAAATGTTATTGTAGAAAATCCTCTTAATTTCATTGAGATTCTGTCCTACTGGAGGAAAATGTATACAGGGGAAACTGAAAGTAGATCTTTTAGAAGGCAAAGTAATGTACTTTACATGTTTCTACATTTATATTTTATCTCACACTGGCTGATAAATATATAGTGGCTATTTGAGTCTATTAATTTAAATAGTCAATGAATGCTGTTTTAACTAATTCAGTACGTGTGCGCACACACACACACGTCATATGTACACATCACACACACACACAGGTGTGTGTCTACAGTATGTCCGATCTTATTTTTGTTTGTTTTTATTCATCAGTAGTAGTCGTCATTTACCCAGGATACAAACTTGGGGTACCTCGACATTTCATTTAATTTTTCCCCCCTACAGGTACAATATTGTACTCTTTGGGGGGATTGATGGAT
This sequence comes from Atherinomorus stipes, assembly GCA_023101725.1. Classification (NCBI taxonomy): domain Eukaryota; kingdom Metazoa; phylum Chordata; class Actinopteri; order Atheriniformes; family Atherinidae; genus Atherinomorus; species Atherinomorus stipes. The sequence goes on along the minus strand of JALJCO010007717.1, from coordinate 59,561 downwards.
ACTCTCGTAAGGTGAGGATGCTACCGGTAAAATCATCTTGACATTTAAAGTTAATGTTGATGTCAACGATAAAAGGGACATAAAAATATGGTTATATGGAAGAATGAAAGTAGTCATTTGCAACAGTTCTCCATCTCTCTAAAGTGTATACACTACTCACAAAACTCTAGGTATATTTAACTTTCAGTTTTTGGCGAACAGAATGATGCAGATTAAATATTTAACCATTATACAGTGTACATGTGCATTGAAAAGTTTAGAGCAAGTTTAATTCAGTTCACCTGGAAAGGTTGTGGATTTTAGATTCATTCGACATCATACAAAAAGCCAAATATCCTAAACTTTTTGTGAGTAGTGTATATTATATATACACACACACACACACACACACACACACACACAGTTCATGCTGTTCCACACCAGTTCCTTTTAAAATTGACACTGGCGCAGATGTGAGCATCATTCGTGAGGAGACCCACCATTCACTCATCTCCAGTAGCCCGCTAGAGCCTGCGGACATGCCACTGGACAGCCCAGGCGGCGAGCTGCAGTGCATCGGAAAGATCCAAACCACGGTGACCTACAAGTGTAAGACTTACCCACTCACTGTCTACGTCATCTGGGGGTCCACAGCAAACAATCTACTTAGCAGACCATTGTCAGTGAAAATGAACCTAGTGAGAAGAGTGGAAGAAACAGTGATTAACAAGGGACATGTGGAAGCATATGGGGAGCATGGGACTTTAAAAACTGAACCTGTGTTAAAAGAGAACAGTACATCCTGCCCACAACAGACGAGATTACAGCAAAGCTGAGCGGGGCGACTGTCTTCTCTTCACTGGACGCCGCCAGTGGGTTCTTCCAGATCTCGTTGCACCCCGACAGCTGTAAACTCACCACCTTCATCACGCCGTTTGGCAGGTTTAACTTTAAGCGGCTGCCATTCGGGATAACGAGTGCTCCGGAAATCTTCAAGAGAAAGATGATTGAGACCCTCGATGGGCTAGAGGGAGTTGAAATCTTCATGGACGATGTCCTAGTTTATGGGGCCACAGAGGAAGAGCACGACAGCCGCCTGGAGAAGGTGATGCAGCGCATTGAGGAAGCGGGCCTGAAGCTAAATCGTGAGAAATGTCTCAGGCAGAGCCAGCTCCGGTTCCTCGGGCACATCATCGACCGGTCAGGGATTTGGCCTGACCCAGAGAAAGTGGACGCTATCCAGCAGCTCTCACCACCAACAGATGTGCAAGAGTTGAGGAGGGTGCTGGGAATGGTGAACTACCTTGGCAGGTATGTCCCAGGCCTCTCAACAGTAGAAGCACCGCTGTATGAGCTCCTGAAACACAAGAATGCATGGACGTGGAGCCATGCCCAGCAAACAGCTTTTGAACAGATTAAAGAACTTCTGTCCACCGCACCAGTACTCGCCTTTTACGACGTGAGCAAACCCACTGCTGTGTCTGCTGATGCCAGCAGCTACGGGCTGGGGGGCATACTACTTCAACTCCATGGTGAGCAGTGGAAGCCGGTGGCGTACTGCTCACGACGTCTCACTGAAGCAGAAACACGCTACGCCCAGATAGAAAAGGAAGGTCTGGGGGGCGTGTGGGCGTGCGAGAAGTTTGAGCGGTAGCTGAGTGGACTCAGTGAGTTCAAGCTGATAACAGACCACAAGCCCCTCGTGCCCCTTATAAACAAACGCAGCCTAGACAACGTGCCTCTCAGATGTCAGCGACTCCTCATGAGGCTCATGAGATTTAATGCGGTGGCGGAGTATGCTCCTGGAAAGACTCTGGTTGTTGCTGATACTCTGTCCCGCAGCCCAATGGCTAACACGCACGCTGATACAGAGATACAAGGTGAGGTGGCATGCTATGTGGCTAGCGTAGTGGGGGGGATTCCAGCATCTGCAAGTAAGATGGATGAGATTAAAGTGGCCACGACAGCTGACCCTGAACTGCAGTCAGTCACGAGACTCATAAAAAGGGGATGGCCTGAGCACCTCGCCGATGTGCCAACCGAAGCGAGAGCGTACGTCCAACTGAAAAGTGAACTGTCGGAGTACAATGGACTGATACTCAGAGGTAACAGGATCATTGTGCCGCAGCAAATGAGAGGAGAGATCCTTCAGAAAATCCACCAGGGCCACCAGGGCCTGGTAAAATGTAGAGAGAGGGCGAGATCATCAGTGTGGTGGCCAGGTCTCACCACAGAGTTAAGCAAGCTCGTGGCGTCGTGTCAGGTGTGCTGTGAACAGAAGAGAACGCCTGCAAAGAGAGCCTCTCCTGTCCACGCCACTCCCAGAACGACCTTGGAAGAGGATCGCTATGGACCTCTCTGAGTACAGACACAATCACTACTTAGTAATACCAGACTATTACTCCAGGTTTATTGAGATCTGCCACCTTAACTCCACAACCAGTACACAAGTCGTACAAAAGCTCAAGGCCGTGTTCGCTAGACACGGGATACCGGAGGAGGTGGTAAGCGATAATGGGCCCCAGTTCTCCTGTGTGGAGTTTAAGGAGCTGTCAAGGCAGCTAGACTTCAAACACCACACGTCCAGCCCCCCATCACCCACAAGGTAACGGGCACGCTGAGAGAGCCGTACAAACGGCTAAGAAAATCCTCAAGCAAGACGACCCTGTGATGGCCCTGCTGAGCTACAGAGCCACCCCATGCTCGTCCACCGGCTACAGCCCAGCAGAACTCCTAATGGGGCGGAGAATCAGGACCACCCTCCCCACTGTTGACAAAAACCTCAACCCAAAATGGCCCAGCAGAGCAGCTGTGCGGGAGAAAGACTAGAGGGAGAAAGCTAAGCAGGCTTATTACTTCAACCGCCGTCATGGAGCCAGGACTCTACCTGCCCTGCATCCGGGAGATGTAGAGCTCTCCAAACTGGACCATGAAAAGACATGGACTTTACAGCTGTGGTCACCAGCGAGAGCACCACCCCAAGATCCTTCATCATCAGGACGCCTCTAGGAGCAGAGCTGCGGCGGAACAGCCAGCTATCCAGCCACCTACTCCGGCAGAGGCTGGTAAATGCACACGAACCGATACACCGACCGTTGGGACCAACACGTCAGAGACGGTCATCTCAGAGACTGCCCCTGGTAGTCCGTGTGCAGCTGCAGCTACACTTACAACACCCCAGTCTGGTCAAACGATGACCCGATCTGGACGGCTGAGTAAGCCAATCAAGAGACTTAATCTCTAGATAAGTCATCTAAGTGTTCTGCAGCAAATGGACTATATATATATAAAAAAATTAATAAATAAATAAAAAGAGAGAGAGAAAAAAAAATGTACTGGGTTCTGGAATAACCTATATTTATAGAACCAGTTGTTATTGGGTTTGTGTTGGAAAGGAAACATTGAAATTCTGATTTATGGTCAACTGAAGTAACTTTTATTGGTACACTGTATTAGAATAGGAAAACACTGGACTGGGTCTCGTGTTTAAGTTTGATGTGCGGGCCTAGCCCACAGCACTTTTCACTTTCATTTTTATGTTATAAGAATAACATGTTAAAAGGGGGAGATGTCATATACGGCAGTATATAGGCTGACTGTGTAATGCGCCTGCGCATGTAAGAGAGCCCAGGAAGTTTAGGGAATGTTCACGGGAAAGTGAGGGATCTCGCGTTGTTATACAGTTGCTAGGATGAAGGCAATAAAACGAGCGGCGTGCTCGCAGCGAGAGTGGTTTTCTGTTTCATTTACACGTCAGTGGGGTAACCCAGTTGCAGCTGAACCAACAGGTAAACACAAGGAGAGCCAAGACAGCAGTCCTCCAAGGAGTGGTGATTAATGGCCCAAGATCATACGCCACTAAGAGGGGGAGAGATGATTTAATTTAACACTTATTTCAGGCTTTAAAAGAAAAGGAATAAAATCCCACATACCACTTTGTTGGCATAAGCACGCCCCGAAAGTGCGCAAATGGAACTTCCCAAAAAGCCGTGGCTCATTCCAGCCGTGATCTACAACAGGCACCAGGATCAGTTTGGAGCTGAATTAAAATGGCAAAACAATGACAGCACCCAACATACCAGAGCGGACATTAGCAGCACACACACCTCCTTAAACGGCGATCTGCCTCCACCTGACCCAGCAACAAGCCGCACCGGAAAGTTGGCACCCGGCCAGTGGCACGCCAAACAATTAGGCTGACCACACCAAACACCACGGAAGATCAAAGGAAGAGGCTGATCAGCCAAACACACCCGCTTTTAAAGGGCCACACAGTACCGCCCACTAATCAAGTAGTTACCAACCTGGCACAGTGCCATATAGTGGCCATGAGGAAAACAACCTCCGGCCACATATACATACATATATATGTTCACAGTTCCCTCAATAATTTTTCCCCCTTTTTCTTTAAGATAATGTACCTGGGAGCTGCAAACAATAACCGTTCAGACACTATCTTGGGTTTCTTCTCTCAGGCTGTTGAAGAATTTGGGTACCCACTTAGGTAAAAGCATTCCGCTTTGTAAAAATAGCTGAGCACTTCAGAGTTATTTCATTGTGTAATTTGGACATATAAAGTAGTATTTCTGAAGGGGTCTAAAATAAATTTTTGAAAGCAGTGATGAATATTGATAATTTCAGGGTGCGAGCAGATCATGGTGGAGAAAATGTTGGAGTGGCACGTCTGATGCTGACTGTACGTGGTCCTGATAATGGAAGCTTTATTGCTGGCAAAAGTGTGCATAACCAAAGGTTTGTGAGACCTGAAAAGATGTTCAACTTATGTTAACCTGCAGTCACAAAATGTAATTGATTTAAACACAGGCACGCGCGCGCGCACACACACACACTTGTACTTCTATCTTTGTGAGGACATTAATTGACATAATGCATTCCCCAGTCCCTTACCTGACCCATCACAACCTAATTGTAACCTAAACTCTAAAAACAAATCTTGACTCTCAAAAATGTGTTTTTCTTAGACCGGCCAATATATATATATATATATATGTGTGTGTGTGTGGATATATATATGTGGAAACATTACAGACCTAAAGATAACTTTGATTACTTATACACAGGATAGAGAGGCTCTGGCGTGATCTTTGGATGGGGGTTACCAGTGTTTTCTACGAGGTTTTGCACAACCTCGAGGAGCAGAACCTCTTGGATCTCAGCAATCATGTGCACCTGTTTTGCTGCCACTACGTCTTCCTACCTCGCTTGCAAGCTAACCTTGACGTATTTCAACAAGGATGGGACAATCATTCAATGAGAACTGAACAAAACCTCACACCTAACTAGCTTTGGGAAGTGGGACAGATGGCACATCCAGTTGCTGACCCAGAGGTATTTTAACTTAAATAATTCTTATCGAGTCCCCCCACCCTAAAAAAAAAAAAATTCCTGCAGATATTTCCCACAAACAAGCTGCACAATGGTGGGATGTTAAGCACTCCTGAGTTTGGTTTGATCCTCATAAAGTGGAGTTCAAGCCTTAGTTCAACCCTTCAATGCTCTTTCAGATGGGACGCGTTTTTTGCTCACCGCAGGGTAGGGCGCAGACTCGGTGACAGAGCACGGCGGCAGCGAGCATGTCAGGCACGCGTTGCTAAGCAACAGACCAGGAAGTGTTTTCTCCCGGCGTTCTTCATTTGCCGTTTCTCAAGTACGCACTTGTGTACTTGCCAGCATAGAAATAAAGAGTAGAAGTAGCATTGGCCACTCGAGGGCGAGAAATGCGGCCGCCATCTTGGACCGGTCGCAGCTCAGCGAGCAGCTTCCGGATGAACAACACCAGAGCTGTACAGCCGTTTTCTTGCTGTGATCGGCGGAGCATCGAAAGCAGCCAGCTGGGAGTTACTTTTCACAAGTAAGCCTGAACATCAGTATTAGTTGTATTTAGTGGTTAAATTATTTACCGGCTTGTAATAACCTGTCCACCAGTGAAATAATACTGAGCTCATCAGCATAACGCACGCTTAGTGCCTGCTGTTTAAGTTATGTCATGTAAACAGCTATGAAACTTTATAAATCACACATTAAATAACACAGGTGTAGATTACAGCTGATATTGTGATGCTGTGTAAGAAATAATCCCGGTGTGACTGGTACAATCCTGTTTGACCAGAGTGTTTAAACAGGAGACGTCACAGACAGAATAACTGCATCATCTCTAACTACAGCAAAATGTTTCTCATGTTTCACCGTCTCCTCTACGTTCATTCACATCAACACAATACTGATTTTACACGTGAGTGTACAGACTCTAATATGTTGTTGAGTATACAGTCCTGATACACTCAGAGCTAGCAGTGACTGACCAGTGATAACTGGAGGTGTGATTATCATGTAAATCAGACATAAATCATGTCCAAGTGATTTGTGTAAAATGAGACCATGTTTATTTTCTTTCTACCAGGATCAGAGCTCTGCATCGCCTGCTTGTCTGACTTCTCTGAAGCCCATAATCACCAATTTATGGGAAGACTTTTTAAAAAATGTCTTATGGAGGATCTGAGGGAGAAGAAACTCATAAATGAAGAAGATAGGAGTTAGATGTGATATTTGTATTTTTTTTTTTTTTACAAACAATTTATATTGTGGTTTATTTTACTGATATTTTAGTGTGTGTATAATACAATGTGTATATATTGTACATATGTAGAAACTCATTTTACCACACTGCACCATCGTGCGCCACAGGAAGTGATTCCTGCCAGTGGCATCAAACGGTACAGTTCATCTCTCTGGTAATCATTCCATTATTTACTTATTTGGAATCTCATTATGTGCAATAACCTGGTCATGTGCAATAATATGTATTGAGGAGCACTGTAAATACTGCCTATTGTATATACTGAGATTTTATCATTATATATTGGTATTATTATATGTTATTTCTTGTATAATGTTGATATAGGAAGGGTTGCAATTTTACTTTTTTTATTTGAGTTTATTTTATTTTTACTTTTGCACTTTATTTTTATTTTTACTAGTCTTACTATCTCTACGTCTGTAAATGGGAGCAAAGCAGAAAAAGAATTTCCTACCAGAGATAATGAAGTAATTCTGATTCTGATATTGTTACAGATGGAATTAAACATTTTGAATATTTAATAATTCTTTCCTGTCATTAATGTGTTGGACAGGTAAGTAATTAGGAATCATCTTTAGTTTTATTTGTGGATGTGATAATAGTAGAAAAATGAGGATATATATTTATGTATATTTGCATTGTTACTGTTAAGTGTAGAAGTATTATCAGTATAGACATGATAGTCATGGGAGTATTAGTATTGTATTTAGTGTTACGTTATACTTATACTATACTTTATTATTGTTATATATGTGATACAATATTATACTCTATTAAGTAGTATTATAATAATTGCTTGCAGTGGTGGTGGTAGAAATAGTAGTTAACAGTAATTGACTATTATTATTAGTAGTACTGTACAAGATAAGTAATTAAATAGTATTGATTTGCTAACAAGTCGGCATAAAATAAGTTTGTACTCCTTCCCAATTGAATATATGTTCTTAATTTGTTTTCTATTTTTGTTTTTCTCATTTCTTTCATTGATTAGGTCATTCCATTGATGTATGATTTTTGTTTTGTTTTACATGTCCGACATACATGCTCAAACACCAAAAATATCTGTATTGTTAATGGTGATTCTTAAAATCTTTAATAAAGTCAAACAGATCAGTATGATCTCTATGCAGAGGATGCAGACATCATGAAGCCTGAAAACAGACACAATATATGACAGTTAAGCCCACTATCTGCACGCAAATTACATAAACAGGTCTTTTCGATGTAACTAGCATCCTATATCACAGCAGTATGTGTAAGTTTTACAATAGAGGAAAATAGATTAATAATCCGTTGAGTTCTGCTCGTTTATCTCAGTTAAGAACATGTGAGTGAACGGAGCTGGCGACCGGTCCAAGATGGCGGCCCCACGGCTCGTCAGCTCCCATAGGCGGCAGCGGTCAATGCTGCTTCTAGTCTTTATTATTTCTATGCTTGCCAGTATGGACTTGTCGGAAGTACAGACTTCCGAGGACGGAAGGACGCAAGTGCGTCAACTTCCCATTTGGAACAGAAACTTACTTGATTACGTCAAAGACGTTACTAAAGAAAAAAGCGTGAAACAAAACAACCAGACAGAAAATAATCTTATATCAGAAAACTACAAAATGGACCGAGCTGTGCTTGCGGTAGCTGTGGGCATGCTTTATTTTGAAGCTGAGGAGGACGCGGCGAGGCTGAGCAGGGAGACACAGCAGCAAGGATACAGAGGCCCCGTCCCAATACCCGCACTTCCACCCTTGCGCCCCTAGAATGCGCGCTCCCGTTGAGGGGTTGAAGTGCGTAGTGTGTCCCAATTCTCCAGGGCTGCTCGAGGGCGGAAGCCCGTCACGCCCCTTTTGTGCCCTCAATCCACACTTCAGTGAAGTCCGCATCTATGCAAGTGTATCTATCTGCGGCTTGCAACCCAGTGGGCGTGTCGCATTGTGGGTGGGTCTGGTTAGGTTTAGGGGAAGGGTCAGGGGTAGGGCTAGATTTTACCGTGCTCTCATTGGCCTGGTGGGCGTGTCGTCGAGTAACGTCACACTACGACACGCCCACACTACGACACGCCCCAGTACGACACGCCCCTGTCTTGCGAGCCGCAGATAGACCCTTCTCCATCTATGCAGACTTCACCGAAGCATATTGCCCATAATTCATTGCTGCATGTGACGTTTTGAACCATAAAGGCGGAACATGTCCATATTTGGTGATGAGCTCCTGCCTGTGGTGAAAAAAAATGTTTTTATGGACATGTGGACATTTATGGACATTCTATGCTAACGATAACAGTCACAGAGCAACAATTTAATCATTATTATACATTTGTTTAGAATGTAACAGTTATTTAACCTGTACTGGGGAAATTTTACAGACATCTTACATAAATTAGTTCAGTAATTCATTTATTTATTAATCAAACTTGTGTGGATTTCATAACATCTATTTTAGCAGCAATGACATGAAATGACGCGGTGCAAAATGGAGGAACCATCACTGTCCCAATTCTGCCTTTTTCCCGCACTTGCAACCTGCACACTCCAACCCTTAATGTGCACTTCTGCCAAGTGCGCACTACATACAAGGGTGTAGGGTTTAGGGGTATTGGGACGGGGCCAGAGACGGCGCAACAGGAGGCGTCTCCTAGCGGCACATCTGTTAACTTTGGTACGTTATTTTTTTCCCAACGTCTCTTTTCTCCCCCATAATTAAGAGTGATATAGTAATTTTTAATTGTATTTTCCTGAAATAACGTTTGTGTGGGAAAACATGCAATCAAGTAACATTTACCTGTCTGTGAGGACTGTATTGAGTTTATACTACCCTTTTTTCCTGTTTTGCACAGTTAGTCATATAGTAAGTTATATGTTGCTACAAATCAGAATAATCTGTAGAGCTTTAGATGGATTTAAACATGAGGAAACCTTCAATACAGTATACTTTATGAAAAATTGACACATTTAATGAATTGGTAAAAGATGTACCTAGCACTGGGACACAATGCATGCGTGGAAGACCTTCGTGAAGTTGGCCCCCCAACCCACGCTAAACCCAGTGGAAATGGTCTCAATCGTTTGTGCTGCGTTTGTGCAGAAAAAATTATCGTTTGTGCTGCTTTAGTTTTTAAGATACAGCAGGTTAAATATTATAAAAGGGGTCATTCTAAGTTCACGCAGCCCCCGACTTTGTCCAATTTGCACCAAAATGGACGAGAAAAGAATTCGTTTGTTTTTTAAGTTTTAAAACAAACTCGGATTTTCCCAGTTCCCCTCCCCCTCCCCCCTTAACCCACCTCTTTCTTTTTTTTCTCCTTTATTTTACTCCCCCCAGCCATAAAGCTTTCTTTTCTTCTTTTTTTTTCTTTCCCTCCTTTTTTTTTTTTCCCTTCCTCCCCGTGTTTTTTTCTTTTTTTTTTTTCTCTTCTTCTTTTACCCCCCTTTTTTTTTTTTTTCTTCTTCTTTTGTTATTTGCTCACTATTGTTTCTCTCTCTCTCTTCCGGATTTTTATTTCTTTTTTTTTTCCCCGCTTCCTTTCTTAAATTATTATATTTTTGGTTTTAAGTAAAAAACAATTTTTTTTTAAAGTTCTTTTTTCTTTAATCTCAGTTTATTATATTCTTTTACCCCACCCCCCACTCTCCCCTTTCCAAATCCAACTATTTTTTTTCCAAACATTACCTTTTTATTTTTTTGTATTTCGAGTTTTTTTTATTTTTTCCCCCTTTTTATTTTTTTTATTTTTAATAACAGCACAAACGATAATTTTTTCTGCACAAACCAGCACAAACGATTGAGACCATTTCCACTGGGTTTAGCGTGGGTTGGGAGGCCAACTTCACGAAGGTATGCGGAAGCGCGCCGAAGCGCAGCAGTTTCATTTCGGCGTCCTTGTTAACAGACGGTGTGGGCCACATCAGGCGCTGCGTGGTGCGCCGCGGCGTGCAGTGCCAAAATCAGCGCGCGCCGTGGAGCAATCGTTTCGGCTTCTGTTCTATTTTCTGCGTGAGCCGCGGCCTAATTTGTCAAGCCAGGCAGGAAAATAAACAGGAACAGGAGGCAGATTTATCAAAATAAACCCGTTTTCAAAGTAAAAACACCCTAGATGAGCTTTAAAACCCGATCCCTTTTAAAGAAATCTAATTATATGTCAACTATGTCTTCATCTGTATTGAAAATGCAAGTGGAAGGATTCACACACAGAAATGTGGCCTTCTGCTTGTAAATATTATGAAAGTAGAGCAGGAGCTGCAGCCATTGTGATAGAGCTAGTGATCCCTTTGTGATTGATAATTGTGGGATCCTTCTAAAACTAATCCCCAGTGATACTGTCCTTGCAGACAGGAGTTTTCATAATGAGGAATCAATCAGTATGATGTGCGCCACTATGAAGATCCTTCCTTCACAAACGGCTGTGCTCTGCTGGGAGCAGCCATGTGGAACGTGTCATCGTGTTTGCAGGAACAAGTAAATATTCCAGTCATACCAGTGTGCCTGTGAAGATGCTGCTTTGCTGTGAGAATGAACCGGACACTACGACCCTGGATAAGATCGTCCTTGTTTGCTGTGAATTTGCAAACATATGCTAAAGTGTTGTTGCCAAGACTAGCACTCAAGCTAACATGAGTTGATGAAAACTCCGGTTACTTTCTTTTATCTGTTTACTCGTGATGTTCGACACCGCTGACATCTGTCTGAGTCTGACAGCTTATTTTGGTCTTTCACAAATCAGACACACACTCATCACTGTTTTCTATTTTATAAGTGATTTAAACCCCGTTAATTATCATCCTCCTTACATGTGTTTGACAGCGCACAAATGCACACTAGTTAATTGTGTGAAAGGCAAAATAACACTTTTCTAACATTAACAGAGCCAATTCTGTGACAAAAGTGAGACTGATTTTAGACATTTTCTATTTTACCCGTTTCTCTCTTGGTAATTTAAGGCTATTTTACAACTATGTTACTATGAGTTTAAGTGGTGTAGAAAATTTGATGGTTTTCCTGAAAGTCTAACTTTTTCTGTTACCTTATTTAGGAGGTGCAAATCCCCCACATGCACTGGGAGGACACCGGTCTCCCTCTCGATCCACATGCTGAAGTGCAGGTACCAGACTTGGACAACCCCCTCACAGATGAGCAAATGGAGGTCCTTCAGGCACACATTAACCCTCTACAACCGTCTGAGTCATGTGGCATGGACGTTTACTTGCAAACTGCAGTATGTGGTTACAGTACTTGAGACAAGATAGATGCATTGTAAGTCTGAATACGTACAACTGTGACACACATCAAGACATAACATGCCAAATGTTTCAATACTTAACCTAAGGGATAAATAAAATGTTGATTTTATCTCTTAAAACATTAAAGGACAGGAGTTGGAGACTTGAAAGTGTAAAAGAAATTACAACATAACTTCAACTGTTGAATTATAATGGATGCTACAAAGGACAATGATACAATTCATGAAACTAACAACTGTTAAATTCAGTGTTTAAAAAGGTGCTTTCATTACTGAACATCTGTGATAACTATTAATGTAAAAAAAAAAGAAGCCTTTTTCTGAGTGCACTGCTTTCTATTTTCTATTATCTATTCACATGAACCTTCAACTTTCAAACACATGTTGGACTTCAGCTGAGAATAACATTTTTATGAAACTAAATAAATCAGAATTACTGAATACCATCATTTTAAACATTTTAAACGGCATTAATGGAATTTCATGTTGGAAAAGGGAATTCATCAATCTAAACCACTAAGAATTCTTGTCCCAAATGGAATGCGTCCACCAGAACTGCTTTGAAATCTGCATAACATTGCATATGATGAACGGGCACGGTAATGGTGTTACTGCACGCTGCTACAGATGGGTAGCATATAGTATGGTCACCAAAGTGCGATGCGCAGTCATGGTCAAGCTTCACATGAACCTTGAAATCTTTCTTTTCCTCTTGTAGGACAGGAATGTGGCCCTGTCCTGTCACCCATTGAAGAAAGGCTCCTGGAGACAGGGATGCTGCTTCCTCCATGCCTGAGGCATTTTCATCTAAAAGTAGAGTTAATTGAAATAACATTTAAAAAGATAAAATTTCTGAGAATCATCATTGTTAAAATCACTGTGATTAAACATTTGTTTTAAACAGGTGACACACAAAAGCTTTTTCTGGTACTTTTTTTTTTTCAAGGCTGTGCTGTACATGGAAAATGTTTAATTATGTACTACTGTGTGTACTGTGTAATTTACTACTGTTTTTGTTATCAAGTTTTACATATGTGATCAAAGTTCATCTAGAAATTGATATTTCAAAAAACATTCTGTTACAACAAATGATTTTACCTTGCTCAAGTTCTTGTAGAAAATCCTGGAGATAGTCCACTAACGTCACTTCCACCTGTTCCTTGTTCGAGCCTTTTTCACTGTATTCAGCTTGGCACACAGAAATGATGAAATCTGCATCAGCCTGCCAAATGAAAAAGATTATCTGGTTAACGTAATACAGCTTTCAAGTTTTAGAATACCACAACTATTTAGATTGGGGTTGTAAGTTAACAAAAGTTATGAAGCTAAATCAAAGATGTTGCAGATCAATTTCTCAGTCATTTTTTGAATAATGCACTTTGAATAACTAAAATGTACATTGTTTTTCAGTGGAGGGAGATCTTATCCTTTCTTATATTTGCCTTTTTATCACCATTACTGGGCTTGAACAGCTTAATTCCAAAAAGAAATAAAAAAAAATTAGGCCAGTAATGTTTGTAGTTGTTGTCTACATTGTGAATCAAAGGTTGTGTGAAATTTTGGCAGAAACAAAGCAACAATTCTATTTATGATTCATCTGGTAAACCGCTTTGTTCAATTTTCTGAAAGTTAAATACTTCTTAAGACAATCATAAACTATAATAATATTGCTAATGTAACATTTTTGTTCTCTAGGAGATGGAGTAAAATCCAAAGTGCAGACTAAAATACGAGTGTGTTTTTAATTTTCTAAAATGTTTAATTTTACAAACAAAGATTTTTTTTTTTTTTTGTATTTGAGCAGATGACAGTTCTGGGATATGTTTAAAAAAAATCCTGAGAGAGTGACCAAAGCAAACTTAAATTTCTGAAGAAGGTTCAAGTCATTCAAGTAGTGACTTGGGACTCTATTAAACAATCCTACTTGTCATCAAATGCATTAAAAGATTCCCTTTTGCACACTATATGAAAATTTTTCAGTATAAACTTTTTCTACAGAGTAAAAGTAAAATAAATATTTAGAAATTGAATTCCATAGTGTTGGAAGAATGTTTTATGACGTGAATCTTACACAAGAAAGAACTTAGCACAGCACTCTTATAGACGAAGGAATGTGACACCTCTTCAGGGGGTCTGGAGACCTGCAGATGGAGGATGGACTAAGGGGCCGTCCACACGGTGCCGAATTACAGCAAAACCGTCAAAAAATATAAGAAATCTGCCCTATCATCCTCACGAAACCAGGGATTAGCCTCCTGAAACAGGTCATCTCTGAAACCGGGTTCCAAGGTGGAAAGGTTTGAAACCTTGTCCTTCTTTCATTGAGTAATTTTCCAACGCATAGTAACCGGAGAGCACAAAGGAAGATCCAGCTCAGTATTCAATCAAGTGATCTACAACTTACCTGTATGCCAGAATGTAAAAGAAAAAAATACATAAACAAAATTTGTATTAAAAATGTATATAGTAGACTTACTGTCATGTCTAAGCCTGGCACAAACAATGGCTGACAGATACTGGGATATTTGGACATGATGTCACACAAACCATACAGCTTCAGGCCATCCCTCATCTGCTGCAGTATTGGGAGCAACCTTAGGCTTGCAAGGAGGATGACTGCTCTGTTTTTTTGTAAATCACATCATCTCACCTGGCATAAATTATGTGATGTGAAAAAAATAATTAACGGATGTTACCTCCTCATCACTTGCAGGATATATAATTTTAAAAAAAAAGAGAATTACAGATCAACTAACATACTATAGATGCTTATATAAACCTATTTGAATGTATTATAAATTATCACATAATAAACAAATTAAAAAATCTTTTAAATTGGAAAAAGAAACGTTATCATATCCTCATGAGGCCTCATGAGACACTAGACATTTTGACACAGCTGCCAAGAGATTGTCATGAAGACATTTGAGACAGTCAGTATGCGCTTCATCTGCTGGCTGTGGATGTGTACTGCAGCTGAGGGAAACGCTGTCTGGAGCTGTCTTGTCTCTGGCTCGGTGTATAATAAAAGATACGTTGTCAACCTTCTGTTTAGTGTTTCCTTTGTGGTTAATATCTTGGAATTATCCTCTGTGATAAAATGAGTATTTTTATATAAATTCCCAAGCGATTGGAACCCGTGTTAAGCATTGACAGATTAATAGACCCAGTGTCACGGGGGTGGTTCTTTGCCGATACCGGTGACTGCAGGAGGAGGGGAAAGAAAGACAGGCCTCGCCAGCAGGTGGTTAAGAAATAAAAGCTTTATTAAAGAAATAAAACAAATAAAACTACTAAACTAAAAAGTACTAAAATAATCCTAAAAGTCCAAACTAAAAAGTAATAAAAGAAAGGATAAAAAAGGCTAAAAAGGGGCTTGCAGGGGTGGCAGTGGCCGGCGTCCCTCTCGGCGTCTCTCTCGGCGTCGTCCCGGGTCCATGGCGGCTGCTCCTCCTGGCAGCCGCCCTCCTGGCCATAGGCTTCCCCGGGACTCACAAGCTGCTCTGTGGCCCGGGCAGTCACTCCTCCGGGCGGCCGCGCCTCTGGCCGTAGGCCCTCCTCAGTGGGGTCCGCGGCCGCCCTCCGACTCCCGGGCCACTCTTCCACGTTGCCATCTCCACTGCTGCCCCACCACTGCCTCGAGCCCCCCAGCCGGGGGACTCACGTCCTCCCCCGGCTGCGCCTCCTGGACCCAGTCCTTCTCCAGCTCCGTCGCTCCTCTCTCCGTTGTCCGCACACCGGCTTTTATCCTTCCAGCCTTCAATTAAGTCAGGGGAGGAGTCCTTCTCCCCAGGTGCTGCCAATCAGTTCATTAAAAGCTCCCACTAGCTTGGGAATAAAAACAGGGTTAAAACCACACAAAACACCATAAAAAGCATGCTAAAAACCAAGCTAGTGGGCAGAGTCCAGTCTCTGGCAGCATCCGGTTGTTCACCCTGTGACACCCAGTCTCTTCAAGATTCACCATCTATTGGCACTGGATCTTACTTTTTACAGTGTTGCCAGTTAGACCGGGAGCCTATGAAGCAGCCAATCAGGTGACTTTATCCAAGGCTTGTTATTGGTTGGAATTGTGGCACAAGTGTAACACTGCATTAAGTTGAGCGAGCGCATTGAGAGAACTGAGCGCAGATGATGTACTGTGAGCATGTGTGCCGTGGAGAGGAGGAAACATTGATGGAGCAGATTAATAAAACTGAGAGCCAGTTTTCTGTTTTTTATCGCCGTGGGTCTGCACAGGAGCATACAGAAATCATTTTGTGTGCATGGGATTTGTTTTTGTTTGGTCAATTTAAATTATCCTTTGCGTGAAAATATTTTCTGCTCAAAGTTTAACTCGTGTTCCTGCAAAAATCATCTTTCTGCGCTCAAAATACAGCTTTGTTTGCTCAAAAATAAGGCACAAATATAATTTCATACACAGACCGACGAACATACGCGGGCGCGCACACACACACACACACACACACACACGCACAAACATGCATTACATGGGACTTTGCTACCTTCGTAAAAGTAATAATCAAATAGTGTTGAAAAAGTTTATCAGCAAATGGTTAGAGGGTGCAGTTAGCTTGGTATTAAACTGTATCGTACAATTTGATTAAACTTGGTGATAAATTTCGAGAAATAATTGTGTCTTTTCGCAACAAACTGATGTCGTAGCTTAGCTTAACATTAGCAATTGCTAACGGAGCAATGTGAGGAAGACGGTACACCAAACTACATGACACAGAAAACATTGTCTGTTAAAATGCTGTCTTGTTAATTTAACCGACTGTTAAGTTACAGGATTTCAAAGCGTTAAGGATTAAATTCTATTTACCTCTGAAGGTGGCCCAACAGAACGTCCCGCCATGAGTGTGTCCTCGTTCTTCAAGCTTTGACTAACTTCTCCCCCCTGCCAAAGAAGCGTGTCACCACCTAGCGGCCATTCCTTTAAAGGGATATTGTGTAAGTTCTCCTGTGTTTTATTCACAAAAACTGATTATTTGGTCCAAAAGTGTTTTTTCATTAATCAGTAATCACTTCCATCAACAAACTGAAGTGCTCCTCTAAGTTCTAGATTTTACACATCGAGCGGGGCGGCTCGGTGGGGGCTGCCATGTTGTATCGCCATGTTTTTGCGTTCGGGAGAAGCGGGACAGTAGGAAAACACAGAAACTCACCGGACACACCGGAGTTTTCAGCTCAGTTCGAGGTAATGCCTTTGAAAAGTCACCGCGCTGCAGTGGGAGAAACCAGCGTCTCACTGATGCTGCGTTCACGTGCAGTCGGGCAGACGGCCGTCAGTAACAAACCAGACGTCATTTTAATCAATGAAGCCGAGCGAAAGACTGTAAAACATGGGTCAGGGAAAACAATACGACATCGCCATGACAACAAATCAGATGTGGACTGATGTCACTGTAACTGACGGACCACGTCTTCACATAGAGGCCGGTGATAACTTTACATGCAGCGGATGTCGTCGGTCTGCCCGGTTTCACGCGAATGCAGCATGAAAAGTACGAGGGAGCTGCTCCCGATTACACAGTGTCCCTTTAATCTATCTTAATAAATTTATACAGCTTATAAATGTCTATCAATCGAAACAAACCATCTAAGAATCTTTGAAAAGCTTTTTTAGTTCTACTTGTGATAATAAAGTGTATTACGCTAATGCTTTTCCACTGAAAATTCGGTGTTTGATTTTATGTGATTTATTTCAGATCCCCATTAGCTGTGGCAATGCCAAACCTACTCTTCTTGGGGTTCGCACAAGATCTTTAATGCATTTTACATTTCCCGCAACATTATCCATTTTCAATGCTCCATGTAACATAAAACTCAACACACACAAAAAGAAAAAATATTTTTAAAAAAAGAAGAAGAAGATGAAAAATATATGAAGATTAACAACATAATCATATTCGGACACTGAGAACAGCTCACAAATGAGTACTGGTATGTATTACATATTTACACCAGTCTGCATCTTTTATGTATATTGATCACCCAAAATACAGCTCTAAAGTTTCTTCAGCCCATGATGTTCCCTCCAGCACGCTGATACACAATCCAGCTCAACAACATTTAACAGAATTGAATAAAATCAAAAGGAACTCCCTTCTTTCTGTACACCTCTCCCAGGGCTATTTCTGTAGCAAAAAGGAGCAATTTTGGGTAATACCTATACCTCCAGTTGACTATATTTAAATCTGTGCACAGATATCTTTCCACTAACTTCTTAAAATTGTTTTTACCATTTTCTTGAGTAATGTTTTTTGTTAATCTATTTCATTCTTGCATACCTCTGTAGGCCTACATGACCATATCTTTAATTTCATTTGTTGTTTTTTTTTTTTTTTATCTTATCTTATCTGGGAAGTGTAAAAATTTCATCTGATAGCATGTCTGGTTTCATATGTGGATCAGAACTATAATTTACATCATTATACAAGATTGAAGCTTTTTTTTAACTTAAAACATTCCTAAAGTAAACCAACAATGAGTACAATAGGGGATTATCACGCTTCCGCGTTCCGGTTTCCGGAAGTTGAAACATTTGACACTTCCTCTTCCGGGCCATGTTAACGACAGCCGTTCCTGCTCTGTTATACTGTTTAAATCGGATAAACTCAAACATACTTAAGTTTTCATTCTAAACTGAAGTGATACTAGATCAAAAGCTGGATCAAAGCGATCGATTCGCCGCGGTGAAGGGCCAAACTTTATAATAAAACACACGTGTTTGTCACCGGTGGGGCACAACACCGGCACTCACAACATCTAGCATTAGCCAGCTAATTAGCCACCTGCAACCGACTCGCAGTCTCCGGCCACAAACAAACGTGTCGTTTTATTATAAAGTTCGGTCCTTCACCGCGGCAATCGGTCGTTTTGATCCACTTCTTCCTTAGCATCACTTCAGTCTGAATAAAACTTGGCGCGTTTATCCGTTACAAAGTTTAACAGAGTAGTAGCTGGCGGACTATTGTTAGCAGGTAGCATTAGCCAGCTTATGACGTGCCTAACTTTGTGCGGCTGAAAACACACAAGCGTCTGAAAGCGTCTCCTTTCTTGGCAGTCCCCAGTTGTTCCACTACGGGAGGTACAGACCCGATTTTCAGATGTTTGTGTGTTTTAAGACGCCAATGTTAAGCACGTCAGTAAACGCAGCTGGCTAATGCTAGCATGCTGTGAAGTGCCGGTGCGTGCCCCACCGGGACAAACAAACGTGTGTTATTATAAAGTTCGGCCCTTCACCCGCAATCGACGCTTATCCAGCTATCCAGTATCACTTCAGTCTGAAAAAACAATATGTAGTATCCGATTTAAACAGTATAACAGAGCAGGACGGCTGTCGTAACATGGCCTAAAGGAAGTGTCAAAATCCGGAACCCGGAAGCGTGAAATCCCCATAATCTGTTCTTCACAATAGCCAGCCTAAACAATTATGCATTTCAAATATGTTTGTTCTGCAATCACAATGCAAGGCTGTCTTGCCGCTCTAGTTTGTACAATTTGCAGCTTTTTAAAAATATTTCCTTGGGATGTATCAGACCAGACTACTGGACAGTAGTCCAGAACTGATAGACCTAAAAATTGCAACACTAGTTTAGTTAATCTTAATGACAAGAAAGTTTCACACCTCTTTACAACCGAAACAGCCCGACCCATCTTGGATAACATTTTATCAATATATATGAATATCAATATATGTAATAACTTACCTTTACGGTATCAAAATTAAATTTATGATTGTTTCCTCTCTTAAATTTTCTATTTCTTAAAAAAGAAAATAACTAGTTTTGTTATCTCTATTGGTTTAGTAAGAAAATGTCCTGTCTTTCAAGAAAGATGGAGTAGATCGATAATTTCTTCCCATCAAATTTTTAACTCCTAAACTTTCTTACCATCATTCTTTATTTCGTTTATCCCATTTTCATAGTACAATTTCTGTCATTTCATGTCAATCATTCATTTTCTGTACCGCTTATCCAGTTCAGGGTCGCGGGGGTTGCTGGAGCCTATTCCAGCTATTATCAGGCGAGAGGCAGGTACACGCTGGACAGGTCACCAGTCTGTTGCAGGACCAAGTCCAATTTCTTTTTCTCTCTATTTAATGTAGTCACAGAATTCCTTAATTTACAGTACACTTGCCAATCTGATTTTAAACTTGATCCATTAACTGCTTGTTTAGCTTGATTTAGTTCTTTCATATATCCTTTTAATTCCTTTTCTAGACATGGTGCACTGAGACTTCTGACAGTAAACATCACATGCTTTTCTACCACCTTCATAAAAACATTGTTGAGCTTTGTCAGTGCTGAATCTTCATTGGTCTCCATTAAAACTTCTGACCAACAGAGCACACTTAAGTCCTCTCTAATTTGATTTGATCAAAGTTTTTAAACAATCTTTTCATAATTACCTTCAGGCCTGGCTTAGGCATTTTAGTTCTTCTAGCGAGTATCACTGCCAGTATATAGTGGTGGCTATAGCCAACAGATACTGATATGATGATAATGATGGAGGACACTTCCCATCCTCTCCACAACACGGTGAAGAATCAACAGAGTGTGTTCAGTGGGAGGCTGCGTCAAGTTCGCTGTAGGACGGAGAGATACAGGAATTCATTCCTGCCAGCAGCATCACCCTGAAGAACAAGACTGACTGACTTTTTTGTTTATTTAAAAAAAAAAAAAAAAAAGTGAGCTTTTACAATACTGAATTTCCCTTCTGGGATGAATAAAGTATTTTTCATTCATTTCATTCATTCATTCATATAACTTCTAAACATAGTTCAGCTACATTAATAAAAACATGATCAATGCAAGTTTTGCTTCTTGTGCTTCCCATCTGTTCTCGTTATTGTAGTTGGTTTATCTACTACCTGTATGAATCCACACGCAATTGCCACACACTGAAACTTATTTTTCAATGGACATGTTCCCTGCCAATCTATGTTCAAATCCCTATTAGGTAAGTCTCAAAGCCACAATTGGTTACGTTTTAAAACATTTCACACACCATGTCAAGATCTGACAAATTTCCAGTCAGTGGTTGATAACAGCAACCTTTTAACAAAGGTTTTAAATGAGATAAATGAATCTGCAAACATAATGCTTCTACTTCCAACAGCATTAAATCATTTCTGATTTTTATTGGCAGATGATCCTGAATAAAAGAAGCAAGTCCTCCTCCAAAAGCATTTCTGTGTTTTCTAACTATATTACATCCTTGTATGTTGAATTTAAATGTGTTTCTGATATTGATAAGACATGTAACTGATTGCTCATTAATGTTTCTGTAATTTCAGTTATTTATAATGCAACATATATTGCCATGTATTATAAATGAAAACACTGAACTTGTGGTAAAATATGTTCAAATAAACATGCCCCACTTGACATGGCAAGTCCTGCAGGGAGAGAAGTGCAAATCTCTGCTTGGTCATTTCAACACTGTAACAAGATATTGTGCAACAAGAAGACTGGACAGACTTGCAGCTTTTCTGGAAACTTTCTGCAGTTCTGTCAGTGAAGTCCACTGATCCTGAGTGGAAGTCCAGCATGTACATCTGTTCATCATCAGTCCTTAGAGCAGGCGTGTTTCTGCCATCCAGAAGTTCGTCAAGTTCCTCTCTTCAGCTTTTGCAGGTGCTAAAGTCTATGTTATGTCCTGCTTCTGCCCCCACCTCACTGATGTGTGACCTATCATCCAGAATGCAGACGGTCCAGTTACTGTTGTTGTTCCTGCATCTGACAACCACTTCCAGCTTTAACAGCATGGCTGCAGCATGTCTGCATCTCTCCAGCATCCTGGTCATACATGTGCAGTGACGTGATGATGCGGCTCCTGATGGCTGGATGATGGTCCAGGGCTTGTGTGGTGCGTCAGTCAGACCTGCAGACATCACAGACAGACAGCAGTTTACAACAGTGTTTACCTGTTTTCTATATTTAGCCTAATGGAAGGATATCTGTTATTCCAGATTCTGGTTTCCAGGCTGATGACAGACTGATGAGTTTATTTCCGTGGTCAGAGGAGCTGAATACACCTTAAACCATATGCTTAATAACTGCTTGATATTTAAGTAACTATGTCATAAACGAAAGAGGTAGAATAATTAGATCGTTTTCATTTCTTTGAGGCTCCTGTAATATAAATATTAGCTCCCCCCACCCCACAAAAATACACAAATCCTCCATACACAGTTTATATGAACGGAGCAAAACAAGCAAACTAACACTTAAATGCCATCATGGCTTCACTTGATTACAGCCAGGTTAGCTTACCTTTACAGCGACCACCGCGTTGTCCCGGTCCTGCGGTGGAGACGTGAACAGATCTGCATCCATCGAGAGTCCATGAGCTTCCACAGATTTATAGTTTCTGAAATGTTCATTTGTTTAAGCGCTGATACCATAAACCAGGTAGTTTGGTCTGTCCAGCGATGCAGCTGCAGGCAGTCATGCGGCGTCGGAGCTCCATGTCGACCATTTAGCCAAATACCGATCCCTGGCTTCTCTGATAAGTTTGTCCCTGCACGGTATCATCTCATCCCTCTTTTCTTCTCCAGACTGGCAACTGAGTACAGTTTAAAACGGTGTAAAAACTCACTTCCAACTAATGAATCCTCCAGTTCAGTGTTGTTTACATCCATAGTGCAGCCAGGTGTCCGAGGGCGTGTCTGCTGCTAGCCTAGCTAAGCTATCTAAGCTGCATCGGTCTCAGCAGTTATACAGTCTTTCTATCTCTCTTTATCTGTTTATCCATCTTTGAAGCAAGACAAGTTTGTTTATATGAATTAAATGGACTAAATAAATAAAATGAAGATCTAACTATTCTTTCCTATATATATATATATATATATATATATAAAGCATCTTTCCCCATTTTGAAATAACTGAAGAAAATCCGATGAATATCCAGATGACCCAGCTTTCCACCGTCACTTAAACGCACCATGTACGCACGAATCTGTCAGGCTGCCGGAAGCGTGAAGAAAGTCTCAAAACCCCTCGAGCGCGCGTAAACTGATTTGTGTGTAAAAGCAGTGTTGTGTGTGCATATCAGGGGATGCGTGCACACGTATTTCAGGATTTGTATGGACAGGAGCCTTTTTGAACACACAACTATTGAGTTTGAGAGGCTGAAGATAAAAAATTTGTGTGTAAAATATTAATATTTGTGTATTTTTGTAATTTGTGAATGTGTAGATTTATTTTGTGTGTACAACTTTTAAGTATTTGTGTGTGCATTAAAAACACATATTTGCAAGTACCCAAAGTTACACACAAAATGGTTTACACGGTTTACAAATCATGAGTTACACATACAACTACTCAAAGTTACACACGACTACACACAAATTATTTGACACAGTTTACAACTTCTGTAATACACACACACAATAATATTGAGACTATTTTCTCTCCATACAACTGCAGCTACTGTGGTGCTTCCGGCCGGCAGGCGTCGCTATGGAAACTGCGCGCGGCGGTTCTGGTCGGGTCACGTGACGCGGGCGTCCGGGTGGAAGGTGAGGCTCCCAGTTTGAATGTGCTGACACCAGCAGCGGATTTTTTCTCTTTCTCCCAGTTTAACGTTTAAAGGTCTCGCGGTGTTGGCTCCTGACATGAGCGCGCGCAGCAGCGTGGTTCCGATGTTAGCGTGCTGACTGGCTAACGTCACCCCGAAGTCTAGACCGACGGAACCGTTGATCCGGGTTCGGTCCCGGTTTGGAGTCCTGGTTCTTCAGCAGTTGGGGGTCTAAACGACAGCGCAGGACCAGGTTAGTTCCGGGGTTTGGACCTGTTTTGGTGCCGAACCGGACCGTTTTACCTCTTGCTGCGTCTGCTGTTTAACAGCCGGATTAACGGATTATCTGCGACACTTATCCGGAACACCTGAACGCTTCACGGTGACGGTTTCAGGTTCTCTAGAAGTTGTGACGCGGGTCTGGGTCCGGTTCCAGGTCAAGGGTAAAGGGTTCGGCCCCACTTTAGACGTAGCTGCGTGTCATATTGTTTGTCTTTGAGATGTTGGTAGATGACTGGTTCTGGACGGACTACAGGTTCGGTTCAGTTCAGTTTAGTCACGGTTGTGGTCCTCAGACCCGGACTTGACTTTACAGTACTGATCCTTTTTCACAACGTCATGTTTTCCAGGTACACAGATACACGTTTTCATGTAAACAAATCCTGAATCTGGGTCAGAACCAACCATCCATCCATCTATCCGTCTGTCTGTCCATCCATCCACCCATCCGTCCGTCTGTCCGTCCATCCATCCACCCACCCACCCATCCGTCTGTCCATCCATCTATCCACCCAATCATCCGTCTGTCTGTCTGTCCATCCATCCATCCATCCAATCCGTCTGTCCGTCCGTCCATCCATCCATCCATCCACCCATCCGTCTGTCCGTCCATCCAACCTTCCATCAATCCATCCATCCGTCCATCCATCCACCCATCCGTCCGTCCTTCCGTTCATCCACCCATCCGTCTGTCCATCCATCCATCCACCCATCCATCTGTCCATCCATCCATCCACCCATACATCCATTTGTCTGTCCATCCATCCATTCATCCATTCGTCTGTCCATCCATCCATTCATCCATCTATCCACCCATCCGTTTGTCATCCGTCCGTCTGTCCGTCCGTCCGTCCATCTGTCTGTCCGTCCGTCCATCCATCCATCAATCCATCCATCCGTCTGTTTGTCCATCCATACATATGTCCATCCATCCATTCGTCCATTTGTCTGTCCATCCATCCATTCATCCATTCGTCTGTCCATCCATCCATTCATCCATCTATCCACCCATCCGTTTGTCATCCATCCATCCGTCTGTCCATCCATCTATCCATCCATCCATCCGCCTGTTTGTCCATCCATACAAATGTCCATCCATCCATTCGTCCGTCCGTCCGTCCATCCATTCATCCATCCGTCCATCTGTACATCTGTCCATCATTGATAAAGTTGTTTTTGTCTCTGTCAGCATGGAACTTAATCTGATTGGCTGGCAGCAGCAGAAGGCGGAGCTTGAGCAGGAGGTGTGCCGTCTGCAGGAGGAGCTGGCGGAGAGCCGGGCAGAGAGAGAGGAGCTGGAGTCCAGGAGTCGAGCTCTGAATGACCGGGTGAGGAAGAGGTGTGATCACATCATGTGATCACCCGTAGGAACCACACCTAACCATTTTTCTCTCTCTCTCTCCCCCTCTCTTTCTCTCTCTTCAGCTGTGCCAGACGGTGTCTCCCTCGCTAGGCCTGTCTCTGCGTGAGGAGGAGGAGCAGAGGAGATGGAAAAGGAGACTAAGAGAGGGCAGGGAGAGAGAGGCCCGGCAGGCGCTCCTGATCCACCGGCTGCAGAACAAGGTGAGGCCACAAGGAGAAGGGGCGTAACCTCTGCTCCCGTAATTGCAGGCGGGGGACGGAGCCTCTGCTGGCGTCACTGCAGGCGGGGGACGGAGCCTCTACTACCGTAACGCCGGGTAGGGGGGCAGAGCCCTGCTACCGTAACTGCAGGCGGGGGACAGAGCCTCTGCTAGCGTCACTGCAGGCGGGGGACGGAGCCTCTGCTAGCGTCACTGCAGGCGGGGGACGGAGCCTCTACTACCGTCACTGCAGGCAGGGGACAGAGCCTCTGCTACCGTAACGCCGGGTAGGGGGGCGGAGCCTCTGCTACCGTAACTGCAGGCAGGGGACAGAGCCTCTGCTACCGTAACTGCAGGCGGGGGACGGAGCCTCTGCTACCGTAACGCCGGGTATGGGGGCGGAGCATCTGCTACCGTAACGCCGGGTAGGGGGGCAGAGCCTCTGCTACAGTAACTGCAGGCGGGGGACGGAGCCTCTGCTACCTTCACTGCAGGCGGGGGACAGAGCCTCTGCTACCTTCACTGCAGGCGGGGGACAGAGCCTCTGCTACAGTAACTGCAGGCGGGGGACGGAGCCTCTGCTACAGTAACTGCAGGGGCGGGGGACGGAGCCTCTGCTACCGTCACTGCAGGCGGGGGACAGGAGCCTCTGCTGGGCTCGTAGCGCCGGGTAGGGGGCAGAGCCTCTGCTACCGTAACTGCAGTGGGCTGGGGAGGGAGCCTCTGCTGGGGCGTCACTGTAGGCGGGGGACGGAGCCTAGTACCATCAGAACCAGAAGGCGGGGACGGAGCCTCTGGTACCGTAACTGCAGGCGGGGACGGAGCCTCTGCTACCGTCACTGCAGGCGGGGACGGAGCCTCTGCTACCGAACTGTGGCGGCGGCAGGGGACAAGGAGCCTCCTGCTACCGTCACTGCAGGCGGGGGACGGAGCCTCTGCTACCGTAACTGCAGGCGGGGGACGGAGCCTCTGCTACCGTAACTGCAGGCGGGGGACGGAGCCTCTGCTACCGTAACTGCAGGCGGGGGACGGAGCCTCTGCTACCGTAACTGCAGGCAGGGGACAGAGCCTCTGCTACCATAACTGCAGGCAGGGGACGGAGCCTCTGCTACCGTAACGCCGGGTATGGGGACGGAGCCTCTGCTCCTGTAACTGCAGGCGGGGTATGGAGCATCTGCTAGCGTCACTGCAGGCAGGGGACGGAGCCTCTGCTCCTGTAACTGCAGGCGGGGTATGGAGCCTCTGCTACAGTAACTGCAGGCGGGGGACGGAGCCTCTGCTACCATCACTGCAGGCGGGGGTTAGAGCATCTGCTACCGTAATGCCGGGTAGGGGACGGAGCCTCTGCTACTGTAACTGCAGGCGGGGAACGAGTCTCTGCTACCGTTACTGCAGGCGGGGAACGAGTCTTTGCTACCGTAACTGCAGGCGGGGAACGAGTCTTTGCTACCGTAACTGCAGGCGGGGAACGAGTCTTTGCTACCGTAACTGCAGGCGGGGGACGGAGCCTCTGCTACGTAACGCCGGGAAGGGGGGTGGAGCATCTGCTACCGTAATGCCGGGTAGGGGACGGAGCCTCTGCTACGTAACTGCAGGCGGGGAACGAGCCTCTGCTACTGTAACTGCAGGCGGGGAACGAGCCTCTGCTACTGTAACTGCAGGCGGGGAACGAGCCTCTGCTACCGTAACTGCAGGGGGGGAGGGAGCCTCTGCTAGCGTCACTGCAGGGGGAGGGGAGCCTCTGCTAGCGTCACTGCAGGCGGGGGACGGAGCCCCTGCTACCGTCACTGCAGGCGGGGGACGGAGCCTCTGCTACCGTAACTGCAGGCGGGGGATGGAGCCTCTGATACTATTACGCCAGGTAGGGGGGCAGAGCCTCTGCTACAGTAACTGCAGGCGGAGAACGAGTCTCTGCTACTGTAACTGCAGGCGGGGGAGGGAGCCTCTGCTACCGTTACGCCGGGTAGGGGGGGAAACTAATACCGATACCCGGGCCGAGCGCATCTGCTATTACCAATACCTGGGCAGAGCGTATCTGCTAATACGATACCAGGGGCGAGCATGTCTGCCGAACACGCTCGGCCCTGGTATCGGTATCAGCTTTGGTACTGTATCAGCTGATACTGCTGAGTGAATGGTCGTCCACTTTGTTTATCCTGGTTACATCAACATCGGTCTTCCTGCAGGTTCTGGAGTACCGGGACAGGTGCCAGCGTCTGGACCTGCAGTTGCTGGACCAGCACACCACGCTGCAGTTCACTGAGGTCAGTGCTGATTCTACACAGGTTTTGTCTGGTTCCAGAGGTTCTGTCCAGTACCGGGGCTTCTATCTGGTTCCAGAGGTTCTGTCTGGTTCCAGAGTGTCTGTCCGGTTCCTGAGGTTCCGGAAGGTCTGTCTGGTTCTGGAGGTTCCGTCTGGTTCCTGATGGTCCGTCTGGTTCCAGAAGTTCCGTCTGGTTCCTGATGGTCCGTCTGGTTCCGGAAGTTCTGTCTGGTTTTTTGAAGGTCCGTCTGGTTCCGGAGGTCCTGTCTGGTTCCGGAAGTTCCGTCTGGTTCCTGATGGTGTGTCTGGTTTCAGAGGTTCTGTTTGGTTCTGGAGGTTCTGTCCAGTTCCGTGGTTCTGACATGTGGTCTGTCCTCCAGCAGAGGATCAGGGATGAGCACAGCGGCTCCCTGGAGAGCGCCCTCATCAGTCTGGAGGAGGAGCAGCAGAGGTGAGTTTTACCGAGTCAGTGAACGCACCACAGAGACTACTTCCAGCTGTTGGTGAACACCTGTCTGTTCCCCCGTCGCCGTTGTTGGTTCTGGTCCGACTTGCAGGACTAGTGTCCCGCCTGTTGATGCGAGCGCTCTTAATTGGTTAACAGTGTAGCCAATGAGTGAGGGGAAGAAGGCAGCTTTATCACCGCTTCCATGCCAAGTCGTCTTTGTGGTCTGTTGATGTAGAAGAACCAGCAGGAACCTCGACCCGGTTCTGGTTCTGGTTCGGTAGAACCCGGTTTCTCATGTGTGAGTGTCCGTAGGTCCATTGGTCTGGCTGATACCAACACGCTCCTCCGCCAGCAGCTCAGCCAATCAGAGCAAGCCAACCAGGCCCTGAGAGGAGACCTCCAGAAGCTGACAGCTGATTGGACGAGAGCCGTGGATGAGGCGGAGCAGAGAGAGGCTGATTGGCAGAAAGAGGAGGAGGTGTGTGTTTGATTAAAGCTGGGTGTGACACTGGAGAGCATTAATCTAAGCGTGTGTGTGTGTGTGTGTGGGCGTGTAGTGCCGGTCGGGTCACGTGGGCCAGCACCAGGACCGGTTGCTGTCGGTCTGGAGGTCCGTGGTCGCCCTGAGACGCCACTGTCACCTGGTGAAAACTGCCGCTGACAGGTCAGTCACCTCCATTAGGCCCGTTCAATCAGATCGCTGCTTTTATTTCTCCAGGATCGCTGAGCCAATCAGAGTGCAGGACAGTGACCCAGTGAAATATTTGAGCAGGTGTTGCCATGGAGACGCTGTCAATCATCATCCTGTTGTCCAGTGATCATTTGAAGTTCAGATCAACTTTATTTGCCTGTCTCTGATTAACGTCCCGGTTCTGATGATTCTGTTCTGACGACCCGGTTCTGATGACCTGGATCTAATGATCCTGTTCTGACGACCTGGTTCTGATGATCCTGTTCTGACGTCCTGGTTCTGATGATCCTGTTCTGACGACCCGGATCTGATGATCCTGTTCTGACGACCTGGTTCTGATGATCCTGTTCTGACGTCCTGGTTCTGATGACACGGGTCTGATGACCCTGTTCTGATGATCCTGTTCTGACGACCCGGATCTGATGACCCTGTTCTGATGACCTGGTTCTGATGACCCGTCTCTGCAGGGACCTGTGGCAGCTGAGGGCGGAGTTTGCTCGTCTCTCCTCGTCGCTCCTCTCCAGCTGTGACTCCATCTCCTCCTCCCTGAGGCTTGGCGCTCCTCACACCTCCTCCGTTCCTCCTCTCCTCACTGACGCCCCTTATCACTCCTCCTCTCCTCCTCTGTCCTCCACACTGGTTCTCCTCCCTCCAGAATCCTCTCTCCCTCCTCTCATTGCTCCCTCCACCATGGGAACCTTCTCCATAGGAGAGCTGGAGCTCAGAGAGAAGGAGGTGGAGGAGGTGGAGGGAGGTAAAGGAGCAAGGAGTTGAGGCTCCCTCCATGAGTCTGAGTGTGTTGGAGCCCAGGAGAGGTAAACCCGATGCTGTGGTTCATGTAATTTCAGGTCTGCGCTCCTTCCCCCTCCCCCCCTCTTCTCTCTCTCTCTCTCTCTCTCTCGATAGGCTCCTCCATAGTCTAGTGTTGGAGCTCAGGAGAGGTAAACCGATGCTGTGTTCATGTAATTTCAGGTCTGCGCCTCCTTCACCCACACCACCCCACCCCCTCTCTCTCTCTCTCTCTCTCTCTCTCTCTCTCTCTCTCTCTCTTAGGATTGCGGAGCTCGCTCGCTCACTGCAGGCAGTGGAAAGTCAGGGAGTGAGGAGAGAGAGAGGGCGGTAGAGAGACATGGAGAAACAGAGAGAGAAGTACTTCAGTCCATCAGTCGTGCTGTGATCAGGCTGGTGAGTCCGTCAGAACCTCCACCAGAACCTCCATCCTGCAGGTGGGAGCTAAGTGTCCTCTGTCCTCAGTCCAGACAGGAGAGAAAGTCCTGATCTGAGTCCAGGTCTAAGTCCAGGTGTGTGTGTGTCAGGGGGCGATTTAACCTGCGGCAGCTGGGTGAGAGAAAACGTCTCTGCAGCTGAGACTGAAACATCTGGAGGAGGACAACCAGCAGCAGCTGGAACACACACAGCAGGACCTGATACCAGGACACGCTGAGCAGGTACACACACCAACAGGTAACACATCTGAGACCAGGTACACACACCTACACAGGTACACACACCTGCACAGGTAACACACACCTGGACACGCTGAGAAGGTACACACACCTACACACGAGCAGGTACACACACCTGAAACAAGTACACACACCTGACACGCTGAGCAGGTAAACACACCTGGACACACTGAGCAGGTACACACACCCAGGACACGCTGAGCAGGTACACACACCTGGACACTAAGGTACACACACCTGGACACGCTGAGCAGGTACACACACCTGGACACGCTGAGCAGGTACACACACCTGGACACACACACGAGCAGGTACACACACCTGGACACACTGAGCAGGTACACACACCCTGGACACACTGAGCAGATACACACACCTGGACACACTGAGCAGGTACACACACCTGGACACGCTGAGCAGGTACACACACCTGGACACGCTGAGCAGGTACACACACACAGGCACACCTGGGGTACACACACCTGGACACGCTGAGCAGGTACACACACCTGGACACGCTGAGCAGGTACACACACCTGGACACGCTGAGCAGGTACACACACCTAGGACACACTGAGCAGGTACACACACCTGGAAACACTAGCAGGTACACACACCTGGACACGCTGAGCAGGTACACACACCTGGACACACTGAGCAGGTACACACACCTGGACACGCTGAGCAGGTACACACACCTGGACACACTGAGCAGATACACACACCTGGACACACTGAGCAGGTACACACACCTGGACACACTGAGCAGGTACACACACCTAGGACACGCTGAGCAGGTACACACACTGATACACACACCCAGGACACACTGAGCAGGTACACACACCTGGACACATGAGGTACACACACACCTGGACACGCTGAGCAGGTACACACACCTGGACACACTGAGCAGGTACACACACCTGGACACGCTGAGCAGGTACACACACCCAAACACACCGAGTACACACACCTGGACACGCTGAGCAGGTACACACACCTGGACACACTGAACAAGTACACACCTCCGGTACACACACCCAGGACACACTGAGCAGGTACACACACATGGACACACTGAGCAGATACACACACCTGGACACACTGAGCAGGTACACACACCTAGGACACACTGAGCAGATACACACACCTGGACACACTGAGCAGGTACACACACATGGACACACTGAGCAGATACACACACCTGGACACACTGAGCAGGTACACACACCTGGACACGCTGAGCAGGTACACACACCCAAAACAGGTACACACACCAGGACACGCTGAGCAGGTACACACACCGAAACAGGTACACACACCTGGACACGCTGAGCAGGTACACACACCTACACACACCAGCAGATACACACACCTGGACATGCTGAGCAGGTACACACACCTGGACACACTGAGCAGGTACACACACCTGGACACGCTGAGCAGGTACACACACTGGACACACTACACAGATACACACACACACCTGGACATGCTGAGCAGGTACACACACCTGCACAGGTACACACACCTGGACACGCTGAGCAGATAGACACACCTGGACATGCTGAACAGGTACACACACCTACACAGGTACACACACCTGGACATGTACGCATACCTGGACACACTGAGCAAGTACACACACGCCCACGCACACATCTGAGCAGGGACGCACAGCCTTACTTGTCTTTCAGGAGTTCTCAGGTTGGAATATTTTCTGTTTGGGATGAAGACGAAGCAGAGATGAGGAAGGCGCTGGAGGTAATCTGGTACCTGGTGTTTCTGTGGCAGAGAGAAGAGTGGTGTCGTCCTCCCTCCGTCTGCAACTGGAGGAGGTGCAAGGAAGAGAGGAAGGAAAGTAAGAAAGAGAGAACGACAGACTGAGGGGAGGGAGAGAGACCGGCAGGAGCACACACACACATATATATATATACAGTGGCTTGCAAAAGTATTCATACCCATGACCAAAACTAAATTGCTCAGAAAAGAACAAAGCAAAAGTGGGTTTCACCTTTTTATATGAAAGGAAATGGCACAAACTCAACAATCCATCACTGTTCTTGTTCGTAAGCGCTCTTTACTATGAATAGGTTGCATAAGTTTGTATGTCATTGTTGCAAAAGTATTCACACTAAGTCATTAAGTCACAATCAGTACTTGGTTGCAGCTCCTTTGGCAGCAATAACAGCTACCAATCGCTTTGGATAGCCAGCAATGAGTTTTGTGCAGTGGTCCTTGGACAGTTTCGCCCACTCCTCTTTGCAATACTGCTCCAGCTGAGTCAGGTTACTTGGTGACCTTCGGTGGACAGCAATCTTCAGATCCCTCCACAGGTTTTCTATTGGGTTGAGATCTGGGCTTTGACTGGGCCAGTCTAGAACCTTCACTTTCTTCTTCCTGAACCATTCTTGTGTCACTCGAGCCGTATGTTTTGGATCATTATCCTGTTGAAAGGTGAACTTCCTCCCAAGCTTCAGGCTTTTTGCAGATTTGAAGACGTTTTCCTCCAGGATGTTGATGTATTTTGCACTATTCATAATCCCTTGCACACGGACAAGCTCACCAGGACCGGAGGAAGAGAAACAGCCCCATAGCATTATATTCCCACCTCCATGTTTCACGGTAGGGATGGTATGAGCTGGATCATCAGCTGTGTTAGCTTTGCGCCAAACATACTTCTTGGCGTTCAGGCCAAAAAGTTCTATTTTGGTTTCATCTGACCAGATCACACGTTCCTACGTGTGTGGTGGCATACTGCAAACGAGCCTTGAGATGTTGTTTCTTCAGATATGGCTTCTTCTTTGCAACACGCCCATAGAGACCTTCCTTGTGTAAAGTGCGGGATATTGTGGACTTGTGTACGTTAGTCCCAGCACCCTGGAGAGACTTCTTCAGGTCTTCAAGAGTGACGGAGGGGTTTGCTCTGGCTTCCCTGAGTAATTTCCTTTTGCCTTTTGCCGTGATCTTGGAGGGGCGCCCTGTTCTTTGGAGGTTCACAGTGGTACTGTGGCGCTTCCACTTCTGGACCAGTGATGCAACAGTACTTTTTGGCACATTGAGTGAACTTGCGATGGCTACATAGCTTTGCCCATCTCTATGCTTCTCTACAACTTTCTTTCTGAGGTCTTCTGAGAGCTCCTTGGACTTCATGACTGTTGTCTGCTGACAAGCATGGGATGACTGTGGACAGGTGACTATTGGGCACTAATTATGGGGAGCAATCAAGGATATACAAATCACCTGGGACTGAATACCGCCCTGTGACACTGTGAGGCAATAGTTTATAGTGTGCAATCATTTTCGACTCAAAATAACATCTTTGGTGCAAGGGTGTGAATACTTTTGCAACAATGAAATACAGACTTATACAACCTATTCATAGTAAAGAGCGCTTACGAACAAGAACAGTGATGGATTGTTGTGTTTGTGCCATTTCCTTTCATATAAAAAGGTGAAACCCACTTTTGCTTTGTTCTTTTCTGAGCAATTTAGTTTTGGTCATGGGTATGAATACTTTTTCAAGCCACTGTATATATATATATATATATATATATATATATATATATATATATATATATATCTTGACTGTCTGTCCTCCTGCAGGGGGCGCTGGAGCGAGAGCAGCTGGACAGACGGAGGGCAGAAGAAGAAGCAGCTGATTTTAAAGATGCTCTTCAGAAGAGCCCTGGACAAATGAGAACTCTAAACCTGAATCGGATAAAGGAACTGATCCGCTAGATTCGTCCTTCTCATTCTGTCCTCCTCTGTGTGTCCTCCTCAGTCTAGGGACAGTGTGCTGCGTCTGTCCACCTCTGACGTTGTATTAAGAAGGGAGGTGGAGGAGACGCGGGACGCTCTGGAGAAGATGTCTTCCTGAACTCGGCTCTTGTCTCAGATAAGAGAGACCTGAACCAGCACCTGCTGCAGGTGAAGTGCTGGAATCTGTCGAGACTGCCTGGCTCAGAGGCTCCCTCGGCAACTGACTCATCACATGGTGTTTCTGCAGGTGGGAGTCTGAGCTGTCAGACAGCCAATCACAGCCGCAGGCTGTGAGGTCAGAGGTCAGCTGTCTGCAGAGAGACATCAAAACTCTGAAGAACCGACTGCAGTCTGCTCTGGTGGGTTCAGCCCCCGCTTCACACCTGAAACCTGGACCAAGAATGTTCCTCATAAAACACCTAAATACATAGTGGAACGGGAGTACATACCAGTAAACAGAAATAAAAAACAGGTAAACTAGAATATATGCCAGTTTAAACCAAATTAAAAAAAAAGGAGGAGTTTAAAGCAAGAATGGAAACCAGAGAGACTGGAAGATTAAACAAATCAGATGGCACCAGTTGGTCCAAAAT
This sequence comes from Atherinomorus stipes, assembly GCA_023101725.1. NCBI lineage: Eukaryota > Metazoa > Chordata > Actinopteri > Atheriniformes > Atherinidae > Atherinomorus > Atherinomorus stipes. The sequence continues at coordinate 25,161 of JALJCO010007717.1, read as the reverse complement.
AAAAACTTCTTAAATAGAGTAGTGACCATACAAATTAGAGGTAAAAACAAGTTAAACCAGAATAAAATACAAAGAAATCGGATCAAAACCAGATAAATGAGATGAAAATCAGTTAAACCACATTAAAACCAGTTGAACCAGTTTAAACAGGTGTTTTGTGTCTCAGAGCTCAGACGCAGCTGGAGAGAAACCTGGAGGAAAACCAGAATAAAAACACAAAAATCAGATTAAAACTAGATAAATCAGAGTAAAACCAGTTAAATCAGACTAAACCAAATAAGTCAGATTAAAACCAGTTAAACCAGAATAAAAGCCAGATAAATCAGATTAAAACCACTTCAACCAGAATAAAAACCAGTTAAACCAGAATAAAAACTAGTTAAACCAGAATAAAAACCAGATAAACCAGTATAAAAACCAGATAAATCTGATTGAAACCAGATGAATCAGATACCAAATAAATCAGATTAAAACCAGTTGAACCAGAATAAAAACCAGATGAATCAGATGAAAACAGTTAAATCACATTAAAACCAGTTGAACCAGTTCAAACTGGTGTTTTGTGTGTCTCAGAGCTCAGACGGAGGTGGATGCGGATCTTGTCCGTCAGCTGAGAGAAGACCGGACGGAGCTGGAGAGAAACCTGGAGGAAAAGGAGATGGAGCTGGTGTCTGTGGAGGAGGAGGTGGAGACGGCCAGACGGCGCCTGCAGGAGGTAAAGAGGAGGTGCTGGTCATGTGACTGAGCTCTGTGGAGACCTGCAGCATGTCTGAAGCGTGTTTCCCTCAGCTGACCTCCCAGCATGTGTCGGTGGGCGGGGACCTGAAGGAGGTCCAGGAGCAGCTCCGACTGCTGGAGGAGGAGGTGAAGAGCCGGGACAGACAGCAGGAGGAGCAGCAGAGGGAGAACAGGAGGCTGCAGGAGGAGCAGGGGACTCTGCAGAGGCACAGGGAGCAGCTGGAAGAGGAGTTGGAGGAGCTCAGGTAGAAAACACACCTGGAGACCAGAAGACGGGACGAGTTTGTTCTCTCTCTCTCTCTCTCTCTCTGCAGGTGGGTGTCGAGTCCCTCCACCTGCATCTCTGACTCTCTCTTTCTCTCTCTCTCTCTCTCTCTCTCTCTCTCTCTCTCTCTCTCTCTCTCTCTCTCTCTCTCTCTCTCTCTCTCTCTCTCTCTGCAGGTGTGTGTCGGTGTCTCTCCACCTGCAGCTCAGCCAGCATCAGAAGCAGCTGTCCCGGTCGGAGGTGGAGAAGGTCCAGCTGGACGTCCACATCCAGACGCTGCAGCAGGCCAAGGACGCCTTCCAGGGTCGGTGTCAAACCTGAACCCCCCCCTAAAACCAGACCATGGGCTGTGTCCGAATGTCCTCCCTACTCCCTCACCCCTCATTCACTACATAGCAGACTTATCTAGTGCCCTCATTCTGCCTGTAATTCGGACCCGAAGCTGACTACTTTTTCCTCGCCGCAAATCACGTGATTACCAGGTGTCACCGTGGCAACCACGGCAGCATCCACAACTCGCGAAAAGATTTAATCTTAAATCAAATCTGTAATTTTAAATGAAGGTATTTTATTTACTTATATTGTGTTTAATCCCTCATCTGTTGTTTTTTCTCTCCTTTTTTTCTGCACTACTTTTTTCTTTCTGGACATTCGGACACCCCTACAAAATGGCATGATCCCTATATAGGGCCCTATGTAGGGAGTAGGGTGGATATTCGGACACAGCCATGGTCCCATCTGGACTGAAGATAGACCATCATGCATTGCACCGTAAAGCCAGGAGCTAACATGCTAGCATACGATAGCGCAGCATGTTAGCAACGTTTACGCGGCTAGCTGATGTAAACGCTGGATGATGTCATCAGACGTCCATCAGCTGTTTTCACTGTAGCTTTATTTACACAAATAAGTCACGTAGGAACAATCCAGGATCTGATCCAGGACCTGATCTGGGACCTGGTCCAGGATCTGATCCGGGACCTGGTCCAGGATCTGATCCGGGTCCGGGACCTGATCCAGTTTCTAACAGCACCTCCCTGCTTGTGTTCCTGAAGGGGAGCTGGCGTGTCTGAGAGGAGAACTGCAGCGAGAGGAGGCCAGGAGGAAAGAGGAGCAGGGGAGGAGGGAGAGGAGCCAGGAGGAGATCCAGCAGCTGGAAGGGGAGGTGCAGGATCTGAGGAAGAGGAGGACAGAGGAGGAAGAGGAGAGGAGGGAGGAGAAGGAGGCCTGGCAGAGGGAGAGAGGAGCTCTGAGCGAGGAGCTCGGGACCAAGGATGGAGAGCTGGAGGCCCTGAGGAGGCGAATGAGAGGACTGACGGAGGAGAAGGAGGAGAGATGGAGGGAGGCGGAGAGGCTGAGGGAGGAGGTGACTGAGAGGGAGGCACAGATCGGCCGGATGATGGAGAGAATCCAGCAAGCGGAAATGGAGAAGGAGAGACTAGAGGAGGAGATGAGGAGGACAGAGCTCAGGCTGCAGGAGGAGGAGGTGAAGAAGAAGCAGGTGGAGAGGCAGAGGGAAGGAGAAACGGAGGCGCTCTGCGACCGCATCGAGAAGCTGGAAAGAGAAAAGGAGGAAACAGAGAAGGAGGTACACCGACTGAGGAGTAAAGCAGAGGAGGAGGAGATGCAGAGAGTAACGGAGGAGGAGGAAGTGCAGGAGGAGATCAAGAGACTGAGAACTGAAGTCTCCTCTTTACAGCAGGACAGAGAGGAGGAGAGGAGGTGGAAGGAGAAACTGCACAAGGAGAGGGAAGAGGTGATGGAGCAACTGAAGGAGAAAGGGAGGGAGGTGGAGGTGCTGAGGGTGAAGCTGGATGTGGCCCAGGAGGAGTGTGAGGAGGTGAAGGGGGAGATGGAGCGCAGGGAGCTCAGCCTGGAGCGACAGATAAGTGCAGTGAGGGAGAGGGAGGAGGAGGCGCAGGAGCTGAAGGAGCGCCTGAGGCTGGCAGGGGAGCAGGAGGAGGAAGGAGAGAAGGAGCGTCAGGAGCTTTTAGACAAGCTGATGCTGAAGGAGGCGAGAGAGGAGCATTTGGAGGAGCTGCTGAGAGAAACCAGGGAGCTCCTGGAAATGGAGAGGAGGGAGGGAGGAGAAAAAGACAGCAGGATCTCCTCCCAGAGCAGAGACCTGCAGGAGACGCGGATCCAGAGCAGGGAGGCGAGGAGGAGAGTCAGAGAGGGGGAGGAGGCCCAAGACAGGCTGCAGGAGGAGGTGAGGGAGTGGCAGAAAAAGGCGGAGCAGCGTGTGAAGGAGGTGGCAAAGCTCAGTCACATCCTCAAGGAGCGAGAGGAGGAGGTGCATCAGCTGAGGGCGATGATGGAGGAGACCGAGGAGGAGGGGAGAGAGAGAGAGGCTCTGAGTCGAGCTGAGGAGGAGAGGAGGAGAAGGCTGGATAACAGGCTGATGGATTTGGAGGAGGAGAAAATCAGACTGGAGGAGAAAGTAAGGGAGGTGGAGGAGGAGCAGGAGAAAGAAAGAGAAACGTTGGGGATTGTCAGGAAGGAGGCACAGAGGTTGGAGAAAAGACTGAAGGAAGTGGAGAAGGAGGTGAAGGAGCAAAAAGATGAGATGAGGAGGACTCTGGAGGAGAAAAGGAGGCTAGAAAGCAAACTGAAAGAGACTCAGGAGGAGGTGGAAGAAGAAAAGGAGGAGCTGAGAAGAGTGAGGGAAGAAAAGAGGAGGCAGGAGGATAAAGTTATGGAGGTGAAGGAGGAGCAAAAGAGGCTGGGGGAGGAGGAGGAGAGAGGAAGGTCCAGGGTGAGAGAGCTAGAGGAGGAGAAGGCAGACCTGTCTGTGAAACTGAGGAGGATGGAAAAGGAGGTGAAGAGGGAGCGGGAGGAGTTATCTGTCCTTAGAGAGGAGGTCATAAAGCAACAAAGAGAAAAGGAGGAGAAGCTGTGGAGATCTGACAAGGAGGTGGAAGCTCTGAGAGAGGAGGTGAAGAGACAGCAACAAGAGAAGGAGGAGGTGCAGGAAGGGTACAAAGCCTTGAAGGAGGAGGTGAAGCAGGAGCACAAAAAGAGGGAGGAGGATCGGAGGTCTGCAGAACTGATGAGCAGCAACAAAGCTCAGGAGGAGCGGAAGCAGAGGGAGGAGGTGCAGGAGGAGTTGAGGAAAAGCAAGAACGAGGTTTCACGACTGAAAGAGGGACTAGTAAAGGAGCAAAAGGAGAAGAAGGAGGCACAAGAGGAGCTGATGAATAGGAGAGAGGAGGTGAAATCTCTTAGAGAGGAGTTACAGGAGGGAGAGGAGATGAAGGAGGAGCTGAGGAGGACCAACAATGAGTTGGCAGCTGTCAAAGAGGAGGTGCAGAGGGAGAAAAAGGAGAGGGAGACGACAAAAGAGGAGTTAGTGATGGCAGAAAAGGAGGTGGCCACTCTGAGACAGGAGGTACAGAAGGGGCTGAGGAGGAGTGAGATGGAGGTGTCTGTTCTTAAGGAGGAGGTGCAGAAGGAGAAAGAGGAGTCACAGGGGGAGCTAAAGAAGAAGAGAGAAGAAGTAAATATGCTCGAGGAGGAGTTAAAGAAGGAGCACAGAAGGAGGGAGGAGGTGCAGGAGGAGCTGAGAGGAGTCCAGCAGAGCGTGGAGGTGATGGAGGAGAACCTGAGCTCCCTCCAGAGACAGGTAAACAAAAACATGGAGGAAAGTTCTGGGCTCTGGTCCAGATCCTGATCCTGGTTCCCATCACCTCAGATCCAGGAACGCTCTGATTGGATGAAGATGGATGGATGGATGGATGGATGGATGGATGGATGAACAGATGATGGGTGATGGATGGATGGATGGATGGATGAACAGATGATGGATGGATGATGAATGGATGGATGGATGATGAATGGATGGATGGATGGATGAACAGATGATGGATGGATGGATGGATGGATGGATGAACAGATGATGGGTGATGGATGGATGGATGGATGAACAGATGATGGGTGATGGATGGATGGATGATGGGTGATTGACAGGTCTTTCTGAGACATTAACCAATCAGAGAGCTTCTGAGGACAGAAGATGGAAACCAGGGAGACGTTCTGGATCCTCCTGGTCCTCTGCAGGAGGAGGTCCAGGTGAACTCTGACGTGTGTGTGTGTGTGTGTTCAGGTGTGTGAACTGAGTGCCAGCAGGGAGCGGGCCAGACGGAAGGTGAAGGAAAAGGAGGAGGAGAAGGAGCAGATGAGGGAGGAGCTGAGGGAGGCGGTGGAGGAGATGACCAAGCTGAAGCTGCTTCTGCAGGTACGGTAGAGTTCTGGTCCGGGATCAGGAGCTCTGGTCCGGGATCAGGAGTTCTGGTCTAGGACCAGGAGTTCTGCTCCGGGACTAGGAGTTCTGGTCCGGGATCAGGAGCTCTGGTCTGGGATCAGGAGCTCTGGTCCGGGATCGGGAGCTCTGGTCCGGGATCAGGAGTTCTGGTCCGGGATCAGGAGTTCTGGTCCGGGATCAGGAGTTCTGGTCCAGGATCAGGAGTTCTGGTCTGGTCTTCATTCAGGAGAGCCACACTGATGGGGAGCGTCTGAGGAGTACGCTGCAGGAGAAGAAGGAGGAGCTGGAGAAAATCAGAGAGCAGAACCTGCAGGTGGAGGAGGAGCATGGAGAGATGGAGGAGCTGAGAGCCAGAGTCAAGGCCCTGGAGAGGAGGAGAAGGGAGGTGGTGGAGGAGCTGGAGGAGGCAGAACACAGGAGGTCGGAGGCTGAGGAGAACTGGAGGAGCCGAGTGGAGGAGGTGGAGAAACGGGGGGAGGAGAAGCTCAGCAGTCTGCACACAGAAATCCAGACACTGAAGAGGAGGCAGGAGGAGTGGAGGTCCAGGGTGGAGGAGAAGGAGAGAGCACTGCAGGAGGTAAAGACGGAGGTGGAGGAGAAGGAGAGAGCACTGCAGGAGGTGAAGAGGGAGGTGGAGGAGACGGCGAGAGAGCTGCAGGAGGTGAAGAGGGAGGTGGAGGAGAGAGAGGAGACAGACAGGAGGAGGAAAGGTCAGGGAGGAGGTGAAGAGGTTGGGCCTACTTTGTCTCCTGAGGAACAGCAGCACCAGGAGGAAGATGAGGAGGTGCAGCAGGAGAAGGAGGAGATGAGGAGACTGCTCCTGCAGAGTGAAGCTCAGGTAAGGAGGAGCTCAGCTGTCCTGCTGGATCCGGTCTGATCCAGTCTGAGGTCCGGTCTCTGATCTGCAGGTCTACACTCTGACTCTGAGGACCGAGGAGCTGCAGCGGGACCGGGACCGGGTCCAGTTGGCCCTGGAGAGGACAGAAGCCGCTGTGATTGGCTACCAGGACAGAGCCCATCAAGAGGGGCGGGGCCAAGGGGCCGAGTCTGACCAAGCCCAGGTGAGGACGGCTCTGATTGGTCATTGTGTCTGGGAGACAAATGTACTGAGAGCTGCTGATGCTGATGTGACCTCAATGTCGGCTCATCTGTTTTATATTCTACTCATTTTTGTTCTATTTTGTGTATTTTTCATCTATTTCACAAAAAAACCACGTTTACTGCAGAAATAAACACATTTACAGCAGAAATAAACATGTTCTTGCTTACATCTTGCTTACTGGTATCTGCTTGTTGGACTAGCTTGTTATGCTAACGTGGTAGGGCTTTCAGCAGATAGCAACACACTGAAGAATCATCATTTTTACTGTGATATGGCAAAAAGCGCAGTATTTGTTACTCACGAAATCTCGTGAGATCTTGTTCCATCAGCGTTGGTTCAGCATTTAGAAAAATGTCTGTTATCCTGGAGGAACTGCATTTCCCAGCATTCCTTTCAGTCATGTGACTACAGTGCAGCTGCTGCTGCTACAGACCGACTTGCTTTGAAGCTGCTTATAATATGTCTGGTTTTAAGTTGTTGGTTAAGTTCTACACATCTCTCTCTCTCTCTCTCTCTTCTTTCTCTCTCTCTCTCTCTCTCTCTCTCTCTATACACACACACACACATATATATATATATATATATATATATATATATATATATATATATATATATATATATATATATATATATATATATATAAAAAGTCATGTAGTAAAACAGGAGGAAACGGACGTTTAAAACCAACTTCAGGTTCTGCCAGGATAATCTGGACACTAAATGAAGCCGTGCGTGTGGGTGTGTGTGTGTGTGTGTGAGAAACAGGGTGTGTGTGACAGACTGCAGGTCCTGCAGCGTCTGGTGGCTGAACTGGAACTGGAGCAGAAACGACTGAAGAAGAAGACGTCGCACCTGGAGAACCAGAGGGAGCGACTGAAGACGGAGAGGGACGCTCTGAGAGACGCTCTGAGACAGGTGGACACACACACACACATGCTGTTGTGTTTTTGGATCTTAACACTAAATTTCTCACTGCTGTATGTGTTTGGGTGTGTGTGTGTGCGTGTGTGTGTGTGCGTGTCAGACGGAGCAGCGTTGGAGGATCCAGCAGGCGACACTGAGCAGATCTCAGGTGAGACACAGACAGGTGTGTGTGTGTGTGTGTGTACATCATGAACACACCACTATTGCAAACTCCTCAGGGAGAACAGTCGCTATAGGGGATTATCACGCTTCCGCGTTCCGGTTTCCGGAAGTTGAAACATTTGGCACTTCCTCTTCCGGGCCATGTTAACATCAGCCGTTCCTGCTCTGTTATACTGTTTAAATCGGATAAACTACAAACATACTTAAGTTTTCATTCTAGACTGAAGTGATTCTGGATCAAAAGCTGGATCAAAGCGATCGATTCGCCGCGGTGAAGGGCCGAACTTTATAATAAAACACATGTTTGTTTGTCCCCGGTGGGGCACAACACCGGCACTTCACAGCATGCTAGCATTAGCCAGCTAGCGTTTACTGACGTGCTTAACATTGTGCGTCTTAAAACACACAAACATCTGAAAATCGGGTCTGTACCTCCCCGTTTCCAGTGGAACAACTGGGGACTGCCAAGAAAGGAAACGCTTTCAGATGATTGTGTGTTTTCAGCCGCACAAAGTTAGGCACATTATCGAGCTGGCTAATGCTAACCTGCTAACACGACTGCGCAATCTGCCGGCCACAAACAAACGTGTGTCGTTTTATTATAAAGTTCGGTCCTTCACCGCAGCGAATCGGTCGTTTTAATCCACTTCTTCCTTATCACTTCAGTCTGGAATGAAAACTTGGCATTGGCGTTTATCCGATTTACAAAGTTTAACAGAATAGTAGCTGGCGAACTATTGTTAGCAGGTTAGCATTAGCCAGCTTGATGACGTGCCTAACTTTGTGCGGCTGAAAACACACAAGCATCTGAAAGCGTCTCCTTTCTTGGCAGTTCCCAGTTGTTCCACTGGAAACGGGGAGGTACAGATCCGATTTTCAGATGTTTGTGTGTTTTAAGACGCACAATGTTAAGCACGTCAGTAAACGTTAGCTGGCTAATGCTAGCATGCTGTGAAGTGCCGGTGTTGTGCCCCACCGGGGACAAACAAACGTGTGTTTTATTATAAAGTTCGGCCCTTCACCGCGGCAAATCGATCGCTTTGATCCAGCTTTTGATCCAGTATCACTTCAGTCTAGAATGAAAACTTAAATATGTTTGGAGTTTATCCGATTTAAACAGTATAACAGAGCAGAAACGGCTGTTGTTAACATGGCCCGGAAGAGGAAGTGCCAAATGTTTCAACTTCCGGAAACCGGAACGCGGAAGCGTGATAATCCCCTATTGGCTGGCTCAGAAGTTGCCAGACGTCGCTAAATGACGTCATCGCGACAGAAAGTCGCTTCCGCGCATGCGCAGTGACACGTGAGAATGCTAGGTTTTTCTTATTTGACGTGGTATGTTGCCGATTTACAAAGGTAACACAAATTTGGGTCATGGGGCAAAGAAGACCCAGGTGTGCCACAAGGCATCATGGGAAATAAGCAGCAACTGTTACATTAGCTATAATAGACGATTTACGATCACTAACATGAATGTATGATGTACGTCGCTACAAAAATAAGATAAAATAATGCCGTAGGAAAGCCGAAATGCACCTTATCATGCTCAGACCAGGAAGAAAGAAAGTATCGTCTCGCGCCTGCGTTCATTTATCTTGATGAGGAGCAGTGAACATCTCACAGCAGCACCAGGACAGCGTGAACAGTGAGTGATGCCAGGAGTCAGGGAGGGAGGGGCCGACGGCAGGCAGCACAGGTGAAGCGATATAAACTTTTTCTGTCTCCACGAACACTAGAAATGTCACGTACCCCCGCCTGTGGCTTGCAGCAGACGGATTAGGCGGCGCTGGACACCTGATGGGCGTGAACAGATAGTAGGGATGGGGCAAGGGTTTAAGTAAACGACTCAAAACGGTAATGTGGGAGGAGTCGGACATCTGACCCCGCCCAGTATCTGACTCGGTCTCATCCCACTAGCTGCAGGCGGGACCTTCTTGAAAAAGTCGCTAGATTTGTCGCTAGTCACTTATTTGAAAATAAGTCGCGAAATATAGCAACAATGGCACACAGCTGTGTGTGTGTGTGTACTTGTTCAGCCATGAATGTGAGGACCGTTTTGCATGTTTAACAAACAAAGTGAGGACATTGTGGCCTTTCCTCACAAAAAGAGTCTAAGAAAAACCCATTTTTGAGGGTCCAGATTTGGTTTACAGTAAGTTTTGGTTACGTCTGCTGCACATGAAGCTATCTGCTGAGCTAAAAGTCTTTGGAGGCCGTTTGCTCAGCAGATCGTTGCCGCGTGCGCCTGAGTTTTCTGCCTCACGAGGCCTTGAGGCGAAAATCAACTTAACTCAGCTTTATTTATAGAGCCCTTTAAAGCAGAACTCAGTAACTTCAGCTTGGGGCTCCCCCTAGTGGCGTCCTTTCACTGTCGTGTTCAACCCCCCCGTACACCCCCACAGCACACAGACGGCTTCTCTACCTGTCTTTCCTCTATTTTGATCGCTGGATATATTTCTAAGCGTTTACTAGCTTGTTGATGCTACGTTGTTACGTTGGTAGCAGCACCACGTCTCCCTCTGCTCAAAGCAAAGACCTGTCTCTTCTAAAACGGGACGTTTTACCCGCGATTTGCGGGTAAATATGCCGTGGATTATATTTTTCTCTGGTGTTGGCGAGTAGCAGGTAAGAATACGAACTTTTATTTACTTTTTGCGGACGTGACAAGTGATTATTGAGCCTGAAGCAGTGATGCTTCACCCGGCGCCCAGACAGCGCAAGCTACGTGAATCACTCTGGTCCAGCAAAGAGTTGGTTATGAGAGCCAGGAGCCGTGTTTAGGTGGTGTGAAGCTAAAGAAATGTTTACTTCCAATTAGCGCTGGTAGTCTGGTTCAAATCAGAGCTGGAAAGCAGCTCGGTAGATAGGGGACCTGAGTACCGTACATCGGTTTCTGTTGTCGCAAGTTCTGCTCGGGTCGGCGCAGGCAAAGTTGTATTTAGCTGCTCGCAGGCCAGAGGCCCCGGCGGGAGGGGGGGGGGGCATTGAATCGCTCCGTAAACACTTTGTTTAGCCCCACGGGGATTCCGAAAAGCATTTATTGAGGTAAAAAAGTTACTGAGTTTCCCCTTTAAAACAACCACTGTTGGAACAAAGTGCTGTACACAACAAGCAGATGGTTAAAACATTTAGAAAGCAACAGAATAATTAAAAAATAAATAAAAATAAAAAATAAATGTGTAAAAATAATAAAACCAATTAAAACCAGCAACTAAAACAAACCACAATCAAAACAGTCTCATGCTGTGTTGAAAGCCAAAGAATAAAAATGGGTTTTAAGACGAGTTTTAAAAATGGACAGTGACGAAAATCAAACACGTTTGCCAGTTTTTGCCTCGAGAGGCGAAAAACTCACCATGTGCGCTCAACCTGGCAGAAGATCAAGCGGCCAATCAAAACGCGCCGCAGATCACGTGATTTCAAGATGGCAGCCCTCCATCATCACGTTAGAAGACTCGGTTGATATTTTGTAAAAAGATCCAAAGACTGAAAGTGGAAAAGTTTTGAGGATGTTTTTGCTAGACTGGATTGTGTTGTTGTATTTAGTTTTTATTTATTTTGTCGTTTTATTATCGTATGCGACATACTGGACTATAGTATAATCATACCAGTTGGCAGCGGTAATGCACCTTCGTTTGCCATTAAACTGGGAAGAAGAAGTCATGTAAGAACAGATATCTGGATGGATGTTTTTGAACATACATATCATATCATACATATATCATATCATACGTATATCATACATATACATATCATATCATACATATATCATATCATATGTATATCATACATATACATATCATATCATACATATATCATATCATACACATCATACATATATCATACATATCATCATATGGACATCAACGCGGTAGGATTAGGTTTACGTAAACAGTTGTGGTGGTTAAGGTTGTGACGGAATGCATTATGTCAATGAATGTCCTCACTAAGATGGATGTAAAACAATGTTTATGTGTGTTTCCAGGAGTCTTCAAACACCACAGAAGAAGAAAGATTGTGGAGCAGAGTGAGGGAGCTGGAGGACCAGGTGAGAACACCACAGAAGAAGACTTTCACTCTGAGGATGTCTCATGTTGAAGTCTGCACGCTGAAGCAGCCTCCTGAAACGGTAGCTGCCGAAATGGGATGTCCTAGCCAACCAGAATTTCCCATAGTGCTCCAGTCCTGTTGCCTAGCAACTGCAAACTCCACAGCTGTCTAGTAATGCATTTTTTTCCACTTGTTCCTTCAGTTTAAAAAATAATTGAACCAGGCATTTTATTGCTTTCATTTATCTGTCGTTACCTGAACGTTAACTGCTCGTTAGCCGCTCGTTGACACCTGAATGTCAAACATCTATTTCTGAGGCAGACGACAACATGAGACAGCTTGAGTTTCAGGTGGAAGCTGATGATGTCATCGTCCTCTTCAGGTGAGCCGGCTCCATCTCTCATTGGTGGTGGACCAGCACCAGAAGGCGGAGTTTATCCAGCAGTCGTCCAGGAACAGCCAATGGCTGCTCTCCCTGAGACACGACCTCACTGATTCGCTGGCGGCGGTCACGCGCTGTCCGGTCCCGTCGGTCCTGGAATCCGAGACGCAGCGATTGGACCGCAGCCTCCGGGAGGAGGAGCTTAGGATGTCCCTCAGCCAATCGTAACGCAGAAGCTTTAACCCAGAACCAGTCTGTGGGTCCAGGTCCTCCTGAACCAGAACTACCGACCAGAACCAGTCTGTGGGTCCTGGTCCTTATGACCCAGAACTACCGACCAGAACCAGTCTGTGGGTCCTCGTCCTCCTGAACCAGAACTACCGACCAGAACCAGTCTGTGGGTCCTGGTCCTTATGACCCAGAACTACCGACCAGAACCAGTCTGTGGGTCCTGGTCCTTATGACCCAGAACTACCACTAAGGACCTGAAACCAGAATAAAATTGAGAGGAAAACTAAACCAGAACCTTCCTGTGGTTCCGTCCCGTTCACCACAAACATGAACAGCTCTGATTGGACCAGCTGAGACCAACAGGCTGCCTCTGATTGGTCCAAAGAGTCACGTTATTCTCCGAGGTCAGAACCAGACCCGGGTTCATCAGAGAACCCAGAGGCCCAGAAGAGGTTCTGACCCAGTCCTGGTCTGGTTCTGACCAGTCCTGATCCGGTTGAGTTCTAGTTTTGGAACCTCCCCATTGACCTCCATGAGGACTGGACCGGTTCTGATCCGGTTTGATAACCGTGATAATTGTATTAACCTGTTAATGTTCAGGTTCCAGAAAATGTTTACTTGTTTTATTTTATTTATTTTATCCAGTTTTACTTTGATGTTGAATAAACAACGTTCTCACATCAGGCTGGTTCTGGTTCTTACTGATTTACCGTCAGTGAACGCACCACGGGTCAGTGAACGTATCACTGTCAGCTAACAAATCATGGTCAGTGACTGCATCTACGGTCAGTAAACACATTACCGCATAATGGGTCAGTGAATGCATCACTGTCAGCGAACCCATCATGGTAACTGCACACATTAACAGTTCGTGAACACGTCATGGGTCAATGAATGCATCACCGTCAGCTGAAGCATTATGGTAAGAGCACACATCAACAGTAAGTGGACATATCCAGGTCAGTGAATGCATCACAGGTCAGTTTTGTCCTGTCCAGCATGGCAGCAGCAGAATGATGATCTGGCTGCTTTATTGTGTTGAACAGATTTACTTTTGCCAAGAGGAGCTTTATGAATATAAGGCTCCTCTTGATATCCTGGGTTAGAATTCAGTTATTCCTCCTTAATTATGATGAATATGATCATTTACAAGCATTAACTGTGAAATCGGAGTGATGGCGGAAGTTTAATCAGTCACATGTATGAAAAATCCCCAAATCACCGTAACTCAGCAAGCTGAGTTCATTTAGTCATTATACAGATGGTTGAAGTTCTTCATGTATTAACGACTGGACACCAGCTGTTTATGTCGTTTCCACACATTTGTAACACCACGACTTAGTTATCTCGTTCCCACATGTTAATTATACTTCAGCAGGATTTAATAAAACGTGACCATGGATAACATCGTATGGCTGCGCCTTCGTATCAGCGGCTGTTTTACCAGATCAGTCAGGAACTGGTGCCGATAAAAGTGGAATAAAGATCCAGAAATGACATCCACACTCCAGAAGTTGATCCTGAGGGGTTTTTCATCTGTGTTACATTTCGGGCGTCTGTCCTGGAAGTTACCGCGAGTGTTTTTCCTGCTGATGTGATCAGAGGCTCCGTACATACGGACTTTACCTCTGAATCATCATCCGCTGCTTTCATCTCATGAGGAGCAGCTCTGAAAAACATGTTTATATCTTCATCCTCCTCAAAGTGGAGTCGCAGGACGGGATTTTTACGAGAATTACGGCTGATACCATTCAATGGAAACACCTGCATATCGCAATTGTACTTTTTCGAAAATTATAAAATACCGCTTTTATTTTTCGAAAAAGTGTAATGGAAACCAGCTAATGACAAGCTAGCTTTGAAATCGACGTTTTGACGTTGGCTCGCAACGCTTGCATGATGACGTATTGATAAACAATGCACTTGATAGGCACATATTTGATATTTCTATGCAGCATACGTAACCTATATAGCAGGCTGCAGGGAAAGTTTTCAACGGGGCGGGGGGAGGGTGCAGGGTGAGAGAGAGAAGGTGCGCAGTGACTTGGGTCATAAGGACAACAATGCAACTTGCTTTCAGTTATTTATTTAGGCTATTTTTTTCTTTACCAGAGTACAAAAGTGACCAGGGCCGTGGCCCGGCTGCCCCCCCCGGTTCCGCGGTCTATGGATGAAGCCATGTGAATGTCCAGATTGAGAATCAAAGTTCCTGTTTATGGTCTGTCAGCTTTGTTTCTTTGCTCAGAAACGGTTGAATCAGACAGCAGCTTATCATTCTACTTAGTTCATTTGCTCCGATTAGAGCACACTATCAAGCAACCCCCCCCTCCTCCTTCCACCCTCCACTCCCCCCCCCTCCCCGTCTGATTGAGCTACGTTAGTGGAGCTGAGTAACTGCTGAGCAGTCAGATCTGGGTTTTCAAACAAATTGATTTAAAAGAAAACTTCTGCAGCAACACTGAGGGAGGGGCCACAACCTTGTCATTACCTGTAAGTTTATTTATTTTCTAAATGCTGTCTTGTCTGATAAACGTAGCTCACTGTCTGAAGTGCCCATGTTGCTAGCAGTTAGCCTTAAAGGGACACTGTGTAATCGGGAGCAGCTCCCTCGTACTTTTCATGCTGCATTCGCGTGAAATCGGGCAGACCGACGACATCCGCTGCATGTAAAGTTATCACCGGCCTCTATGTGAAGACGTGGTCCGTCAGTTACAGTGACATCAGTCCACATCTGATTTGTTGTCATGGCGATGTCGTATTGTTTTCCCTGACCCATGTTTTACCGTCTTTCGCTCGGCTTCACTGATTAAAATGACATCTGGTTTGTTACTGACGGCCGTCTGCCCGACTGCACGTGAACGCAGCATCAGCGAGACGCTGGTTTCTCCCACTGCAGCGCGGTGACTTTTCAAAGACATTACCTCAAACTGAGCTGAAAACTCCGGTGTGTCCGGTGAGTTTCTGTGTTTTCCTGCTGTCACGCTTCTCCTGAACGCAAAAACATGGCGATACGACATGGCAGCCTCCACCGAGCCGCCCCGCTCGATGTGTAAATGAACGATACGAACGGCAAATTTAGAACTTAGAGGAGCACTTCAGTTTGTTGTTGGGAGTGATTACTGATTAATGAAAAAACACTTTTGAACCAAATAATCAGTTTTTGTGAATAAATAACAGGAGAACTTACACATTATCCCTTTAAGCAAAGTCCGACCGCAGCTTGACCTAGATTCTCCAAATAAGGTCATAGCCAAATAAGGTGTAGCCAATCAAAATGAAGTCAACGTGGTCTCCGGGTAAAGCTCCATATCATCACAGCCCCCACCTGTTTTACTGAGGAAGTGAGGTCTTGCGTTTCAAAACAATACTCCGCTGTAAAAGAAAATGACGTTTTTTTCTTTGAAGATTTGACATATGCAGTAATGCCAACAACCTGAACTAGTTTTTACTGTTTTGTCATCACTTCTTTAAAGGGGAAGTTCAGAATTTTTGACATAGGGCCTCATTTACAAGTGAGCCAGAATACAACTTATCACTGAAGACAGTTTCAACATATTTCATCCCGTTATTCTAGTTCCAGGAGGTTGCTGATGCTAATGCTAGTGGAAGTCAATAGGAATCTGCTAGCCTGTCATTAAAACCAATCTTATCCACTCCACAGAACATCTGAGGCAAATCAGCAAGATTATCTGTGTAAATGCCGCGTTAAACTAGTAAACTTGTGTTAAAAAAGTAAAACTAGCCTTGTATGACAAATTTTGCATTACATATTGAGGAACTAGTTTACCAGCTTACTACCTTTGCCAGTGTATTTCGGTTCATAGAGTCATGGTGACAGTTTTATGACAAAAGTTTGAAATCATCTTCAAAATCAGACATATCCTCATGTCTTTCAGACGTGGCCGTATTTTAGACTTTATATTTGTGTAATTAGATTCCTTCCTGCACATAGCAGCAGATGACATCACTCTGCTGCCAAATACAGAAAGTAAAACTTTGTAAAGTTTCTCAACAATAAAATGCAACGAAATACAGGTTAGTTTTATTTGTAACATTATTCTGTTAACACAGCATTTAATCTTGAAATTACACATAATTAGGGGCGTGTCTTTTTGATTGACATGCGGCAGATCGGAAGCCCGGCCTGCTGACCGGCGGCTCCTAGTTAGCTCCTTGTTTGCTCTCAGGGACCGTTCACACGGCACCGAATTACAGTAAAACCGTCAAAAAATTTAAGAAATCTGCCCTATCATTCTCACGAAACTAAGGATTAGCCTCATGAAACCGGTCATCTCTGAAACCGGGTTCCAGGGTGGAAAGGTTTGAAACCTCGACGGGTTTGTGTTCATGAGGACGGCATAACCGCGCAAACGCGTGGGGTGGGGGGGACGGTGACGACAACGCGCGTTGGTCTCATTCACAAAAACAAAGTTCATTGAAAAAAAATTCACAACAGCAATGGCTTCGGTGAGTGACGGTTTTCAACTGTGTAGAAAACTGCGTCCCCTAGCGTCTAACTTTTTTCGTCCATCTTTATTAACGGTCTATGGTCCACACCTGGCTTTGCTGGGAGGTGGTCCATTTTTTACCTGACGGAGACGCAGAAGACCTCCTGAGGAGGTAGTTGATGAGGAATATTAATATTAAGAAAGCCTCGGAGCACCACCCGGCTTATTTGATATGTAACAGAAGCAATGAAAAGCATTAAATCTTAATTCTTAGATTGATTCAATAAAGTGATCAGTCTCATGAGTTCTTGCTTGAATTGACTTTTCATGATACATCAGAAAAACCACAAACAGTGACTAGTTAAAATAATTCAGATTCAGATTTCTTTGTCTCCCTTGGGAGGAATTTGGCTTGGTTAAAAGGGCACTGCTGCACAATAAAAACAATAAAAAAACAACACTTATGTAATCCACAATAAGACATCTAGATCAATCACAACAATAGATGTCCAAGACCCAACAGCAATAATAAATTAAAAACAGATATGTGTACAAAGGGTATTAAGACAAAAATAACAAGACATTACTCTACGACTGATAAATCAACTTTGCTCATTAATGAACTTCATGGATAGTGGAAAAAAATGAATGTTTATACCTGTTATTTTTCCTCATGGGGACCCTGTACCTCCTCCCTGATTGTAATAATGTGTATTCCATGTGCAGAGCATGGGAACTGTCAGATAAAATATATTTAATACGGAGTATTTATCATCTAGTCTACACACTACATGAGGTACAGTATGTACAAGGAAATTCGTGAGCATGATTAACCAGAAATATATAGTGACAGAAATGTGAGATGGTATAAAAATGAAGCTCAAATTAATTAAACCACAGTTAAAGAATGATTTCTTAATCCGACTAAACAAAGTTAAATAGGTCTGGTAAACCGTAGGTCTGGATTAATTAGTATTTATTTAGTATTATGCAATATTTTGTTGAGCAACACTTTGAGGCAATCACTACAGTCAGGTGTTTTCTGTAATGTTCAGAAAGACGTCTGCACCTGTTAACAGGTATGTTGGTCCACTGTTCATGAGCAATGTGCTCTAATTTGTCTGCGACAGTTTTGTTTTATTTTTTTTTCACCACAATTCAAAAGCAATATTTTATTTCACTAAATTGTAATTTTGTACATTTTTATTTATTATTAGTTTCTAGTTTCTCATTATTTGAATGACAATTATGAATTTAGCCTTTTCTTTAATTAATTTAATAATTTTGAGGACTGTATGTACAGATTGTCTGCATATGAATAAGTTTATTGAGCATCGGATGACACTCATTTAAAAAGAGGGGAAAAAAACTCTTATTTTCCTCATGTGATTTTGTTTTAACTACCTTGTTCCTAAAAAATAAAGTAAAAAAAAAAAAAAGAAAAAAAAGCAAATAGGCTTTTGCTGAACAAGGCCAGAGAAATGAAGAAAAGGATATTTCTGATCACCTGTTTAACTTAAATCATGAGTTGTTGTGCAGGCATAAAAGAAAATGACAAATACAAAAGGTACAAAAATAACTGACAGGTTTACATATAGTTCAAGTCATCTCTCCATCACTCCTCCCTCAGTGATCCATTGTTCTGAACTCAGAGCATTTTCTCTTCTCATTCTCTCCTTATCTCTTCTGTTTGTTCTCCTTCAGTTCTATCAGGCTTTTTTCTGAGTTTGTTCTGATCTTCTCGGTTGTCTTGGAGAGGGATGTGGCTTCCAGCTTCTCAGCCAATGGGAAGCTGACAGAGTCAGGTTTCATCTAATGGTCAGACACGTCTCGGATGATCATTTGACTATCAGTTAAGCTCAGTGGTTGCAAATATCTACCTCCTTCAACGTCTTTGGAAATATCAGATTTAGACATTCATGAACATGTTTGTGAAATCTAAGTGAGACGTGTGAAAATATGGATCAATTATTTAGACATAGTGAAGTAACATGAACGTAATAGAAAATAAAAAAGCACTCAGAGAGCGCAGACCTCCACCAAGCAGCTCGATTCCCTTATTTTTGTATGTTCTGGATCGTAGTATCCAGAATTTTCTCTGGATCTGGATCAACTTTTGAAACATTCTAGAACTCATTGAGATTCTTTTTTTTTACCAAACACTCGGGCCATTTGTACGGAGTTATATGGAACAATTCCAAAAATGTGACCTATTCGGGTGATGTTGATTTAAGACTGTTTAGGCGTTGGTAAGGAGGTTTGATGTTCACCATGGAGTGTCGGTCAGAACCAGGACTCGCTTGCAGTTAACGGTCTTTACTGGTCACTCTGGATCACAATAGCACAGTAATGCAACAAACGACAGGCTTACAAGTGACGAACTCCAGGCTAGTTAAGGTGGATGCTGGATGGAAGTGAGTGTGGTCTATAAACACAGAAATACAAAGCCATGAGAAACATTCGTTCAGAAAATAAACACATTTAAGGTATTAATTATTACTAATAAATCCCTTCCAGTTTGGACTAAACATGCATATGTGATCAAGGCTAACAGTTCCAGTAACTGGTATGTAACAGGTCAGCTAGCTTAATAGCATAAAAAGGTACATGGTGAATGAAGGAATATTTCTGAATAAGCAAATCAGCTGTTAAAGGCTAAATAAACATCCTGTTCAGGCAGAAATACAACTAGTTACTTACAGTTCTTCACAGACCCACACAGTTCACCATATTCAACTGGCTACAAGTCTGTCCAACAGTCTTCTCTCCCGCTGCTCACTGTTTCACCCTGCGTACACACCAAGCGCGATTTGGGCGTCAAGGGCATCAGGTTTACATGCAAATTCAATGGCCGACGTGCTTCGGGGAGGTGTCGAAAACCCTGCGGCGTTTTGAGATTTTTTGAGCGTTTGACACGCGTAACGTGCGTTGCGGGCAGCAGACACCGGAGTTGGAAAATCTGAACTTTGGCGTCTTGTCACGGGGCGTTGACCAATCAGAGCAACTCAATGTCATGACACAGACACACATTTTCTGAGAGGACGGGAAACACTAAGAAGACAGAGGAGGATAAACTGTGATCTGTGTCCGGTCCCGGTGTCTGAACGGCGATTTGATGACCTGCTGTCCTGATTGGATGTAATAGGCTTATAATGCTGCCCCGCATCGGAACAGTGGGATGTTAAACTGGGCCGGATCAGACAGCTGAAAGTGCCCCTTGCCAGCGCGCAGCAAATGATGAAACTCATCACACTCAGAACACCTGCAATCATCTGGTGAACCAGACAGAGCGGAGATGCCACAACATAGGGGATTATCACGCTTACCGGAAGTTGCCGGCTTTTGACACTTCCTCTTCCGGGCCATGTTAACGACAGCCGTTCCTGCTCTGTTATACTGTTTAAATCGGATAAACTCCAAACATATTTAAGTTTTCATTCTAAACTGAAGTGATACTGGATCAGAGCGATCGATTTGCCGCGGTGAAGGGCCGAACTTTATAATAAAACGTACGTTTGTTTGTCCCCGGTGGGGCACAACACCGGCACTTCACAGCATGCTAGCATTAGCCAGCTAACGTTTACTGACGTGCTTAACATTGTGCATCTTAAAACACACAAACATCTGAAAATCGGGTCTGTACCTCCCCGTTTCCAGTGGAACAACTGGGGACTGCCAAGAAAGGAGACGCTTTCAGATGATTGTGTTTTCAGCCGCACAAAGTTAGGCACGTTATCGAGCTGGCTAATGCTAACACGACTGCGCAGTCTGCCGGCCACAAACAAACGTGTGTCGTTTTATTATAAAGTTCGGTCCTTCACCGCGGCGAATCGGTCGTTTTAATCCACTTCTTCCTCAGCATCACTTCAGTCTGGAATGAAAACTTGGCATTGGCGTTTATCCGATTTACAAAGTTTCACAGAGTAGTAGCTGGCGGACTATTGTTAGGTTAGCATTAGCCAGCTTGATGACGTGCCTAACTTTGTGCGGCCGAAAACACACAAGCATCTGAAAACGTCTCCTTTCTTGGCAGTCCCCAGTTGTTCCACTGGAAACGGGGAGGTACAGACCCGATTTTCAGATGTTTGTGTGTTTTAAGATGCACAATGTTAAGCACGTCAGTAAACGTTAGCTGGCTAATGCTAGCATGCTGTGAAGTGCCGGTGTTGTGCCCCACCGGGGACAAACAAACGTACGTTTCATTATAAAGTTCGGCCCTTCACCGCGGCAAATCGATCGCTTTGATCCAGTATCACTTCAGTTTAGAATGAAAACTTAAATATGTTTGGAGTTTATCCGATTTAAACAGTATAACAGAGCAGGAACGGCTGTCGTTAACATGGCCCGGAAGAGGAAGTGCCAAATGTTTCAACTTCCGGAAACCGGAACGCGGAAGCGTGATAATCCCCTATTCCCTAACTTTATTTATTTATCACATAAAGCCGAGCCGCTCTCTTTCCTGCATCTGTCATGTTGCACACAGACCGGTGACAGGAAAAAGAGAAAGGAAGGGCTCCTCCCCAGGCGCATCAAGCGCGCCTTGGCTGGACATCTCTCGCCGTGCGTCGACACTGGAAATCAAGCGTCTGACTTTTTAGTGACCAAGCGTCCAACTTTGGGCGTCAGGCGCGGTTTTGACGCCAAAATTGCGTTTGGCGTGTACGCAGGGTCATGCATCCTGGCATCACGTGCTCAGTAGCGCAGCTGCACACTTCTGCCACAAGGGGGCACTCACTCCTCATCAACAGCCTTTCCAACATGGCCGATCTCACAATAATAAAGAATCCTTCAAAACATTCTTGGAACATTCCAGAAGGTGATCTGGATCACCACCAACATTTAATGGGTTCATCCTTGGACTGAGGCACACAGCTGGTAAAAATTTCCATCCAGAACTTTTTCCGTAAAGGTACAGACAGACAGACAAACCAACGCTACCGAAAACATTACCTGCTTGGCGGAGGTAATAACGTGAACATATGTCACAGTTGACGGTCCCGTCACCATGTCACCCTGCCTCCGGGTGATCATGCACCCTGGCTACTTGGCCAAGGTGATATGCCTTTGGCTGAATGGTCAGTACGGATGACTCGTACCTGGGAATCTGGGGATCAAATCCTGCTGGGCCCTCCTTTGTCCTGCCACGTATGCTTTTACTTTCCTTAGTTTTATATAAATAATTTCACATTGGCCTCGTTGCTTGTAGAAAACTGAAACTCGCTCAACAGTAAGATGATACACATCTCATTTTATTTTATTGTCACATAATGCGACACAAACAAGTTTACTCTGGAACTGATGCATGAAGGAGACGACCTGGAACTAACAAAAGACTGACCTGGACACTTTTAGCTCTGGAACCTCCTGACACACACTTCCCTTCTGCACCGAGTGTGTGTGTGTGTGTGGGGTAACTAGCAGCTATAGCTTCTGTCCAGAGCAGACACACAAACAACATTTACTCCACTTCATCAGTTATCCTGCAAGAAAACACAGAACAGGAACTTTGCAAAAGTCACCGAAGGAAGGAAGGAGGGTGGGAGGCAGGCGGGTGGGCAGGTCTCTGAAAGACGCAGATGTGGAGATGTTGACCTATTGGTCAAACGTAGAATCTTTACTGATCCAAGGCTGGGACCCGGTACACCCAGAGTCCCTGAATGGTCCCAAGTCCACCGCAGCATGACCCAACACAATGAACTCGGGTTTCATCATGTAGCTTCAGAAAGGTCTGAGCCGGCCAGTCCTGGACCCCACACCAACAGTCCAACAGGACCAGTCCAGGATAAAGGCAGGTCTACCTGGCATAGAGGTAGCTTTGAGGTGGACCATCATAGGAAACCACCATGGGATCTAATCCCGACTTCCTAAGGACCGGCTCTATAACGGCTCTTCTACAGAAACTCAAACCCTAGCCTGATGGTTTACCTCCTAAAGAACTAAGAACTGGTGAAGACCAGGCTGAGAGACCGCAGCAGGATCTTCTGCAGTTGGACAGTACTGGCCCAGAGGTCTGATACTGGTCCAGGCCACGCTCAGTAAGGGTTTCCTTACCATCAACAAGCTGATCCCTGTTCCAGGTCTCCTAGACCCTCACAGGAAACCTGATGGTCCGTCTTCCATCTTGGCTCTGCCTCAGACTGCTAGGGCTACCAGGGCTACCTGATCCAGGTTCCACGTTTTAGGGGGTCAACCTGATCCAGGTACCAGGTTTTAGGGGGCAACCTGTTTCAGGTTCCAGGTCTTCCAGGACGTGTGGGAACCTTAATCTTCCCCAGTAGATACAACTCTGCAGACTGAACCTTTAAGGTTGGGACTGCTGGTCCTCCTGCTGGTCTTCCTGCTGGTCTTCTTGCTGGTCCTTCTGCTGGTCCTCCTGCTGGTCTTCTTGCTGGTTTTCCTGCTGGTCTTCTTGCTGGCCTTCCTGCTGGTCTTTTTTGCTGGTCCTCCTGCTGGTCTTCTAGCTGGTCCTCCTGCTGGTCTTTTTGCTTGTCCTCCTTCTGGTCTTCTTGTTGGTCTTTCTGCTGGTCTTCCTGCTGGTCTTCTTGCTGGTCTTCTAGTTAGTCCTCCTGCTGGTTTTCCTGCTGGTCTTCTTGCTGGTCTTCCTGCCGGCTTTCCTGCCGGTCCTCCTGCTGGTCCTCCTGCTGGTCTTTTTGCTGGTCCTCCTGCTGGTCTTCTTGCTGGTCTTTCTGCTGGTCTTCTTGCCGGTCTTCCTGCTGGTCCTCCAGCTGGTCTTCTTGCTTGTCCTCCTGCTGGTCTTCTTGTTGGTCCTCCTGCTGGTCTTCCTGCTGGTCTTCCTCCCGGTCTTCTTGCTGGTCCTCCTGCTGCTCTTCTTGTTGGTCCTGCTGCTTGTCCTCCTGCTGGTCTTCTTACTGGTCTTCCTGCTGGTCTTCTTGCTGGTCCTCCTGCTGGTCTTTTAGCTGGTCCTCCTTCTGGTCTTCTTGCTGGTCTTCTTACTGGTCCTCCCTTCTGGTCCTCCTGCTGGTCTTCCTGCTGGTCCATCTGCTGGTCTTCTTGCTGGTCATCCTGCTGGTCTTCCTACTGGTCTTTTAGCTGGTCCTCCTTCTGGTCGTCCTGCTGGTCTTCCTGCTGGTCTTCTAGCTGGTCCTCCTGCTGGTCTTCTTGCTGGTCTTTCTGCTGGTCTTCTTGCTGGTCTTCCTGCCGGCTTTCCTGCCGGTCTTCCTGCTGGTCTTCTTGCCGGTCTTCTTGCCGGTCTTCCTGCTGGTTCTCCAGCTGGTCTTCTTGCTTGACCTCCTGCTGGTCTTCTTGCTGGTCCTCCTGCTGGTCTTCCTCCCGGTCTTCTTGCTGGTCCTCCTGCTGCTCTTCTTACTGGTCTTCCTGCTGGTCTTCTTGCTGGTCCTCCTGCTGGTCCTCCTGCTGGTCCTCCTGCTGGTCTTCTTGCTGGTCTTCTTACTGGTCTTCCTGCTGGTCTTCTTGCTGGTCCTCCTGCTGGTCTTTTAGCTGGTCCTCCTTCTGGTCCTCCTGCTGGTCCTCCTGCTGGTCTTCCTGCTGGTCCATCTGCTGGTCCTCCTGCTGATCTCCTTGCTGGTCATCCTGCTGGTCTTTCTGCTGGTCTTCTAGCTGGTCCTCCTGCTGGTCTTTCTGCTGGTCTTCTTGCTGGTCTTCCTGCCGGCTTTCCTGCTGGTCTTCCTGCTAGTCTTCTTACTGGTCTTCTTGCTGGTCCTCCTGCTGGTCTTTTAGCTGGTCCTCCTTCTGGTCCTCCTGCTGGTCTTCCTGCTGGTCCATCTGCTGGTCCTCCTGCTGGTCTTCTTGCTGGTCATCCCTGCTGGTCTTCCTGCTGGTCTTTTAGCTGGTCCTCCTGCTGGTCTTCTTGCTGGTCCTCCTTCTGGTGTTCTTGCTGGTCTTGTTGCTGGTCCTCCTGCTGGTCTTCTTGCTGGTCTTGTTGCTGGTTCTCCTGCTTGTCCTCCTGCTGGTATTCTTGCTGGTCCTCCTTCTGGTGTTCTTGCTGGTCTTCTTACTGGTCCTCCTTCTGGTGTTCTTGCTGGTCTTCTTACTGGTCTTGTTGCTGGTCCTCCTGCTGGTCTTCTTGCTGGTCATCCTGCTGGTCTTCCTACTGGTCTTTTAGCTGGTCCTCCTTCTGGTCGTCCTGCTGATCTTCCTGCTGGTCTTTCTGCTGGTCTTCTAGCTGGTCCTCCTGCTGGTCTTCTTGCTGGTCTTTCTGCTAGTCTTCTTGCTGGTCTTCCTGCCGGCTTTCCTGCCGGTCTTCCTGCTGATCTTCTTGCCGGTCTTCTTGCCGGTCTTCCTGCTGGTTCTCAGCTGGTCTTCTTGTTGACCTCCTGCTGGTCCTCCTGCTGGTCTTCCTCCCGGTCTTCTTGCTGGTCCTCCTGCTGCTCTTCTTACTGGTCTTCCTGCTGGTCTTCTTGCTGGTCCTCCTGCTGGTCTTTTAGCTGGTCCTCCTTCTGGTCCTCCTGCTGGTCCTCCTGCTGGTCTTCTTGCTGGTCTTCTTACTGGTCTTCCTGCTGGTCTTCTTGCTGGTCCTCCTGCTGGTCTTTTAGCTGGTCCTCCTTCTGGTCCTCCTGCTGGTCCTCCTGCTGGTCCATCTGCTGGTCCTCCTGCTGATCTCCTTGCTGGTCATCCTGC